>BPTQ01000005.1:266720852-267113663 GCA_019973895.1 Chrysanthemum seticuspe | reverse complement strand
AGCTCACAATTTTTTTGATACAATAAAACCATTAATAACCATTAGACCACTTAACATTTTATATTTTTAATTGTTAGCATATTAAATATTTTTTATTGTTTAATATGTGCAAAAAATGACAGAAAAATTGTTACTATTTGATGAATAGTAACGATTCAAAGAATTGTTTCTATTTAAAATGACACTTTGAGAAAACTTTATCCTATTTATTTTTGAATTTAGGTATAAGTAAAACTATGAAAAACTGTAAAACTTTGTGGTGTTCTAAATAAGTTAAACAAAAGAGTAAAGTCCTAAAAACATCCCTGTGGTTTGCCCCGTGGTGCTGTATACATCCCTAAACTTTTTTTTGGCACAAAATCATCCCTCCGTTAGTAAAGTTGGCACAAATACATCCCTTCGTTAGCAAATTCAGTTAATGAGGACTAACGGTGCAAATTTTTCTCCGTTATCTGCCACGTGTCATCGGGTCGGATCAATGAACGGGTCGGGTTGCCACGTGGACCAATGAGGTGGTGCCACGTGGCATTGGTAAAATAAATCACCAATTTGTCACCCCCCGGATTCGAACCCTGGTCATTTGGGTGAGAAGCAAAGCTTTGCCCAACTGGGCTAAGCATAGCTTCAAGTATATATCCTTAAATTTAATACATAACCCTTACTAAAAGTTAAAAGCCCAATTCAATAATAACAAAAGGTTCAATTTAGGTTTTGGCCTATCAATTTATGAGGTTATATGGACTGTCAAAAAATAAATAAATACACCTTCGGACTTGTTTTTTCGTGCTCTTTCCAATGGTATGCTCGGGGAATTTTTTCAACTTAGTTTGGACCTCGAAAAATGCGAAAATCATCGTTTTTTCTTTGTTTTTGCATTTTTCGAGGTCCAAATAAAGTCGAAAAAATTCCCCGAGCATACCGTCGGACTCGTTTTTTCGTGCTCTTTGAAATGGTATGCTCAGGGAATTTTTTCGACTTGGTCTGGACCTCGAAAAATGCGAAAATCATCGTTTTTTCTTTATTTTTGCATTTTTCGAGGACCAAAACAAGTCGAAAAAATTCCCCGAGCATACCATTGGAAAGAGCACGAAAAAACGAGTCCGACGGTATGCTCGGGGAATTTTTTCGACTTGTTTTGGACCTTGAAAAATGCAAAAACAAAGAAAAAATGATGATTTTCGCATTTTCCGAGGTCCGAACTAAGTTGAAAAAATTCCCCAAGCATACCATTGGAAAGAGCACGAAAAAACGAGTCCGACGGTGTATTTATTTATTTTTTTTCAGTCCATATAACCTCATAAATTGATAGGCCAAAACCTAAATTGAACCTTTTGTTATTATTGAATTGGGCCAAATAATAAGGAAGGGTTATGTATTAAATTTTGAGTATTATTAATGAAACTATGCCTAGCCCAGTTGGGCAATGCATAGCTTCCCACACAAACAACCGGGTTCGAATCCCACTCGAGCCAAAAATGGTATATTTTACCAATGCCACGTGGCACCACCTCATTGGTCCACGTGGCAACCCGACCCGACCCGACCCATTTACCGACCCGACCCGACCCGTTGCCACGTGGCACCACTCATGTGGTGACACGTGGCGTTGACCAAACGTTGACCACAGGGACGAATTTGTAAATAAATTTAAGGACTTTGGTTGCAATTTGTTCCTTGCCACAAGGACGATTTACGTAAATATAACGGAGAAAAATTTGCACCGTTAGTCCTCATTAACTGAATTTGCTAACGGAGGGATGTATTTGTGCCAACTTTACTAACGGATGGATGATTTTGTGCCAAAAAAAAGTTTAGGGATGTATACAGCACCACGGGGCAAACCACAGGGATGTTTTTAGGACTTTACTCTTTACTTTGCCACAACACATTTAAAACATAATCTTCATATACTTCTCATCATGGGAATTTAAGATAGTAAATCAACTTTACCATTAGAAAAAGTTAAATTTAGTAAAAAAAAATCCAACCCCTATATACATAGCATATAATCATATAAGTGATATAACTACTCTGGGGTTCAAACATGAAAATAAAAGTAGCTCATTAATCCAAAATGAAAACATTCCCATTTAACAAAATCTGATAACATTCACATCTTTCGCGGAGCAGTTTAATAATTATTATAACTGCCCGGTTTGGGATTATACATACCAGGAGGTTTAGGATTATAAGGATGATAAGTAGACGAAGGTTTAGCATCATAATCAGTCAGAGGTTTAGGATAATAAGGATCATAAGTAGTAGGAGGATTAGGATTATAAGGATCATAAGTCAAAGGAGGATTAGGATTATAAGGATCATAAGTCAAAGGAGGATTAGGATTATAAGTAGTAGTAAGATTAGAAGGTTGATTATAAGCAGTAGAAGGATTAGGATTATAAGGATTATAAATGGATGGAGTTAAACCATAACCTTGAAAATAACCTGGTGGAGGGGTTGGTATCCATGCTGCTGGTTTATTTGTAGGAGGGATTTTCTTTTCACCTAAAAAGAGAAACTCTTCAGCTTCTTTTGCACCAATATAATTAAACGCATCTATAAGAACCTTAATGTATGACACCACATCGGTCTTGAACTTGTACGAGCAACTCTCCTCACCATCATCCACATCTTGTACACCTCCTCTCATAAGACTCCCAACTTGCGCACCTTCCGTATAAGCTTTACACGCCATTAAGATATCACATACACTATGGCGAAAATGCCCAACCACCAAGTCTTCAAAATTCTGCAATTATCCAACAACATTAAGCATGATAGAAACTGAATCTTTAATGGCATTAAATGAAAGAATCTGTTACCTTGGGTTGTTTCTTCATGGTATACACCATTGTTTTGAGTGATGAAATAAGGGTATTCTCGTTATAGTCTAAGGCAGACTTTTTTCCTTGTACAGTGCCACTTAATTTTGCATACCCGGGTTCGTTGAAGTATGGTTTAGTGTTCAAAATCAGACCCTGTATGGAGACAAGAACTTGAAGCATAGTCGAAGTGCCTGGGATCCAATTCTCATTTGCACGACCCATCCAAGTGTTCAGAAGACTCAAGCAAACTTTACCTCTTGCGTATAAATTTGGATTGATATGAAGACCACCAGAGTGATAGTACACAAGCTATTATAGAAAAATCGCATGAAATTAGCCGGTATATGCATAGAATCAAGTAAATAATGAAGAGGGTGACTTACAGGTGGGTTCTGAGGATAAGTGCATGGAAAACACACATCAAAAAAGAAGAGTCCGTCATGATACGGTGTACCCTCAGCTCCAATGATTGCAGCCCTTAAAAGATCCATCCTTGATTCATAAACTCTCACAAATATTGTGTCTGTAACCAAACAAAATATATTATATATTAAGACAGAGAGAGTAGATATATAAATCGTCGTTTGGTGAAGATCACGGTATTCTGTATTCGTCCCTCGTCGCTACTATTTGCATAAATGGTCCATAATTGCACTATTTTCTTTCACTTCGGGACTTTTTAAGTATGTCATTAATTACTCTCTTGGTCCCTAAAGGGAACGCTCGAGGGACCAACAAAAGTGAAAGCATACATTGCAACTTGAGACCACTTATGCTATTAGCATATATAGACAAGGGACATGTTCCGTGATTTTCACTGAACAAATAGACGATCATGTTATAATGTGACATACTTTACTATATTTCTAAAAAATTAATAAAGGATCAAGTTATGAGATATACCAGGCAAGTCTTTTTCAAGAATTTTCCACTCTTCTTGTATCTTTTTAGCCCAATTCTTTGGCGGTGGAAACCCGTGATACATACTTGTGTGAAATGATGACAACTTCGTTCAAAAAGATGACAAGAAGATAAGAAGATATGTTAACACACACACACACACACACACACACAAAAAAAAAAAAAAAAAAAAAAAAAAAAAACTAATTTGCTTGCCTGGTTCATCCCTGAATTTCGTGTCGAGTAATAATGATCTGAATGGTCCAAGACAGTATCAAATTTCTTGAAACTTTCATACTTTTTCATTCCTTCAACATTACCAAAATTTCTCTTGCTAGATGAATTTTTGACTAAGCTTGAACCTTTTGGGCTTGGATGTGAAGTAGCCAATGGAAGTGTTGCAATTCCAGTTGGAAGATCCTTGTTATCAGAATGGGCTTGCAAGGCGATATAATCATCATTCGAAACATAATCATCTAAATCAAAAAAGTTATTTGATCCTGGGGTGAAGCCTTTAGGGAAATGAGCGGACGCCGCAGGAACATTCTAAAACAGAGAATAATCAAAGTTAATATACATATTAATCACCTGAAAACAAGATACGAACTATAATAAAGAAAATACATGTAGCTTCCCCTTTGTATTTAACTAACCTTTTTTGAAATAGATTGTGCTGATCTGCCAGATCCCAATGAAGTGTCCATAGCACCCTTCATCTTTTTATTAGCCCCGCCCCTTCCCTCATCAAACCCTACATCATTGCGGTCTTCCTTAATGTCAACAAAATTTATTTCATGAAACGGAACCTGAAAATTAGTGAAATTGATTTTAACCACAAATTTTATACGCAACATATCGTACCAGATAAGTGAATCATACAAGCTCATGTAAAGCGAATTATTCATCAAAGAATTTTTTGCTGTTTCCAGAAGAAAAAAAATACAATCAGAGAAGTAATTAATAATTTCATCCGGCCAAGTAGTTGGGTGCACATGGAATGATTCATGAACTTCAAAGATTGTCAAAGAATCCAAAACACTTAAAACCAAACAATAATATATGGAATCCTTAATTAATCATAAATACATCTATTTCTTGATACTATATAAATACTTGTGCATAACAACTATGTATAGCGACAGATAATTATACTTGTTAACTTGTGGTTCTGGAGTGACCCGTAATGCAACATTTAAATATTCAATTTGTAGTCATTATAAGAGAAAAATCTATAAACTAGAAACAAAAAATAATATAATTTTGAGGATTAAAAAATATTTAAACTATTTGTATTGTTACTATTTTTTAATCAAGGATATATTAGTTATGGAACTTTACTATTCTTTTAGGTTTTTAAGTTTTAATAAAAAAGTTCTCTCTTCATATAATAGTAGAGATAGAGATTTTACTAATAATCACTATCATCACTCCCTAAAAATCCACAGCTTATTTGTTCTCAAAACTCGGCTACCACTTCTTTGTGCAAACTTAATTAACACTATATTCAACTTAACAAAAACTGTGATCATCCAATTCTACGCAGACAAGCATTTCAATTTATGTATGTTTCGTAACTTTATGGCGATATTCTTGATGACACATCAATCTATCAATAAGGATCACGTCTATATACCACCATGGTCACGTTTCATCCGGCAAACATACCACCATTACAAAATTTCTTACAACTCTTTACATTACACTTGACGAATACTCATGCATAACGACAGTGTATAGCAACAAATAATTATATTTGCGAATTTGTGGTTCTGGTATGATCCTTAATACAACATTTAATGGTTCAATTTGAAGTTATTGCGAGAATAAAGTTTATGAGCTACAAATGAAAGCAGATAAAAGTTTGAGGACTAACAAAAATTTTAAATTATTAATCTGATGGTGGATGTTGTTACCATTTTTGATCAAGGTATATTAATAATTGAACTGTTCTTATTTTTGAAGTTTTTTAAATCTTAGGAAAAGAGTTTTTCTCTCTATATAGTAGAGAAGATAGAGATTAATATATAGAACATACTAATATAAGTCTATAATACATCACAATTTTTCCAACAACTAAATAAACTATTCGCAATAGTTTGCCCAACAACCACGTACTCCAGATATAATTAGAACCCTAATCTACCACATCAATTCCACCAAAATTAATAAGCATCAATAAAAACCTAAATCATTGACTACGCAATAAAATATAATACCTTTTTTTGTTCATTCCTTCCTTTTGATTTTGAAACCGACTTCTGCGTCCAATCAGCAATCTCAATCACCTCGGGTTCCATTGAAATACTACTAGAAATCACCATTTTTCTAAAAAACAATAAAGATACAAATTAAACTTAACACACACACATACACTAATACACTATTATCGATCCACACACACACGTATATAAACATAAAATTATATCACGAATCAGTAAAAATGAAATATTTGGTTTGGGTTTACATTTTAGCCAAAAATTAGCTATTGCTTCGCTTTAACTTAGATCTAGGAGGGGGAAAATATACAACATATATAATTTATTGTCATGTATTAGCTAACATCATAAACGGCATGCGTGCAAAGACTTGAAACTATCACAAACTCATTGTGCGTGCACACAGCACACTGCGCATAAAACACGACAAACACATCTATGTTCAAGAGACACAAAGGTACAACTACACTACGGGTCATTTAGTCTCAACAAATGTCCTACAAACATTATAACCCTTTCTATGAAAAATAAATAACACATGTTAAACATTACTATACTATACGTATAAACACATCGAATCGATTCAACAACAGTGGGTCATTTGGTCACAAAATTAAATCAATTAACATCTAACCTCGTTACAAACATTTAAACAAAGCTGTTACCTTGATGTCGCCGTCTAACCTCGTCAATCTAAGCTGCTCTTGAGCTTTAGGGTTTATTTCGTGAATATTTAAATTGTGGGATAAGGGTTTATCACGAAATTTAAATATATGTTAATAAGTCAAATGTGATCTTAACAAAAAAAATCGTGATAATTGTTTCAAAAATTTTCCAAGCTAATCCTCTTTGATTCCACTTTGTCAAAAAAAAAAAAAAAAAAAAAAAAAAAAAAAAAACAAAACTTGTCAATAACCTTTACTTATAAGAGTAAGAGTTAATGCTATTTAGACCTACAACACAAGTCTAAATATATACCTAATGCATATCACTTGTACAATTGCATTAAGTGCTTTTTATTTTCAAATTTTCATCAATCAATTTTTTAAATCAAGCAATTAAATCATTAGGTTCATTTGTAGGCAAGATTAGTAGGTCCAACAATTCTTTTGACCTTTTGATGACCATTCATGAGGATCACTCCCTACTAAGGGTGTGCATGGTCCAAAAACCGGACCGGACCGGCCAAGACCGGACCGGACCGAAAACCGATTTCGGCATAAACCCTAGACCGAGACCGGACCGAATGTCCTCGGTCCGGTCGGTCCGGTCCAACAAGGCCAAATTCGTCGGTTTTGGTCCGGACCGGACCGGACCGAGGACCAATTAGCCCAAAAGCCAGGACCGCGGACCGGACCGAATGTGGTCGGTCCGGTCTCGGTCCGTGTCGGTCCTTCGGTCGGTCCGGTCTGTTCGGGTCATATGCTCACCCTTACTCCCTACAACACAAGTCTAAATATATACCTAATGCATAAATCACTTGTACAATTGCATTAAGTGCTTTTTATTTTCAAATTTTCATCAATCAATTTTTTAAATCAAGCAATTAAATCATTAGGTTCATTTGTAGGCATGATTAATAGGTCCAACAATTCTTTTGACCTTTTGATGACTATTCATGAGGATCACTCCCTAGCATACAAATGTTTTCAAAATGTATCATACTTGTCACCATTTGCTTTTGTGGTTATCGAACAATTTTTTTTGCTTTTGTTGGTATTTTTCTTTCAAATTCATCCTTTATTGGGTATTTTGCAAAACATTTGCCCTTTTCCAATTGTATACTTATCCTGTGTTTATTTTGTGTATGTCAGGCGGCATGGAATAGATTCAACTCTGAGGAGAAATAGGTGGCGATAGTAGCTGAGTATTTCTTTATTTATGAAGTTTACTTTCTTTACTAGCAATTTACCAGACAAAAAAGCATAAGAGTTCATTACAGTCTGCGTTTGTGATTTCTCATGTGTTGCATGACTTAACCATTGCATGAGAAGTTACTATACCTAGACTTTGGCACTGAACACAATATATTCAAGGTATAAAAGTATCTCTTTTTGATTTATAATGTTACATACATGAAATTTTCACATTTCTTTTAGTTCTGCATATAAACTGCATTAGATGTATAATAAATCCTTTTCTTTTGTTCTTTTAAAGTTTAGCCTGAATTTCATTTTTAGAGGCTAAGCTTGGAAATTTATAATTGGGGGCCAGTCTTTATTATGTTCTGAATAATTATTTTACATGTTAAAGAGAACGAATATCGTATCAAACGATTTCACACTTTCAAATAATTCATGCAGAAAATCCAGATGTATTACATAATAGAGATACTTATATAAAAAATATAATGGTACAGGTAAACGTTGGGTATGGGTACGGGTAACCGGGCGGGTATTTCCAGAACCCGTATCCACTAAAAGTTTTTATCAATACCCAAACCGGCATCCAAGCCTGTCAACCCACCACCGAACTCGACCCAAACAGTTTGGGTTTGGGTTTTCCCCGTCGGTTTTCGGTGCTTTTGCCATCCCCAGTTGCAGGGAATTTCTTTTCACTTAAAAAAAGAAACTCTTCGCCTTCTTTTGCACCAATACTCTTAAACGCATCTATGAGTACCTTGATGTATGACACCACATCAGTCTTGAACTTGTACGAGCAGCTCTCCTGACCTTCATCCACATCTTGTATACCTCCTCTCATAAGACTGCCGACTTGCACACCTTCCGTATAAGCTTTACATGCCATTAAGATATCACGTACATGAAAGCGAAAATGCCCTACCACCAAGTCTTCAAAATACTGCACTTATCCAACACCATTATTAAACAAAGATGAAAAATGAATCTTTGATGGCATACAATGAAGGAATCTGTTACCTTGGGTTGTTTCTTCATGGTATACACCATTGTTTTGAGTGATAAAATAAGGATATCCTCGTTATAGTTAAAGGCAAGCTTTTTCCCTTGTGCAGTGCCACTTGATTTTGCAAACCCGGGTTCGTTGAAGTATGGTTTAGTGTTCAAAATCAGACCCTGTATGGAGACAAGAACTTGAAGCATAGTCGAAGTGCCTGGGATCCACCTCTCTTTTGCACCACCTTCCCAAGTATTCAGAAGACTCAAGCACACTTTACCACAGTTATATAGATTTGGATTGATACGAAGACCACCAGAGTGATAGTACACAAGCTATTAGAGAAAACTCACAAGAAATTAGCCGGTATATGCATTAGAATCAACTAAATAAAATGAAGGGTGACTTACAGGTGGTATCTGAGGATAAGTGCTTGGAAAACACACATCAAAAAAGAAGAGACCATCATGATACGGTGTACCCTCTGCTCCAATGATTGCAGCTCTTAAAAGATCCATCCTTGATTCATACACTCTCACAAATATTGTGTCTATGACCGAACCCAAAAATATAACATCTATTAATTAATCTCTTTAAGAGAATATATAAACCATCCTCGTGGTTTGGTGAAGATCACGCTATCCGTCCTTTGTCAATACTATTTGCAAAAATGGTATGTAATTTCAATGTTTGCTTTCACTTCGGGACCCCCTCAAGTATGTGATTAATTACGCTCTTGGTTGCTAAAGCGAATGGGCGAGGGACCAAAAGTGAAAGCAGACATTGCATTTAGAGACCACTTAAGCAAATAGCAAAAACAAGGGACATGTTCCGTAATTTTCATTAAAGCTAAGAGGCTCTCCTTTAGTATACTTTGCTCTATTTCTAAGAAATAAATAAAGGGTTCAGTTTGTGGTACCAGGCAAATCTTTTTCAAGAATCTTCCACTCGCCTTGTATTTTTTTAGCCCAGTTCTTTGGTGGCTGAAATAGGTGTATGCATTTTTGTTAAATGATGAAAAAATACTTAAAAAGATGTCAAGAAGATATGTTAACCAAAACAAAAACACAAATGCAATTGCATGCCTGTTTCAATGTTGATTTTTTATTCGAGTAATAATGATCTGAATGGTCCACGACAGTATCAAATTTCTTGAAATTTTCATACTTTCTCATTCCTTCATCATTACCAAATTTTCCCAGATTGTCTAGCTTTCCCTTTGTATTTGACTTGACCTTTTTTGAATCAGATTGTACTGAACTGCCAGATCCAAGAGAAATGCCCATAGCACTCTTCATCTTTTTGTTAGACTCGACCTTCCCTTGAATAAACACTACACCATTGGGATCTTCATCCATGTCAACATCAATTATTTCATGAAACGGAACCTGAGAATTTGAGTGATCAAATAACCACAACTATGTCTACACAGCATATCTAGCAGAATAATGAATGAATACAAGTACGTCTAAGGCTACTTAAAACACAAGTTAATACAATCAAAAGGAGAAAACTGTATTGTTTCCCAAAGGAAATATATCATCAGATAAATAAACTCCCCTTAAGGCATCGGGTGCATATCATACTATTCATCAACTTCTAAGATTATTTGAAGAATCCAAATTTAGACCGAAAAATTGAGAATTAGATCCATATTTAACCATGTTATATATGTCTCTTTCTTGATATGTGAACTTCAATTATCATATTTACTAATCACTATCATGATTCATGAGTCTCCCTATAACAACTCTACACAGTCTGTTAGTTCTAAAAACTAGACTACAATAATTTCTTTATACAAATTACCAATATGTGCAAATTTAAAGAGCTACAATATATAATCATAAGCATTTGTTGTAAGTTATCATAATTCTATAAATTCTTATTAACATATCCATATTCAGACAAGAGAAGTCATTTTTCATTTAGCAAATTTACCACATTACCACCATTACACACAGAAGGAGTCATTTTTCATTATACCGCAACGCAAGGGTAATAAATACCTTGTTCATATCAAATGGTATATCACTATTACACACGTACAGTTTAACCATCCAATTCAATGATCAACCCAACCCGCCTATTAATCATCAAAAAACCATCAAGAAAGGTAGATTAAACATTAAACTATACCTCCTTTCGTTTACCCTTTCTTTTAGTTCTTGACACCGTTTTCGGCATCCAATCACCCGACACCGGATCATCATCAATTTCAATCACCTCTGGTCCTATTGAACTGCTACTACTTCCTGGAACACACTCTTTTTTCCTGAAACTATATAAAAATACAAACTTTACACGCACTAATAAAAATACTCTGATTTTAAAGGGACGTACACCCAGCTGTAACCTAAAAATAACTTAAGAATCAATCCAACGATAGATTTTTAATCTCTCAGTTCAAAATCAATATATTTCAAGGCACTCGAAATAAACAACCTAATTCCGTTACTCAACACTAACCAGGAAATATAAACAAAAATGTTATACCTTACCTCATGCCGCTATCTAACTTCGATAATCTATCTGCTCTTGAACTTAGGGTTTACTTCGTGAATTAAATTAAGGAATCAGAGGAATAAATAAGTCATACGTGATCTTAGCAAAAAATTCGCGATAATGTTACCAAAATTTAAAGGTAAATACACATATTAGTACCATGAACTTGTCAAAGTGGATCATTCTGTATCCTGAACTTGGCAAATTGAAATTACTATTACCCTAAACTAAATTATATCAATACTTTAGACATTAAAGTTGACATTTTTGTCTTTCTTTAAGTATCATGACCATATTATGACCATTTTACCCTTCGAAAAATATTTCAAAAAAAAAGAAATTCGAAAAAAAATTGAGAAATTTAAAAAAAAAAAGTATTTCGAAAAAAAAAATTTGGAAAAAATTATTCAAAAAAAAAGTATTTCGAAAAAAAATTAGAAAGGGTAAAATGGTCATAATATGGTCATAATACTTAAAGAAAGACAAAAAAATGTCAACTTTAATGTCTAAAAGAGTTATTTTTTTAGTTCGCTAGGCAGAACTGTCATTCTTGACAAGTATAGTGCTTTAAAAAGTTATTAACTCTTTGAAATAATACTGAAGTGAATTTACCACACTACTTTTGATATATATATATATATATATATATATATATATTTAAGTGTTTGTTTCAGATAATTTTGAGATCATAACATTTTAACTATTTATTTCTTCATATGCATACGTTTAATTGAAAATTACAAAGTTTCTTTTAATTTATAGTTAGTTACAAGTTGATCTAAATATTATTTGAAACAAATATTTAGTAATAGAGTATGAAGAAATATTAAGAGTAGTACGTTAGATATATTTTAGAAATAGATGCTACATATATATTTTCTATATTTTAAATAATCAATTAAAATACTGTATTAATTTTTTAACAATAAAAAATAATTAACCTTTAGGAAAAACTATATTTACGTAGCCAAAGTTTTACTATAAACTATTTATTACAAAAGACTTTACTAAATTGGTATTTAGAAAGAAAAAATAATTAATTATTGAGTTAATTAGTATTGGGTAGTAGAAATTCAATTTTATCAAGTTTAAGGTATCATTTTGCATCATTAAAGTTTAGGATAATAGATGATCCAGTTTACTAAGTTCGGATTACTAGTATGTGTTTTGTTCGGATTACTAGTATGTGTTTTGGCCAAATTTAAAATTGTGGATTTATATTACAAGCCCTTCTTGTTTCTTTACTAGTCACAAACTACCCCTAACTATAACTTACTTTATATATATCCGATGAAACTTAAATATTTACATATTTTTCCAAAATACAAATTTTCATTGCATATTCTACAATGTTGTTTAAGCATTATGCTTTGAGGAAATTTTCAAATACTTTAAGTGGTTATATACGCAATTACCCGAAAGGCAATAACCATCAAACTAATTTGACTTTTATGCTAAGGGCATCTGCATATATACAAACTGAAACTTGTATATTTTTATATTTTCTCAAAACATACTTAAATAATACTCCTTCCGTCCCACATTAAGTGTCCACTATGACTTTTTTAAGTTTTTTTTCTTAAACTTTGAGTTTGAATATTTTTGTTTGTGTTATATAATATTTGATGCAAGGTATATGAATGGATTAAGTTTTTAAATATATTTTCATTTGTATAATTTTCATTGAGTATTATATAACACAAAAAAATATATTTACGGTCAAAGTTTAAGAAAAAAGACTTAAAAAAGTTATAGTGGACACTTAATGTGAAACGGAGGTAGTATTACACATAAAAATAGAATAATATGAACTATTATGAACATAAATTGTATGACGACAATACGACATCAAGCTAAAGCAAAAAATAATTTTCACTGTTTACTACAACACGTATGAACTAACCGCGTTTTGTGTAGTGTGTGCTTTCACCAATGTCCTTTTCCTCTAAATTTTAACTTTAAAACATTTTCAAACTAAATTAATTTATTTTATCCAATAACTATTTTTCTTAACAACGAGATTTTATAAAAAAACACTCTAGCAAGGAGCTAGAAAAACAAGAAACAATTACATTAGAAGAGCATTACAATGATTATCCAACCACTCAATCCAATTAACGTGAAAGCTTTTGTTCCTATTAGTGATCCAATTAAAAGAATAAAGCTTCACGCCATTGAACGAAATTTTGATTTCCATCTAAAGAGACGTATGTGAAACCGGTCTATGAGAGGATTCCAATTTACACATCTAGCCATGTTTGCCCTGATCGGAAGACCAAGGTAAATACAAAGAAATTGGGATGGAACGCAACCAATAGAAGTAGCAATAGAATTGAATTCCATGGTAGTCACACTAACACCAAAAGCTTACTTTGTTAAAGTTAACTTTAAGACCGGATGCAAGATGGAAACAAGTGAGGATTATTGACAATTGTTTTGCATTATTTAATGACCATTCACCCATAATCAAGGCATCATCCGCGAATTGAATATGTGATAGGTGAATCTTGTCATTTCCAACCTTGATACCACGAAAAATATCTTTATTTCTCGCGTCAACAATAGCCACATTCAAAGCTTCAACCTCTACGAAAAAGAGTTGAGAGGAAAGATGGTCACCTTGACGAAGTCCCTATGCAAATTTAATTTTTTTGGTTGGAGACCCGTTAAGGAGAACAAAGCATATGCCGAATTAAAACAAGCCATAATCCAATTTCTCCATTTGTTGGTGAAAGCCATTTGTATCATAATATGATCTAAGAAAGCTTAAAGTATCATATGCCTTCTCAAAGTCGAGTTTGAAGAAAAGGAACCTTTTCTTATGTTTCTTTTTCCATGACAGGATTTCTTCAACCATGAGAGGGCCATCAGTGATTTGACATCCCTAGATGAAACCCATTTGCAATTCACTAACAACTGAGGAAGTGACAAGAGCAAGTCGGTTTACAAGCACCTTGGCTATAATCTTATATTGGCAACCAAGGCTTATAGGCCTAAAATCACCAATAACAATTGGGTCACCGACTTTGGGGACAAGAGTAATGAATGAAAACTTACACCCATGTGGAATCAAATCCGAAGTTTCAGACTCCTTAACGTAAGAGATGACGTCGTTACGAAGAGTGTCCTAGTACTTTCTTATTAACTTGAAAATGAACCCGGCTGGACAGGGTGCTTTGTCGCCACCACAATCCCAAACCGCATTCTTGATTTCTTCAAAAGAAAAGCGTTGATCAAGAATCATAATTTCATCAATGGAAAATTGAGAGAAAAGGTTGTTTGAGAATTTCGGCCTAGAATCATTTTCTTCTTTCAATTTCTCCTCGTAACTGTTAAAGATGAATGTTTTAATCATCTATCTACACCCTTTTATTTATCTATACTTGCAATATGTAATTATATGAATAGTGAATAGTGATGTTTTAAATATGAAAGAATTCGAGTAATGCTTCAAAATGTTTTCTCAATTTGTTTTGTTACTTGGTCGAAGTGGAAAACAAGAACATACATACCCAAAATAAACTTGTCTTAACAAAGGTGCATTGTCTTTCTGACTAACTATTTGAATTATCTAAACCCTCCTAACTAGAGTCTTAAGTATTTTAAACTAGTTAGTTAGTTTGTGAAAATATTTTGAGTCGCGTATTTATATAAAGACGTTTTCAAAATGTTGTCAATGGCTTAATTATGATGTATTGATCATTTATAACACTTAACTTAGCATGTACGAACATGTGTTGAAAGTCATAATGTTGACCGGAGCTCAAACAAAGCAGTTACAAAATGTTGATTTTCACTAACAACATTCTGCGCTCGAGGGTGGTGCTTCGGAGTGTCCATTTAAAGCGTCGGAAACACATAACAAAGGTTTTTTTTAATGATTTTGTCAACATCTCGAGCTTGCGTTATTATTTCAAAAGTGTCGTTTTATTTTATTGTAATTGTCAAAACATAAAGGGATTATCTACATTAAATATGAGCACTTTTTCACTACAACGTGTTTATTAGTACTTAGTAGATATGCTTAGTCAAACTTTTATATATCATATCACAGCGGGTGTTTATTGCACTTTATATTTAAGCTTACGAGTTTATTTTGTTCATCTTTTTAACCATCTCCAAAGTGATAAAATGGTGAGGCGGCCAAAAGGTCTAAGAAAAGACCACGGGGTTTGAACTTGTCGGGTGCACATCTTCGGATGCCAAGGAAGAGTCCAAAATGGCCATGGGCCACGTACATTAGAGTAAGAAAAAGGTTGAACATTCACGAGGTAGCCGAAATAGGATCCTCTCCATTTAACCATTTTTATAAGAATATTATAGTTTCAAATCGCAAATAACCTTTAAAAAAAAAAAAAAAAAAAAAAAGGCCAAAGTTATAGGCATAGCCAAGTAAAAAAAATGAATGAAAATCTGATTAAACCTAGCAAGTTGCTATTGAAGGATATTAAATACAACTAGGCGAGTACCCGCGCTTAGCGGCAGACAATTAACGATATGCGATTTTGTGGTAAGTTCTACGTGATATCCCTCTAGAAAAAACTGTTGAGTTTGAGATATATGATAACAAATAAATCATATAGACATCACAGAGTACACAACGGAAGACTAAGAATCATAACAATAATTAATTAACTAAAAGATGCGTAACGTACCTCTTGCAATTGGTAGATCTCTTCAATTCAAGAACCCTAATTAGGGTTTATGTGGTTTAACGAATTGACTCTTACCGTTTTTCAATTCAAACCAATTGATGTAACAATAGTGTGTTACACCACGTTTTTGTACACACGTACTATTAGCGATTCGATGCGAATGCTAGTTCTTGATCACAATAGAATAACCAAACACCTTTGTTATGCTCAAGGTCACTCGTAAATCCCTTACAATGGGGATTCACTCGTCGACCAAGAATAAGAGGGAAGAAAAGAAGAATTGTACCAAAGGATGAATACATGGGGATGTGTTTATAGCCTTATGGTAGATGTCAAGTTTACTATGGTTTCCGATGTGGGATTCCATAGTTTCGGCCAAAAAACAAGCCCAAAAGAGGGTACCTAAAACTGTCTCTTGGCTTGTTTAATTTTTTTCGTATCCCGTTGACATTTAACGACCGATAGTCACTTTTGATAAGTTCTTATCGCTTGTTTAGTCGTTTATTGTGAATTTAATAATTAAACATAATATTTTATATTAATTATTAAAACATCGAGTCTCATACGTAAAGTGTGCAATCCCGTGGTCTCGAGTTCGAATCCAGTCATACACATATTAAATATATCCATAAACCAACAACTCCCACTTGGAGATATCTTAGTATGCGTAATGACATTGGTTAGCATCTAGCAACACGCCAATGACCCCAGAACAACTCGAGTATGGTTTTCTAGAAAAACCTTTTGATGATTTATCATCATACTTATCCTTTTGTTTCTAATACCATGTTAATAAGAATATGGATCTCACTCATTTCTTAATTAACTATTCTGTTTCTCGCTTTATATGATTGATCAAGATTACCAATCCTTCTGAACACATTCCAGAAGAACTTGGGTATGGCCATGCAAACATCTTGACAACCCTACGAGGGGCCCAACAGTATTATACTTCAAAATAAATTTGAAGGAAACAAATCCCGTTTTAACTACGAGCAGAATTCATAAATTTCGCAACACTTCTGAAAAACAACCCTTATAACTACCAGTTACGTATAGCGTTAGATTGCTTCACAGAAATGCACTACATCTATGACATTTCTCTGGTATCTCAAGTCAGTGGATAAATATTCATGATGTACTTAATAACTAAGATCCATAAAGTACCACCATGTGGTTGAGATAAGTCCTATACTCAATCCATTGAATATCATCTGAAATCAGTCATGCTACGCATCAATATACTTTCAAGTATATTCTAACTAATACTCAGATTTGTCTTAATTATCATTCCCATGTTATTGATCGATAACGGACTATTTAGAATAACTTAAGTTATTCAAGGATTTAAACATGCAAATACAGGACAACATTATAATAAATGAATAATAAACATAACAAAATACTTTATTTCATTTGAATAATAATGTTTACAATATCCTTTATCCAAATACTAAATAGATCAATGCATGATAATTCTTAGTTAATGAATTTTGCCACAAGTCATGATAATCATACTTGTTGACAGCGCATAATTTCAACTAACTTTGATCTATAGGAATTTTGAGAATACTTATTTCAAGAATTCAATCAGTGAATTTCTTGTATGTGTTTACACATATCTTGATATTGTCATAACATTCCACAAGGTGCGTGATAACCTGAACCACCCTTTTATGACAATCATCTTTCAAAACTTTAAAGTTTAAAGTATTCTTTATTCTTTAATGTATAATGCAACTATGCTCTTAGTTAAGCATAACTAGTCAACATGGTCATCATCAAGGATACCATGACTAGAATTGAGTGTCATCTCAATTATACCAGCATCATTGTGTACAACCAACAATATGCTCTTTAAACATCCGTAAACTTTGAACAGTTATAGTTTAATGTTGGTGCCTACCAAAACTCAAGTTTGTCTGCAATGACAATTATGAAACAATTGCCATATTTTCATCCATAGAATCTAGGAGCATCTCCAGACTGTGGAATGTGATTCTAAATCCAAACATATTCCTTTTAAAATATTTATTACACTAACAACTTTCAATGTTGTCAAATCATCTTGTAATCAAGCATGACACAACAATCTTACAACATGATGTACATGATAAAACGTTAAGTTAGACTTTAAGATCTCATTATATATCCATCATGTTCTATTAGACTCATTTATTTACCGCATATGTTTATAATAATAAACATATATTCCAAGTTTATATATCTTATTTCCAAATCTTACAAACGAAGTTCATTCCCAACTAAAACTTAATTTAGGTGGAATGTAGTTGCCCATACAACATATAAGATTTAAGAAAATAAAAATAATACTCCCACTAGCTTTCAGAAATACTTATGAGCTATTTATTTTAATTATTAAATCAAACATGGATTTAATATTAAACATAAGAATCATCTTCTAGATGCATGCATATATCCATTCATGGATTCTTGCAGTCTGTACATATTCAAATATTATTTGAATTCATAAAAACTCCTTTGCATTACTTATCGTCCTCGCAAAAGTAATTCCAAAACAAAGAGTTTTGATATTCATTGTCAAAATTTCACATCAATGAAACTAAATATGACAATTATAATCTTTATACTTCTATTTAATATATCTAGTAAAGAATATTCAATCATAGTTAATTGCTTAATTATGATTAATATTATTATCACTAGACATACATTAAATACGTGTACAATATTGTCCACATGATTTCTACACAAAGATTTAAACCTCTAGGGTTTTCATCCTTTGAAGAAAATCATCTCCATTTAGATAAACCAAGTATCTAAAATTGATTATGTTTATGGACAACATCTCAATATTCATAGTATGATTGATTTACCACAATTCAACATTTGGTAAATTCATCATCATGATTAACAGGCTTACCATGATCTTGTAACTCATAATCCTCAGCATATTAAATATCTGAGATATCCTTACGGATCTATGAATGACAATTCCATCATATTGAGGTTTATCATTTACATGTTTAGCCTCATCATGATATTTGCTAGTGCATTTTTAGAAGATTATGTATTTTGTAACTTTAATTTTTCAAGATCTAAACAAAACTCCCACTTGCCTTTAACAATTTAAAGATTACCTTCAAATAGTTTAGCAAGTAGAGCAACAATACATTGTTCTCTTTTGGGACTTTACAGAACACATTGACAGTTCCTGACATTAGTTTGTTACAACTCACTCTACAAGTAGTTTAACAAATTCATAACTTCATTTATAAGACTTAATGTGATTCATCACATTCCATAAACAAATGGTGTCTTATCAATCTTCTAGGTTCGAGTCTTATTGAGTATATTCAATGTATACTCAATCTACTAACCTTGATAACTTTTGGAAGAAACTATAGTTATCTTGAATCAAACAATGCCAATAGATTTTGATTCTTCTAACTGAACATACCATAAAACTATGGTATTTCCTTAGAATTAATATTGTAAGATTAATCTAACAATATTTAAGATAACAATCTACTCATATTTAAGATAACAATCTACTCTTTGGTTTATCATATTTACCAACAAAGTAAAACTTAATGGTACAATAGAATTACCAAGTTAATTGCATGTATTATTACACAAGTATTCTTGACCAAGTCAAAAAACATAACAGTTATAATCCCACTATACGTTATAAGTCATTGATCAACTCATTGACTTCATGCATATGTCTTAAAACATAACAAGTTAACGTCTTACTTTATATTGTAAGTCTTGTATTAAAAGACTTCATGTTTGTGACTTTACAAAATCATAAACATTTATAATTAAAGTAATTATGAACACCACCTCGGGTTTCAATTAATATTTCAAGTTAATATTTACTACATATATTTAAGTCATTCAACGAATACTTAAATTCAAAGTAGTATTAGATTACTTCATTTAATTATGTCATTCCATGAAATGTTCAACGTAAGAAACTGCAAAATCATCCATGCTCGTTCTCACGACACGTGGGTATTTTACCTTGGGCTACAATCTAGTTCACGTTCTCACGTAACATAAATTGTAACTACAAGTGTTTCTTAAATATTGAATGATATAAATATTTAAAATAAAGTAGTCTTTGTTATCATCTTGACACATGTTCTTAATAGGGCAATCATACATATTTAAATGTATACTTCCTATTAGAACGTTATTCTCTTACTTTACAGTCAAGAGAATCCATTTAAATCATATTAATATGTGTTGTACCTTGCACACAATAAAGATTTCTCCCACTTGTGCATGGAACAACATCATGTAGCAGATAAACAACACGATACACGTTCGTTTATTTGATTAATATGATTTGTGTCATAGATATAACTAGTAGATATAGGACTATATTGATTTGTAAGGAAACGCACATGACAATCCTTAAAAAAACATAAGTGCCTACAATTGGAAAGTAATTATCTACATGATATTCAAGAGATAATTTGGATTACTACGCAGCAAATAAGGCTTGTAGCTCCCACTGAATTAGAAATCATTTCAACAACTTCTTATTCAGTAATGCAACACAAATGCTCCCACTGAATTTGACAACATTGTAATTGTTTCATAACCAGTGAAAACAACTTGCTTACTTTTTACTTTCCTATACCTTTGAAGAACCATACGTAATCATTACTAAGGTACTAAAAGGTGTATTCTACTCTATGAATGATGGGTTATCCATCAATGTTATTAACTCGAAAAATTGGGTATGCAATTTCTTCCTTAACAGGCCTACCATCCTCATACTGGTATGTGGCACCTTTAAAGGTTAAAGCAAAATAACTAGATAAATTAAGCTAGTTTGCCTTTTACCAATTTTCGTGGTAATTAGTCTAGCTTCTAATCTAGTAACTCATATACATGTTTTCCAGTTAACCAAACGTCATGTTTGTTACAAAAGGATTCATTCACCAAATGAGGGTAATGAAATCTTTATGGAAAATAAGATGTGCAATTCATTGTTAGGAGTTACATTAGAATTTAGACAATTCAAGTGTTCCTATTATACCTTTCTCATTCATGAAAAGGAATAGGATTGAGTCTCATTCTTCTCCCATGGAAAAGAGACTTTGTTTGTCTTTTAGGTAAATTATTCTCGATCAAACATTTGTTTGAAAGCAGAATGGATTAATTTACAAATAAAAGACTAAACCACGTTTACGGTTAAATTTTGCATTAATACATTCAAAAGAATTACAAAATTCAATTTTTGTATTTTGGATAATTAATCTTTTCAAGAAAATTAAATACCCATGGTTCATAAACATATAACCATTTAATTTTCACTTGAAAACTAGGATCCAAATTGACATAGTTTCATCACATCAGTTGATCTGCTAGTAATGAAATTATTCAAAATGGTATGAGTCGAACCTCAATTGCCAATTTTCAAATTGCAACTCCTAGATTTATGGGATTTACATTAGCCAATTTCAATTGCCATGTAAACATGTTTTATCCCCATCTTATGCCTTGAGTTGCCAGTTCTCACTACAAAACTCAATTAAGTTGTACAACTTAAGAAACTGCAAAATCATCCATGCTCGTTCTCACGTCACGTGGATATTTTACCCTTTGATTACGATCTAAATCACGTTCTCACGCAAATAAAGGTAATCTCAGGTGTTTCCGTTTTGTTGGATGGCATATAACTTAAATTAAGGGTAATAATTTTGATGTTAAATCAAATATGTACAAAGATGTCATGCATTCATCTTCGCAGCATAGGTTTTATTAAAATATTTATATCCTTGTTTTAATGTTTAAGCTTTTCATCATCAAACTTTAATCGAAGTATTGGTAAACCAATTAAAGAATTACCTTTAATTCCCACTATATCCTACTGCTGCATGAGTCATAAGACCCAAGTTGTTCGGATAATTACCACAAAAGTGGCGCGTAGAATTTAAAGTAAATCACCCTTAAGATTTTATGCACACATATAGGAATACTTGGTAGCTCCATTAAGACGCACAAATGAGCGGAGAATTAGGTCAGCGCGAAGCATATTACATACCCTCATCTTTAAGGTCACAATTTAATGCGTACCAACCTTATACCCATCACACAGTTTGTCATTAATGGGTGAGCCGTTCTAACTATTTTGTGCAAAAACTCAATCAAAACGATTACTATTACTATGCTTAAAAATACATGTTTTACCATTGTTTAGGTCAGTTTATTTTTCTTGTAAAAATACCCTTGTTACACATAACAAACAAGCAAGTATTTAAAAAAAAATAAACAAATAAACAATGAATGCATAACATAATAATAAGTCATGCATATCAAATAGCCACATGCAAACCTTTTGATAAATCATATTAATAATCAATTCTAGATCTGTCAATATGTATATGTTTAATTAAGACTCTCACCCGTTTTCAACAATGTACAAAGTGAGCCACATGCATCGATTCATCGATTGCGTGAGTCAAAAGCAAACACATACCACATAGCACATAATTGATTAATAATAATAATTGAGGTCTTCCCCAATTTTAGATCTATCATAATTTTAGTGTATATCACTTAACCAAGTAAATCATACAATAAAGCAGATCCATGACAATGCATGTATTTATCATGGATGTAAATCACACTTAACAATTAATGCAATTAAATAGAGTTACGCAATACACATAAAATTACATGCAACCTAGGGTTTCTAATCCAATTAAAACTGAAGTTTACAAAACCCTAATTAGGGCACCAAAAAAAGCCCCCCCCCAAAAAAAAAATTAGGGTTTAGGTTTTGCAAACCCTAGATCTACGCATACAAATAATAACACAATCATGTTTATTTATTTTATGTGTTTCAGTAATTAATTACTTGTTATACAAGGCTCGTGATGCCACTGTTGAGTTTGAGATATATGATAACAAATAAATCATATAGACATCACAGAGTACACAGCGGAAGACTAAGAATCATAACAATAATTAATTAACTAAAAGATGCGTAACGTACCTCTTGCAATTGGTAGATCTCTTCAATTCAAGAACCCTAATTAGGGTTTATGTGGTTTAACGAATTGACCCTTACCGTTTTTCAATTCAAACCAATTGATGTAACAATAGTGTGTTACACCACGTTTTTATACATACGTACTATTAGCGATTCGATGCGAATGCTAGTTCTTGATCACAATAGAATAACCAAACACCTTTGTTATGCTCAAGGTCACTCGTAAATCCCTTACAATGGGGATTCACTCGTCGACCAAGAATAAGAGGGAAGAAAAGAAGAAGTGTACCAAAGGATGAATACATGGGGATGTGTTTATAGCCTTATGGTAGATGTCAAGTTTACTATGGTTTCCGATGTGGGATTCCATAGTTTCGGCCAAAAAACAAGCCCAAAAGAGGGTACCTAAAACCGTCTCTTGGCTTGTTTAATTTTCTTCGTATCCCGTTGACATTTAACGACCGATAGTCACTTTCGATAAGTTCTTATCGCTCGTTTAGTCGTTTATTGTGAATTTAATAATTAAACATAATATTTTATATTAATTATTAAAACATCGAGTCTCATACGTAATGTGTGCAATCCCGTGGTCTCGAGTTCGAATCCGGTCATACACATATTAAATATATCCATAAACCAACAAAAACAACATTTGAGAAAACAGAGTCGAGAAAATAGACACCCACATTTGAAATTGTTTGGCCCTGAACTTTATTGATAGTAATTGCAAAGCTAAGTCGCACACAAAATTGTGTTCTTTTTAGTTTTAATCTTAGTTTTGAGTTGATGTTTATGCTTTTCTGATACTTTTATGCATCTCAACTTTGCTTTTACCCGCTTCTTTTAACTTTTGCGCAACCAAAAATTATACTCCTAGCCTTTCTCTTTCTCGAGTAATTTAACTGAATTTGTATTCTAAAATCCTAAATCGAAGTATAAGAACCTAGAATCCGAAATCAAAAATTAAGAAAAAACACAAAACGCTAAAACGCTTTAACAGATCTATGCAAAAACCAGTTGATCGATGCTTGTATGTCCACCAAAAAAGGCCAATCTTTGAAGCAACTTCTATATTGATACACGTACAACGCGCGTTCGGGGTCAAAGGAAACTTCCTTTTCTTCGAGCAAGTTTTTCAACCACCTAGGCAGTGAACCTAATCGTTGTAGTGTAGTATTAGGGTAAGCCTCAGGATTGATATCGTTCTCTAGGGGAATAGGAATGCTAGTGAGAAATTACTACGCTAAGTTTGGGGTTGAAAAAGATTATTTTTTATCTTTTTTATATTTTTTAGAAAATTAAAATGTACGATCTCGGGGTATTGGATTCCGAGGGGGGGTGGTACTTCTACCGATTACTCTACTTATCTAATTATCTAATCTAATGGGTAGTCTATGTCTTTTGAAGTGTGCTCGTATGATGATTAAATATGTGTCTACCTAGATGCTATTACTCCCTAGTTATCTTTTATTGATGGCTGAATTGTCACGTCCTTATTCTTAACGCGTTGTGTCTTCTAAGGTCGTAGGGTATGCTTTTCTGCCTAACTCATTGAGAATACCTTAAGGTTACTGCCTACAAAATTTCTAGGATTCATAAACTAACTCTAAAGTTATCTTTGGATTTTTAGCCTACAATTACTCTAGGTGATCATAAACTAAGGTTCACAAAGATTACTCAAGCATTAAAAACACAACGATAGCCTATTGCAATCATAATCCAATTACAATTAAGATAAGAGACAACCAATTAATAATTAATAACTAGGTTACATGGATCTAGGCAAACACACAAGTAAATTAGCCGGACATGGCAAACATGCAAGCATACACACATACAATCGAAGACATAATGAAATCAATGAAGTAAATAACTTATCTTGATGTAAAATAGGGTATTAAAACCCTAAGATACTGCCCAAACTGGAAAAAAGTCGTTTTAGGTTTTTTACTCCACAAATCTACCTCTCTAAAAGTCTGAAAATCGAATTCTATATATAGAGTTACAACTGCGACGACGTCACCTTTTAATTTTGACGCCGTCAGATCGCCACCATTAGGGTTTCGTCTTGGCCAAGTCAACTTTGGGACGGTTTCACGTTGTGGTTGTGACGCCGTCAGCTTCAACTTTTGATGCCGTCTGAATCTGGATCTAGGTCGTCTGAGGGAAAAGGTCTTCGTGACGCCCTACTCTTCAAAGCCTGACGCCGTCAGGTACAAAATAACAATTTCACTCATGAGCCGTCACAAATATAGGAACGGCGTCGCTCTTTGTTTGTGACGCCGTCAGGTGCACTTCCAGCAGCTTGAGTGTCTTGATCTTGACTTTAGCCATTTTCTTCACATATTAGCGCCTTTTCGTCCAAATAAGCATCATTCCAGCATTTTGCCTTCAAGAGACCTAAAAAGTGAAAAGGAATGAAATTAAGCAGTAACGGATATAAAAGTGGTCGATTAAGGGCTTAAATGACCCCTTAAAAGTGTACGTTTTAAATCCTTATCAAATATCCCTACACTTGATATTTGCTTGTCCTCAAGAAAATGTGCTTTTAGCCAATCAATTTATAAGTTAGGTGGCATGAAGTATTGGTTTAGAACAATTCACAACAATTATAAGCCCCGCAAAAGTCATAACAAGCACGAAAATTATATACTAGCACCTCACAAGTGGTGTTTGGATACTCTCATCTCTCGGGTGTATATGAAATATATCAAATTGGAAATGGAAGATAAACACTCATTAACCGGTCCTAGTACATAGATTACCATAGGCTTGAGACTAGATCAAACCTCCATCGCTTTGGCGTAAGCACATAGGAAAAACTATCTAAGAGGTCTTTTAAAGGGTTGTAAAGTTAGGCTTATGGTAGGGAAAACAAAGGGTTTGGTTGGATAGGTGATAAGGTTTTAAAATGTACCTTTTTGAGGGGTCGTTTAAGCCCTTATTTGATCACTTTTGTATCCGTTATTGCTTAATATCGTTCCTTTTCACTTTTTAGGTCTCTTGAAGGCAAACTGCTGTAATGGCACTTATTTGGACGAAAAGGCGCGGATATATGAAGAAAATGGCCAAAGTCAAGAATCGAGACACTCAAGCTGCTAAATTACAAGGGGACGGTGTCACTGCTTTATCTGCGACGTCGTTGGAGGAATTTGTGACGACACAGAAGAGAAATTGCTAGTTTTTGAAAGACGGCGTCGGGCTTTAAAAGAGTAGGCCGTCGCAACTCAGACGGCCTAGATTCAATCCAGACGGCGTCAGAAGATAAAGAGGACGGCGTCACAAGCATAAGGTGACGCCGTCGCAAGATTAACTTGGCCAAGACGAAACCCTAATGACGGTGACACGACGGCGTCACAAATCATAAGGTGACGCCGTCGCACATGTAATCTTATATATAGAATCCGAATTTTTCAGTTTTAGAGAGTAGTCTTTTGGGTAAACTTTTGGAGTAAAACCTAAACCGAACCAAGGTCGTATTTTAGGGTTGGGAAAATGATAAATTTAGGCATCAAAGTTGCCACGTTTTCCTTTTCTGGGCATCGAACTTTTTTTTTTCCTATTGTAGCACTGAACTTGCCTAATTTTCCTTTTCTGGGCATCGAAGTTTGATTTTGTGTCACAAAAGGAAAATTAGGCAAGTTCAGTGCTACAATAGGAAAAAAAAAAGTTTGATGCCCAGAAAAGGAAAAAAAATTCGATGCCCAGAAAAAAAAAGTTCGACCGTTAATTTTTTTATTGCACCGTTAGTCCTTTTCGTCTGTTTTTAACGACCGTTATTATATTATTGCACTGTTAGTCCTTTTCGCCCGTTCTTACACGTTTTCGTCCGTTCTTACACGGTTTTCGTCCGTTTTTACACGTTTTCATCCGTTTTTTCACGTTTTCGTCTGTTTCTGCACGTTTTCGTCCGGTTTTGTACGTTTTCGTCCGCTTTTGCACAGTTTTGTCCCGTTTTTGCACGTTTTCGTCCGCTTTTGCACGTTTTCGTCTGTTTTTGCACAGTTTCGTCCGTTTTTACACATTTTCTTCCGTTTTTACACGTTTTCGTCCGTTTTTGCACAGTTTCGTCCTTTTTTGCACGTTTTCGTCCGCTTTTGCACGTTTTCGTCTGTTTTTGCACGTGCAAAAGCGGACAAAAACGTGCAAAAACGGACGAAACTATGCAAAAACATAAGAAAATGTGTAAAAACGGACGAAACTGTGCAAAAACATACGAAAACGTGCAAAAGCGGACGAAAACGTGCAAAACGGGACGAAAACGTGCAAAAAAGGACGAAACTGTGCAAAAATGGACGAAAACGTGTAAAAACGGAAGAAAATGTGTAAAAACGGACGAAACTGTGCAAAAACAGACGAAAACGTGCAAAAGCGGACGAAAACGTGCAAAAACGGACGAAAAGGACTAACGGTGCAATAAAAAAATTAACGGTCGAACTTTTTTTTCTAGGCATCGAACTTTTTTTCCTTTTCTGGGCATCGAAGTTTGATTTTGTGTCACAAAAGGAAAATTAGGCAAGTTCAGTGCTACAATAGGAAAAAAAAAAGTTCGATGCCCAGAAAAAGAAAACGTGGCAACTTTGATGCCTAAATTTATCATTTTCCCTTTAGGGTTCTAAACCCTATCTTACACCAAGATAAGTTGTTTACTTCATTAATTTAATTATGTCTTCAATTATTTGTGTGTATGCTTGCATGTTCTCCATGTCCGGCTAATTTACTTGTGTGTTTGCTTAGGGAATACGAAAATTAATTATTGAATATTGATTGGTTGTTTCTTATCTTAGTTGATTAATGATCTAGTAATGCGATAGGTCATTCGTTGTGTACTTAATGCTTGATTAATCTTTGTGAACCTTAGGTTATAGCACTTTGAGTTGTTGTAAGCTAAAATATCCAAAGAGGCCTTAGAGTTAGAGTTTATCATCCCTAGTGGGTTTTGTAGACGAGACCCTTTGGTAACTTCAAAGAGTTAGGGAGAAACGCATACCCTAAAACTTGAGACACACAACGAAACTAGGAATAAGGACGTGACAATTCAACCACCAATAGGAGATAATTAAGGAGTAGTAAAATCTAAGTAAACACATCTTTAAACTATCATACGAGCACACAATAATTAGACATAGACCACCACCACCTTAGTTTAGATAGTTAGATAATAGTAGAGTAATCGGTAGAAATACCAACCCCCCCAAATCCAAACCCCGAGATTCGTACTTTTCCTTTTCTAAAAAACATAAAAAAGATAAAAAAAAAATAATCTTCCTCAACCCCAACCTTAGCGTAGTAACTTCTCACTAGCATTCCTATTCCCCTAGAGAACGATATCAATTCCCTTGGCTTACCCTAATACTACACTACAACGATTAGGTTCACTGCCTAGGGTGTTGAAAAACTTGCTCGACGAAAAGGAAGTTCCTTTGACCCCGAACGCGCTGTGTAAGCGTATCAAGTTTTTGGCGCCGCTGCCGGGGAATAGAATAGCTAGTTAGTAGTCCACCTCATTTAGGTTTCTTTGCTTGATTTCTATCAAGTAAACTTTTTTCTCATTTTTAGCTTTCTTTTAGTCTATCTCCTTTCTTCGTGACCTTTGTTCGTAACCTCATCACTTTTCATCATGGAAGGTGAAAACCCCCCTCAAATCATTGTCCCGCCAAGAGACCATACTCTTGTTGAATACTCGATGTAACACCCCCAATTCTGATATGCAGCGGAATTCAAACTGGGTATTACTTGATGGCACAATAGTCATAATAATAGAAAACGATCTCTAAAGGAGTCGTTTTAAAAAGGCTTTATCATTCAAATATATCAGAGTTTACAAAATAGGTCCCAGTTGGTTCCATTGATTACAAAACACATCAATATAAAGTTTTTGATGTTTTGTGAATGATAAATTATTTATTTATATAGCCTTCTTGATCTTGCCCTTCCGTGCCTGCTCCCAACATTATGGACCTGAAATACATGCTTAAAACTGTCAACACAAAGGTTGAGTGAAATTCATAGAGTTTGTTTAATGGTTGAACACATTATGTTGGTAGTGTGAGTTAATTAGACTCACACCAATGGTTTGAAAACAAAACAGGTATTATTAGACTAAGCATCATGCAATCAAGGCGTTAACGTGTTCCAAATTTTATTGGAGAAATTGTTGGTACGTGCCCTAGTAGGTAAAATTGCCATTTTTACCTAATGTTACTCAAATATAGTGCGTTTGTTTGCCTCTAACGGGCCAACACAAACGGGATTCGTCAATCCCAATAGATCTATTAACAATATTCGCGCCCACTCTCACATAGTGATTAATGATTCATGATTTAGGGACTTATGTTTGGCAAATGCGGTAACTTAGTACTAATAAAACAATCAGATAAGCATACAATTTGAAAGCAATGTGTTCGGTTTAAAATAAAGCGTGTATCTCCCCCAAGGGTTTGTAAAACAATTAAGTAATAGAAAGTGGGGCTATGAACTCACCGAGAGTTGATGATGTTAAGTACTAACGGGTGTGATGGATAAGTCGGAAGACTTCTACGTACTACCTAAAAATGAAATGTTGCGACTTAAGTTTGGAATAATGTTTTAGGAAAACATAAACCATCCTATATATATCCCTATGTTGATCATGATGTAGTGAATTTTCATTTGATGTTTATAGAAAGATCTTTAATATGTGAAAACGTATTTAGTTTATAGATATCGTACTACCGTTCGGGCCATCATAATTCAGAGGTCATGCAGTAAACGTTCGAGGAGCTAGGACACTTTAATTCGTAAATCCAGCAACTCGTCGATACGTTTTACTCAAATGAAACCCCTCACATGAAGCTCCCTACTATTGTAGCACTTAGTAAAAACAACATATGTTTTGAGTGAAGATTGTTATAACATAAAGTTTATCATGTTTTAATAACTATCTAGTTTTTACAAGTTCTCGTCGTTTCAAACAAGCCTCGAGGCTTTAGCCATGGTCTTGCCGTGACTTTGGTCTTGACTACCATGGTCTTGAGACTTAGCTTTGGCCTTAGCCGTAGCCGTGGTCTTGGCTAATGGCCATTAGGCGTCTTGGTTTGCTTTTAGTTGTGACAAAAGTATAGTTATGAGACTATATTTACGGCAGTTTCTGTTTTTGAAAGATTTTGGCCTATTTAAGCGTTTTCAAGGTCCGAGCTTCTTTCAAATCAAAGGAAAACGTCGTTCCGGACAACTTTCGTGTTTTAACTTTTTTATGATTCGGACCATAAGTATGACTTTCAAAATGGCAGAACCAAACAGTCCCCATATGGCAGTTTTGGCGTTTTAGGTTTCGCTAACTTCTTTTGCCTATAACTTTTGACTCGTTTGTCCGTTTCGGGTGATTCAAGTTGCTATGTTTACCTTTTTATCTTGTCTACCATATTATGTAAGTTACATAGTCCATATGTTACTGATTTTAATGGTCTCACATGTATAGGATATGACTAGTTTTCTAGTTTGTTACTTTTATGACAATATGTAAATTAAAACAAGTGATTGAGTATATGTACATCATGAATCAACATAGTAACTATATATATAGCATGAAATAGTTAAGATTATGAATAATAAAGATGAAATGATGGTGGTGATAAGTTGCTTACAACTTTTGGCTTTCAAAATAGAAAGGAGTAACTTAGTAAGGATAGGACTTTGATTGATCACTTTAGACTTTGGATTGAGCTAGCTTTCCACACCTTGGCACCCTTGCAAACTTGAAGAGTTGGTGATGAAGTACTAAGTGACTTGAGTGGATCTAAACTCAAGAAGATCACTTACTTGCTAGAGATTGGATGAAGTAGCTTGATCTTTGGAACTTTCTTGCTAAAACTTGGAGTTTAAAGCTCAAATGATGGAAGATATGGATATTTTAGAGTATGAACGACCCAATTCAGTTTTTGGAGGTCTTTGGGATGAATATCACTTGCTATTTATAGGAGGGTAAGTTTGGTTAACCATATATTGGGTTAAATATCAACCATGGTTAGGTTAGGACACTTGTAATGATCAAAATGAACCTTGGTTAGGATTAAGCCACCAATATGATGACTCCCCCTCCTTAAGTCGGTCTCATAGTGTCTAGGTGTCTTAGATGATAAGTTTTGATAATATCAAGAGTTTAGAGTAAGTTTTGGTTCCGTTAAATGCCAACCGTAAGTCTTTAGGCCATAAAACGTAAAACCGGGTATCGTAAAAATACGAAACTTACAGGAATGATGAGACTCATCATTATACTCCATATAAAAATATAAAATGAGTGATAAGTCTCATTGGGTGCAAAAACGCTGCTTAAAGCTGGAAACACGGGTCAAAAACGCGTAATTCGCAGTTTTTCGGAAAAGAACGAAATTTCAGGGAAACGACCGTGAATTTATTTAGAGTAGACTAAAATTAGTCTAAAAGTGATATGAGATGTCAAAATTTGGTTTTCTTCAAACGCGGGATAACTTAACAGTTATTTGGGAAGTTTAAAAGTTACGCGATTTATGCAGAAATGTAGAACGTACAAGATTAATTCCTTTACGGTCAAAGGAGGAGGGAAATATTTTTGACTTTTACAAAAATGTAAAAGTGTCAAAAATATATTAGAAACACAGTGCAGGAATCGTTAAGTCTGGATGTAAGCAGAATTGTTTAAAACGTAAGTTTAGTTTTTCAGCGCAGGGCTTATTTAGTAACATAAAAATGAATTTTAAAAATTCTCAAATTAATCATGAGTGATCTAAGAATTTATCTGATGTTAGGAAAATTATCAGAGTTGATTTTCGTTATGCGCATGACGTTTAAACGATGGACCGTCCAGAATGAAACTTTATAACGATGTTTTCTTAATAACTTTTGCGAAAATGATCTAACGATTGTCAAACTCTCAGTTCATTACTAAAATAATTTATCTTACGAGAATGTGAAATAAAAATTTTACGGATGAATAGTGAAAAATGAATAGTAAATGTGAATAGTAAAAGTGAATAGTAAATTCTCGAAAATGAAAAGTAACCTGAAAATGCGGGTGGTTACAGTCTCCCCCCGTTGGAGAAATCACGTCCTCGTGATTTAATTGTTTCTTGATGTTGATGCTCCTTCAAAAAGGTGAGGGTACTTTCGACGCATTTGGTCTTCTCGTTCCCATGTAAATTCTGGGCCACGTTGGGAGTTCCAGCGAACTTTGACAATTGGTATTCGACTCTGTTTTAGTTGTTTGACCTCTCGGTCCATGATCTCCACAGGTTGTTCAATGAAGTGTAGATCGTTGCTCAGTTTGAGTTCATCGAGTGGAATAACAAGCGATTCATCGGATAGACATTTCTTTAGGTTAGATACATGAAAAGTGGGATGTACATTACTGAGTTCCGATGGGAGCTCAAGTTTGTACGCCACTGGACCAACCCTAGCGAGGATTTTGAATGGACCTATGTATCGTGGGTTTAGTTTTCCAGGTTTACCGAATCGTATGACACCTTTCCAAGGTGAGACCTTTAGCATAACCTTGTCTCCAACTTGGAATTCCAAGGGTTTGCGTCGTACATCGGCATAACTCTTTTGTCTATCTCTTGCTTTTTGTAACTGATTTTTGACTTGTATGATTTTCTCAGTTGTTTCACGAATGAGTTCTGGACCCGTGAGTTGAACATCTCCCACTTCGGCCCAACAGACAGGCGATCGGCACTTTCGACCGTAAAGTGCTTCGAAGGGTGCTGCCTTGATACTCGCGTGATAACTGTTATTGTAGGAGAATTCGACCAATGGTAAATGGTTATCCCATCCTTTTCCAAAGTCGATTATACAAGCTCGGAGCATGTCTTCCAGCGTTTGAATGGTTCGTTCACTCTGACCATCGGTTTGAGGGTGATACGCTGTACTCATGTCTAGGTTTGTTCCGAAGGCGTCTTGGAGTGACTGCCAGAAGTTTGAGGTAAATCTACCATCTCGGTCAGATATGATAGAGATCGGTGCACCATGTTTTGAGACTATTTCCTTGACGTATAGTCGAGTCAACTGATCCATCTTGTAAGTCTCTTTGATTGGTATAAAATGTGCGGACTTGGTGAGACGATCCACTATGACCCAGATGGAGTCATAACCGTTGGATGTCTTTGGGAGTTTAGTGATAAAATCCATTGTGATTCGTTCCCATTTCCATATCGGAATCTTGGGTTGTTGTAAGAGACCGGAGGGTTTTTGGTGTTCAGCCTTCACTTTGGAACAAGTAAGGCATTTACTGACGTAGGTGGCAATGTCGGCTTTCATATTTGGCCACCAGTAGAGTAGCTTTAGATCATGATACATCTTATCAGATCCTGGATGTACGGAATATTTGGATTTGTGGGATTCAAGCATGATTAAATCTCGAAGACCACCATAAAGTGGTAACCAACTTCGTCCTTGGAAGCATAACGTTCCGTCAGAACGGGTTTCAAATTTCTTCTGTATCATGCCATCTAATTTCTCCTTCTCAATGTCTTGTTGTTTTACCGCTTCGGCTTGAGCATTGAGTATTTGAGCAGGGAAATTTGAGTTAATGGTTAGGACTAAAGCTCGAACTCGTAGAGGTTTAACCCTTTCCTTCCGGCTCAGGGCATCTGCTACTACGTTGGCTTTTCCCGGATGATAGCGAATGTCGCAATCATAGTCACTCAGCAATTCTAACCATCGTCGTTGCCTCATGTTTAATTCCTTTTGATCGAGAATGTGTTGGAGACTTTTGTGGTCGGTAAACACAGTACATCTAGTACCGTATAGATAGTGTCTCCAGATTTTAAGTGCAAAGACTACTGCTCCTAACTCCAAGTCATGAGTATTGTAATTTTCTTCATGTTTCTTGAGTTGTCGTGAAGCATAAGCCATGACTTTTTCTCGTTGCATGAGTACGGCTCCTAATCCTTGGTGCGAAGCATCGCAATAGACTACAAAATCTTCGATCCCATCTGGCAATGCTAGAATAGGGGCACTACAAAGTTTTTGTTTTAGGATTTGGAAAGCTTCTTCTTCATCTTCGTTCCAGATGTACTTCTTGTTTTTCTGAGTTAGTGTAGTCAAAGGTTTGGCTATGGAGGAAAACCCCTCAATAAACCTTCGATAATAACCGGCCAAACCTAGAAATTGACGAATTTCTGTAGGTGTCGTAGGTGTTGGCCAATCCTTGATAGCCTTAATTTTAGCGGGATCAACATGTAGACCCGTGTTATCGATAACATGCCCAAGGAATTGTACTGACTGAATCCAGAATTCACATTTAGAGAATTTTGCGTACAACTTCTCTTTCTTGAGCAAATCTAGAATCGTTCACAGATGATCTTTATGTTCTTCTTCGCTTTTGGAATATATGAGAATGTCATCGATGAATACTATCACAAACTTGTCCAAGTATGGCTTACACACCCGATTCATGAGATCCATGAATACGGCTGGTGCATTCGTCAAGCCAAACGGCATTACTTGGAACTCGTGATGACCATAGCGAGTTCTAAAGGCTGTTTTTGGAACGTCTTCTTCTCGAACCTTAACTTGATGGTAAACCGATCGAAGGTCTATTTTTGAATAATAGGTCGAACCTTGTAGTTGATCGAATAGATCATCGATTCTCGGCAAAGGGTATCGGTTCTTTATGGTTAATTTGTTTAGCTCACGATAGTCGATACACATTCGTAACGATCCATCTTTCTTTTTCACGAACAAGACGGGAGCTCCCCAAGGTGAGGAACTAGGTCGGATAAACCCCTTGTCCGAAAGTTCTTGTAGTTGATTTTCCAGTTCTTGCATCTCGGATTGTGCTAGTCTGTAGGGTGCGCGGGCCACTGGCGCCGCTCCTGGCACTAAATCAATGTGAAACTCTACTTGGCGTGATGGTGGAAGTCCGGGTAAGTCTTCAGGGAAAACTTCAGGAAATTCACGAGCGATAGGAACGTTTTCAAGTCGTTTTTCTTTGGATTCCTTCTCGGTAACATGAGCTAGAAATGCGTAACATCCTTTTTCAATGTACTTCATGGTTTTCATACATGAGATGATGTTTAAGCGAGTTCCACTTTGATCACTACGGATGACCAAAGTTTCATTGTTACAAGGAATGTGAACAACTTTTTCACCACAGATGATGTTGGCTCGATGTTTTGACAACCAATCCATGCCAATAACAACATCGAAACTTCCAAGTTCGATTGGCATGAGATTGATGCTGAATGGATGATCTAAAAGGTTGAGGGTACAGTTTTGGAGTACAGTATTGGTGTTTACCAAGTTTCCATTGGCTAATTCAATACTATAGTGAGTATCCATAGTGGTTGGTGCAATATTAAGTAAAGGTGCAATTTTGGAAGATATAAAGCTCATATCAGCACCGGAATCGAATAAGACCTTAACAAGATGATTATTAAGTGAAAACGTACCAGTGACGACGTTCGGATCTTGTTGAGGTTCACCGTTGCCCATAACATAAGCTCTACCACGAGCATCTCCGCCTTGTTGGCCACGGTTTTGAGGACAATTGGGTTTGACATGTCCTTTCTCCCCACACCCGAAACATGTAACTATCGGTTGAAGGTTAGCTCCAGTAGCCACAACTTTGCTTCTACAGTCTTTAGCAAGGTGTCCTGGTTTTTGACACTTGTGACACTTGGCTGGGCAAGGACCCATATGGTGATAGTTGCATTTATTGCACTTTGGGTAGGTTCCACCATAATTTCCTCCAGCTGGTGCTGCAACATAAGCCGTTGAGGCTTCTTGTCTTTTGTTTTGTTGCTGATGGTGTTGGGTGTTACGATTTTGATTGTTGAAAGTGTTTCTTTGGTTGTTATCCCATTGTCGTTTGTTGTTGTTGTTTCGGTTGTTGTTGTTGTTGGTATGGTTGTTGTTATTACGGTAGTTCGTGTTGTTGGTGGTAGTGTTGAGATTCTGTCTTTGGGTAGCTCCTGTTCGAACCACTTGATCCATGAGACTTCGAGACATTCGGATAGCATCATCAAGTGACTTTGGATCAAACGATGTCACGTTTCCCTGGATGATAGGCGTAAGTCCCCAGATATATCTCTCTAACAGCTTTTCAGTTGTTGGAACCATAGATGGACATAGTATCGCCAATTCTTGAAATCGACGGTTGTAAGTAGCAATGTCAACACCTTTAAGAACATGGTTCCAGAATTCCACTTCCAATTTCTGTATCTCACTACGAGGGCAATACTCCTTGATCATTAAACCCTTTAGAGCAACCCAAGAGATTTGATAAGCACTCATGATGCCTATTGGTTGAGCAACTGAATTCCACCATGATAATGCCTGATCCAGTAGTGTACAAGTGGCATATTGAACTTTGTCATTTTCAGCGCATTTGCTGATTGAGAACACAGACTCCATTCTTTCAAACCAACGAGTTAAACCCACGGCTCCTTCTGAACCCTTGAAATTTGTGGGTTTACAACTCATAAATTCTTTGTATGAGCAACCTCTAGTTGCATTAGCTGCGGCAAGCCTAGCAGCTTCAGCGGCAGCGGCAGTTTCAGCGGCAGCGGCGGCTTCAGCGGCTGCGGCGGCTTCAGCAGCTGCAGCGGCCTCAGCGGCTGCGGCGGCTTCAGCGGCAGCGGCGGCTTCAGCGGCTGCGGCGGCTGCGGCGGCTTCAGCGGCTGCGGTTGTTGCAGCAGCGGTAGCGGCGGCTGCAGCAGCGGCTTCAGCGGCAGCGGCGGCTTCAGCGGCTATGGCTGCTCGTTCCGCGTTAATTGTTGCATTCACTCGGGTAGTAATCGTTCGCTCGATGGCATCTGGAGTCATTGGTTGAGGTGCTTTAGCTTTCTTTGGCGGCATGATTCTATCAAAAAGAGATATCAAGAGTTATAAAAAGATCACGATTTTTGATGGAAGGTTAGAAATAATAAAGTTTGGAGTTTTAAATCATAACACATGATAGCATAAAACCAGAGTTTTTATTCACATAACGTTGATTGATTTACAAAATCGAAACCTATTACAAGCTTCTTCAAAATTTACTAACTGAAACTTTCAGTTTAGTAATTTCAACGTTTTACTACTGCTAGCTATTACATGAGTTACATAGAACTAACTGAGTCTAATCAGTTTAGAAGTACAAAAAAAATAACTAGTATATCACATAGTCTAAGATTGGTTGAACGAATCGATGTTTCCATATACGGCTAGAACATCGATGCTATCACTTATACAGTTTTCTTCGACCTCTTTTTGATGTATTTTCTGTTGCATGGCATTCATAGAAGATTGCATATCATACAACTCCTTTCGAAGACAATATCGGTCGAAGTTAGCAACGTCTAGTCGGATCTCTGTCGAGCTTAAGTGATTTCGTAGTTCTTGAATCTGTACCGCGTCTTGGTACTGGATTCTTTCCACTCTTGATAACCTATCTTTGATGTCTTCCCATCCAGTTAGTGGATGGAAGATGGTATCTGCAACATAATCCAAGTCCCTCTTCACATAACTCATATCTAGTATGAATAAGTCCAAGCGTTGGCGTGCATGGATGGCCTCGGTTTTGGCCGCAATGACAAATGATTCTTGTTGATTCATCTGCCATGCCATACTTTGGACTTTATGTTGAGTTAGGTCCAGGTGTTGTTTTAAACGGTAAAGTTCGTATTGGGCAGAGTTTATGAAAGCAGGTATCATTGTGGTTGACCCGCCAACTTCATGAGTTGATGTTGGTCCTTGAGTAGGGTTAGTAGGATTAGGTTCAGAAGATGTTTCTGAGGCAGGAGGTGGTGATAATGGTGCTACACCATATACATAGTTTTCCTCTTGATCATCCTCGGATTCAACCCAATCCTGAACATTATATTCGGGAGAATCTGGTATAATCAGATCCTCTTCTTCTTCGTCGTCCATATCTTCATATGGTTCATCTTCGTAATCAACAGCGTCAAGGTAGTCGTCATTAATATCAGGAAAATCTAGTTCCGGAATGATTGGAATGTTTGGAATTTGTTCGGGTGATGCCGGAACATACTCAGGAGATGCAGGCACAGACATAGTGACTACAAAAGGATATGATGTTAAAATAGTTATAATATTTAGGGGAAGGTTTTAAATAATTCAAGTGTATATCAATATACTAATATGTTCATGTTATTATAACATGTCTTGAAAGTCCATAATCGTCTGGAGGATGGAAGGCACGGAGAACGGAAGGCTATAAAATATTTTTGTTTGCAAAAGCAGTTATAGTTTAAGTCATAATTTAGACTCGTTTCTCTATAACTATGGCTCTGGTACCAATTTGTAACACCCCCAATTCTGATATGCAGCAGAATTCAAACTGGGTATTACTTGATGGCACAATAGTCATAATAATAGAAAACGATCTCTAAAGGAGTCGTTTTAAAAAGGCTTTATCATTCAAATATATCAGAGTTTACAAAATAGGTCCCAGTTGGTTCCATTGATTACAAAACACATCAATATAAAGTTTTTGATGTTTTGTGAATGATAAATTATTTATTTATATAGCCTTCTTGATCTTGCCCTTCCGTGCCTGCTCCCAACATTATGGACCTGAAATACATGCTTAAAACTGTCAACACAAAGGTTGAGTGAAATTCATAGAGTTTGTTTAATGGTTGAACACATTATGTTGGTAGTGTGAGTTAATTAGACTCACACCAATGGTTTGAAAACAAAACAGTTATTATTAGACTAAGCATCATGCAATCAAGGCGTTAACGTGTTCCAAATTTTATTGGAGAAATTGTTGGTACGTGCCCTAGTAGGTAAAATTGCCATTTTTACCTAATGTTACTCAAATATAGTGCGTTTGTTTGCCTCTAACGGGCCAACACAAACGGGATTCGTCAATCCCAATAGATCTATTCACAATATTCGCGCCCACTCTCACATAGTGATTAATGATTCATGATTTAGGGACTTATGTTTGGCAAATGCGGTAACTTAGTACTAATAAAACAATCAGATAAGCATACAATTTGAAAGCAATGTGTTCGGTTTAAAATAAAGCATGTATCTCCCCCAAGGGTTTGTAAAACAATTAAGTAATAGAAAGTGGGGCTATGAACTCACCGAGAGTTGATGATGTTAAGTACTAACGGATGTGATGGATAAGTCGGAAGACTTCTACGTACTACCTAAAAATGAAATGTTGCGACTTAAGTTTGGAATAATGTTTTAGGAAAACATAAACCATCCTATATATATCCCTATGTTGATCATGATGTAGTGAATTTTCATTTGATGTTTATAGAAAGATCTTTAATATGTGAAAACGTATTTAGTTTATAGATATCATACTACCGTTCGGGCCATCATAATTCAGAGGTCATGCAGTAAACGTTCGAGGAGCTAGGACACTTTAATTCGTAAATCCAGCAACTCGTCGATACGTTTTACTCAAATGAAACCCCTCACATGAAGCTCCCTACTATTGTAGCACTTAGTAAAAACAACATATGTTTTGAGTGAAGATTGTTATAACATAAAGTTTATCATGTTTTAATAACTATCTAGTTTTTACAAATTCTCGTCGTTTCAAACAAGCCTCGAGGCTTTAGCCATGGTCTTGCCGTGACTTTGGTCTTGACTACCATGGTCTTGAGACTTAGCTTTGGCCTTAGCCGTAGCCGTGGTCTTGGCTAATGGCCATTAGGCGTCTTGGTTTGCTTTTAGTTGTGACAAAAGTATAGTTATGAGACTATATTTACGGCAGTTTCTGTTTTTGAAAGATTTTGGCCTATTTAAGCGTTTTCAAGGTCCGAGCTTCTTTGAAATCGAAGGAAAACGTCGTTCCGGACAACTTTCGTGTTTTAACTTTTTTATGATTCGGACCATAATTATGACTTTCAAAATGGCAGAACCAAACAGTCCCCATATGGCAGTTTTGGCGTTTTAGGTTTCGCTAACTTCTTTTGCCTATAACTTTTGACTCGTTTGTCCGTTTCGGGTGATTCAAGTTGCTATGTTTACCTTTTTATCTTGTCTACCATATTATGTAAGTTACATAGTCCATATGTTACTGATTTTAATGGTCTCACATGTATAGGATATGACTAGTTTTCTAGTTTGTTACTTTTATGACAATATGTAAATTAAAACAAGTGATTGAGTATATGTACATCATGAATCAACATAGTAACTATATATATAGCCTGAAATAGTTAAGATTATGAATAATAAAGATGAAATGATGGTGGTGATAAGTTGCTTACAACTTTTGGCTTTCAAAATAGAAAGGAGTAACTTAGTAAGGATAGGACTTTGATTGATCACTTTAGACTTTGGATTGAGCTAGCTTTCCACACCTTGGCACCCTTGCAAACTTGAAGAGTTGGTGATGAAGTACTAAGTGACTTGAGTAGATCTAAGCTCAAGAAGATCACTTACTTGCTAGAGATTGGATGAAGTAGCTTGATCTTTGGAACTTTCTTGCTAAAACTTGGAGTTTAAAGCTCAAATGATGGAAGATATGGATATTTTAGAGTATGAACGACCCAATTCAGTTTGTGGAGGTCTTTGGGATGAATATCACTTGCTATTTATAGGAGGGTAAGTTTGGTTAACCATATATTGGGTTAAATATCAACCATGGTTAGGTTAGGACACTTGTAATGATCAAAATGAACCTTGGTTAGGATTAAGCCACCAATATGATGACTCCCCCTCCTTAAGTCGGTCTCATAGTGTCTAGGTGTCTTAGATGATAAGTTTTGATAATATCAAGAGTTTAGAGTAAGTTTTGGTTCCGTTAAATGCCAACCGTAAGTCTTTAGGCCATAAAACGTAAAACCGGGTATCGTAAAAATACGAAACTTACAGGAATGATGAGACTCATCATTATACTCCATATAAAAATATAAAATGAGTGATAAGTCTCATTGGGTGCAAAAACGCTGCTTAAAGCTGGAAACACGGGTCAAAAACGCGTAATTCGCAGTTTTTCGGAAAAGAACGAAATTTCAGGGAAACGACCGTGAATTTATTTAGAGTAGACTAAAATTAGTCTAAAAGTGATATGAGATGTCAAAATTTGGTTTTCTTCAAACGCGGGATAACTTAACAGTTATTTGGGAAGTTTAAAAGTTACGCGATTTATGCAGAAATGTAGAACGTACAAGATTAATTCCTTTACGGTCAAAGGAGGAGGGAAATATGTTTGACTTTTACAAAAATGTAAAAGTGTCAAAAATATATTAGAAACACAGTGCAGGAATCGTTAAGTCTGGATGTAAGCAGAATTGTTTAAAACGTAAGTTTAGTTTTTCAGCGCAGGGCTTATTTAGTAACATAAAAATGAATTTTAAAAATTCTCAAATTAATCATGAGTGATCTAAGAATTTATCTGATGTTAGGAAAATTATCAGAGTTGATTTTCGTTATGCGCGTGACGTTTAAACGATGGACCGTCCAGAATGAAACTTTATAACGATGTTTTCTTAATAACTTTTGCGAAAATGATCTAACGATTGTCAAACTCTCAGTTCATTACTAAAATAATTTATCTTACGAGAATGTGAAATAAAAATTTTACGGATGAATAGTGAAAAATGAATAGTAAATGTGAATAGTAAAGTGAATAGTAAATTCTCGAAAATGAAAAGTAACCTGAAAATGCGGGTGGTTACAGTCTCCCCCCGTTGGAGAAATCACGTCCTCGTGATTTAATTGTTTCTTGATGTTGATGCTCCTTCAAAAAGGTGAGGGTACTTTCGACGCATTTGGTCTTCTCGTTCCCATGTAAATTCTGGGCCACGTTGGGAGTTCCAGCGAACTTTGACAATTGGTATTCGACTCTGTTTTAGTTGTTTGACCTCTCGGTCCATGATCTCCACAGGTTGTTCAATGAAGTGTAGATCGTTGCTCAGTTTGAGTTCATCGAGTGGAATAACAAGCGATTCATCGGATAGACATTTCTTTAGGTTAGATACATGAAAAGTGGGATGTACATTACTGAGTTCCGATGGGAGCTCAAGTTTGTACGCCACTAGACCAACCCTAGCGAGGATTTTGAATGGACCTATGTATCGTGGGTTTAGTTTTCCAGGTTTACCGAATCGTATGACACCTTTCCAAGGTGAGACCTTTAGCATAACCTTGTCTCCAACTTGGAATTCCAAGGGTTTGCGTCGTACATCGGCATAACTCTTTTGTCTATCTCTTGCTTTTTGTAACTGATTTTTGACTTGTATGATTTTCTCAGTTGTTTCACGAATGAGTTCTGGACCCGTGAGTTGAACATCTCCCACTTCGGCCCAACAGACAGGCGATCGGCACTTTCGACCGTAAAGTGCTTCGAAGGGTGCTGCCTTGATACTCGCGTGATAACTGTTATTGTAGGAGAATTCGACCAATGGTAAATGGTTATCCCATCCTTTTCCAAAGTCGATTATACAAGCTCGGAGCATGTCTTCCAGCATTTGAATGGTTCGTTCACTCTGACCATCGGTTTGAGGGTGATACGCTGTACTCATGTCTAGGTTTGTTCCGAAGGCGTCTTGGAGTGACTGCCAGAAGTTTGAGGTAAATCTACCATCTCGGTCAGATATGATAGAGATCGGTGCACCATGTTTTGAGACTATTTCCTTGACGTATAGTCGAGTCAACTGATCCATCTTGTAAGTCTCTTTGATTGGTATAAAATGTGCGGACTTGGTGAGACGATCCACTATGACCCAGATGGAGTCATAACCGTTGGATGTCTTTGGGAGTTTAGTGATAAAATCCATTGTGATTCGTTCCCATTTCCATATCGGAATCTTGGGTTGTTGTAAGAGACCGGAGGGTTTTTGGTGTTCAGCCTTCACTTTGGAACAAGTAAGGCATTTACTGACGTAGGTGGCAATGTCGGCTTTCATATTTGGCCACCAGTAGAGTAGCTTTAGATCATGATACATCTTATCAGATCCTGGATGTACGGAATATTTGGATTTGTGGGATTCAAGCATGATTAAATCTCGTAGACCACCATAAAGTGGTAACCAACTTCGTCCTTGGAAGCATAACGTTCCGTCAGAACGGGTTTCAAATTTCTTCTATATCATGCCATCTAATTTCTCCTTCTCAATGTCTTGTTGTTTTACCGCTTCGGCTTGAGCATTGAGTATTTGAGCAGGGAAATTTGAGTTAATGGTTAGGACTAAAGCTCGAACTCGTAGAGGTTTAACCCTTTCCTTCCGGCTCAGGGCATCTGCTACTACGTTGGCTTTTCCCGGATGATAGCGAATGTCGCAATCATAGTCACTCAGCAATTCTAACCATCGTCGTTGCCTCATGTTTAATTCCTTTTGATCGAGAATGTGTTGGAGACTTTTGTGGTCGGTAAACACAGTACATCTAGTACCGTATAGATAGTGTCTCCAGATTTTAAGTGCAAAGACTACTGCTCCTAACTCCAAGTCATGAGTATTGTAATTTTCTTCATGTTTCTTGAGTTGTCGTGAAGCATAAGCCATGACTTTTTCTCGTTGCATGAGTACGGCTCCTAATCCTTGGTGCGAAGCATCGCAATAGACTACAAAATCTTCGATCCCATCTGGCAATGCTAGAATAGGGGCACTACAAAGTTTTTGTTTTAGGATTTGGAAAGCTTCTTCTTCATCTTCGTTCCAGATGTACTTCTTGTTTTTCTGAGTTAGTGTAGTCAAAGGTTTGGCTATGGAGGAAAACCCCTCAATAAACCTTCGATAATAACCGGCCAAACCTAGAAATTGACGAATTTCTGTAGGTGTCGTAGGTGTTGGCCAATCCTTGATAGCCTTAATTTTAGCGGGATCAACATGTAGACCCGTGTTATCGATAACATGCCCAAGGAATTGTACTGACTGAATCCAGAATTCACATTTAGAGAATTTTGCGTACAACTTCTCTTTCTTGAGCAAATCTAGAATCGTTCTCAGATGATCTTTATGTTCTTCTTCGCTTTTGGAATATATGAGAATGTCATCGATGAATACTATCACAAACTTGTCCAAGTATGGCTTACACACCCGATTCATGAGATCCATGAATACGGCTGGTGCATTCGTCAAGCCAAACGGCATTACTTGGAACTCGTGATGACCATAGCGAGTTCTAAAGGCTGTTTTTGGAATGTCTTCTTCTCGAACCTTAACTTGATGGTAACCCGATCGAAGGTCTATTTTTGAATAATAGGTCGAACCTTGTAGTTGATCGAATAGATCATCGATTCTCGGCAAAGGGTATCGGTTCTTTATGGTTAATTTGTTTAGCTCACGATAGTCGATACACATTCGTAACGATCCATCTTTCTTTTTCACGAACAAGACGGGAGCTCCCCAAGGTGAGGAACTAGGTCGGATAAACCCCTTGTCCGAAAGTTCTTGTAGTTGATTTGCCAGTTCTTGCATCTCGGATGGTGCTAGTCTGTAGGGTGCGCGGGCCACTGGCGCCGCTCCTGGCACTAAATCAATGTGAAACTCTACTTGGCGTGATGGTGGAAGTCCGGGTAAGTCTTCAGGGAAAACTTCAGGAAATTCACGAGCGATAGGAACGTTTTCAAGTCGTTTTTCTTTGGATTCCTTCTCGGTAACATGAGCTAGAAATGCGTAACATCCTTTTTCAATGTACTTCATGGTTTTCATACATGAGATGATGTTTAAGCGAGTTCCACTTTGATCACTACGGATGACCAAAGTTTCATTGTTACAAGGAATGTGAACAACTTTTTCACCACAGATGATGTTGGCTCGATGTTTTGACAACCAATCCATGCCAATAACAACATCGAAACTTCCAAGTTCGATTGGCATGAGATTGATGCTGAATGGATGATCTAAAAGGTTGAGGGTACAGTTTTGGAGTACAGTATTGGTGTTTACCAAGTTTCCATTGGCTAATTCAATACTATAGTGAGTATCCATAGTGGTTGGTGCAATATTAAGTAAAGGTGCAATTTTGGAAGATATAAAGCTCATATCAGCACCGGAATCGAATAAGACCTTAACAAGATGATTATTAAGTGAAAACGTACCAGTGACGACGTTCGGATCTTGTTGAGGTTCACCGTTGCCCATAACATAAGCTCTACCACGAGCATCTCCGCCTTGTTGGCCACGGTTTTGAGGACAATTGGGTTTGACATGTCCTTTCTCCCCACACCCGAAACATGTAACTATCGGTTGAAGGTTAGCTCCAGTAGCCACAACTTTGCTTCTACAGTCTTTAGCAAGGTGTCCTGGTTTTTGACACTTGTGACACTTGGCTGGGCAAGGACCCATATGGTGATAGTTGCATTTATTGCACTTTGGGTAGGTTCCACCATAATTTCCTCCAGCTGGTGCTGCAACATAAGCCGTTGAGGCTTCTTGTCTTTTGTTTTGTTGCTGATGGTGTTGGGTGTTACGATTTTGATTGTTGAAAGTGTTTCTTTGGTTGTTATCCCATTGTCGTTTGTTGTTGTTGTTTCAGTTGTTGTTGTTGTTGGTATGGTTGTTGTTATTACGGTAGTTCGTGTTGTTGGTGGTAGTGTTGAGATTCTGTCTTTGGGTAGCTCCTGTTCGAACCACTTGATCCATGAGACTTCGAGACATTCGGATAGCATCATCAAGTGACTTTGGATCAAACGATGTCACGTTTCCCTGGATGATAGGCGTAAGTCCCCAGATATATCTCTCTAACAGCTTTTCAGTTGTTGGAACCATAGATGGACATAGTATCGCCAATTCTTGAAATCGACGGTTGTAAGTAGCAATGTCAACACCTTTAAGAACATGGTTCCAGAATTCCACTTCCAATTTCTGTATCTCACTACGAGGGCAATACTCCTTGATCATTAAACCCTTTAGAGCAACCCAAGAGATTTGATAAGCACTCATGATGCCTATTGGTTGAGCAACTGAATTCCACCATGATAATGCCTGATCCAGTAGTGTACAAGTGGCATATTGAACTTTGTCATTTTCAGCGCATTTGCTGATTGAGAACACAGACTCCATTCTTTCAAACCAACGAGTTAAACCCACGGCTCCTTCTGAACCCTTGAAATTTGTGGGTTTACAACTCATAAATTCTTTGTATGAGCAACCTCTAGTTGCATTAGCTGCGGCAAGCCTAGCAGCTTCAGCGGCAGCGGCAGTTTCAGCGGCAGCGGCGGCTTCAGCGGCAGCGGCGGCTTCAGCGGCTGCGGCGGCTTCAGCGGCTGCGGTTGTTGCAGCAGCGGTAGCGGCGGCTGCAGCAGCGGCTTCAGCGGCAGCGGCGGCTTCAGCGGCTATGGCTGCTCGTTCCGCGTTAATTGTTGCATTCACTCGGGTAGTAATCGTTCGCTCGATGGCATCTGGAGTCATTGGTTGAGGTGCTTTAGCTTTCTTTGGCGGCATGATTCTATCAAAAAGAGATATCAAGAGTTATAAAAAGATCACGATTTTTGATGGAAGGTTAGAAATAATAAAGTTTGGAGTTTTAAATCATAACACATGATAGCATAAAACCAGAGTTTTTATTCACATAACGTTGATTGATTTACAAAATCGAAACCTATTACAAGCTTCTTCAAAATTTACTAACTGAAACTTTCAGTTTAGTAATTTCAACGTTTTACTACTGCTAGCTATTACATGAGTTACATAGAACTAACTGAGTCTAATCAGTTTAGAAGTACAAAAAAAATAACTAGTATATCACATAGTCTAAGATTGGTTGAACGAATCGATGTTTCCATATACGGCTAGAACATCGATGCTATCACTTATACAGTTTTCTTCGACCTCTTTTTGATGTATTTTCTGTTGCATGGCATTCATAGAAGATTGCATATCATACAACTCCTTTCGAAGACAATATCGGTCGAAGTTAGCAACGTCTAGTCGGATCTCTGTCGAGCTTAAGTGATTTCGTAGTTCTTGAATCTGTACCGCTTCTTGGTACTGGATTCTTTCCACTCTTGATAACCTATCTTTGATGTCTTCCCATCCAGTTAGTGGATGGAAGATGGTATCTGCAACATAATCCAAGTCCCTCTTCACATAACTCATATCTAGTATGAATAAGTCCAAGCGTTGGCGTGCATGGATGGCCTCGGTTTTGGCCGCAATGACAAATGATTCTTGTTGATTCATCTGCCATGCCATACTTTGGACTTTATGTTGAGTTAGGTCCAGGTGTTGTTTTAAACGGTAAAGTTCGTATTGGGCAGAGTTTATGAAAGCAGGTATCATTGTGGTTGACCCGCCAACTTCATGAGTTGATGTTGGTCCTTGAGTAGGGTTAGTAGGATTAGGTTCAGAAGATGTTTCTGAGGCAGGAGGTGGTGATAATGGTGCTACACCATATACATAGTTTTCCTCTTGATCATCCTCGGATTCAACCCAATCCTGAACATTATATTCGGGAGAATCTGGTATAATCAGATCCTCTTCTTCTTCGTCGTCCATATCTTCATATGGTTCATCTTCGTAATCAACAGCGTCAAGGTAGTCGTCATTAATATCAGGAAAATCTAGTTCCGGAATGATTGGAATGTTTGGAATTTGTTCGGGTGATGCCGGAACATACTCAGGAGATGCAGGCACAGACATAGTGACTACAAAAGGATATGATGTTAAAATAGTTATAATATTTAGGGGAAGGTTTTAAATAATTCAAGTGTATATATCAATATACTAATATGTTCATGTTATTATAACATGTCTTGAAAGTCCATAATCGTCTGGAGGATGGAAGGCACGGAGAACGGAAGGCTATAAAATATTTTTGTTTGCAAAAGCAGTTATAGTTTAAGTCATAATTTAGACTCGTTTCTCTATAACTATGGCTCTGGTACCAATTTGTAACACCCCCAATTCTGATATGCAGCAGAATTCAAACTGGGTATTACTTGATGGCACAATAGTCATAATAATAGAAAACGATCTCTAAAGGAGTCGTTTTAAAAAGGCTTTATCATTCAAATATATCAGAGTTTACAAAATAGGTCCCAGTTGGTTCCATTGATTACAAAACACATCAATATAAAGTTTTTGATGTTTTGTGAATGATAAATTATTTATTTATATAGCCTTCTTGATCTTGCCCTTCCGTGCCTGCTCCCAACATTATGGACCTGAAATACATGCTTAAAACTGTCAACACAAAGGTTGAGTGAAATTCATAGAGTTTGTTTAATGGTTGAACACATTATGTTGGTAGTGTGAGTTAATTAGACTCACACCAATGGTTTGAAAACAAAACAGTTATTATTAGACTAAGCATCATGCAATCAAGGCGTTAACGTGTTCCAAATTTTATTGGAGAAATTGTTGGTACGTGCCCTAGTAGGTAAAATTGCCATTTTTACCTAATGTTACTCAAATATAGTGCGTTTGTTTGCCTCTAACGGGCCAACACAAACGGGATTCGTCAATCCCAATAGATCTATTCACAATATTCGCGCCCACTCTCACATAGTGATTAATGATTCATGATTTAGGGACTTATGTTTGGCAAATGCGGTAACTTAGTACTAATAAAACAATCAGATAAGCATACAATTTGAAAGCAATGTGTTCGGTTTAAAATAAAGCATGTATCTCCCCCAAGGGTTTGTAAAACAATTAAGTAATAGAAAGTGGGGCTATGAACTCACCGAGAGTTGATGATGTTAAGTACTAACGGATGTGATGGATAAGTCGGAAGACTTCTACGTACTACCTAAAAATGAAATGTTGCGACTTAAGTTTGGAATAATGTTTTAGGAAAACATAAACCATCCTATATATATCCCTATGTTGATCATGATGTAGTGAATTTTCATTTGATGTTTATAGAAAGATCTTTAATATGTGAAAACGTATTTAGTTTATAGATATCATACTACCGTTCGGGCCATCATAATTCAGAGGTCATGCAGTAAACGTTCGAGGAGCTAGGACACTTTAATTCGTAAATCCAGCAACTCGTCGATACGTTTTACTCAAATGAAACCCCTCACATGAAGCTCCCTACTATTGTAGCACTTAGTAAAAACAACATATGTTTTGAGTGAAGATTGTTATAACATAAAGTTTATCATGTTTTAATAACTATCTAGTTTTTACAAATTCTCGTCGTTTCAAACAAGCCTCGAGGCTTTAGCCATGGTCTTGCCGTGACTTTGGTCTTGACTACCATGGTCTTGAGACTTAGCTTTGGCCTTAGCCGTAGCCGTGGTCTTGGCTAATGGCCATTAGGCGTCTTGGTTTGCTTTTAGTTGTGACAAAAGTATAGTTATGAGACTATATTTACGGCAGTTTCTGTTTTTGAAAGATTTTGGCCTATTTAAGCGTTTTCAAGGTCCGAGCTTCTTTGAAATCGAAGGAAAACGTCGTTCCGGACAAATTTCGTATTTTAACTTTTTTATGATTCGGATCATAAGTATGACTTTCAAAATGGCAGAACCAAACAGTCCCCATATGGCAGTTTTGGCGTTTTAGGTTTCGCTAACTTCTTTTGCCTATAACTTTTGACTCGTTTGTCCGTTTCGGGTGATTCAAGTTGCTATGTTTACCTTTTTATCTTGTCTACCATATTATGTAAGTTACATAGTCCATATGTTACTGATTTTAATGGTCTCACATGTATAGGATATGACTAGTTTTCTAGTTTGTTACTTTTATGACAATATGTAAATTAAAACAAGTGATTGAGTATATGTACATCATGAATCAACATAGTAACTATATATATAGCATGAAATAGTTAAGATTATGAATAATAAAGATGAAATGATGGTGGTGATAAGTTGCTTACAACTTTTGGCTTTCAAAATAGAAAGGAGTAACTTAGTAAGGATAGGACTTTGATTGATCACTTTAGACTTTGGATTGAGCTAGCTTTCCACACCTTGGCACCCTTGCAAACTTGAAGAGTTGGTGATGAAGTACTAAGTGACTTGAGTGGATCTAAACTCAAGAAGATCACTTACTTGCTAGAGATTGGATGAAGTAGCTTGATCTTTGGAACTTTCTTGCTAAAACTTGGAGTTTAAAGCTCAAATGATGGAAGATATGGATATTTTAGAGTATGAACGACCCAATTCAGTTTGTGGAGGTCTTTGGGATGAATATCACTTGCTATTTATAGGAGGGTAAGTTTGGTTAACCATATATTGGGTTAAATATCAACCATGGTTAGGTTAGGACACTTGTAATGATCAAAATGAACCTTGGTTAGGATTAAGCCACCAATATGATGACTCCCCCTCCTTAAGTCGGTCTCATAGTGTCTAGGTGTCTTAGATGATAAGTTTTGATAATATCAAGAGTTTAGAGTAAGTTTTGGTTCCGTTAAATGCCAACCGTAAGTCTTTAGGCCATAAAACGTAAAACCGGGTATCGTAAAAATACGAAACTTACAGGAATGATGAGACTCATCATTATACTCCATATAAAAATATAAAATGAGTGATAAGTCTCATTGGGTGCAAAAACGCTGCTTAAAGCTGGAAACACGGGTCAAAAACGCGTAATTCGCAGTTTTTCGGAAAAGAACGAAATTTCAGGGAAACGACCGTGAATTTATTTAGAGTAGACTAAAATTAGTCTAAAAGTGATATGAGATGTCAAAATTTGGTTTTCTTCAAACGCGGGATAACTTAACAGTTATTTGGGAAGTTTAAAAGTTACGCGATTTATGCAGAAATGTAGAACGTACAAGATTAATTCCTTTACGGTCAAAGGAGGAAGGAAATATGTTTGACTTTTACAAAAATGTAAAAGTGTCAAAAATATATTAGAAACACAGTGCAGGAATCGTTAAGTCTGGATGTAAGCAAAATTGTTTAAAACGTAAGTTTAGTTTTTCAGCGCAGGGCTTATTTAGTAACATAAAAATGAATTTTAAAAATTATCAAATTAATCATGAGTGATCTAAGAATTTATCTGATGTTAGGAAAATTATCAGATTTGATTTTCGTTATGCGCGTGACGTTTAAACGATGGACCGTCCAGAATGAAACTTTATAACGATGTTTTCTTAATAACTTTTGCGAAAATGATCTAACGATTGTCAAACTCTCAGTTCATTACTAAAATAATTTATCTTACGAGAATGTGAAATAAAAATTTTACGGATGAATAGTGAAAAATGAATAGTAAATGTGAATAGTAAAAGTGAATAGTAAATTCTCGAAAATGAAAAGTAACCTGAAAATGCGGGTGGTTACACTCGAGACCTAGCCACCAAGGCTACAGGAACACCATTGAGCTTCCCGACCAAGCCCAAATTACGGCCCTGCGATCCGACACCATCCGGTTGGTGCAAAATGGATGTGCATTCCATGGACTTCGTTCCGAAGATCCTAATCAGCATCTTAAGGACTTCCTTAAAATTGTCGATTCTATTGACCTTGATGCTACTACTCGGGAGACCACGCATCTGCGTCTCTTCCAATTCTCTCTACGGGACCAAGCTAATAATTGGCTTGACCGACTTCCCGCCGGATCCATCTCAAGCTGGGATGATCTAACCACTCGTTTCCTCGCCCAATTTTTCCCACCGGAAAGAACTACCAAACTTAGGAATGACATCTTGATGTTCCAACGATGTCAAGGCGAAACTCTGTACGAGGTGTGGACTCTATTTAAGGACTTGCTCCACAAAGTCCCTCATCACGGCATCGATCTTTGGCTTCTAGTCCAAATCTTTTACGATCGCGTCGACTTCTCAACTAAGAAATCCATCGACCAAGCGGCCGGTGGTAAACTTAGTAAACTCACCGTGGAAGAATCGTGGGGTACAATAGAGGACCTTGCCCTCTATGAAAATGAATGTTGGGATGACCCCCGTGAGTTGTCCAAAACTGATAAGGCAGTCTCTTTGCCTCCCATTGACTCACAACCTTCCAATCGTAGGATGCTCGAACTTGAAGATCAAGTCAAATTCCTAATGAGCTCCTGCGAGACTCCTAAGATTGAGCCAAATAACTTAGGAAAATCCTACAACAACCCTCCAAACAACGGAACTTCCACTAGTCTTGAGGGAATGGTGTCCAAATTCATGTCATCTCAAGAAGCTCGATTGACGCAACTTGAAGCCAATTTCAAGAAACGACAAAGCGACATGACAACCAAGCTCGACACCCTCTTAAAAGCCTTCAATGGACAAAGGGATGAAATACAGGAAAAAATGGCGGAGATGATGGACTAAGTGAAAGGGTACACTAAGATGAAGATTCCCGAGAAGGTGCTAGTAAGGAACGATGAGCACGCCACCCCCACTTTGTCTGTTAATGCCATTTCCATAGCTTCCGATGAGGATGGAGTAGTTGAGAAGAAGGAGTCTAAGAGCAGCAAGGATAGTAAGGATAAGAATGAGGCTCGGACTGATGATGAACCCAAATTCATCAAGCATTACCTTAAGCATGAGATCAATAAGAAAACAATCGTTAACCAAGTGAAAAACTTTAGGTGCAATGATGTTCTTAGGAAAGCCCTCTTAGGTGAAATAGCAGAGGAAGAGTATGACACCATGCCTATTGGACCTATGTACGAGTCGATTCTGAGAAAGCCAGTAACTAAGAAGCAAGAGATCTCTGGTAACTTTGTAATTCCATGTAGCATAGGTGACTTAGAGAACCTAAATGCCTTGGCCGACCAGGGATCCGATGTAAACATAATGTCGCTGTCAGTCTATAATAAGTTGACTAAGGAGGAACCGACCAAGACCAATCTTAGACTTTCCTTAGCAAATCATTCATATGCTTATCCCATAGGAATAGCGGAGGATGTCTTAGTTGAGGTTGCCAATATTGTCTATCCGGTGGACTTCGCAATTGTAGACATTGAGGAAGATAAAAACCTGCCATTAATCCTAGGAACACCTTTCCTAACCACCGCCAAGGCAACTATCAAATGCGGTGAAGGGATTATGATACTCAAAAGTGGAAAAGGACAAGTTAGGATACCTATTGTCCCGAGATATCCTTTGAAGATTATGGAGAAGGTAAAAGATAAGAATTCGCAGGTCTCCAATAATGCCGTTAAGAAGAAAATGGCTGAATAGGAAAAAGGGCTTAGAGAATTCATGGTTCAAGGGTTAAATGCAACATTGTGGAAGCGTGATAAAAAGTTAGGAAATAACTATACCACAATACCACAAACTCAAAAGAACCCTACGGAATTTTTGAATGGAGAAAAGGTGCTTTTGTATAAATCAAGAATAAAAGCACTATGGGGAAGGAATAAGCCAAGATGTTTTGGACCTTATACGGTGAAAGAAACTAATATAAAAAATAAAACCGTTATCATAATAGACGACGTTGGAAGAGAATTCACGGTGAGCATACAACGTCTACAACCTTATGATGAAGGCTTAGCGGAAGAAAAGAAGGACGGAAATAAAGTCACGTAGGGGCACGACTTCGAGTCTAGCTATAAGACTCTTAAATAAAGAAAAGCGCTTCGTGGGAGGCAACCCATGTTTAATTGTTTGCTTGTTTGTGTCATATATCTTTTATTGATTGTTTAATCTCATGTTTAAATTTGTAAAAATGCTTTATTTTGTTTTTAACCTTGTCTTAATTGCATATAAAGGTATTTTACATAAAGGATAAGTGTAGGAAGGATTACACACGTTTTCATAAGAAACGTGAACATGAGTATAACATTTCATTAAAAGATATATTTGTGTGTTTGTTCGAGTCAAATGCTTGTATCGAGTCATAATGAATGTTTTGCAGAAATTTTTCCAGATTCTAAAGATGTAAATTTTCCAGAATTTTTTCCAGAAAATCACGGACCAGTTTTTGTCACGATAACCTGACGGCGTCAGGATTGCAACCTGACGGCGTCAGGAAGGAATAAAAACATCAGATTACTTTTTCTCGTTTTCTGAACTACTTAAAGTTTTTGGAATTTTCCAGGTCTTAATTTTCTTAGAAAGTCTGTAAACATCCATTCCACAAGCATTATATCCTAGTTTAGTAAAGTCTTATATATATTATTACCGCCGATTTTACGCGAAGGTTTCGTTTGTTTTCTTCAAGTGTGCAGGTTTTGTTTATCAAGAAGAAGATACATAAAGTTGGAGGAGCTTTTCACGCATACATTCTTCTTGGAAAGGATTTAACCACTACTTCACACACGGATCCTACCGAGCTAATCAGGGGAGTATTAGTTTCTTTCGTTTTTGATTGCCTTCTTTTATCATAACTTTGATACTTTCGGGGAACATTGGGGACAATGTTCAGTTTAAGTGTAGGGAGGGAAAATAAAACGGGAACTTTGAAACTATGCTTATCCTTGATTATTTGCTTTGTCCAATTGTATTTGTGTAATAAACCATGAGAAAATGTCGGTTAGGGTAATTTTGGCACCAAATTTAAAATTTTTCATGACATATAGGAGTGGGCCATTAGTCTTAACAAAAGCGTCTCACGGATAGGAAGTTGCATGACTAGCACAAAAACCCTTTACCACCTAAATTCCACCCAAAATGTGAGGATCGCCCTTAGATTAGTAGGAATTAAAAGCATTCATCTTCAATGCTTAGAGTGTGAACCGGTAGTATATTGGATTCTAGAACTTGTTTTGTGATGCATTCCGAGATCGCTAGTAAGACTACACTTGTGTAGTTAGGAATAATTAAATGATAAGAGGCATTAGGATAACCCTTGTTTGATACCCGTAATATAATTACTTCTTCCACATCGGTTGAGTAATTCCCCCACACCCTTTGCGTTGTACTCATCTTTAGTACACGATACCCCTAGTTAACCCCTCAGAGCCTATCCTTTTCGCGGTTCTCGTGATGTTTCGGTTTTTCCGGAATATCAATGAAGAGCATTGTTTACACCCCCACCCCTAAATGTACACCCAAATCGCCTTAGCCTACCTTGTATGCACTCACTTTTAGTGCATTATTGTTATCACCCTAAACCTTTAGTTCAATTATCTAGTTGCTTGCATGAGTTGCTAAGTCGAGTCATATCTTTTGTACACAGTTTTGGGACGATTGGGACTCATGGGAAAAGTTAAAGTTTTAAATGACTAAAAGGGAACGCCAATTCCTTTATCTACGTAATAACGTACTCCAAGTGTTTTGATCTTTTCAATTTGGGTCATATTAGTGTTAGAGTAATAAAAACTCAAGTGTAGGGATGTGCTATAAATTCCTATTATTTTGATGTTATCATAGAGGATGGTAGAGTAAAAGTGTATGAAAAAAAAATCGAAAAAAAATAGAAAAAGAGAAAAAGAAAAAAAAATAGAGTGTAAAAAAAATAAAAAATAAAAAATAAATAAATAAATAAATAAATATACGGGCTACCATCCTACATCTATCTTTAAATTTATGTTTGTTTATTTCAGTTATCTAGAATTTAGAGTGTCGAGTCTTGGCTTAGCAACGCCATTCTTCGTATGCATTTAACATAGAGATTTTTGACTTGCCACCACTAAATAGCCTATCCCACCAAACCCTTTGTTTCCCTACCGTAAGCCTAACGTTACAACCCTTTAAAAACCTCTTTGATAGTCTTTCCTAGGTGCTTACGCCAAAGCGATGGAGGTTTGATCTATTCTCAAGCCTATGGTAATCTATGTACTAGGACCGGTTAATGAGTGTTTATCTTCCATTTTCAATTTGCTATATTTCATATACACCCGAGAGATGTGAGTATCCAAACACCCCATGTGAGGTGCTAGTATGTAATTTCCGTGCTTGTTATGACTTTTGCGGGGCTTATATATGTTGTGGACTGTTTTAAACCAATGCTTCATGACCCCTAACTTATAAATTAATTGGCTAAAAGCACATTTGCTTGAGGACAAGCAAATATCAAGTGTAGGGATATTTGATAAGGTTTTAAAATGTACCTTTTTGAGGGGTCGTTTAAGCCCTTATTTGATCACTTTTGTGTCCGTTATTGCTTAATATTGTTCCTTTTCACTTTTAAGGTCTCTCGAAGGCAAACTGCTGTAATGGCACTTATTTGGACGAAAAGGCGCGGATATATGAAGAAAATGGCCAAAGTCAAGAATCGAGACACTCAAGCTGCTAAATTACAAGGGGACGGTGTCACTGCTTAATCTGCGACGCCGTCAGAGGATTTTGTGACGACACAGAAGAGAAATTGCTAGTTTTTGGAGGACGGCGTCGGCCTTTAAAAGAGTAGGCCGTCGCAACTCAGACGGCGTCAGAAGCTAAAGAGGACGGCGTCACAAGCATAAGGTGACGCAGTCGCAAGATTAACTTGGCCAAGACGAAACCCTAATGACGGCGACACGACGGCGTCACAAATCATAAGGTGACACCGTCGCACATGTAATCTTATATATAGAATCCGAATTTTTCAGTTTTAGAGAGTAGTCTTTTGGGTAAACTTTTGGAGTAAAACCTAAACCGAACCAAGGTCGTATTTTAGGGTTCTAAACCCTATCTTACACCAAGATAAGTTGTTTACTTCATTAATTTAATTATGTCTTCAATTATTTGTATGTATGCTTGCATGTTCTCCATGTCCGGCTAATTTACTTGTGTGTTTGCTTAGGGAATACGAAACTTAATTATTGAATATTGATTGGTTGTTTCTTATCTTAGCTGATTAATGATCTAGTAATGCGATAGGTCATTCGTTGTGTACTTAATGCTTGAATAATCTTTGTGAACCTTAGGTTATAGCACTTTGAGTTGTTGTAAGCTAAAATATCCAAAGAGGCCTTAGAGTTAGAGTTTATCATCCCTAGTGGGTTTTGTAGACGAGACCCTTTGGTAACTTCAAAGAGTTAGGGAGAAACGCATACCCTACAACTTGAGACACACAACACAACTAGGAATAAGGACGTGACAATTCAACCACCAATAGGAGATAATTAAGGAGTAGTAAAACCTAAGTAAACACATCTTTAAACTATCATACGAGCATACAATAATTAGACATAGACTACCACCACCTTAGTTTAGATAATTAGATAATAGTAGAGTAATCGGTATAAATACCAACCCCCCCAAATCTAAACCCCGAGATTCGTACTTTTCCTTTTCTAAAAAACATAAAAAAGATAAAAAAAAATAATCTTCCTCAACCCCAACCTTAGCGTAGTAACTTCTCACTAGCATTCCTATTCCCCTAGAGAACGATATCAATTCCCGTGGCTTACCCTAATACTACACTACAACGATTAGGTTCACTGCCTAGGGTGTTGAAAAACTTGCTCGACGAAAAGGAAGTTCCTTTGACCCCGAACGCGCTGCGTAAGCGTATCAATAGGCGATTTAGTGGTGGCAAGTCAAAAATCTTTACGTTACAAGCATGAGAAGAATGGCGTTGCTAAGCCAAGACTCGACTCTCTAAACTCTAGATAACTTGAAACAAACAAACATAAATATAAAGATAGATGTAGGATGGTAGCCCGTATGTTTTTATCATTTTTTTTTCAACACTCTTTTTTTTCGATATATATATATATATATATATATATATAGGGAATGGTTATTTTCAGAACCAAGAAAAATGCGAGAACTACGAGAACCAGCATCAACCAATCAGATTTTTTCTTATATTAATTTTTACTATTTAATTCAAAAGGGTATAATGGTAAAATTACTCTTTTTTTCTTTTTTAAATTTTTTTTATTAAAAAACGTTTTTTACTTCCTAAAGTTTAGGATTTTTTTATTTTTTAATTTTTTTTTATACATATTTAAAAATACATTATGTGCGCATATGTTTTGTTAAAGAAAATGTTAACTACTAAGTAGATTATAACAATTGTACTTTTCGTTTATGCATATATGTTTTGTATATGCACATGTATTTTTAAGAAATATTACATAAATATAAATACAAACAACAAAAATATAACAACAGATTTATGCAATTTCCAAATTTACAAATTGTATTACTCTAGTGATATGATATTCTGCTTTATCACAAACGTCATTATATTTACACTTGTATTCAATTTTATAATAAAATATATAAAGCGTGCGCATATGTATAATCCAAAGTCTTCAACAGTTGGTTCACTTTTAAGCGTGCACATGTATTCGTCGCCTGGTTCATAAAATCTGCACATGTGTTTCTGATCCTTGTTCACACATGTTTTTATCATCTCGCTAATCTTAACTGGTACAAATCTGTGCACATGTATTTGTCGCCTGGTTTAAGAACCCATGAAATCTGCACATGTGTTTTTAATCCTTTTGCACATGTGTTTTATTGTCTCGATCATCTTAAATGATACAAATCTGTGCCAGCATCCTCAACGTATGTAACCTGCCATCAAAAATTATCATTCAACTTATTACTTTTTTAAAAACCTCGAAAAAAAAGTAAAGCATTGGACAAGACAAATGCAACAACCAAAGTACAAAGTGAATTGATCTTATAAGGTATGACATTAGCACTCATAATCCAAATGAAGAACATAGCAAATACAAAAGTGCATTATCACAAGTCGAGTCAAATAATATGAAATTTGCATTATGATGGGTCAAATGATGTATCAAATGCAATATGAAATGAAACCTTTTGAATCATTAAAATTACAATGACTGAAATAATCCATTTTCAAACTTAATGCTAAGGTTACAATTTCGGAATCTTTAATATCACACCATGTCCAATGTTCTAAACGATTGCTATCATTAAAGACAACACATAGTGCAACAATGACAATGGCCCTATACTTGATTTCTACAGAGAAGGTAAATTTTGCATATAAAAACACTCTCAGGTCTACACATAAATTAAGCAGTACACCAAAAAACAACTACTCTACTATTACTTGTAAATTCTGAAACCCAAAGCAATAGAGTGACCCCGATAATCTCCGAAACAACATAGATCATAGTGGAATTGAAATAATAGTAAATATTCTTATAATAACAACTTCAAACATACCCCTCAAAGCAGATTCAATACATTGAGCAATCAAAATAAACACTTTCATTATTAGCGAATCGAATTCAACAATAAACCCTCGCTAAAATCAAAATCAATTACGATTTGTTGGAAAAAAAAGTTTGTCAGAAAAGTGATTAGTTTTGTTTACATCAGATCTAGTAAACAACAAAATCTTACCTATGATTTGTGGGTGTGTCAGTCATGAAAAACAACACATCAGAATATTATGAAATCGAGGATAATGGTCAGATCCGGAAGAAGGTCGCAACACAGATGGATCGTCGGGAAGAAGCAGGAGGTTACAAAACCTTCATCATTTCGTTTATCTTTTTAAGAGGGTAGTGATTGATGGATCAATTAGGTGGTTGGCAGGAACAAGATAAGAGAAAGAGGGGCTAGGGTATTTTGGGGTGGGAGAGAGAAATGAAAACTGAAAATGATGATGGAGGTTTTCTAATTAGTTTTTTATATCAGTTACAAAAATAATTGAATATTAAAAATGCCAATTTTGCCCTCCACTCTCAAATAAATGTAGGAAAATTAACATATTAATTTACAAAAATGCCATGTGCAATCTCAACCGTTGATGAAATAATCTAAAGGCTAGGATCGGTTCTCGCAGTTCTCGCAATTTATTTGGTTCTGAAGATAACCTCACACTATATATATATATATATATATATATATATATATATATATTTCATACACTTTTACTCTACCATCCTCTACGATAATATCAAAATATAAGGGATTTATAGGCACATCCCTACACTTGAGTTTTTATTATTTCTAACACTAATTTGACCCGAATTGAAAAGATCAAAACACTTGGAGTACATTATTACGTAAATAAAGGGAATTTGAATTTAACTTTCTTTCCCGTCACTCCATAAAATTTAACTTTACCCATGTGTCCCAATCATCCCAAAACTGTGTACAAAAGATGTGACTCGACTTAGCAACTTATGCAAGTAACTAGATAATTGAACTAAGGGTTTAGTATGATAACAATAATTCACTAAAAGTGAGTGCATACAAGGTAGGCTAAGGCGATTTGGGTGTACATTTGGGGGTGGATTGTAAACAATGCTCTTCATTGATATTCTGGAAAACCGAAACATCACGAGAACTGCGAAAAGGATAGGCTCTGAGGGGTTAACTAGGGGTATCGTGTACTAAAGATGAGTACAACGCAAGGGTGTGGGGGAATTACTCAACCAATGTGGAAGAAGTAATTATAATACGGGTATCAAACAAGGGTTATCCTAATGTCTCTTATCATTAAGTTATTCCTAACTACACAAGTGTAGTCTCACTAGCGATCTCGGGATGCATCACAAAACAAGTTCTAGAATCTATTATACTACCGGTACACTCTCGAAGCATTAAAGATGAATGCTTTATTTACTACAAATCTAGGGGCGTACCTCACATTTTTGGGGTGGAATTTGAGTGGTAAAGGGTTTTGTGCTAGTCATATAACTTACTATCCATGAGACGCTTTATTAAGACTAATGGCCCACTCCTATATGTCATGAAAATTTTTAAATTGGTGCCAAAATTACCCTAACCGATATTTTTCATGGTTTATTAAACAAATGAAATTGAACAAGACAAATAATCAATGATAAGCATAGTTTCAAAGTTCCCGTTTTATTCTCCCTCCCTACACTTAAACTGAACATTGTCCCCAATGTTCCCCGAAAGTATCAAAGTTATGATAATGGAAGGTAATTAAAAGAGAAAGAAACTAATACTCCCCTGATTAGCTCGGTAGGACCCGTGTGAAGTAGTGGTTAAATTCTTCTTCAAGAAGAATGTATGCGTGAAAAGCTCCTCCAATCTTATGTTTCTTCTTCTTGATAAATAAAACCTGCACACTTTAAGAAAATAGACGAAACCTTCGCGTAAAATCGGCGGTAAAACTATATATGACTCTACTAAACTAGGATATAATGCTTGTGGAGTGGATGTTTACAAGTTTTCTAGAAAATTAAGACCTGAGAAATTCTAAAAATTTATAAGTAGTACAGAAAACGAGAGAAAGTTAGATAAGTTGTTTCTGCTCCTCCTAACGCCGTCAGGTAGCGAGTCTGATGCCGTCAGGTTATCCTGACAGAAACTGTTCTGCTGCGATTTTCTTGAAAAATTCTGGAAAAATTACATCTTTAGAATCTGGACAAATTCCTGCAAAACATCCATTATGACTCGATACAAGCATTTGACTCTAACAAACACACATATATATCTTTTTCAATAATCGTAATTCTCATGTTCACGTTCTTTTGAATACGTGTGTAATCTTCCCTACACTTATCCTTTTTGTAAAACACCTTTTTTTGTAATTAAGACGAGGTTAAAGACAAAATAAAGCATTTTCACAAATTCAAACATGATAATAAACAATCAATGAAAAGATATATGACACACAAACAAGCAAACAATTAAGCATGGGTTGCCTCCCACGAAACACTTTTCTTTATTTATGAGTCTTGTAGCTAGACTCGAAGTCGTGCCCCTACGTGACTTCATTACCGTCACCTTCTTCCTCATGATGGTCTCTATTGGGGTTTTCCACGTTATAGTAGTGCCCTATTATGCACCTTTCTAAGAACTTAGTAAAGAAATGGTATGTGTTTTAGCACATACCAAAATACCTCAGACTAGAAGATTATTGTGTCCTCACGCAATGTAATCAATTCACGTTTCTAAAACCAAGGATTTCAATCTCTTTCTACTAAACCTATGAAAAGTAGCAAAGATTCCTCGAAAGAGATTAAGAAACCCTTAATTCTAAAAACGCCCCGTTTACCTTTTATTTCACATAGATATTACGATTAAGCACATTCCAATTATGAGTGACGGTTTGTTGAACTTTCATGTCGATCAATAACTCCAAAATTTTTCAAAAGACATTTTAGGATCACGGAGTAGAAAACACAACTTAGCGAGAAGTGACCATACGGATAGAATACATCGTCCCTGATTTTTCACAAGTCCCCAAACTAAGTGTAAAATCGAAATCATTAATAAATATGACTCTAGATGCTAACACTACCCATGGAAGTTACTTGTGTAATTACCTCTTGCTCCCATTTTCCTATTTTCCTCTATTTATTTTATTTTTGTTGAGAATTGAATTTCTTCAAGTTTCTCGTTTCGATAATTTTTATTCCGATAAAGATATGAAGCTAAGACGCTAATTAGTTTTTCATCTTCCCTCGAAAACCATTGCATACAAGAATGAGGTCCACATCAAGGTCCTAATTTAACACGATTTAGGGAGATATCCTTTTTTTACGACCGAAACAACTTATCTACGAGTACAGAGACAGAGGCTTTATTTAGATATCTCCCGGATTCAAAGTTTGGCATAACACTATTTCAGCACATTTGCATTTTTGCAATTAGGCCCTTGGTCTTTTCAACCACTAATTCAACGGGATTACCGTTTTATCATAAGTCTTATTATGACTTTGGAATTTTCCTCCACCTTTTTGAAGTCCATGACAACTGGGGTACCGTCAGACATAGAAAACTTTTATGGCTTTGGATTTTCACTTTAATACATTTGGGCTTTATTTCATGTTAATTTTTGTTCCAAACTCCGAGTCCTACTGTTTTTATACCGCAACACTGACAGTACCTCGATGTGTACCTAACTCTCATGGGCAAGGATTCTCTAAAGAAGATAAAGAACTAACTATCGTCAAAAACTTAACATCTTTAATTATTTATTCACAAATATGGGGTGAGACAATTTTGTGGGAGCAAAAAGCTACAAGTACCTTCGATGGGCTCTAAAGAGAACTATCTACTCCACGCTTAGCATCTAAACTCATAAGTAACTCTATCATTCCTCGATCTCCGCAAATTTAAAATCTCAAATAATGAGATCCGCGGATGCTTAGCCGATAATTAAATTATCTATGGTTAAGGGAACAAGCTAGGGCTCAACACGCCCGGTCAAGTCAGAATTTTATTCCTACTCTCACCAGCGGAAAGTCAACAAGGTGTCAAAGCATATATTAACTTAGCAAATGCTTCATCAAATAATCTCAAGTCTCGCATTTTTAAAGTCACTTATTAGAAACTAGCAAATTCTTTTAAAAGCTTCGCATATTTAAAATCACTTAGGGAAGCTTGCAAATTCTTGGCCTTGTGAGCTAGAATCGCATTTTATAGCCACTTGTCTAAGCAATTAGCAAAGACGTTTTCAAGAAAATGCATATTTAAAGTAACTTCTAAGAAAGTCGCAAAGACTTTTCAGTCATAAAACTAGCAAAAGCTTACAAATATTTTTAAATTTTCACATTTTTGCACAATTTTTCATTTTCTAAGGAAAAACGAGGTTGCGAGAGTACACGGCAGAGAATAAGCAAGTGCGGTCAAATCAAATCGAAGATTACCCACCCCAGACTAAGACGAAACATTTTCCTCAATGTTTAAAGGCAATGGTATCAACGAAAATCTAAAAGCCGTTTATTAAGTATGCTTAAAAGATAAACGTTAGTCGATAAAATTTCGAATATCGGATTTCCATCAGCATCGATCATGAAACTCGAGTGGAGAAAAGACAAACTTCGAGTACGAGAGTCTTCATATTGGGAAAATCCTAGACAAAACATCACAAACAACCAAACACGAGAAATCGAAGAGGCTAACCCCTTCACATCACTTATTAGAAAATAGAAAGAAGATAGAGATAAGCATGGGTGCCTCCCACGAAGCGCTACTATTTTTGATCACCGATTCGCTAGCCTGATCGTCCCCGAATTCATTTATCTTTGGGGAAGAAAATGGTAGAGATACAAGGGTCAAAAACGGTATCCTCATTCCCGAAAGAATGAGACTGGGCGGGTTGGATGGGGAAGAAAATTTCGGGCTCAAGCACATAAGGCATATCATGAAATAACGATCTATCATCCGACGGTTTTGCAGGCGGACGAAGGGATGACGGATCACAATGACAAAACTCCGAAGAAGACGGTAGCTCATGGTAAAGGATAAGAGGTGAAAGCTTAACAATGAAGGCATCCATCGGAGGATCCTTATCTCTGATGATGTTTTTAACATAAAGCTCATCAATGAATATCCCGGGTTTAAAGATCTTATCTTCACATGAAGGCTCAATGGGATAAGTGAGGGTCGACTCAACAGAGGAAGGAGAATCATCATCAAGTAACAACATACCCCCCTCGGGATCATGCACAACATCCTCAATACCCGGTGGTATCAAGTCATCAATAGCATCCTCAATGATCGGGTTATTCGTCAGAATATCAGAAATCTCATTCAAAACTTTGCTCATATCAACATCAATGTAGAATCGCTCAAGAATCGGAGGATAAATATCAGAAATAGTGGGACTGCCACTAATCTCTTCATCAAATCGGAAAGTTTCAAGTTCGGGTAAGAAGTCACTATATTTAACGGAGATAGGAGGCAAACTTGAATTATCTTTTAGGGCTTCAATCTTAGAAATGAGAAGATTAACATTCAACAATGTTTCACGTAATGCTTCATCCTCGATCTAAATATCATCGGGCTCAATCTCTTCATCTTCTGGCTCAAAATCATTTACTTCTTCGATGTGGATGGGCTCAGAAAGTAAATCGTCGACAAAATCGATGTCTCCATAAGAATCGTCATCGGAATCGGAGAACATCTCATCTTGATCACTCGAATTATCAAGAGAAGGCTCATCGCAAATATCATTAGAGATTATCTCGGACTCTCTTGGGCTTGGGACAAGGATCTCAGCATTAGACGATTTCGTTTCAGGAATGGTACTAAGATGCTCATCCCCCATTATGAGAGAGTCAACGGGTTCAACAATTATCGAAGAAATAGAATCATCGACCTCTTCCAAAAGGTCGTCACTTCTCTCAACCGGTGTGAGTGAAGGGGAAGAGTCGGAAATGAAAGGCTCAGAAACGGGAGTGGTTTCAGCCGACAAACTCTCATAATATTCTTTCATTTGAATGGAATCCTCATCATCATCAAAAACGAAAGTCTTGCGATATTGGGCTGTTGTAGCATTGTAGACGTCATCATCGGTGGCTTGACAATCGTAAAAAGGATGGGGACCACCACAATAATCACAACGTTTGGAAACGGTATCAACGGGCTCTGGTTTTTGCTTCATGCATCGAACATCATTGGTAAGCTCAGCCATCTCAACCGGTTTATTTCTTGATGTCGGAATTTTCGATTTGTTCTCGATGATCGTCAATATATCCCTTGGGGAACGATACAAGATATTTCAACCGGCGGCTGTATTAAGTGAATCTTGATCGGTTTGCATTAAAGCTTTGTAGAATATATCGATCTGGAGTAATTCCGAGAAACCATGATGTGGGCATTTTCGTAGGAGATCTTTGAATCTTTCCCATGCCTCACCAAAACTTTCATCAAAATGCTGCTGGAAGTTTGTAATTTCATTCTTAAGATTTGTCGTTTTAGAATAAGGAAAGAAACGATTTACAAATTTTGAAATGAGATCTTCTCAAGTAGTGATTGATCGAGGGGGTTCTTTATCGAGCCAATTCCGGGCTACCCCTCGAGAGAAAATGAGAATAACATCAACTTAATTGTGTCATGAGGAACATCCTTATATTTTATAGTTGAAATTAAATTATCAAACCATCGGATGTGAGCATAGGGACCGTCCCTCTCGAAACCATAGAATGGATTTGACATAATTAGTTGAATTAAACCAGTTTGTATCTCGAAATTTTCGGAAAGAATCTCCGGTACAACAATAGCATCTTCGTAACCCTCGGTGGGTACTTGGAGCAAATCTGACATCGTACGCATGTCCGCCATTAGAATTAAACATATAAAGGGATAGAGGAAAGAATTATCAGTTTAGAGGATAAAGAAGATAGAATTAAACGGTTCAAGAGGGTAAAGAGATAAAGAATTGACGGTTTAGAGGATAAAGACGATTATTTTTGGGTTTTTATTAAAAGCAAACATAAAAGGAAAACAAATTTTGAAAAATAAAATCTTTTTGGGTTTTTTTAATAAAAGGGATATTTACAAAAAAAAATAACTTCTCGGGGAAGGATCTTCAAAAACATGCGAATTGAGACAGAATCGTAAACTCACTACATGCCCTCGCCGGCAGCGGCGCCAAAAATTGATTCTTAGGAAAGAGACCAATTATAGAGTTTTGTAGTATTTAGGCAACTCAAATGTATTAGGTTTGAGTCCTCGGATCGTTCCTAGTGAGGGATGAATGGAGTTTAACAACTCACGTCGCGTGATTCGGGATTCGAATGGGTAAAACGGATTTTGAGTAATTTCTAAACTATGGCGCAAGGAAAAGTAATAAAAATCAATTAAAACTACTGGAATTATGATGCAAACAATGAAATTAAAACCAATTACACAAATTAAAACTAAACGCGAAAAACGTAATTATTTAAACGTGATTAAAATGAAAACTAATCTAATTTAACTCCTAAAAGTGATTTAATATTTTTATACAGATAAAAATATGATTTAAAATTTATTTGAAATTTAAACTAATTTTTATGCTTTTTATTGATTTTATTTGAATTAAAAACTATTTTCGGACATTTAAAATAGATTTAAAATGCTAAAAATTATGAAAACTAATGAGAAAATTACAAAACCATTTTTCAAAAATCTTAAATTAACTAAAAAGAATTTTCAAAACTGGAATTACATTTTTATAACTTTTTCTCAAATTATTATGAATTTAAAACTATTTAAAACTAATTAAATGGCTAGAAAATACCAATTTTACTAGGAAAAATACTTTTTGCAACTTTTTGAATATTTTAAACCTAATAAAATTGAAATTGCATTTTTGTGACCATTTTTTGAATTATTTGTATTAAAAGCTAATTAAAAATGCTAGAAACTGAATTTAAATGCAGAAAAATAGTAAATGAACAGGGAAAATTATGAAAAATTACAGAAAAGTCTAAAATGTTACTGAGATGCTATGAAAAATATGAAAAGCAATAAGTGAATGCAGGGAAACCATTTGGGCTTGAAACTGATATGAAAAGCTACATGGAAAATAAGTTATAAGCTACTACAAAGCTACCTCAGGCTACTACAGGCTAGAGTAAGCTAATTCTAACTAAATGAAACCTAAAGCAAGCTAAAGGAGATCAAACCAGCATCATCTGAAAGCTAAAGAGCACAAATCTAAATTCTAACTACTAGTGCCAAACAGCCCCAAACCTACTACTTCTAACACTAATTTAAGTGGTTTAGAAAAATCCTAAAATTAAACCAAAATTATCTTGTTAAAGACAACCAACCAGAGTGCTTGATTCCTAAGTTTCAGCTTCTAAGGATCTAATATGATGAAATTAAAAATCAAAAGCTAAAGGTAATTAGGAAATTATAGAGACTGATGCAACAACTTATGAAGTAAACTTGCAGGCATGAAATAAGCAAACAGATAAGCTAGGTGCTAGGCTAATATCTATATTAAGCTTCTTTGATCTAAAATCTAACTTAAATAAGTAATATAAGTTGAATCAGATGAATAATGAGCAATGAAAATCCTATTGTTAATCAGACACTAATGGCAGAAGTGGGGTGTTTTTGCAGTCCAAAAATAAGCTAGAAGATAAACTTTAAGTGCTGAAATTAGAAAGACATATAACCACTAGACTAAAGGCTAATATGGGAAACCAAAATCAAACTTATAACTGAACTGAAATAGCAGATAAGCATAATAGAAAAAAAACTCACTTAGCTAATGTTAAACTGAGGGTGCAGGGGAATTCACATCCAAACCCCCAACTTTGAGCTACAAACAAATTAAGTAAAATATTTTTTTGATTTTTTTCCTTATGTGAAAATCAAAAATAGCTATTGAAATTGTGATTTTTATTTTTTAAATTTTTTTATAACAAACTAAAAGGACTCGGATTACTCTGTAAAAACTTGACAAAGTGACCAAATAGAAAAGTCACTCAGACATGTAAATGATATCAAAATGACTTAAAAATGTATACTAAGCTTGAAATACTTGAAACTGAGACTACAATACTTCCTAAAACTTACAACTAAACTGGTTTACTCAAATTAGCACCATTAAAAATTATTTAAACATCAAATTTAGCTGAAAACCAAACACCCTTTAAGAAAACAGATTTTAAAGTAAAACCAGTTATAATGTAAAACTATGATTAAAAATGATTGACACTAGATTAAATCTCAACTACAAAACAGATTAAGAACAACAATTATCCTACAACTGCTTTTAACTTCCAAATTTACCCAACATTGACTTTTATTGACTTTATGAGAAAACTGACTTTTAAGAACCATTCAATCCACAATTAACTCACATAAGCTTATTAAAGCTTGTGTGAGCTCTTACAAACAGAAGTTAAACACTCTTAAACACAAAACAGTTTTGAAAGCAGATTTGAGAAGTAAATGGGAAAACAAGAAATTTGCATTAACAAAGTGAGATTACAAAACTTAATTTGAAATTACAATTAACTAACTAATGAAAACAATAAAGAGCGACAGAAAATAAATGGATCAAAATTCTTCTAATACATGAAGAATTGGACAAATTGGAATTGTGAAGAAGAGGTCTTTAAATAGCTGAAGAGGGAGCTTGGGAAGGTTCTGGCTACTCTAATCACCCACTCGTTTTGTCCGGATCAAACTCTCCCCAAAGCAGGTAGGTGAGAAGGGCTCGGCTCCATGCAGGTCTTTCACCAACGGCTGGCACTGAATTAGCGCTTCGCGAAAGGAAATGGTTTTTCTTGTTCGATTTTCTATCTAAAAAAATGTAGAGATGCTGTAATATACTCTTTCCCATAACTTCGACTTTTGTCGGGCCAACCCACACCTTCGCCGCTAGATATATATCTAGCGCGAATCGACGCCGAAGACCTGAATGGGGTAAAAGAACTTGGGGTCGCCGATCTCTTCCATCACCACCCTTGATCATCTTTAGCATCATCATCCTGATTCACAGCCCTTGGATCAATTGGACACATCACCTTAACCAATCACATGCCTTCTTTCTGCTAGCGTGGCAATCCAAGGCGTCACCTGACACATTGTCAGAGGGTTCTAGAAGCTGATTAAGTACGGGTAAATGATTGGGAGCAGGGTAATTTAGGGAAGATGGAAGTAAAACAATGAAAATGGTTTTTATCATGGTTTTGGGCGCGTTGGTATTTTTGGGGGATTTTTAATTGAGGTTTGACTTGGGGTAAGGATTTGTTGACTGGGGTAAAGGAAGGTTTGTTTTGACCGTGAGTTTAATTTAAACGGGATGGGTAAGATGAGGGTATTTGGGCATATGGGCTTTAAGGGATGATATAGGTAAAATGGATTGGGCTTGGATAGTATAATTTAGGATTTTAGTTAAGTTAAGGTTTAAGGGTGTAAAGTATAATGTGGTGAAATGGATGGACCAAAGCTGCCATTATGAGAAATATATCAAAGGACCAATATTGCCAATCTTCAAAAATTCCCAGGACTTGTTATGCCAATTCTGAATCTTCAAGGACTATACTTGACAACTTGAGAAAAGATGGTCCAAACTTGAAAAATTCCTTCCCGGCTTTGGCTTTCGCACTCTTCTCTCTCTCGTGCTGAGTTTTCTTCGGTTTCCGCTTTCTTTTGTCTGTTTTGTCATATCCGTACCTGCACATGCATAAACTCAAGAAACCAATAAATATTAGACATAAACGGCTCTTTATTGGTTATTTTGGGTCTATTTTGGTAAAGAAATGGTATGTGTTTTAGCACATACCAGAAGTCATCTTCTCCCCAATCGGTTCTATATTCTGGTCCTAGTTTCAAGCAATCCTTATAGAATCCAAAAATCTTATCCATCACATAATCTACTCCCTTCTCCTTATCCTCCTCATTCCTATAGTAGACCGATAGCTTAAGTTCTTTTTCATCATTGGATAATGAGGAAAATTTCTCAATCTTAAACGGCATTTGGTAAGCTATGTCATCGGTCTCATCCTTGAATCTCACTATTACTAACGACGGATCATAAGTCATCCCGGTGTTCTCTATGAAAGGCTTTCCTAGAATAACGTGGGACAAGCTAGGATCTATGGCCGTACTAATATCATCCACAATTATGAAATCCGTAGGATACGTGAAACTACCTATATTGACGGGCAATCCCTTAACTCTACCAAGGAAATTACATCTAACTCTAGGATTATCGGGATCTTGCCTAGTTGGGATAGGCTTCTTCATCACCCAATTAGAGTACATGCTAGTCATGATGTTTATTGGGGACTTGCGGTCAATATAGGCCTTTGCCACGAATAGATGTCCTATGCAACATGGTATGTTGAGATTCCAAGGGTTCCCAAACTTGATCCTAGGGCTTTTCGTAACATACATGTGACAGAGGTCGCGCACTAAGTGTGGTTGGCGACAGAGTTCCTCTTCCGTAGGAAACTTATTGAAATAGTCATCACCTACTTCATTTACTTCATCGGTCGATTCATTCTTAAGAGTCTCACTAACCTCAAGTACCATCTCATGGTTCGCTTCGTCATTAGTCCTATTAGGTTTCACTAAGGTGATGGTATTGACGAATTGAACGTGCTTGGCTAACTTACTTGGGTCCTTAATTTTCACACCGGAAGCTTCGGGAAAATGGATCGAGATGGCATTAACCTTTTCGGTGGTCTTCCTATCACTATTGGTCATAGCTTTCAAAAGGTTATCAATCTTCCTATCCATCTCGGCTTGTTGTTTGTTAAAGCGGTCCGAAAGCTTGGCTATTTGAGCTTCTTGGGATGTAACTAGGTCTTGCAACATCCCTTCTATGTTTTGTTGGCTAGGGCCGTGAGGGGGGGGGGGGCATGAGAAATCATTGGAGGTGAATTCTTTGGTTTGTCCCCAATAGAAGTCGGGTTTGCCCTTCCATGCTTCTCGTGTATCATTGAAAGTCCTAGGTCTGGGTGTTGTAGGGAATCTTCCTCCCGTTCCATTGGTACGTGAGGATGCGTAGTCAACGGAAGCTTGTTCGGGGAGTCTTATGCAAATACGAGTTTCGTGAGGACCACTACATAGCTCACACAAGGAAGAGACTTTGTTCACTTGGCGTGAAGACTTAGGATTTTCATAGGAGCTCATTAGAAATTTGACTTGATCTTCAAGCTCGAGCATCCTACGGTCGGAAGGTTGTGAGTCAATGGGAGGCAAGGAGATTGCCTTTACGGTTTTGGGCAACTCACGGGGGTCATTCCAACTTTCGTTGTCATAGAGATCAAGGTCCTCTATTGTACCTCACGATTCTTCCGTGGTGAGGTCACTAAGTTTACCACCGGCCGCTTGGTCGATGGATTGCTTAGTTGAGAAGTTGACATGATCATAAAAGATTTGGACTTGAAGCCAAAGATCAATGTCGTGATGAGGGACTTTATGGAGCAAGTCCTTGAATCGAGTCCATGCTTCGTAGAGAGATTCACCTTGACGTTGTTGGAACATCAAGATTTCATTCCTAAGCTTAGTAGTTCTCCCCGATGGGAAAAATTGGGCAAGGAAACGAGTAGTGAGATCATCCCAACTTAAGATAGAGCCGGCGGGAAGTCGCTCAAGCCAATTACTAGCTTGGTCCCGTAGAGAGAATTGGAAGAGACGCAAGCGCGTGGTCTCTCGATCAGTAGCATCAAGGTCGATGGAATCGAAGATTTTAAGGAAATCCTTAAGATGCTGATTAGGATCTTCGGAACGGAGTCCATGGAATGCACATCCGTTTTGCACCAACCGGATGGTGTTGGATCGTCGGGCCGTAGTTTGAGCTTGATCGGGGAGCTCAATGGTGTTCCTATAGCCTAGGTTGCTTGGTCTAGAGTATTCACCAAGAGTGCGGCCTCTTGGCGGGTCATTTGGTGGTGGGTTGATGAGTGGTGGTTGATTATCACCTTCCATGATGAAAAGTGATGGGATTACGAACAAAGGTCACGAAGAAAGGGGATAGACTACAAGGAAGCTAAGAATGAGAAAAAATCTCACTTGATGGGAATCAAGCAAGGGAACCTAAACGAGGTGGAAATCTAACTAGCTATTCTATTTTCTGGCAGCGGCGCCAAAAACTTGATACGCGTACAACGCACGTTCGGGGTCAAAGGAAACTTCCTTTTCTTCAAGAAATTTTTTCAACCACCTAGGCAGTAAACCTAATCATTGTAGTGTAGTATTAGGGTAAGCCTCGGGATTGATATCGTTCTCTAGGGGAATAGGAATGCTAGTGAGAAATTACTAGGCTAAGGTTGGGGTTGAGGAAGATTATTTTTTATCTTTTTTATATTTTTTAGAAAATTAAAAGGTACGATCTCGGGGTATTGGATTTGGGGGGGGTGGTACTTCTATCGATTACTCTACTTATCTAAGTATCTAATCTAAGGGGTAGTCTATGTCTTTTGAAGTATGCTCGTATGATGATGATGTGCTCACCGTGTGCAAGTTTTAAAAATTTATAAACACGAATTTTTCGGCAATTACTATAAACACATACGAGCAAGTATACTCGTTCGCGATAGCAAAGGTGGGTAAGTCGAGATCGTTCCAAGAGATTTGCGTTTTAATTTGTTTTAAAATATTAGTAACAAGAAAGCTTGTCAAGGCTTACTCAAAATTATGGTTTAGTGAAAATCAATATTAAGAAACATATACTTGTGTGAAGTCTATAGGCAATCATAGAAAGTGTTCATGAAGGCTTGGTGTAAACTCTTGATGTGATGCACAAATCATAAGCAAATGATTTCCAACCCATGGTTTATGTTTTGTAGAATCATTTTAAGAACAATAGCATGTAGGTAATCCTTTCGGTCCTTATCCTCATGATTATCCTTTAGAAAATCCATTTGTTTGTAAAAGGTTCTTATTAAACTTGTTCCTACGAATCTTTCGACCTTTCGTGATGAAAATGTTTCTAGTCTTGTTTCAATAAGTAAACATGGTGGGTTTCAATCACCATATCCCCATACTAGTTTGTCACTTAACTTTTTGGAATAAAACACAAGAGAAATCCTTTCGGTCCATTTTTTTAAACATGTTTTACCGACAAATCAAACAAGACTAGTAGTTTTCCAACAAACTCATTTAAACAAGATCATTTACATGCATCACATATAAGAACACTAGTATGATTTCCTACATCCTTACACACAAGTGTATTCAAGAATTACTCCATGACAATCATAACAAAACACAAGTAGTAACAAGGTAATTCAAATAATTCAAGAGAATAGAATTCATAACAAGTTTCATAGAATACCTAAGCTTTTGGATTACAAGAATTAGAAATCGTGGAATATAGCAACCACACGCCTCCAATCGTCTAGCCTAACCGTACAACTCCGAATGATCAAAGAATGGACGAGAATTCGTCTCTCCAACCTCCTGGATGTTTTACAGCAGTAACAAGACTTTTGGGATGAATAATAAGGGTTGGTAATAGCTTTGGTGTAAATTATTACACTTTTTGGTTGTATCACACTAGACTACTAAGTCTAGGTTCATTTTATAGCTAAAGACCCTTAACTATCAGGCTAAAAATGTCCCATACAAGTTATTAACTGGAAATGATCGGCCTCTAATGATTAATGGAAGTTAAGGCAACATTAAATGACAAATGGTGTAACTCCAGGGTTGGCAACCGGATCGGTTGCGACGCAGCCGATCCGGTTGCGTTTTGACCATTAGCCCAACCGAATCGGTTGCGGGCTCCAACCAATCGGTTGGGAGTCTCTCATACACCCAATTTGGCTTTTGTTGACTTTTCTTGATTCACGCCTTTTTCTTTGCTTTCGCTGCTGATTTCCAAGATGAAACTTGATCTTTACTTGTTGTAGATACTTTAGAAATCATTGCGCTTCCTAATCATTGAGTCCAAGAGCTTCCTACTTGACTTCCTTCCTCGGGAATTGTCCAAATGTGCATGAAATCTTCATTTCTTCATCTTTTGCGATACCTGGCTACATTCACATACAAATACGCATCTTTTCCACTTTTGCAACAGTTATGAGTAAATATAGCCGATTATCATACAAAAAACCAACAATAACGCTACTAAAAACATACTCCTTTTGAGCGTTATCATATGATTAAAGATGTGTCTACCTAGATGCTATTACTCCCTAGTTATCTTTTATTGATGGTTGAATTGGCACGTCCTTATTCTTAACGCGTTGTGTCTTCTAAGGTCGTAGGGTATGCTTTTCTCCCTAACTCTTTGAGAATACCTTAAGGTTATTGCCTACAAAATCTTTAGGATTCATAAACTAACTCTAAGGTTATCTTTGGATTTTTAGCCTACAATTACTCTAGGTGATCATAAACTAAGGTTCACAAAGATTACTCAAGCATTAAAAACACAACGATGGCCTATTGCAATCCTAAGCCAATTGCAATTAAGATAAGAGACAACCAATCAATAATTAATAACTAGGTTTCATGGATCTAGGCAAACACACGAGTAAATTAGCCGGACATGGTAAACATGCAAGCATACACACATACAATTGAAGACATAATGAAATCAATGAAGTAAATAACTTATCTTGATGTAAAATAGGGTATTAGAACCCTAAGATACTGCCCAAACCGGACAAAAGTCGTTTTAGGTTTTTACTCCACAAATCTACCTCTCTAAAAGTCTGAAAATAGAATTCTATATATAGAGTTACAACTGCGACGGCGTCACCTTTTAATTGTGACGCCGTCAGATCGCCGCCATTAGGGTTTCGTCTTGGCCAAGTCAACTTTGGGATGGCGTCACGTTGTGGTTGTGACGCCGTCTGAATCTGGATCTAGGCCGTCTGAGGGAAATGGTCTTTGTGACGCCCTACTCTTCAAAGCCTGACCCCGTCAGGTACAAAATAGCAATTTCACTCCTGAGCCGTCACAAATATATGGACGGCGTCGCTCTTTGTTTGTGACTCCAGCAGCTTGAGTGTCTTGATCTTGACTTTAGCCATTTTCTTCACATATTCGCGCCTTTTCGTCCAAATAAGCATCATTCTAGCATTTTGCCTTCAAGAGACCTAAAAAGTGAAAAGGAATGAAATTAAGCAGTAACGGATATAAAAGTGGTCGATTAAGGGTTTAAATGACCCCTTAAAAGTGTACGTTTTAAATCCTTATCATGTTAGGAATTATATTTGAGTTGATTATGACAAAATATGAAAGATGAAGAACTTATGAAGACTATTGAAGACAAGGGACTTACTTATTAAAGAAGACTTTATTATTTAGTCCCTAGTAGTCAATTGTAACCCTAGTATCTCTATTATATAAAAAGATACAGGGAATTAGGTTTTAGTGTGTCAAGATGTGAACACCAAAAGTGTGTGTGTATATAGGCGTTTAGGGGACGCCTAGGGTGATGGTTAGTTAGTTAGTTCCTAGGCGTATGTTCATGGAAACGCCTAGGTTAGTATTTAGTATATTAGTGATTAGTAGTTTAGAGATGATGATGAAAACCTTGTTCAATAACAAAGAATTGATTAGTTTATTCCGATGTGCATGTTATTAGTCTTTGTTATTGATTCCTAGCTGAGCTTATAAATGATCTTCACAATTGGTATCAGATCGGGGAGCTCTTGATATAGGGATCTACAAGGTTTTTCGAAGAAAAAGGAAGAAAAATTCGAATCTGGAATTTTTCGTAATACTTCTGCAGCACTGTTTTCAAACAGCCATAACTCTTTCGTTAACCGTTGGATCGTGACGAAAGTTTTGGTGGACGTTCTCTATATAGCAATCTAACTTTTCACCGGAGGGATTGTCGATTTGAGCTTTTATCTGAAAGTTACAAGCTGTCGAAGTTGGCTGCTGAAGGAGGTTTTCAAAATCGAATTTTTTAGGTTTTTAGGGTTTTCATTCTGTTTAGTGTGCATTAAAAGGTACTATCAAACCCTAATTCAATGAGTTTTTAATGATCACTATTTTTGGAGTATGGTTTGCTTTTTTGTGGTTGTCGAAACCCTAAATTGCTCAAAGTACTGCTTCTGCTGTCAAAGTACTGCTTTGGACTGATTCTTATGTGTTTATACTGATCATCGAAGTAGTTTGTACTGCTCATGGGACTCCATAGTACTGCTCTTAGACAGTTTATACTGCTTATGATGGAGAGTTTCTACTGCTATGCTTGAAGGTTTGTAAGCTGCTGTTGTGACGAATTATTATTTGCGAACAAGATATTATGATGCAAGATATACATTGCATGCGAATGCATTAAACGCTTGAGGTCTGGACGTTGGGGCGCATGTGATGAGACGAAATAATATTGGGACGATGGAATTGAATTGTGATTTGATTGATTCATGGGTCAGTGATCAGACGAGGCTTCAAAGTACTGTTCGATGCTTTAAAGCACTGCTCGAGGTTTATGCAAAGTAATGCCACGACAGATGCAAAGTACTGCCATGAATGCAAAGTACTGCTCTATCCAAGTTCAAAGTACTGCTCGTGGGGTTTGATTTATTGGCGATCCTGTTTTAGTTATTGGACGACATACACACTGAAGATTGGATTAAGGGTTATGTAAAACCCTAATGTGGTAAAAAGTTCTTTACTTATTTACTATTGGTTTTTAAGTTCTAATTGGTATGGAGTTTATTTGATTAGATTACACACACCAGAATGATTTGAGGGGATGTTGATTTAGTTCTCGGATTTGGTTGTTATACACACACGAAAGTTTGGTAGTTTTCAAGGTTCAAGATCTCAGATATTGTTATACTTATTTGGACTTTGACGATGATTGGAAAGATTGGTAAATCTTTGAACTATTCTTCATGTTACTACTGCTTGGTTTCAAATGCGATTGTAGTCATCTTTATTAGTATTTTGAGACGTACTATGTTTTTCATGGCTGGAACTGCAACGTATTTGTGATCATGGTTGTTAGTTATTCGACAAGTTCTTATGGTTATTTACATGCATCATTCGAGGGGAAGATTTTTTACTACTACTTGTTGGTATTTGTACTATTGGTTCAAATTTCTATTGCTTTAATTTCATTTTTAGCAAGCTTTTTGGTGATCTTCATGGAGGGTATCTTGAGGCATTAGAAGGATGGATTAGTTGTATGATATTGGTTCGTTGTGGTTGGAATCAAAGTTGCTTCTACTTAGCGTCTCCTAGTGGATTATGACAAAAAGGGGAAGAAGGCATTACATAGAAGATTTGCAACTTGAAGATTCTTGGTGATTGCATGTTTAAGGGGAAGTTCGCTTATCTTTCATGACATCTTAACTTCAGGGGAAGTTCGTGCTTATTTGGTTTTGTCATTATCAACTAGGGGAAGATTGTTAGGAATTATATTTGAGTTGATTATGACAAAATATGAAAGATGAAGAACTTATGAAGACTATTGAAGACAAGGGACTTACTTGTTAAAGAAGACTTTATTATTTAGTCCCTAGTAGTCAATTGTAACCCTAGTATCTCTATTATATAAAGAGATACAGGGAATTAGGTTTTAGTGTGTCAAGATGTGAACACCAAAAGTGTGTGTGTGTGTACAGGCGGTTAGGGGACGCCTAGGGTGATGGTTAGTTAGTTAGTTCCTAGGCGTATGTTCATGTAAACGCCTAGGTTAGTATTTAGTATATTAGGGATTAGTAGTTTAGAGATGATGATGAAAACCTTGTTCAATAACAAAGAATTGATTAGTTTATTCCGTTGTGCATGTTATTAGTCTTTGTTATTGATTCCTAGCTGAGCTTATAAACGATCTTCACATATCATATATCCATCAAAAAAGCAAACTAAGCATAAGATAGCTAAGTACAGTGTGGTACCATAAGAATAGTGGTGTCACCTCACGTTTATGACACCAAAACATCCTTCCCTAACATAACATCAGTTTTCTGGTGCCATGATGCATACATATTTTTTCATTTATTTAAATAGAACAATATTTCATAAACAGAAATTCTAATTCACTTTAAGTAGAATACACAAATTTGATTCATTATTTTTAAAATTGTATTGTAGCATGCACACGATCAAATTCATTGGTCATGGTTCAATGATATATATGTTATGATCAAGTAGACTTATAACTGGTTACTTTAAGTCTAAAATACAGAAAGAATAAATAAACTATGTCTATGATATGCCTTATTTTATACTGTTTACTTTATAAAAGAATTAAAGTATACATTTTGAGTTGTAATGATGCTAAGACCACATCTAGGGGTGTTAGTACGGTCGGGTTGACTCGACCCGAACCCGATAAGGCTTATCGGGTCGGGTCAAATCGGGTAAAAATATCTTGTCGGGTTGTTTTGACCTTAACCCGATAACCCGATAGTGTTATCGGGTTAGGGTTAAAAAATAATGTTATCGGATTATCGGGTTAACCCGATAAGACCCGAAAATCACTTTTTCATTTTTTAGTTATTACTTTTTAGGGACAAAATAATGTTATCACTTTTCTATTTTTTAATATAGTGCAAGTAGCTCCTGTAGTTGGCACACTTTGTCATAAGGATGAATTCTGTACTACAAGGAAAATGGTGATGGGATTAGTTCGAATCAGGCGGGTTCATTGTCATGTAGTTCATGTCCTTGAGCAACTCATTGCTAATTTGCTATTGCTCCTAAACCGTCTCCTTGTGCTATGGATCGTGAGATGGCGAAAGCGAATATGAACAAGATATCGTCATGTTTATTACCAGTAGCTTTTTTAAAAGTTGATTATTAGTGCAACTTTAAAGGTACTGACTGAAACATATTCTCTCAATGCTTGTGCTATTTAAACCGTCTCCCGTGCAAGGTACTGATTGAAACTCGTTCCTCAACATTTACCAACTAATACTCGATCAGAGACAAGTTGTTATCCTCTTTGACAGTAAAGCTAGCAAGTTCTGTAACCTCAATGTTTCCCCACTTATCAACAGCAAGTCAACTGCAAGAAACATCATCACAAAGCAATAGCATACTCACAAGTCAACTGCAATAAACATAAGAGCATTATCAACATCACCATCATCACAAAGTAATAGCATACTCACAAAATTCACAACTGTGTTTAGATAGCACAAGCATTCAGAGAATATGTCGATGGCTGGATTTTGAAGCTAAATCACTTTCATAGAATTACTCCTCCAAGTAGTTTAACTACACCACTGATACAATTACTCGCTAACGCATCAAAGTTCAAAAAGGTAAAAAGATAGTAGCTGCCCACAAAATCCAAATAAAACCAAGAAGATCACAAAGTATGGTTTTTTATTTGCTTCCAAAAGCACCATTTTTCAAAGAGCAACTTCACTTGGAACGTAATATGCTACAGTCACATCCTAAAATATAAAAATTGGTGTTTTTTAACCCGACTCAACCCGACCCGATAACACCCGAACTCGATAACCCGACCCGATAACACCTGAACCCGATAACCTGATTACTTATCGGGTCGAGTTGCGGGTGACTTTTTAAAAACTCAAAACCTGACTCAATCCGACCCGACAAACCCGATAACACCCCTACTTCCCATCCCAGTTTTCTTTCTCATTTCACAGCTGTTACCTTGGGTTGTCTTCTTCATCCAGCCAAACCTGCAAAACAAAAAAAACAAAAAAACAAAAACAAAAAAAAGAAAGAAAGAAAAAAAAAACGCATCGCACAAACACATATAAACTACTCGAAACAACCACACATCACATAACCACTAAACATACAGGAAACTACTAAAAGCACCTAAAACCAACAACAAAAGCACCTACCCGGCTAGATCTGAACAAAGAGGACAAACACAAATAAACCAACAACAAAACTACCAACCAAAACCACCTAGCCGAGAGAAAGGCTACGTGTGTGTTTTTTTAATAAAGAGATGAAGCATAGCTTGGTGATGGGGGCTGGCGTGCTATTTGGATAGAGGAGATATGAAAGAATGGTAGGGTTTTTGTGTTTTTGTATTGTTTAGATATGAGTTCAAATCCTAACCAAAGAAATACAGTTGTGTGATTGAAGAGTTGCCGTATTAAAGAGTTGCCAAAAATGTATTACAGTGATTGATTTAAGAGTTTGGGATTCAATACTACAACCCATCATTCTGATGCATGGTTGTTTAAAAATTCATACTTTCTTTTGAATGTTCAAACGCATGGCAACATTTCATTTTCTTTTTATATGTAGTTTAGATATCATTCTTTTAATATTGAAATCGTTTCCATGCAAGACGCAATTGGAGAAGACGCAAGACGCAATCTAGACTTATATATAGTAAACATGTTTTAAAAGGTTTGACCCTTTTAATATTGAGAAACGTTTGACCCTTTTCATATTGAATTCAATTTTTATTTTTGACATTTTAAAAGGTTTCAAAAATTTTGACTTTCAATATTTAATATTCAAGTTTTCATTTTTCCCCTTTGACCATTTTTCCATTTAAGATATTAAAGATAAAGATAGAGAGGGCGTTTCAATAGATAGAAAATTATCAGCACGCAAAATAAGCTATAACAATCGCCCCACCGTATAGTGTTCGTGATTGCTTACATTTTTTGCTTATGTTTCTACTAACCAAGACGCACTTATAAACTACTTAAATTAGAAGCAAGAATTAAAACTTTGATAAAATAGTATATAAAAAGTGCTTTCTTTAGAAATACAATAATATCAGAATATATAACTTTACTAGGAATATCAGCCATCTATAACTTGGTTGTAAGTTATATTTTACAGTAAGCCTTTTGAATTAAGCACTTCTCTTGATGAAATCCGCTTATTTTAGCCTAATATAAGTTGTCATGATGATTTAAATCTTTCAAGCTACTATAATTAATTGCTTTGACCAACCAACTAGCTTAGCTCAGTTGGCCATTTGTGGTTCTTCTAGAGTTTGGGGGAGGTTTTACTCAGGTTTCAAATCTCGCAAGTGACAAAAAATTTAGGTTTTCCTCCTAGCGTGAAGCCGTGAGTTCTAAGATTTTCCTTTCGCGGGTCTCTCCTAGTGGTTCAGGTCCCGGGGCCTGCCTTTTGGATGGTTTAACTCAGGGGTAGGATTTCATGTGTGATGTCGTTCTAAAAAAAATAATTGCTTTGAGCGGTGTAACGGGAGAGACAAGCAGTCGTTTGGTTTTTTTTTGTTAGTGAGGAAAGACCACTAGTAGACTGGTAAAAATTGAGTTAGTGGTGTTGACTACTATTGAAATTTTGAAATGAAAGGTGGTGAAAGTGAATTTTTTTTTTGCGTGAATATGTTGTGAGATTTTTTTTTTTTTTTTTGTAACATCATATTCATATAAAAGAGCCATCCTAGCAAGGAGCTAGGAGAGGGCAAAAACAAGATTACATAAGAGCAGTACAAGGGTTAATGAACCAATCTATCCATCTAAGAGAGTATTTTTTTTTTGCTCTAGATTGAATCCAAGTGTAGGAGTTGAGCTTGATGTCGTTGAGAATCATGTCTTTTCTTGGATTTGTTGATGCGAAGACTGTCTCGTTTCTATATCTCCAAAGAACCCATAGAGTCGTTTGAACCACGACATCAAAGAATTTGATTTGGTTGGGAGGCAATTGTATCCGGTCCGCCAAGCTTATTGCATCATCGAGGCTTGAAATATTGGAGATGAATAAACCCCATCAATTGAGAACCGCCAACCAAGTTGATTTAGCAATGCAATAGTCAACAAAGATGTGGTCCTCTGATTCGAGGCAGTCATTACAAACCGTGCAAAGTACGGAATCAAGATCGATGCCTCGATTGTCAAGATGAAGTCTTGTGGGAAGCCTCCTATGAAATATTCTCCATGATGAGATGTTTACTTTTGACGGTAGAATATTGTTCCCGCGATACGGTACCGTGGGAAGAAGACTTGTGTTCATGGATATGTGAATAGGCATTGCCTTAACCGAGAATTCTTTTGAGTCGCTAATAACGCACATCCACTTGTCTGAATTTGTTGTGAGATTGAGATGAGTAACGAGCTCAACTAGACCACTAAGATCTTGTAGCTCATTTGGAGATCGAGGTGTTCTATACCAAGACCACTGAAATTCTAAGCCATGAGGTAACATGAGAGGTTGCAAAAAATTGTTGTTTCTGCTTGAACTAGACCCAAACTCAGATGGACCCAACAACTGACTAAAGCTTGAACCGTTATGCTGGAAACAATTAGCAGCATTATCATGAAGGACAGAAGCATCAAGGGGACAATGAGCATAAACCATGGTTGTTGGTGTTGATTCTAGCTGAAATAATCTAGGAAATGAGTCCTTTAAAGGTTCATTACCAATCCATGTGTCTAGCCAAAATTGTGTGTCGCGACCGTTTCCAATTTTCCTTTTAAAAATTACAGGCAAGTATATTTCATGAGAAGAGAGGTCATTACCTAATTTCACAATTTGACACCAGGGACTTGATTTCAAGGTGTGTTGAGACGAATTCGGTAAGCCACCTTTTATATCATGAATTGAGCGAATAATTTTGCACCAAATCGCATTACCTTCATTTAAGAATCTCCACCACCATTTAGACAACATTGCTTGATTACAAGAAAGAAGGCTACTGATGCCAAGGCCCCCATTTTTTAATGGAGCAATAACTTTATCCCAAGCAATCCAAGAAATTTTGTTCTCCTCTAAGTTACCACCCCAAAAGAATTTTCGCCTAATGCTTTCAAGCTTGTTGATAGTGCCAATGGGAGCCTTAAAAGTGGAGAAATAGTATACACCCAAGCTTCCAAGAACGGACTTTATGAAGGTTAAACGACCACCAAAGGATAAGGACTTTGCTTTCCACATTGAGAGACGCTTGTGGAATCGATCTACAACAGGATTCCAACTTTCACATATAGACATATTCGCCCCAATAGGAAGCCCCAAGTAAATACATGGGAGTAATGAAGGTTGACAAACAATGGAGTTGGCAACAGAGTTAAGTTCAAGGTTGCTAACTCCAATACCAAAAAGCTTACTCTTATTGTAGTTAACTTTAAGCCCGGAAGCAAGGTAAAAGCATGTGAAAATTCTTGTTAAGACTTTCGCGTTGTGGAGAGACCATTCTCCCAATATAAGAACATCATCCGCAAATTGAAGATGTGGCATATAAACCTTGTCCTTACCAATCTCAATCCCTTTAAAGATATTTTTATTCTTGGCTTCCAACAGAACAACATTTAACGCTTCTACTGCCAAAATAAAAAGAAAAGGTCAGAGAGAATCACCTTGTCTTAAACCGCGTTCCACTTTGAATTCCTTTGTTGGAGATCCATTAATCAAAACCGAAGCATAGGAAGAGTTGAGACAAGAGGTGATCCAATTTAGCCACTTCAAGCTGAAACCCATTTGAGACATAATTGCGATTAGAAAATTCCAATTCAACGAGTCGAATGCTTTTTCAAAGTCAACTTTGAAAAGAAGAAGTCGTTTTTTTTCTTTCTTTGCCCATGATATGATTTCGTTAATCATAAGAGGACCATCAATGATTTGACGTCCCTTAATGAAAGCCATCTGGGTTTCCCCCACAACCGAAGAGACAACAAGGGCAAGGCGATTTGCTAGGACCTTAGAAATGATTTTGTATTGACACCCTATAAGGCTAATAGGTCTAAAGTCACTAATGAAAATTTGATCATCTACTTTTGCTATAAGGGTGAAGAATGACGAGTTACAATCACGAGGAATAAGACTCGTTGTTTCAAATTCCTTAACATAAGAGATGATGTCTTTTTCAAGTATGTCCCAAAACCTTTTGAAGAATTTAAAGGTGAACCCATCCGGGCCCGAGGCTTTTTCACTGCCACAATCCCACACGGTATCTTTTATCTCTTGGTTAGTAAATGGTTTATCAAGAAATGTGATGTCATCAAAGCTAGGAGAGGCGTTTGAAAAGAGTGCTAGTGAATTTAGGTCTTGAATAAACAGGTTCTTTGAATTTTGTTTTGAAGAAGTCAAAGATATGGGTTTTGATGGTGTTTGAATCTTTTACCCAGGACCCGTGAATGGAGAGGCCATTTATCCTTGATTTATTAACTCGGTTGTGATCACTCGGTTGTTGATTTATCCTTGATTTATTAACTCGGTTGTTGATCACTCGGTTGTTGATTTATCCTTGATTTATTAACTCGGTTGTGAGATATGTATTATTGGTTGGGACTAAGAGCACAAGGTGTGGTCTTCGCCGTCCTCTTCGTCGCCACCGTGGCAAGCTCGTCGTCGCTCGCCACCACACCGGCTGGGCTTGTCGTCGCTCGTCGTCGAACCCTGCGTCGTCACCACAACGAGCTGAGATCGTTTACTTTTTGTACTTATTTTTTATTTTTTATTGTGGTTGTGTGTTTGATAAATGTGTATGTGGGACCCAAATGAGTAAGTTGGGGTTTGTTGTGAGTGAGGGGGGGTTTGTTGTGGTTAGTTGTGGAGAAGTGGTATGCTGATGTGGCGCTGAGGTGGCGCGACGACGAAGTTAAGCCTTGTTATGACACCTAGCTCTCTAAGTATGGTAGGTAATGGCAAGAATAATAACCTATTATAAAAGTAAAATTAAAAAAGATAAGTATGATGTGATGCTAACGCTAAGTTGGTAACTGTGTTATACTTGTTTTAAAATTAGCACATAGCTCATAAAAATAATAAAAAAATAGAAAATAAAATAAATTCCAAATACAATAGCATGTGTGTATCTGTAGAAATAAGTTGCTATGTAGTTAAAGCACATAGATGTGCCATGCTGATTTATGACATAATAAGAGATTAAGCTGTGGTAACGCCGGACATGGCGTTATGTTGATGGGCGTCGGCTTTGTCGGCGTTATCATACCTGCATGCCGTTGAAATCAACGACGTTGGATGGGGGCGTTAATCCACCAACGCGCAATGGTGTGCGTTTTAAGAAAATATATATGGTGTTATGGATTGCTTGTTAGAACTCTTTATTTGGGTATAGTGTTTTCACACACATACAGCTTTCATGGTGTTTGGAATTGCTTATTTGATTATTTAGAGTAAAATAAGTTGTTTTGAACAAGCAGCTTGAAACTCAAGTTAAGTTTAAAAGGAAGACGGTTTATTAATGTCAATTGCTCTATTTCGGGACTTTCTTTTCACTTAAGAAGAGGAAATCTTCAGCTTCTTTTGCACCAATACTTCTGAACGCATCTATAAGAACCTGAATGTATGACACCACATCGGTCTTGAACTTGTACGAGCAGCTCGCCTCGCCTTCATCCATATCTTGTACACCTCCTCTCATAAGACTTCCGACTTGCACACCTTCACTATAAGCTTTACATGCCATTAAGATATCACGTACACGATAGCGAAAGTGCCCCACCACCAAGTCTTCGAAATACTGTACTTGTCTAACAACATTATTAAGCATGACAGAAATTGGATCTTTAATGGCATAGAATAAAGGAATTTGTTACCTTAGGTTGTTTCTTCATGGTATACGCCATTGTTTTGAGTGATAAAATAAGGGTATTCTCGTTATAGTCTAAGGCGGACTTTTTTCCTTGTGCAGTGCCACTTGAGGATGCACATCCAGGTTCGTTGAAGTATGGTTTAGTGTTCAAAACCAGACCCTGTATGGAGACAAGAACTTGAAGCATAGTCGAAGTGCCTGGGATCCACCTCTCCATTTTACCACCACCCCAAGTGTTCAGAAGACTCAAGCAAACTTTACCACAGTTATATAGATTTGGATTGATATGAAGACCACCAGAGTGATAGTGCACAAGCTATTAGAAAAAACTCACATGAAATTAGCCGGTATATGCATTAGAATCAAGTAAATAAAATGAAGATGGTGACTTACAGGTGGGTTTTGAGGATATGTGCTTGGAAAACACACATCAAAAAAGAAGAGACCATCATGATACGGTGTACCCTCAGCTCCAATTATTACAGCTCTTAAAAGATCCATCCTTGATTCATAAACTCTAACAAATATTGTGTCTATATAACCAAACCAAAAAATACCATCTATTATTTAATACTTTCTTTAAGAGAATACCTAAATCGTCCGTGTGGTTTGGTGAAGATCACGGATTTCCTCCCTTGTCGATACTATTTGCATAAACGGTTCGTAATTGCACTATTTGCTTTCACTTTGTGGACCTTCAAGTAGGTGATTAGTTATGCTCTTGGTTTCTAAAGGGACCGGGAAGGGACCAAAAGTGAAAGCAGACATTGCAATTAGAGAATACTTATGCAATAGCAAAGACAAGGGACATGTTCCGTGGTTTCCATAAACTAAAGAGACGATCCTTTAATATACTTTACTCAATTTCTTACAAATTAATAAAGGTGTCAAGGTGTCAATTTGTGAGATATACCAGGCAAGCCATTTTTAAGAATCTCCCACTCTCCTTGTATCTTTTCAGCCCAATCCTTTGGTGGCTGAAACACGTGATATGTATTTGTGTAAAATGAAAAAAAAAATTCAAAGAAATATGACAAAGATATGTTATTAAAAAAAACCAGAATAGCTTGCCTGTTTCATTGCTGAATTATGATTTGAGTAAAAATGATCTGAATGGTCCACCACAATATCAAATTTCTTGAAATTTTCATAGTTTTTCATTCCTTCATCATTACCAATTTTTCTCATCATAGATGAATTTCTGACTACGCTTGAACCTTTTGGGCTTGGATGTGAAGTAGCCGATGGATTTGCAGGATCCTTCTTTTTCATATCTTGTACTAAATCAGGTAACCAATGGACATCAGCTTTAATTCCAGTTGGAAGATTCATGCTATCAAAGCGAAATAATTATTATATAAAACATAATCATCTAAATCAAAAAAGTTATTTGAACCTGGGGTAAAGCCCTCTGGAAAATGACCGGGCGCCACTGGAACATCCTGAAAAAGAGAATAATCAAAGTTATTCTACATATTTATCACTTCAAAACAATATAAGACACATAATCAAGAAAATATGTGTAGACCTTTTCTGAATCAGATTTTGTTGAACTGCCAGATCTCAATGATATACCAATATCACCCTTCATCTTTTTGTTGGACTTAGCCTTTCCGTGAATAAGCACTACATCATTGTGGTCTTCATCCATGTCCACGTCAGTTATTTCATGAAATGGAACCTGAAATTTTGAGTGATTAAATAACCACAAAGATTTCCATACAACATATCCTAGCAGAATAATGAATGAATATATGTATGTGAGTATGTCTAAATCTACTTAAAATGCAAGTTAATACAATCAAAAGGAGAAAATTGTGTTGTTTCCCAAAGGGAATATACAATCAAATAAATAAACTTCTCTTGAGGCTATATAGCAAGTAGTTGGCTACATATCAAACTATTAATTAACTTAGAAAGATTACCAAAGAATCCATAAAATTTAAACTGAAAAATTGAGAATTAGATCCTTATTTAACCATGTTATGTTTCTTCATATTTGTACTTAGTTATGACCATATTTTACTAATCACTATGATGAATCTCCCTATAATAACTCCACAACCTTTTCATTCTCATAACTTGACTACAATTTAGTCAAATTTATTCTATACTACTTTATAATGTATTTAGGACTTTCTATAAAAGGAAGTCTTAAAAAAATAAGCCTACACACTTATTATAAAAGGAAGTCTCACATTTTCAAATAAGTCAGACTACAAAAACTGTATTAATTTTGCTATTAATTGTATTAACTTTTCTATTAATTCAATACATAACTTTAAAATTCAGCTATCTTTCTGGAAATTAAATACACAACACTATAACACCAATTCAAAACATTGTAATAGCGCACACCAATTCATTCATTCGTACAATTATTTTTAGAAAAAACATGTAACCGAATAATATTTGCTTGCCGTAAAATATAGTCGCATGGTACCCGCCGCCGCATTGCGCGGATATGCTGCTAGTAAATGATATACACAAGTTTAAAGAGCTACTATCATCCAACTCTATGCAGATAAGCATTTATCTTGTATGTTAATGCTACTTTATAGCCAAATTCTTATCAGCACATCAATATTCAGACAAGAAATATCATTTTATATTGGTTTTTTCTAACTTGTGCCCTTGGGGCACAAGTTAAGCATAATAAAAGTACACAAAAAGTATACCGGGACCCATATAAAAGTACATTTGTATGTACTTTTATGTGGATCCCCGTGTACTTTTTCATGGGCCCTAGTGTACTTTTGGTGTGCTTAACTTGTTCCCCTAGGGCACAAGTTAGAAAAACCCTTTATACTTAACAAACTTACCACGTTACCACCATTACCATTTTTCTAACAAATTTATTTTTTCACAGATGTTACATACTATAATGGCTCGAAAATTTTCCCAATAACTAAAAACATAATATTGATAAATTTTAATAGTTACCTCAACTACGTACCACTCCTAATAAAGAACTCTATAACAGTGTCGTATCAAAATGTATATGAAAATTACTCACAATTCAACCACCCAACTGAATGATCAAACCAACTCAATATCATGATTTAAAAAAAAAAAAAAAAAAAAAAAAAAAAAAAAAAATCCTTCACAAGGATAAGTAGTAAATTAAATTATACCTTCTTTCGTTTACCCTTTCTTTTGGATTTCGGCATCTGATCACCCGGCACAACATCAACCGTCTCAATCAACTTCAGCCCTGTTGAACTACTACTACTTCCAGGAAACTCTCCTTTCCTGAAGCACATAAAAACACCAACTTAACACACACAATATGATTCTTTTTTTCTTTTCTTTTTTTTTTTCAGCAACAACAAGCCCATTGTGAGATTAATGTAGTTATGTGAGAATATAATTTATATAATATGTTCCGGTGTGTGAGCTTGTCTTTCCAAAAAAATCATAAAAGCTCATAAAAATACAATATGTTAGGTAATTTGATAACTCTTTTTATAAAATTACAGTTTTACAATTTAATTATTAAAAACAGAATAATTACAACTATTGTTTTAATATAACTCATAAGTATTCTTCTAAATGTTATTTTCACATTTAAAAGAGGATGTAATTTCAATTAAAAAAACATGATGTCATCTTAATATAATGTTATTTTCATACTTAAATTTTCATTATTAAAAAAGTATATGGTCGCCGTAAAATGTTAAACTTTTAAATAATCTATATTAAGTACAATCATACATAAAAAAAATTCAGAACTTTCATGAACAAAAATGAGCTAAGTATTCAAATGTATGTTTAGTTTTATAAAACGCATAAATATTAAGAGAGCAGGTCAGTTAGTGATTTTATTATAACGACATATCACAGCAAAACGTGCGGCTAATGATTAACATAACATGCATCAGACCATAAATTTAAGCATATACAGCTCTTTTGATGTTGTCGCCAGACCCAGCACCAGTGATCACCGTTCAGTACAATTAACAAAAAACTAATACTAATGGAAATAATGTGATTCAAGATTCAATTTTTAAGAAAAAAAACAACCTAAGTTTATCAAAGTTTCCAGTTACACCAGTTCAATCACTAATTGAGTACTAGAAGCAGAATGATGAGCAATCAAACAAGAATTGCAAAAAAAAACCCTCTAACATAGTAGTATCATTTTTTTTAACAGCAAACGCGCGCATGTATATAAATATAACATAATATCATACTTGCAAGTCTCAACAGAATATGTTCGGTTGATTGTTTAGAGTTCCCCAGAGATAAAACACTTGGTTTAAAACGAATCTAACATCTACTATCATGTACATTCTCTCATACTATAAGTCTCATAATCTTTTTCTTTACTGAGCTAAGCTATCTAATTCGATCGGTAACCAACAATAGGTTTTTAATCTACACTCAGTTCAATGTAGTTATAAACAACCTTATTACGTTATAAACATTCAGAAACTAAACCATTAGTTACTCATTAGTGCATCTATTATATAACAACACCGAGGAGGATATTTAAACAAAGATGTTATATATACCTTACTTGATGCCACCGGATTACTTCCGTTAATCTATCTGCTCTTGGACGTAGGGTTTACTTCTTGAATCAAATTATGGGATGAGAAGAATATATAAGCCATACGTGATCTTAGCAAAAAAATCGTGATAATGCTACAAAAATTTTAACTTGTGTATACAAGCCCTCCTTGTTTCTTTACTAGTCAAAAACAGCACCCCTTACTATAACTTACTTAAAATTCATAATTTAAATACATCTACTAATAATTTTGGGTGTTATTTGGGTTAAACATAGGTGTTAATCTTTCAAAATTCCTCTTATCGTTTAGATTAAGAATAGGGCTTAGCAAACTATCCGAACGGACCGGACTGACCGACGAACCGACCGAGACTAGACCGGACCGACTACATTCGGTCCGGTCCTTGGTCTCGGCTTTTAGGATAATTCGGTCTCGGTCTTGTTCGGTCCGGTCCGGCCCAGGCCACAAACCGACTATTTTGTCTTGTTAGACCGGACCGACCACATACGGTCCGGTCCTCGGTCTCGGCTTTTGAACTAATTCGATCTCGGTCTTGGTCGGTCCGGTCCGGGACCGATGCTCACCCCTAATATTTAAGAATAGTTGTAAATTTTTCAATGTATCTTTGTTAGATTGGCGGTGTAATCCTAAGTTAGCTTGTTTGAGCTGAAGCACTAAAATGTATCTTTTTCTCTCGATGCTAGCGTCTTGTTAACTAAAGTTTGATTAATATACTTTCAAATTTGATTGCTCTCGTTGTCTACACGCTATTTGTCACACCCCGCTAAAGCAGAAACACAAAGTGTAACAATAAAAGACGCAAGCATAAGATAATAGAACAATATCATACTTGGTAAAGAAATAAGTTTACAACATTACAAAAGTATCTTAAATTCAAACAAGGAAAATAACCATAAGTTTTAAAAGATAAACATTGTATTTGGAAAATGTCTTTAACAAGTGAAACATGGTCCTTTGAAATGAAGGAAAGTAATAACTTCAATATAAGTGCCTTCATAAAACACTCCTGTCGATTACCAGAAATGCATGAGACAAACGGGCCAACTATGAAATATTTGGTGAGTACAAAGGTTTTATTTATAATACAAAAACCTTTTAGAGAAAGTGCTCATTGCAAATGTCATATCAACTCATCCTGTTACAAGTCCCGTCCATACAAGACTTGTAACATATAGGTTCACATACAGTTCCATAATAAAAAGTAAGTCCAAAGATAGCGCGTCAACTAGTCAAAATACACTTGGTTGTAATAAAATACAAAATGATAAAATCGTATGCTCTATTGTTAATGCAATAAGGCCAACCATGTACTTCCAGTTCCACGGGGAGGAAAGTGATTATAGATACTCCCGGTTTCGTGGGGAGGAATGTGTTATTATGCACTCCCGGTTCCGTGAGGGGAAGGTGATTTTATGCATTCCCGGTTTCGCGGGGAGGAACTACCCTAAATAGCGCTATCCATAAATATTCACGACTCAACTCCAGTTCCGTGGGAGTGAGTTAATACGTCTAACATAGCCTATACTCTACTCCGGTTCCGCGGGAGTGAGTTAATACGTCTAACAAGCATACATACCATATATGCATAACAAGTTCAAATCAAAATATATCAAGTTATAAGTACGTGTCAAAGTCTATCAATGTCACATTTATGTTTCAAAGCATGTCAAAGTCAAAAGTACAAGTCATAATTTGTCAAAGTCATACATATATAAAAAAGAGTAAACTACACCGTTCGTCCTTGTGGTATACGTTGACCATCAAGTTTCGTCCCTTGACCAAAAAAATTGCACCGTTGGTCCTTAACTCCGAATCGTTAGTCATCGTTGGTCCCTCACACTAACTGGTTGGACTAACGGGCGTTAAGCCTTGCTAAGTGGAGGGTATATTTGTCTTTTCCCATGAACTTCATCTTCCTCATCTCCATCACAGATACCCAAATCAGCACTCAAAAACATTAGACCAAAACCCACAGATACCAAAACTCCATTTTCATAAACTCAAATTCAAAATTAAAAATATAATTTACAAACTAAAATCTACAAAAAATCTCTGGTCAATGATATTTAGTCCAAGCATGACAGGTCGTCACTAAGGATATTCATATCTATCTCAACTCCAGTAGGTTGCAGATTTAATTCAAATGTGTTTTTGGGGACCAATTCAGAAGTCATCGGAGATAGTTTGACTTTGACCTCACTAGTCATAAAATCCATAGACGTCGGTTCATTAGTACCATCTTGAAAGGGTTCAGAGTCAACTTGATCATCTGTATCGCATAGACCACCATTGTTTCAAAAGTATCTCCGTTGACCCGTTTTATCAGAACTTATCATTCAAAACCGCGTGACTAGCTCCCAATGCACATCCAAACACCGCTAACAAAAACTAGCAAAAGAGCCAAAGACACACCTTTTAGAACAGGAAGAAAGTGTCTGATGTATGCACCACTGCGATCATATTTCTTCCCAAATGTGATTGGCGAATAGATACGATGAAACTGTCAAAAACAATAAGCACAAGGGCTTGTCAATTTTTATACTTGTAACATGATGATGTAAGTGGCTGAGTAATCACCTGGTAGAAAAACGATGAACATGAGAGACCACCTGTTGAACAAGCTACATCTTTTCATTCCAAAAACCATTATCATTAGTAACAAATGGGAACGGCAGATCTGAAACCCATTTCAAAACCTCAAAAGCCAAAAACCCATTTCTTGTCAAACCCCAAAACCCATTTCGCCATCATCCTCAACGCCGGCCACCACCGAAACAATTAAACACTTAATCCTCGTTGGCAAAATACGGTTGTCGAAGGTGGATATGACAGAGATAGATCGGTAGAGGTTTGAGAATGACAACAGACGGTCGTGGTGGTGATTCGGTGGTGGAAAAAAAGATCGGTGGTGGAGGATGTTTACCATATTAGGGGTGAAAACTAAAAGGTTAGATGATGAAGAACATAAAGATGTGAGAAAGAGAGAGTATCTGATGTGTGAATGTTTTGTTGATGTGTGTAGGGTTCTTGTGAAAGAGAGAAAACATAAAGATGTGAAAAAGATTTTTTTTTTTTTTTTTTTAGTAAACTACACCATTCGTCCTTGTGGGTATGAAAAGACAAATATACCCTCTACTTAACAAGGCTTAACGCCCGTTAGTCCAACCAGTTAGTGTGAGGGACCAACGATGACTAACGATTCGGAGTTAAGGACCAACGGTGCAATTTTTTTGGTCAAGGGACGAAACTTGATGGTCAACGTATACCACAAGGACGAACGGTGTAGTTTACTCTATAAAAAATAATACATCAAGTCATAAAGCACAACCAAGGTTTTAATCAAGTACGATACATGCATTTCAACCCAAAAAGTATGTAAGACAGGGCTGTGAAAACTTACCTTAGTCAGTAGAGAAAACGAGGACAAATCCGGCTCAACAAAATCAACTAAGAAAACCTAACGAACACGCACCTTCTAACCACGACCTAAGGCTCGTGAATATTACTTATTAGACTCTATACGATATGCTCGGAAAAAATATATGTTTATTAGTTAGGTCATTTACCAAAACTCGTTACAAAGTGTCACTTTTACTTTTTATACATAAATCACGAATCTGTCCTGAAAATGAGGTCAATTTGGGTAACCGTTTTACCATGTTTAAAAGTATTATTGTATTAACCCTTTACATATGTCAAAATACTATGTCTTAAGTTTGTTCTTGAATTTTTCTAGATTTTATAAAGTTACTTAGCCCGTTCAAATACACCTAACACAAGTTTTATTCAGTTTGGGACATACTTAAGTATTTCAATGAGTAGAGGGTCTAAATCATGGTTTCATGTTCTAGATCTCTAGGAGACTCAAGTTAACACATAGACCTATACCCCATATCAATTTCAGGTCACAAATTGCATGTATGAGTGAGATATGATTCAAGCAAGTCACTTAAACAATTCTGAAAATCGGGTCAGTTTGACTCTTTATTTTATAACGACCATGGAGGATTCAATATTTGGTGTCATCATGCAAGACCACTGAGGTTTTGAATTCAACACATAAAATTAACTTTGAGAGTTAGGATGAGTTAAAAAAACTTAAAATATGATCAAGTTATGCATCTATGAAGTTGACCCTACAAATCTAAGTTTTAAAGGCAATTTTGATACTTCAACTTGTAGCACCATTTTGGATGACTTAAACATAAAATATTTTAACCAAGCCACTAGGGTTAGAAAGCTAACACAAAATACTTCTAGGCCCAAGAAACATGTCAACATGAAGATTTTTGAATAAGATATGGTCCTTAGAAGTCGATCAAAGTTTTAAATCATCAAGTTTTATATATTTTATCTAGTCTTTCTCATGCCTTTTCCTTATACCTATGCCCATAAATGACTTAGAAAAACCCAAAAATCATTTTTTCCCATTTCTTAACACTATTTTAAAGCCATAATCTCTTTATTTCATTCACTCAAAAGTCCCTTAAAGATTATGTAAAAGAAAAGTACAAAGAGTGTAAATATGAAGCTTTTTGGTGCAAGATATACACAAGTCGTCGTACACCTAGTGTTTTACCTTCAAGAAACTTCAAAGAGAAGTTGTGTAAGACCTAGGGCTGAGATTTCTTGACAGCTTATCCATGTTTCTTGGTGGAGTTTTGAGAGATAATGGTTGTAAGGATGATCAAATAGGTCACAACTAGTGAGGTTTCTTGAGTTTTAGCAAACAAAAATGAGATGGAGGTGGTGGTATGGGAGGTTGTCGGCGCCAAAGAGAGCAAGGGAGGAGACGGTTTTCAAATTTTATTGTTTGTGAAGTGTGTGTAAGTGAAAGTGTGGTAGAAAAAGGGATATTGAGTGCTTGTATGGGAAAAAAAAGAGATTAAGTGTTGGTCATGATTTGTTTCACCGAAGGTCGGCGCCTAGGGGGAGGTGATTTTATCTTCTTTTTTTTTGTTTTAATGTTGTGTAAGTATAAATGTATGTATAATTAAATAAAAGGTATAGTGTTAAATCGTAAAAGAATAAACGCGATAATGAGTTTATAGGGTGAACGGAAAATTTGTGAAAATGTGAAATGACTTAAGTTTATATGTGTGAGTGACTCTTAGTAACTTAAAATGATATGAGCATGTCGTGATGTTTAAACGACAACTAAATAAGATCCTATTTCGAAGGCACGTTCGTAAACAAGGGTTCCTAAGAAAATGACAATCTAAGCACAAAATGATCTGACTGGCATGAAATAAACTTAACACATTTAAGTTTAGTCAAAGACGTTATAAAAACTATACGGTCGCTAACTTGAGTTTGACGGTTGTCACATCATCCCCATGTTAGAAAAAAATCCGTCCCGGAATTCAGCTCGTCTCATCAGATGATTGCGCGCTTGAGAATATGTGTGGGTACTTGCGCTTGAATTTGATCCTCACGCTCCCAAGTGAACTCGGGACCTCGTTGCGAATTCCACCGCACTTTTATATTATGAATCTTACTTTGTCTAAATTGCTAAACATCCCTAATGAGGATTTCTGTTGGCTCTTCCATAAAATAAAACAAATCATCAAACTTAACTTCCTATGGGACGATAATCAGTCAATTATAAGCTAGACTTCACCAGAGGCTCAAAACCTGTTATCCACTAGAATTATGAGGGTGTTCCAATAGGGAAAGAGTGTCCTAGTGCGGGAGTGGATCGTTATGCTCGTACAACTCTCATCCCGACTAGATGGCGAGGGGAAATAAAAAAATAGTAAGAAGAGGTCGAGGTGTTATGTTAAAGGGAGACGCCAAGCGGCTCCTTAGAGAATTTGCTAATGAAATTGCTGGAACAGTGCAGGAGACCTAATAAGATATGTATGAGCAAACTGTTCCAGTCGCTCTTAATGCAATAGTGTAGCGCTTGTACGAAGAATCCAATGGAGGTCAAAGGCACAATGAAAGAACTGGAAGTCGAACTAGGATTCTAGTGTTGCGGCTAAAGTGTGTGTTGATATAGCAAAGACACTCAAAGTTGTTACTATGATAGCTTTATTCATAGTCTTCCTACCTATCGTAACGGAAAAGGCAGTCCAATTGTAACTATCGAGTGATCAGATTGGATGGGTGATAAGGATTTAAAACATACGTTTTTAGGGGGTCATTTAAGCCCTAAGTCGACACATTTTATATCCGTTACTGCTTAAAATCGTTCCTTTTCACTTTTTAGGTCTCTTGGAAGCAAAATGTTGGAATGAAGCATATTTGGACGAAAAGGAGCTAAAACATGAAGAAAATGGCAAAGCCAAGATCAAAGACACTCCAAGGTGTTCATTACACGTAACGGCGTCCCATCTAAAGGGCGGCGCCGTCCTTATATAGAAGACTTGATCAAAAAGCGCACGCGACGGCTCAACAGAATTTTTGGTCCTAAAGCCTGATGGGTTCACGCCTTATTTCTGGAAGGCGTCACTCACACTTTTTACACCAGACGCCCAAGATCCAGGATTCAGAAGACGTTCTGCATGAATACTGACGGCGTCACACATCTCAAGTGACGCCGTCCCAACGATGACTTGGCCCAAACAAAACCCTAATGACGGCGACCTGATGGCGTCACTAGCAAAAGGTGACGTCGTCGCGATTGTAAATCTATATATAGAATTTCGATTTTTCTGTATTTGAAGAGGTAAAATTTTGGAGAGCAAACCCTAACTCAGTTGTAGTCTGACTTGGACAGTATTCTAGGGTCCCATACCCTATTTTACACATCAAGATAAGTTTGTTTATACAATTTATCGTTATGTCTACCCCACGTTCAATTGATTATGTGTATGCTTGCTTGTTTAACATGTCTAGCTAAATTACTTGTGTGTTTGCTTAGATCTATGAAACCTAGTTATTAATTGTTGTTAGGTTGTCTCTTGTCTTAATTGGTAGACGCTAGAGTAAGGAAAATTGACTTCTTCTTTCATTGTTGCGAGCTTGAACGTCCTAAATAGCAAAAAGCCATAGGAGTGCACCTAGGCTATCGTTGTGATTATTGCGTGAGTTGTACTTTATGATAATAGGGTATTCGGGGGAGATGATATTGCACTTGTTGATCCCGTGTATTCTATAGGAGAGTTACAATTCATTGAGATAGGGAATTAGGCACCCCTACGACTAATAGGAATACAACGCATCAATTAAGATAAAGGAAGTGAAAATTCAACCAACCAATAAAAGATAACTAGGGAGTAATAGTATCTAAGTGAAGACATCTTTAATCATCATACGAGCACACCTCAATTAGCATAAACTATCCATAGTTAATTAGTTAAACTAGATAAGTAGTAAAAGTAGAGAAATCGGTAGAAGTACCACCCCCCAATCATATACCCTGAGATTTTACCTTTGCTTTTTAAAAAAATATAAAAAGAATAAAAAGAATCATCCTCAACCCCACTTTCTCGTCATATATCTCTTTCTAGCATTCTTGTTCCCCTAGAGAACGAAATCAATACTCGAGGCTTACCCCATACTACACTACAACGATTAGGTTCACTGCCTATAGGGTTGAAAATCTTTCTCGTAGAAAAGGAGGTTTTCTCGACCCCGAACCCTGCTATCAATGGGGTTGCTCAAAAACAAATAAATAGGTATCTGCAGCTTAGATTGGTGAGATTAGTGAAGAAGGTCAGATGTACTGTGAAAGTAAGTGAATTTTCTTAAGAAAAATTGGTAGAGGTGATGTGGGAGAAGTTTTGTCCACGTGGTTACATAATAAGTCTTGAAGAAGACCTTCTAAACTTGAAGCAAAGAACTAATTTGGTTTAGGAGTATGTAAGGAATTTCACTGAGCTATAACGTTTTACAGAACATCAAGTATCTACCGAGAAAAGAAGGATTAGTCATTCTCTATCTAGTCAAATATCCTTGCACCACTAGAGTTTCTCCATTTTAGAGAGGTATACGAACAACTTTTTCGAGGTAACCAACCTCAGCTCGGAACTTGGACAATCAATCCATTCCTACTACTACATCGATTCTCTTTAGCTCGATGAGAAACAAATCAATCTTAAAAGACTATCAGCTAGGTTCAGATTACAACCTAATCCTTATTTCCTTAGTCTAAAATTTATTGTTAGTACATTCGAAAGAGTATACCTCGTTTAGCTACTCCTATTCCAAGACAATTAGTGGCCTTGATTTTTAGCGAGATAATCCTATGTCGGCTTTAGTGTCAAAATAGTATGAATATACAGATTACTAAATAGGAACGTATCGGTTGTCACGTTCGGATCTTTCCTTACCTCTTCAGCTCCAATCATATATGCCCGGCCTCGGGCTGGCCCCATTTGATTACCATTGTCATTGTTAGGGTCCCCATTCAGCTTAGGGCAGTTTCTTGTAAGGTGCCCCGACTTCCACATTCGAATCATGTCGATCTTCGCCCGTTATCTTCAGTCTAGTCAGGACACTATTGAGCATAGTGGCCTGTCTGGTTACACCTGTCACACACTGGACAATTTCCCAAGTGATGGTAATTGCATCTTGTATATTTCGAGTGTGGGCCATCATATTTCCTCGACTCCTGGGCTGTTACACCATAGTTCTTGGTCGCCCTCTGCCTCTTGTCCAGTTGGTCATGACCCCAGTTCCTCTTATGATCCTCCTGTCTCTTCCTCCCACTATCATTTCCATTCGATGCCCCACGTGACCTGATTAGATCTGTTAATACAAATAAGCCGTAAAAACGTTTATTTATATCTTACGATCTTCTAATGTTTTGTCGATAACAATAATAAAATCATTTTAATGAAACAAATAAAATACGTAAATGGTTTGAGCCAATAGTTTACTAACACACTTACGTTTTCACATAAGACACTAAACAAGTAAAAGTGGTTTTATGATTTAGTAATACATATGTACAACAACTAGTGTTTACATATTGGGCAAATATGATCATAACTAGTATGTATCATAATGGGTAATACAATGAGTAGAAGTTTAAGTATTTGACCCATTGACCAAATACATTGAATGTTGTTGGGTAAAACCCAAAGTCCATTACCCATACCCATAACCCATTGCATGACATCATGCATAAGTCATATATGGATATTATCCATGACCCATGAACTAGATGCATTGCATCTTGTAGATACAATGTATCTACTTGGATACCCATGGTCCAAAGTCTAGGACCCATGACCCATAACCCATGACCCATGACCCAAAACCCATAGGCAAAGAGGAGCGTCCCACGGATCCCCAGGATTACACTGGACGGATCCCTTAAGTGAGGGATCCGTGGAACAGTAGCTAAAATTCCTCTATAAATAATGAGCCATTTCTTCATTTTGGGTTGTCACTCCTACACATACTTTCTCCAAGTATTGTAACCTTCTAACCTCAAATCCTAAGGATCTCTCTATGTAGTTTGTCTTTTGTTTATGTGTGATTATCTAGGTTCCTTTTAAAGGCGAGATCACCACCTCTTGAAGTCGAGCAAGCTCAAGTCCATGAGTTGCCATGCTTCGTTATCATTAAGACTACTGAGGTTCTCTTGTTGATAGTTCTTCCTTCCTCAATAGAAGTGTTGTGTCAAAGGCATTAGTGAAGGATGCCGAAAGAGTCAAGACGAAAGCATTAGTGAAACGTGCTTAACGTCCGTGTCAAAAGCGTTAGTGAAGAATGCTAAAGGAGTCAAGACGAAGGCATTAGTGAAAGGTGCCAAACGTCCGTGTCAAGGGCATTAGTGAAGAATGCCTAGAAGTCAATTCAAGTGGCATTAATGAAAGATGTCAACGGTGTATAATCGATGAGGTGCATCGATATACAAATAGAGATAGGTTGTATCCAAGGATATTGATATCCTTGATGATGTTGTATTAAGGAGTGGGTCTCCTTTGGGATAGGTGTTGTGTAGTGTTGGGTAGTAGTTCCTCCATTATAATGGAACTCATTATTTAGCCTAGTACTGGATAAAGGGTAGGCGACGTTGTGATAGGTGTCGTTCTACCTTGTGGAAGAACCCGGTGTCTAGCCTTGTCCGGAAAAAGAGTAGGAGACGTTTTGAAGACTTCTCCGCCATAAGGAGTTGGTGTCGTGTAGTGTTTACGAACTCTCGAGTAGGTGAGTCGGGGAGTGGAGTAGGGAAAGGAAGGTGTCCTTGTAGCCGAACCACTATAAATACTTGTGTCGTGGTTTTGTGTTTCTCACTCTTCTCTTTTACATTACACATTTCCATATCTATCTATCAACATCCAACATACACATCTTAATAGATTGACCTAAGTTGATCTAAATATTAAAACGAAATTTTAATCGGTAAAATTATTCAAACCCCCTTCTAGTTTTCCACAAGATCGTTGGTCAGGTGGTGTGCCAAGCCCACAGCAGCTTGAATTGTTGTTAGGTTGGATGAGGTGACTATTCCTCGGATAGTAGGGGCTAAATCCATATGTATCGATCAATCCTTTTCTCCTCATTGGAGAGCATATGAGAAACCATCCTGGCCATCTCATGAAAGCGGGTCGTGTACTTGTCTATCTCCATAACCACCATCATATGGTTCCAGAATTCCGACTCCAGTTTTTGTACTTCATCCTTCCTGCAGTATTCCCCTGTCAACAAACTCTTGAAATTCTCCCATGATAAGTTATTAGCATCTTCATGACCTCGTGTCTGCACCTGAGTGTTCCACCAGGTCAAGGCCCAACCTTGGAGCAGACAAGCGGTATACTCCACTTTGTTTCCTTCAGCGCACTTAGTGATGCTAAGCTTTGACTCCACATTTTCAAACCATGACAGCATTTCCAGAGTGACTCTAGTAACTTAAAATGATATGAGCATATCGTGACGTTTAAACGATGTCTAAATAAGATCCTAGTTCGAAGGCACGTTCGTAAACAATGGTTCCTAAAAAAATGACAATCTAAGCACAAAATGACCCGACTAGTATGAAATAAACTTAACACATGTCTGTTTAGTCAAAGACGTTATAAAAACTCTACGGTCGTTAACCTGAGTTTGACAATTGTCACACTTTTGAGTATGAGTCTTTGATCACTCCCATATCATCTTCCTCATATTTGACATGGACCATATCCAAGTTACATCTACCATATCCATTAGAGTGTAGACAAAGGTTCAAGTTTTTATTGTTACGCTCTATGCTATTTATTGTAATTTCTCGGTTAGCTTTTTTTAATAAAATTTCCATTCAAAAAAAATATGTTATTATTAGAATTAAATTATCATATCCATGGCACGGAAATAAAATTTTGAGCTAGTACTTTGTCAATTTCTTTAAACTGTATAAGCTATTACCTTTTATATGTGAGTTGCAAGGTTAATTTGTGTGTGAAAATAGGATTAACCATCTTTATTCATCAACCATTGGTCTTTTCCATCTCAAGCTTCAATTCAAAAAATGTATGGAACCAAAATTTTTGCCCACGTGCTGCAGAAGATGCAACAACATTTATTTTGTAGATATGAGATACAGTTTTAAATAATAACATTTTTTAAATATAAATGTGTTAACAAAGAAAATGGCTTCAAGTGTAAAGTATAAAGTTTAATAGGTTAACCGTTTAAGGATTAGTTTTTTGTATTACTAATCTTAAGCAAAGGTTCACGGACGGAACCAGGGTGGGTACCGGGGGGGGGGGGGGGGGGGGGTCTCAGGACACCCATGGATTTTCCCGATATAGTTTTAATATGTGTAAAAGTACTTGATATTTTCTAAATGCACCTCGTCCAATAAAATTGGATATATCGTCTTGTATATTTTGTTTTAAATGCACCTAATGAATTAGTGTTCTGCAACCGTCCCTGAGAAGGTTACAATATAAAGGTGGTTCAATTTTGTATTTTTACCTAAAATAAACTTGTAGTAACAAAGATGCATTGCGTTTCTGATCAATTTGGATTCATTCCTAAATTTCCAACTAGCAATTTGTAGTATAAATGCACTATCGAACCCCTCTTAAGTAGACTCTTAAGTATTTTAAACTAGTTATTACTTTGTGAAAACATATTGAGTTGGAATGTTTTTATAAAGACGATGTAGAAATGTTCTCAATGGCCTTAAGATGTATTGATCATTTATAACAGTGAACTAAACATATACGAACATGTGTTGAAAGTCAGTATCTTGATTCGAGTCAAACGAAGCGGATGTGAAATGTTGGTTTTCGCTAACATCTTTTTACGCTTGAGGATGGCGCTTTGGAGTGTCCAGTTGAAGCGTCGGGAACAGAAATCACATCTTTGTGATTTTGTCGTCATTTCAAGCTTGCGTTATTGTTTGAAATATGTCGTTTATATTTTTATAATCTTTCACAATGTAAAAGGATATGATCATCTTGATTAAATATGAGCATATTTGCACTAACTTTGTATTAAGAGATATACTTAATTAAATTTCTCATTTGATTTCATATCACAACGGGTGTTTGTTACACTTTATATTTAAGCTCATTACTTTATTTTATTCATCTTTTCTAATCATATCCAAAGTGACACTGTGGCAAGGCGACCCAAAGATCTCGAAAGAGACCATGGGGTTTGAACTCGTTGGGTGTAAATCTTGAGATGTTAAGGAAGAGTCTGAAACTAGCCAAGGGCCGCATACATCAGAATAAAAAATGAAGGTTGGACTTTTCTCAGGTAGATGATCATCTATGTTTAACCGTTTTTATAAGCATATTATACATCTTGTCACAAGAGCTTTCGATTCTTTATAAATTATTTTAATTAAATATGTAATTGATTTCATAAACCTACATCGATAGACTTTAAATTTTGGTAAGGCATGATGTTAAGGAAGAGTCTGAAACTAGCCAAGGGCCGCATACATCAGAATAAAAAATGAAGGTTGGACTTTTCTCAGGTAGATGATCATCTATGTTTAACCGTTTTTATAAGCATATTATACATCTTGTCACAAGAGCTTTCGATTCTTTATAAATTATTTTAATTAAATATGTAATTGATTTCATAAACCTACATCGATAGACTTTAAATTTTGGTAAGGCATGTGAAAATGTATAAGGGCATAATTGGTAAAACAAAATAAAGTAACAAACAGATAAAATAAACATTGTAGTGAGATAAAATGACATGATAGAATGATTTATTACCATTATAATCACGTTTTTGGTATGGTTTAATGGAATGGAGAAGTTTTATATTTTGGTATAACGGATGCTTTAAAAGGGCTTTTAAAGGGATTTCATTTCGAGACGAACACTACGTTCTCGAGTTTCATTTTGAGGTGAAAGGAAAGAAAAGAAAAGGAAATTGTGATAGTGTTGTGTTCTCTAGTTTTTTTAAAGCATGAAAAGGAAGTAAATGATTGAAATTTGAGAGAAAATTAAGCTTATAACTTTCCTTTCAAAGATAGGAAGAATTGGAAGTAAATAAAAGTTTAACATATTAAAATGACAAAACTATCCTTACTTTAAACATTTTTAAATATGCGTATAATTGTAAATAGACCCGATATTTTTATTTCTCATCTTTATATATTTAAACTCAAGAACACAAAACATTGTTAACATTTTCTTTCCTCTTTCCTCTTTATATTTCAACTTAAGAACGCAATTTTTTTTCACTCGCCTATTTCTTTACTTTTCTTTTCTCCATTTTCACTTTCTTTGCTTTAAGAAAAAATACACCGTTGGTCTCTAAACTTGCCAAAAATCATCGCTTGGGCCCGAAACTTGAGAAAATCGTCGTCGTGAGTTCAAACCTTTGGTTTTTTAGGCCGATTGCGTCCCTTGACCCATTTTGTCTCGGTCAACGTCCGTTTTGAGTTACAGTAACGAGGGTATAATAGACAACTCACATTTATACTATACCTTAGTTATTCAGTGTAACCCAACAGTGAACGTTAGGGACCAATTATGAATTTGACTATGCAACTTGAGCATATCTTCCCTGATATGCTATTTAATTTTGCACGCGAACCAGTAAACCCACCCACCAAACCCATATACACACCATTTTATCAAAACCTTATCCAGACCATCACCTGAAAATCAAAAACTAAATCCAAACTCTCATTTCTAGAACTCAAAAAACCAACTCAAATTCCAACAATACCATGTCGTTTGGAGCTAATGTTATCATTAATATGCCAGATTATATTAGCAACATGCCAGATAATGTGATCACTAATATTATGAATCATTTTCCAATAAAAGATGCGGTGAGGACCGATAGTTTAGCGAGAAACTGGAGCTTTAAGTGGACTTTGCTCACTGATGTCATAGTTGATGAAGATTTCTTTTATTATTTAACAAATAAGTTTGATAGGAGGCATGTTACTAGACTGTTACTTCAGCTTAAATGTCCGATAAGAAGGTTTGTCTTCTTCATATAGCCCAAAACGTTGTTTGGACAAGATGAATTGAATTATGAAGAGATTTATGATTGGCTTTTGTTTTTGGCTCGACAAGGAATTGAGGAGCTCACAATTAGAAACTGGCATGGTGAACCAGTTACGTTGCCAACCCAACTTTACTCTCGTATGGAGTTGAAACATCTGGAAATTCATTATTGTACTTCTCCTACTTTGGTACTTTTCATTAGTTTTCCAAATTTATTGAGCTTAGAATTGTGTTCTCTCAATTTTCAAAGTGGTACAATTTGGGAGTTTATTGATGGTTGTCCCTTACTTGAGTCTCTTAAAATGAATCGTGCTACTACAAACGAGATGAGACTATTCACTATTTCAAAAATTAGGAATATGAAGAAGTTGTCGTTCGGTGTTTGGAACCATGTAATGACAATCACAACTTCCAATATCTTTCACCTGACAAGTCTTCCAAAACTTGAGACCTTTACATTGAATTTTCAAGACTGCAAGGTAAGACCAATTTGAGTTTTACACTCATGAAATGTAAACTTTAAAACTTACGAAAAGTCGACCTTTTGTAGTTGTAGGCAGAAGCTAACTCCTGGATGAATGTCCCTGTGGCCTTTGTATCCCTCAAAACTCTTGAGCTATCCAGAGTGGATTTTTGGGAATAATGTAATTGTATCATTCATCATTCAAATGATCCGTGGATCTCCAAATTTACAAATGCTAGAAACCAGATTAAGTGGAATGCATATGTATCAAATAAATCGTCTTAAATTGTCATGGTTGTGCATCTCAATACTATCTCATTTTGCAGGCTTCATACACGCTTAGTGTTCTACCTTTGGAAATTTAATCATTAGATTTAGACATCAACACAATGAGGTCGGGGCAACTTGAGAGTGTGGTGTTTCGATCTTTTTCTAGATCAGAGAATGAATTAACTTTAATAAAGTTCGTACTTGCGTTTTCCCCTTGTTGAAGATGATTTGTATCAGGGTCAGCGATTTGAGTGATGATGAGTCTGAAAATATCAAGATGAATTCGGAGTTGGCTAGGAAGTTGTTAAAATTCCACTGAGCTTCCCTCAGAGCCTTAGTAGAATTATTCTAGTGGTTGTAGTTTATGTATAGGTTGAATACCCTATGACAATTAATCTTGTATAAAGTATTTTGCAATTTTTGTATATGGTTTGATTAAATTTAGCTTCTATATATGTTGGTGATCAAATGTCTAATTTAGGTTGTGCATATGTTGGTTGCCCAATTGTGGTAAATGGGATTTTTGCCAACTTTGGAAAAAAGGTTGTGTTTGTTATGGATTTGCAAGTTTGACATTAGAAAGTCAAACTTCCATATAGCATTTTCATTTGACTATAGAAAGTAAAACTACAATCAACGAGTCAAAAATTTAGCATTCCAATTTAACTTTAGAAAGTAAAACTACAATCCATGAGTCAAATGGTAAATGCCATTTTTCATTTACAGTTTGACTTTCTAAAGTCAAAATTGCAAATCTATGAGTCAAATTGTGGTTCATGAGTTACCAATTTCCAATTTGACTTTGTGAAGTCAAACTTGCAAATGCTAAATGGGAGTCAAATGTGGTCTAAAAAATTATACATAAAAATGATACAAGACTCAACTACAAAGGAATTACACAATATTTATGAGGGGTGTTTGGATATGATTTGCAAGACTCAACAAGAGTCAACTAAACTGCTACAGAAATCTATAAAAAAAAAGTTAGAGAAGACAATATAACCAACCAAACTACTACAATTTAAAGTTTGAAACTACATCCATTTAAACTACAGTACCATCAAATGTTTCATAATTCCAAGAGATTACCAGATATAAAACTAATACTACTAAAAAATTTGTTATTGGACATCATACACCATCTTCCTTTTTCCTTTCCTTTGGTTGCATTCAGGTGCTCCAAAACCTTTAGGTTTTTTAGTCCCAAATGTCTTGTCACCAATGGCAGTCCAAGTTTTCTTAGTTGTCAGTCCTAACACTATATCCTGGTTAAATTTAAGTTTGTGAGGCTTATGAACTTGGACAGGATCAACTTGCTCAGCATCAGTACTGTAATCTCTAGTTAGATATTCAGAGCTTGAAGTATCTGGTTGTAGATAATACCATGCAAGCAATTAAGGTGGGATTCATGTACCAACAGTGCTTGAATCAGAGGATTTAATGTGTGTGTTTGTGTTTGATCGGGGTGGATAAGGATTTAATGGAGTGGGATTAATTATAGAAAAGATAAAGTTCTCAAATTGAGGGACCAAGTGTGAATACTCAAGTTATTAATGGGCGGGAGTTTTAAGTATGACAACGGCAACATAGACAAATTCAGGGACCAAGTGTGAAAAAAAATTCATTACTAAACCCCTTGACCGTCTCTTCCCTGAGACGCTATTTACTTTTGCGCGCGAACCAATAAACCCACCTACAACCTTTTACTCACACATTTTCCAGTGGAAGATTTCCATATTTTGAATGAACTAATGGAGGATGTTGGTTCATCACACTTGCATGATCGTATGGGATTCTGGTTTGGGCAAGAGGCAAAAGAAAGGTTTTTTAAAAACCTAATTCGTGCCCGCATTGATCATCTCAAGAGGATGATCATCAAGCGCAGGGAGCTGAATATGGAGAACGAAGCTTTGAGACCACGTGGTGTGGCACTTAACAGTTTGGATGCGCTGAGAGAAACCCAGGCCAAGCACATCGACCTACTGGCTTGTTTGATAAATATTTATGGTGAAACTCATGATGGTATTCGTAAGCATGAAGGTTATGTTGCGAAAATGGCTGAAAATAATTAGTGACTTTTAGGTATTTGATGAGGGTAGGTAAATGGGGTCTTTTGGTTGCTTGTTTTCGACTATTAGGTTGTTAACATGGGTTGTAAATGAATCTTTTTTTTGATTGTTGATGATGGTTAGATCTAGTTCCTACTGTTCTTGTAATCTACTATAATTATGATGAAGTATAAATCTAAGTTTTAGCATATCATCTTCTTGCATTGTGTTATTTGATTTATTGTTTCTATCAGCAAAAACAAACACCCCTTTATACCAGGAAAACCAAACGCAGAGGTTATAATGTTATATGTGCTCTAAATGTCAAGGCTTTAGCATTAAATCTTATTGTATTGACAATGGTGTATTGTTTATGAAAAAATAGTATTGTGTTAGTGTTGACAGTTGCACTAAACAACCAAATGGCACAAATTGTAACTTCTTGATTTTTGACTTCCCCAAGTCAAACCTATTTAGCAAATACCACAAATTCTAACTTCTGTATTTTTGACTTCCCTAAGTTAAACCTATTTAGAAATGCACAACCAAATACTATCATTTACAATAACAACCCAATTTTATATTCAGGGTATGCCATTATTAAAAGCAAGAGCTTTTTATTGATCGATTTCACTTAACATATGTTTGACTTCCCTAAGTCAAACAATAGCACATACAATATGTTTGACTTCCTTAAGTCAAATATATTTAGCAATGCATAACGAAACACTAGCAATCACAATAACAACCCAAATTTTTTATTGATCGATTACATGTTGACAACCATTACAAATTTCCATATCAACTAAACACAAACTTAGCAGGAACCGCTACTTTCCGCATCATCTCATCGTTCCTTTCCTTCCTATCCTTTAGACGTTTAAACACAGTTTAAGATTTTTAATCCTCCTTTGCAAATCATCAACCTCTGATAACCCGGTATCCGCAGCCTCTTGCTTCTCCTCCGTAACACTCAAAATCTCTTCATAGTAGTACTTTTGTTTCGTCAACCAATTCAGAATCTTTTTTCTCAACTCCTTAGGTATCTTCCTGTATGAACCATATTCAGCAATTGGTTCAGCGCCAAATCCCTCAAGAACTAAATCAGGGAGAAAATAAATGTATAAAACTTTTTCCCACTCCTCTTCATCAGACCCAATGTACAAAGCCTTCCTTTTATCGTTTTGTGCCATTGTTAGTGATTATGGTTTTGTGAAAATGGGGTGTGTTGCTGTTGATTAAAGTTTTATCAGAAAGGAAAACAATAAAAGAGTAACGGGTTGGGTTTGATTAACTAAGGTGTAGTCATAAAAGTGCTTAGTCTATTATGCCCTTGAATATATAACTTAAAACGGACGTTGACCGAGACAAAGCGGGTCAAAGGGCGCAATCGACCTCAAAAACCCAATGTTTGGACTCACGGAGATGATTTTTTTAAGTTTCGAGCTCAGACGATGATTTTTGGCAAGTTTAGAGACCAACGTTGTATTAAAAACTCAAAAACACAGTAGAAGTGAAACAGAAAGGAAAAAAAGAAAAATAAATTAATAAATAAAATCTGTAGCTAGTGGAAACTGAAAAATTTTCAATTTAGAAACTAGAAGGCTCTGATCAAACAAATACTCAGATGATGATGCTGATTCGAAAAAATACACCGTTGGTCCCTAAACTTGCCAAAAATCATCGCTTGGGCCCGAAACTTGAGAAAATCGTCGCCGTGAGTTCAAACCTTTGGTTTTTTAGGCTGATTGTGTCCCTTGACCCATTTTGTCTCGATCAACGTCCTTTTTGAGTTAAAGTAACGAGGGTATAATAGACAACTCACATTTATACTATACCTTAGTTATTCAGCGTAACCCAACAGTGAACGTTAGGGACCAATTATGAATTTGACTATGCAACTTGAGCATATCTTCCCTGATATGCTATTTAATTTTGCACGCGAACCAGTAAACCCACCCACCAAACCCATATACACACCATTTTATAAAAACCCTTATCCAGACCATCACCTGAAAATCAAAAACTAAATCCAAACTCTCATTTCTAGAACTCAAAAAACCAACTCAAATTCCAACAATACCATGTCGTTTGGAGCTAATGTTATCATTAATATGCCAGATTATATTAGCAACATGCCAGATAATGTGATCACTAATATTATGAATCATTTTCCAATAAAAGATGCGGTGAGGACCGATAGTTATAGCGAGAAACTGGAGCTTTAAGTGGACTTTGCTCACTGATGTCATAGTTGATGAAGATTTCTTTTATTATTTAACAAATAAGTTTGATAGGAGGCATGTTACTAGACTGTTACTTCAGCTTAAATGTCCGATAAGAAGGTTTGTCTTCTTCATATAGCCCAAAACGTTGTTTGGACAAAATGAATTGAATTATGAAGAGATTTATGAGGAGCTCACAATTAGAAACTGGTATGGTGAACCAGTTACGTTGCCAACCCAACTTTACTCTCGTATGGAGTTGAAACATTTGGAACTTCATTATTGTACTTCTCATACTTTGGTACTTTTCAGTAGTTTTACAAATTTATTGAGCTTAGAATTGTGTTCTCTCAATTTTCAAAGCGGTACAATTTGGGAGTTTATTGATGGTTGTCCCTTACTTGAGTCTCTTAAAATGAATCGTGCTACTACAAACCTATTTAGCAAATACCACAAATTCTAACTTCTGTATTTTTGACTTCCCTAAGTTAAACCTATTTAGAAATGCACAACCAAATACTATCATTTACAATAACAACCTAATTTTATATTCAGAGTATGCCATTATTAAAAGCATGAGCTTTTTATTGATTGATTTCACTTAACATATGTTTGACTTCCCTAAGTCAAACAATAGCACTTACAATATGTTTGACTTCCTTAAGTCAAATATACTTAGCAATGCATAACGAAACACTAGCAATCACAATAAAAACCCAAATTTTTTATTGATCGATTACATGTTGACAACCATTACAAATTTCCCTATCAACTAAACACAAACTTAGCAGGAACCGCTACTTTCCGCATCATCTCATCGTTCCTTTCCTTCCTATCCTTTAGACGTTTAAACACAGTTTAAGATTTTTAATCCTCCTTTCCAAATCATCAACCTCTGATAACCCGGTATCCGCAGCCTCTTGCTTCTCCTCCGTAACACTCAAAATCTCTTCATAGTAGTACTTTTGTTTCGTCAACCAATTCAGAATCTTTTTTCTCAACTCCTTAGGTATCTTCCTGTATGAACCATATTCAACAATTGGTTCAGCGCCAAATCCCTCAAGAACTAAATCAGGGAGAAAATAGTTGTCTAAAACTTTTTCCCACTCCTCTTCATCAGACCCAATGTACAAAGCCTTCCTTTTATCGTTTTGTGCCATTGTTAGTGATTATGGTTGTGTGAAAATGGGGTGTGTTGCTGTTGATTAAAGTTTTATCAGAAAGGAAAACAATAAAAGAGTAACGGGTTGGGTTTGATTAACTAAGGTGTAGTCATAAAAGTGTTTAGTCTATTATGCCCTTGAATATATAACTCAAAACGGACGTTGACCGAGACAAAGCGGGTCAAAGGGCGCAATCGACCTCAAAAACCCAATGTTTGGACTCACGGAGATGATTTTTTTAAGTTTCGAGCTCAGACGATGATTTTTGGCAAGTTTAGAGACCAACGATGTATTAAAAACTCAAAAACACATTAGAAGTGAAAAAGAAAGGAAAAAAAGAAAAATAAATTAATAAATAAAATCTGTAGCTAGTGGAAACTGAAAAAATTTCAATTTAGAAACTAGAAGGCCCTGATCAAACAAATACTCAGATGATGATGCTGATTCGAAAACACTCGAGACACAAATCCTTGTTTTCAAATCAATGTCGATCCTTAAATCACACAAACCAACCAAAAGCAAACTTAATAACCAACCTTACACACTTACAATACCAATCACTCCTAAAAAAACTCATATCCCAAAGATCACTCCAACCCGGTAAACAGCTTCACGCACATTTCGTTGTAACCGGGCTCGTTAACGACACGATTATACGTACTAAGTTAGTGGACTTGTACTGTAGTTGTCATCATTTGTGGGATGCACACCAACTGTTTGATAAAATGGCTAATAAAGGGAATGTTTTTGTATGGAATGTTTTGATACGTGGGTATGCATGGAATGGGCCTTTTAGAAATGGGATTTTGTTGTTTTATGAAATGGTTAAGTATGGAGTTGTTCCGGATAATTTTACGTTTCCTTTTGTGCTTAAGGCGTGTGCGAATGTGGGTGATGTTGGTGTAGGGAGAGATGTGCATGAGCATGTGGTGAGGACCGGGTGGGATAAGGATGTGTTTGTGTGTGCGGGTTTGATTGATATGTACGCGAAATGTAGGGAGGTTGGGAGTGCGAGAGAGGTTTTTGATAAGGTGGTGGAACGGGATGTGGTGATTTGGAATGCTATGATGGCGGGGTATGGACAAAATGGGTGTGCGGAGGAGTGTTTGGAATTGTGTGGGGAGATGGCGGGGAGTGGGGTTAGACCGACTGTTGCCACTCTTGTTACTGCGATTTCTTCTTGTGCTGATATGTCGGATTTAGTGCATGGGAGAGAGCTTCATGGGTATGGTTGGAGACAAGGGTTTGAGTTTCAAGATAAGGTGAAAACCGCACTTGTTGATATGTATGCTAAAAGTGGGTCGGTAAAAGTAGCTAGGATAATTTTTGATAGGTTAATGGAGAAACGTGTTGTTTCGTATAATGCTATGATCACTGGGTATGCTATGCATGGGCACGCAATGGAAGCGCTCGATTTATTTGAGAAAATGACTTACGACACACGCCCTGATCATATAACTTTTGTGGGTGTTCTCTCAGCTTGTAACCATGGTGGCTTACTAAACAAAGGTCGGGAACTATTTGACTTAATGATACATGAATATAAAATAACGCCAACTGTTCAACACTATTCGTCTATGGTTGATCTAATTGGCCATTATGGTCGTTTAGAAGAAGCTTATGATATGATAATGAATATGACCATTACACCAGATTCTGGTATATGGGGTGCGTTGCTAAATTCGTGTAAAATACATGGAAATGTTGAGTTAGGTGAACTCGCATTAGAGAAGCTAATTGAGCTTGAACCAGACGAAGCAGGAAATTATGTGATTATGTCAAATATTTATGCACAAGCTGGAAAATATGAGGGCGTTGCTAAACTTCGTGAATTGATGACAAATAAAAAGCTGAAAAAAGACGTTGCTTGTAGTCGGATAAAAGTGAACAAAAAAGAACATGCGTTTCTTACAGATGACAGGTCTCATCCAATGTGTGATGAGATAAACGAAGAGCTTCAAAGGGTCGAGAAGTTAATGAGTGAAGCGGGATATGTCCCAAATATTGCACCAGTCTTTCATGATGTGGATGATGATGAAAAGACAAGAATGGTGCGTAGGCATAGTGAGAGGTTGGCTATTGCATTTGGGCTTATTAGTACACCTCCTAAGAGCAAGCTTTTGATCAGGAACACCCTTAAGGTTTGTGAGGATTGCCATGTGGCAATCAAGTTTATATCGAAGATTACTGAAAGGGAGATTGTGCTTAGGGATGTAAATCGCTACCATCATTTCAAAGAAGGTTCGTGTTCTTGCGGGGATTGTTGGTGAATGTAATGAGGAGTTTGTAGCTTGAAGTCAAGTGCTAGGTACTTATTGTATGACCTTCAAAGTCATATACATAGGCCAATTGCCCTATTTGTAACATTACATTTAAATAACAAAATTGTTTCTGTCTTTTTGGGTGCTATAGGCCATTCTATGAACATAAAAACAAGAATGTAATAGGTACCACCATTATACGTGTCTTAAAATAGGCTCATAAAGAGAAATTTTATAAAGACAATAAAAATAATAATACTCCATAATACACTAGAAAGAAACATGTGTGTATATGTGGAAATAAGTGGGTACGTAGTTAAAGGACATAGATGTGCCACGTAGATTTAGGACAAGACAGAAGTGGAACTGTGTGGGTTAGAAATTGATGGTTCAGTTTAAGGCTTGAAAAGAAACACTTGCAAACAATATCATCATCATCTATCACATATTCATATCTGGTCTTTTTAAATTCATTTATTTATAATATAAAATATTTTTTATATGAGTTCAAGTACATGTTAGATTTTATAACAAGTTAAAATATACAGCCAGCAAGATTCTATTGCCATTTATGGTGGTGTGGACAACACTTCACTTTTTTCCGATATAAGATTTTTCTCTTCTGTTAAATTTTGTGGTTGCTATTTGTAGAAGCTTAACATCTTCATTCTTCAAGCTCCCCTCTCTCATGGAGATTAATGGTACTATGACTATCTTATTAGAGCTGTTTTTCTGCTTAAGCTTTTATGGTGTTTGAGAGCTTGTAAGTAATAAGCACATGAGCAAACCTAAGGGTGTTTAGAATTACTTAATTAAACTTCTTATTTGCTTATTGCGTCTTATTACAACAAAAAAGTAGTTATGAAATTGTTTGGGAGTACTTATCTAAACTACTTATGTGATTATTAGTTAGTAGAAGGAAGTTGTACTGAATTAAGCTGCTTGAAACTGCTTATTCAAAGCAACTTCTTTTAAAATACAATAAACAAATAAGCAGTTTAAGTAAGCAATACCAAACACTCTTAAAGGGTGTTTGGTGTGCTTATCTGCTTATTGATCTTTTTTAAATAAGCGGCTTTGAATAAGTAGTTTCAAGCTGTTTTTATCTAATACAACTTATATTACTCACAAATAATCATATAAGCAGTTTGGATATGCAATCAAAATTCTCAAACACTATGAAAACTGCTTATCTGCTGTTCTAAAACAAAATAAGCGTGCGAGTAGCTTTAGAGAGTGTTTGGGATTGCTTATTTAAGTGCTTATCTGTTTTTTTTAAGCATATAACCTCTTTGCAGTTTTTAGTGCTTGTTAGCTTATGTTAAATAAGCAATCTCAAACACTTGGTATGTTTGTGCTTTCTGTATGTTTATATATATATGTTCGTAATCGAGTTACGCAATTAAAGGTCGAATACTTGGTTTTTGTTCAGGATAAATGATGTGCTAAGAATTGGAGTAGAGTTTAGGAGAAAGACGTTTTGTTGATGTAAAATGTTCTTCTGATTCAGGATGGCTTTTGTAGAAGTAACTAAGCATTGTAAAACCGAAAAGATTTGGATTGATTTTTATGGGGCAATAGGTGGGTGATATGGATAATTCATCTGAGACCGGTGAGCAGAGACCGATTCCTGCTAATACTACCAGGTTCTCAGGTGATACTAATCGTGATCATTTGGTCCACTCATGGGAAAGCAAAGATGTTAGCTTGAGACATTGGTTAGACAACCCAGAACGAGTCGTTGATGGCCTTAAATGCTTACATATATTTATACAGATAGTTAAAATTATGAGCCTAGCACATTCCCAAGGGATTGTCGTTCACAATGTTCGACCGTCATGCTTTGTCATGTCCTCGTTTAATTACGTATCATTTATAGAGTCCGCAACCTGCTCAGATTCAGGGTCAGGTTCAGGTTCGGATTCTTACCAGGATGTAACAAGTACTCATACAGCAGAGTTTAAGGGCTCATGTTTGCCCTTAGATGAAACTCGGTTTGAAGCTGATACTAAACAAGCCGAAGAAAAGAAGCATGTTTTTCCCATGAAACAGATATTGCAAATGGAAACAAACTGGTATACGAGCCCAGAAGAGGCTGCTGGTGGTCAAAGTTCGTGCGCTTCTGATGTTTATCAATTAGGCGTTCTTCTTTTTGAGGTGTGTATTATGTTTAGTTGTGTTTTATCTTCTAATTTTGTTTTTTTCACTTAATGTTGATCCCATATCGTGAATCAGAACGTTATGAAGAATCATGTTACGCTATGGGTTATTATCTTCTATAACCCACTTGGGTTTATTTGCATGAACAGTTATATTACCCTTGTAGTTCACCAGAAGAAAAGAATGCCACTATGTCGAGCCTTAGACATCGCCTCTTTCCTCCTGAGCTGCATTTCAAGTGGCCAAAAGAAGCTTTCTTTTGTTTGAGGTTACTGCATCCCGACCCATCTAGCAGACCAAAAATAGAGTGAGTGATTTACGCATTTTTTGCCATTTTTACCTGACTACTTACCATTGAAGATCATACTTTTTTAGTTGTTCCGTTTTAATCATTGTATTGTTTTTATAAATCTAAGTTAGTACTTTAATATATGGATTTGTGGCCCATTTGGGTCATTTTGTAACCCGTAATATCTATCATATTTGTACGTAAACTGAACACCTTTATATAAAAATTATTATTGAAAGCCGATTTTAAGGCTTTTTTGACTTCAAAATGACTTAGACAGAACACAAACCATCTTTTAATGACCCCCTGTACAAAATAAGAGTACAATGACTAAAACTGGACAAATGAGAATGTGTGTTGGTACTCTATGCCCAAAAAAGAAATCTGGCGCTGACATATCATCACGATCTATCAGTGAAGTGTTACAAAGTGAGCTCCTCAGCGAACCTAGAGAAAGTTTAGATGAGCGAGAAGCTCTGATAGAGCTTGAAGAAAAGATTGCCGAGCAGGAGCTGTTGCTGGAGTTTCTTTTGATGCTGCAGCAACGAAAACAGGAAGCTTTTGATCACTTGCGCAGGGATGTTTCCTTTTTATCTTCTGATTTGCAAGAAGTTACAAACATGCAAGCATCCATTAGGAGTAAAGGGTGCTCTAGCTCAGGGTCCAGAAAACGCATAAAAACACTCCCCGACGATCCAGAAAAAGTCGTTCCCAAAAGCTCTAGAATAATGAAAAACTTCAAGAGACTAGAAACGGCTTATTTTATGTCAAGACACAAGGCTTCTAAACCAGTCGGTAAACAATTGCCTACAAATAGACCGATAACTAGTGGGTCAATGAATCCATTTTTGGAGGGACTGTCTAAATACATGTCCGTCAGTAAAGTTAAAGTCAAAGCTGACTTGAAACAAAGTGATCTTTTTAATTCTTCCAACCTTGTATGCTCGTTAAGTTTTGATCGAGATGGGGAGTATTTTGCAACAGCCGGTGTAAATAAGAAAATTAAAGTGTTTGAATACAATTCAGTCTTGAAAGAGGATCAAGATATCCATTTTCCGCTGGTTGAAATCCCAACGAGGTCAAAGCTAAGTAGTATTTGTTGGAACGGTTATATCAAGAGCCAGATTGCTTCAAGTAATTTCGAAGGTGTAGTGCAGGTAAACCACACCTTCCACTTTTACCCAGCTTTCAATTGTTCGGTAGAAAAAAAATGTTGACTATTTAAAAATTTTCAGGTATGGGATGTTACACAAAGTCAAGTATCTGTGGAAATGAGAGAACACGAAAGACGTGTGTGGTCTGTGGACTTTGCAGCTGATCCAACATTGCTGGCCAGTGGGAGTGATGATGGTTCTGTTAAGCTCTGGAACGTTAATCAGGTAATTATCTTTAGCATTAAATAAAGAAATCTTCCCTGTGGTTTGGTGCAAATTACGGGAATTGTCACTTGTTAAAACCAGAAACTGCAATTAGGGACCATGTATGTGAATGATTTCGACAGGGATGATATATTTGGATGCATAAATAACTCAAGTTTCTTACTGTTCTGCAGGGGTCAAGTATTGGTACCATTAAAACAAAAGCCAATGTCTGTTGTGTTAAGTTCCCGACTGATAATAGTAATTTTCTTGCATTTGGTTCGGCAGATCATAAAGTATATTACTATGATCTGCGCAATTTGAGTGTACCACTTTGCACATTGGTTGGACACAAGAAAACCGTCAGCTACATTAGGTTTATAGATTCAACTACTCTTGTATCATCATCCACTGATAACACTTTGAAGCTCTGGGATATATCAGACACCACATCCCATATTCTTGACAGCCCACTTCAAACATTCACAGGCCACGTCAATGTAAAGGTATATACTTTTTTGTTTCAAAGATGCATGTGAATCAACTACTTTTGGAAAAAAGTTATGTAATTTTTTTATATTTTACAATGTTTAAAATGGTACTAGGTTGAGCCCACAAGTTACTCACTATAAAATCTGTGCTTTATTTTGCAGAACTTTGTTGGTTTATCCGTATCCGAGGGCTACATCGCCACTGGTTCAGAAACAAATGAGGTACTTGACACTTAGTTTCTAAACTTTTGGTCATCTTAAATTCTTAAATGATCATATGTTTTTTTTTTCAACATGTCAACAGGTTTTTATCTACCACAAAGCATTCCCTATGCCTGCATTGTCATATAAATTCAACACCACAGATCCAATATCAGGAAATGAAGTGGATGACAACAACAACAACAACGAACAATTCATCTCATCCGTGTGTTGGCGTAATCAGTCCTCCACTTTGGTCGCTGCAAATTCAATGGGAAATATCAAGGTCTTGGAGATGGTTTAATATTTGTTCACTTCCCTCGAAAAGCATCTCATTTTGAGACATTTGAAGGCAAAGCAAAAAAACCCGAAGGCTGGGTAGAACAACAAATTTTCTTCTAAAGTGATTTTCGATTTGCCTAAAAAAATTTTGGGGTTAGATGGTATGTGGGTCTTTCTGTATAAAATTCATTAGAGAGGTATATATTTGTAATTTTTGCAGTTCAGATTAGAACATAAATATATGTAAGATTTTTCCCATATTGGTAGGAAACTGTTAATGTCATTCTATCTATTTTCTTGGTATAATGAGTAAAGGAGGAAACTATAAGCTTACAATTCCTTGTGAAAGTCAAAATATGACTTCAGTTTCAAATCAATAATGAATGAATAGGAAACTTTTAGCTTACAATTCCATGTAAAAGTCAAATAATGACTTCAGTCTTGAACCGAAAACAATGTATACAGGTCATGTTGCATACAAGTAATCATCAAGATTTGACCTTTTGAAAAGAGTTGCTTAATAATCCTCAATAGTAGAAAATACAATGGAAAGCAATGTACAACTCGTGTTCGACACGTCACTGAAGCATCATTTCCTCGTCTTCAAGATTTCACCTTTTATTTATCTTTCAATAACAAAACATATGTGCGAAAAAGTTGCTAACAGCAAGATACAGAACATAAGAAACCAAATGCACATTTGATACAAGATGGTCACTATTACTATATAATCAAGTTTAGTCCTTTCATCCACAAGCAAAATTGCTATAACATATATAATGAACACTAATTTTGGTTCTATCGACACTGACTCTCATTAAACATAGGCGGTTGAAGTAACTTGCCTATAAGTTGGCGAAGCCTTTTGGCACCTGGACCCGGTTTAAGCCTTGTAGGTTTGCCCACCTTGCTACAAGACGGGTCACCTTTGCACCACCCACCCGGGGTAAAGCTCCCATTCTTACGGTGTAGCAACTCATTGTCGATTCTATCCAAAACAAGAGTATCTTGCTTAAACTTACGTGCAAATGCGGCCCCACTTGCTATCATTTTGGCTGTGTCGTTTATATTAAGGACATGAGGATGTTGTTTTGGAGGCGTGTCCCAAGATATATAGTGCATATCGTGGTTGACCACTGTTGGAACGAATTCAGGGGAATTGCATATGACCGTATGGAAGTAACCTTCGGGTGATGAGACAAAATTTGTGTAGTACATTAAAAGAGTTCTCGGAAGATTATCCCAACCCCATATGCAATATTCGACAAATGAACGTGATAGAATCATCCATGCTGACCCTGCAAAAATTGATATATCTGTTAACGGAGTTGAAGGGGGTGTTTGAGTGTGCGTTTTGAAAGTGATTATGTAATATAATATAGATTTGTGTTAGTAATGCAGACCTGTAAACAACTTAAACGCTGTAGGCAGACCTCGTTTTGGTTGGGCCCAAAAGACATTTGACTTCGTGTTCTGGTATAGTCCAGGGTCAACCATCAATGGCATTGCCCTTTGTCTCCTGCAAACACACAAAAATACAGCTTTTAATCGGGTTGAACATAATCCAACTATTATAATGACTGAATGAGAGGGTGCTTACTCTTTCCACCCCAAACGGCTTGTGTGCTCGATGAAATTCAAATCCCGCTTCAAATCACGAAATGAGAAAAGAAGATCTGCAATTTTAGCTCAAGAAAATCAATTGGAATCAATAAGAAGCTAGGCGTTTGGGATTGCTTGTATTTTACTGCTTAAGCATGCACTAACCTGCTTACCTTAAAGTGCTTATTTACTTTTTAATAAGCAGATACGCAGTTCTAACTAAACACTCGAAACTGCTTATTTTCTTATTAAAAAAAGCACTTGAATAAGCAATCCGAAACATGCTCTTAATTAGTAAATATAGAACTATTTCTTGGAAAGAAAGCACGAACCATCTTGAGTCACAAGAGGATAATCTGAGGCACTAAGATTTATAAACCAATCCCAATCAGCATACTTCTTAAGAAGAATAGCGCAAGCGTGAAGGGTGTTGGACACCATTGTGGGCCCTGTATATGTAACCATATTAGCTTTCTCGATCACATGCACATTCCCAACCGAAGCAAAAACAGGATCGTTTTCAACCCGCGAAGCAAGCTCCATTCTTTCCTCAAGCGGTGACTCAAGATCAAGATGAAGAATATAATAGTTCCATGGATGATACAACGCTCTTAATGTCCTCCATAACTTATTTAAATCCCCTTTTGATCCCGAAACCAAATAAGCAAAACGGGGAACAGTTGGACGAGGTGGAGGCGGAGGAACTTGACTCTCTCCTTCCTCAAAACTCCCAATTGTTTTACTCGGGTCAACTCGCGGATTGAATAATGAATTGATCTTGTATACAGTAGATACAGTGCCAAGATTGAAACATGTTGCAAAGATAAATATAGACATAATCGAAGCTATAGCTATAGGGAACGCCCATCGTTTTTCAAAGTGAAGAGACTTGAAATCTTTTAGTCTCATCATCTTTTCGCCTCTCGATCACAATAGCATCAAAAAATTTCGAATTTTGTCAACCACATGAGCCAAAATATTCCCAAAAGATGTTCAAACACATACAAATTCCGATCAGATTCCGTTGTGTGGCTGTCAAATCTATTACAAACACAAAGACTACTAAGATCATTAGTTATCATTTTTCACTTAACAATGGATACAAACTATGCAATTTCATCGATAAAAACAATCAATAATTTAACTACAAACAAGTAACAACAAAAATAGCATCACGTAAAAGCAAAAAAAAAAAAAAAAAAAAAAAAAAAAAAACTCTAAGTATTTATTTTTTTCTGCTCATTTTTAAGCAAAAGCAGTTTTACCATAAAAAATATGTTTTTACAGTTTAGTTAATCTAAAATAGCTAATTAATAAATTTAATAGAAAATTTCTATCAAATTATTATAATTTCCAGTATTCTTGTATCTTTTACAAATTAAGCAAATCCAAAGACTATTTCAAAAAGTACTTATTTTTAAGCAGAAGCAGAAAAAGTAAGCAATCCCAAACATGTTGTTAATCAAACACTATAACCAACATAAAGTCAACATTGCTCATCAAAATCAATACAAAAAACCAACATTTAACACACACCACTCATTTCAAATCCCAGAAAAAAACATTTCTTGATTCTTTACAGCCTTATAACCAAAATCAGAGCTTTATTTATGATTTAAAGCATATTAAGCAAATCCAAGACTGACCCATTAAAACTAAACAAAAACCCATTAAAACCCATAAATTATTTTCACAAAATAATGAAAAAACAGTTACCTGGTTTTTTAATGTGACGGTTAAGACAGCATTATGATGAAGTTATTGTAGTTAAGAATAATAATAATCCGAGGTTTATGGGGTTGTGGGAGGGAGATGGTGAAGAAAGAATAATAAGCAGTGTGTGTGGGTTTTTTTTTTCTTTTTGACTTATTTGATTCTTTTTATACCAGTGAATATTTTTTTTACTTGGCTAAAAAAAAGAAGTTGTTTCTGCTTTTTTATATATACAGTAGTATTTGGTAAAAGTAGCGGTAGCAAAAAGCAGCAGTATTTGTGAACTATCGTTTAAATAAATTTAAAATGGTACACGTTTACTTAAGTAAACTTTATATTTCAAACGCTAAACAACAGTAGATATTATAATTGCTTCGAATCATTCGAGAATGCCGTGAGTCTAACACATTGTTATTCTTCAAAATGTGAAAAAAAGTGAGATCACCCCTGGTCCTATGCATCAAACTAACCAATGTATTCTTTTGTGTGTTCAATTTTTTTCACTTATCAAAAGGTTCCATTTAAAAGTAGGAGAAAAAGATACGATGGCTAGTTGATACAGTTTTAATGGTTATCTCTTTTTTTATTTTTATTTTTTTACATTTTATTTAGTGAAGTGTATCTATTCTTGTAATTTGGTGGTTCGATACGACAACATTGTGTTTTGTGATTCATTTAATGACCTGGTTTATTAGTTATTAATTTATTATCATTCCCATGTTGTTTTTTTATACGGTCGACATATCAAAAATCAAAAATAGTTTGAAGAATGATTTGGACATATATATTGAAAAATTGATATGATGTCACATGTAAATCAAATAAAAATTCTCACGTTGGATTTTTTCATGTGACATGAGACAGGTTTTGTTTTGTTGTACAGTAATAATTACTAGTCATAAAATTTTGATATACATCAAACTTAGTATTTGTATTTATCTAGGCCTTTTTTAAATAAGTACAAACGATGTTATTGCATAAAATTATCACTTAGACATAGGTCATAAAATTTCATCCATATATATATATATATATCACATGTCGGATAAAACACATAAATATATATAAAATCACATGTTGGATGAACACATAAAATCACATATCACACATGATCCAATTACAAAATAATTTTTATCACATGCGATTCTTTTCAAATATGATAATAGAAGTTTATAAATGAATTATTATAATTTACAATTTAAATGCAGTGTGGGATATATGCTAGGAAAGCCATTAATGTGTGTTTTTATTGCAAAAAACAAGGAAAGTCTTTGATTTATACACAAATACTTATGTCAGTTTTATTAAAGTTGTTTAGTGTTCGAATTTCTACATTAGTGTAAAATCACATGTGACATTTAATGCGATTTCAATATTGAAAAAATAACCGCAAGAAAACGAAAAAAAGTAATTCGTCGAAAGTATATGAAAGTATCTGTTTATTGAATGATAATAAAATATTTGCCGTAACGTTATTATTTGTTTTTCCTAACAATTAACGGTTCATAAAATATTTGAATTATGAAAAAATGAGTGTAATTGCAAATTTGATTAAAATATTAATTAATCTTTTCTTTATTTCAGAAAGATGAATAATTGAAATTTGTTCTTTGATATGCAAAGAAATATTACTACTCCCTCCGTCTCAAAATTATTGTCAGGGGACAAGAATCACAAAGTTTAATAAAAGTGGGACCCCTGTAAATCTCAACCACTCAAATGGAATATTCCTCAATTATATTCTCTTTTTCTTACTAAATATGGAAAGTGGACAATTAATTTGAGACATCCATAAAAGGAAATATGGACAATAAATATGAGACGGAGGGAGTATATAAATAATCTGTCCTCTTGACGATGATAAAACTTCTATGCATAAAGTTTATCGACTTCTAGTATTTACATGAATGGCCGTAAACGTGTCAAAAGGAATATTTGTATTTTTAGAAACATAGTACTCTTTGGGGGAAAAAGATTGGGGGACCTACAAGGCATGACTAATTTTGTGCCTAACTTATGTGTCATTATTTGATTGGATTGTAAAGAAGTGGGTCCGGTTAATACAACCAATGAATTATTGGCACACATGTTTAGTCACAAAATTAGTCATAACTTTTAGGTCTCCCAATCATTCCTCCTCTTTGGGTAGAGGAAAAGATACCATTTTATCTTTTGTGTTGAGTCAATGTATTTTTAGAAACATAGAAAAGCCTATACTTTGTTTGGAAGGGTAGTATATTTTGTGTTGAACAAGTACTCCGTATAATAAATTAGTGGGATAAGTTATTTGGACCTCATGTTTTATAGATGGGACCTTCCTTACTTTTTTGCATTTTTTTTATTTTTTTATTTCTTTTTATTTTTATAATTTTGTTTATATCAAAAAAGCTATAAACCTAAAAGTACGAAACATAAAAGGGTAGAAAATATAAAGTCTAATAAATAAAACGTATAACTATCAAAAATACGAAAAAAAATTATGTTATACTTGAAAGTTGAAACAAATGAAGGACATAAGAAATCTTTGACCAAACGCTCCTGATGTGACATCATAAGAGCATTTGCTACCATAACTCAAGTTACTCTTTAACCTCTTGCCAAGTCAGCGCCACATCTGCTTTAACATTTCACCTTAACTCACCCAAAAAACACCCACTATCATAACATCTCAAGGTTAAACATTAACTCACAAACAATTTACAAAAACAACCCCTCATTTAGGGGCAGAAATGAAAAAAAAAATGAGAGGAAATAACGCACGTTAGTATGGTAACGTGCAACCTTTAACGCCATAATAACTTGGATGACGGTGTGATTAACTTGGGTTAACTTGCAAATTGCAAGTGCTCTAAAAAGGTCCTAATAGCAGTGTTGCAAAAAAAGGTCCTAATTTGTGTTAATTGTTTAAACAAATTGGTGAACCATGGTCAACGGCGGTTAACGATAGTCAAATTTGCCTAAAACATGGAAATCTTACCGGAAATACCCTAAACTCGCCGTAAATTAGGTATAATCACTGTTTATATCTATTACAAGATGTTTTTTCCAAGGAAAATCTTGTCGAAAATACCAATACTTACCGTAAATACCTAAAAAATGCCAAAAATGCCAATACAATTAATCACCGATTCGCTATTTTTGCAACCCTGAACAAATGTAATCACTTATAGTTACTGTTTATATTTATTACAAGATGTTTTTATGGAAAATCTTTTCAGGAATACCCAAAACTACCCAGAAATATCCAAAACTTGCCAAAAATAGCAATCCGATTAATTATCGATTAATCCCGCATAAACTGATTACAAGCTACAGGGGGATCGACCATCTCACTGCCGATTCGCGATTTTTGCAATACCCTAAATTAATTCGTATGGTTTTGGAATTCTTGGATACGTATTAGTCAAAGTCAATGTATGCTTGATTGACCAAGTAAATTATGGTATTGCCCATCTAAAGTCTCAACCCAATTGTTACGCGTCAACTATTTTTGGATGGATTATGCGTGAATGACGGGTAAAATGGTAAAATCACTTTACTACTTCCTTCCGTAGAAAATAACCGGATGAAAAGGATAGACACTTTCTATTTCATTTCTCTTAATCCATTTTTTATTGCTAGTTTACGATCATAATTAGTGTTTTAGTTTGACTTCATAAAAAAATTGAATTAAGAAAATTATATAAAAATTTGTTTGTTAATAACTTAATATCAAAAAATAAGTGAAAATATAAAATAATAAAACTAAGAATATCTGTATTAAGTCATTTTTATATATAATTATGACTTAATACAAAATTTTAACAAACGAGTACTAGTCTCACATGTATCATATTGAAAAATATCAAATCATTTTGTTCTTTTGATTTTCTTACAATCAGGATATCTTACTTCTTTTAGTTGATTAAATTTGAACTTGATGGGAACAAGATTTGGATGTCTCGTATGAAATTTTTAGTTTTCGCTACAACGTAACACTATGATCCTTGTAATGGCGTAGTGCTTTCGAATAGAGATTAATGTCAACTTATAAGTTGCTATGCTATTAAAAAGTATTTATTGTTACGCCGTAGAGACTACGGATGCCCATTTTACTTTTATTATTTAGGACATTATTTTTAGTATTTTTATTATTAGGAAAGTTTATTCATTTTTTATTATGTTTTTTACTATAATTAATTATCTTTTTCTCCTAAGATAATTTTTCCCATATAAATAAGGTTTAGGGTTTTATTGTAATTAATCTTTGGTCATTTGTTTATTAAATAAACATGCGTCTTTTATTAGGGTTTTTATCCATTTCGAGGTTTCATCCTCGTAATCTTGGATTAGGGTTTAACAAAAATTCGTTTACGAGTCACGTGTCAGTTGAAATCTAGAGCTTGTTAGTAACTGGAAGGTGAATGGTGTACAATATTCAAAAAACCATATTATTGGTGGTGAGGTATAGTCTAAAGAGTATATGGATCATGGTTTACCAAATCCATGAAAGAACTTGACATGAGTTACACTATACTAAAAGAACTATGTTTCGTGATCGTAGGTGGGCCATTGATCCACAAGAATCACAAGGGTAATAATTATGGAGGTTTAAAAATTCGTCCAATAATAGGTGGATCTATTGACAACCATATGTATAACCAATCCCCGTTTAACAATTGGAGCGTTGATGAATGTGAAGAAATGATGAAGATGGAGATTCTATTACCAACCATCAAATGGTTTCATTCAAAAGTTTTGATCAACAATAAGGTATTTTTCTTTAATTATCTATACTACTATATAAAAAGTTTAGGACCTTCTAAATAAGGAAGTCTTAAATTTTTTAAGACTAAACATATTACTACAAAAAAAAAATTCTATAGCTTGTTACATACACAGATATAAAAGTAACATCTACAAATTAATTGTTTTAAATTCATAAACTTGTAACATCTAAAAAATTAATTGTTTTCAACCATCATGTATAAATCTAACACACCAAAAAACTTACTAAAAAAACAAAAAACAAAAAACTTTAAAAGTGTAAACGTTAACCCAAATTAATCGATCATAGCAACTCATTTGTGCTATGTAATTAATAATAATTTGTTAACCACATCCGGTTTGTTATTAACAAAACCTTAAAAATTAGTTTGTAACTTTATAGATGTTACCCCCTCATCTCAAATTCTCAAATTAATCAGATTATACTCTCAATGACAAGAAAATTTAATCGAATCATATTACTCTAATTTGAAATTAATTACAATATTTATGAAAAACACTAATCAAATATTTAAAGTTAGAGATAAAACCGTTATTCAGCAAAGTAATAAAAATCATCATATTTTTTTTTAAATGTGTGATTCTAGTTGAAGATACTAAGGGCGTGTTTGGTGAAAATAATAAGAAGTGCCGCTAAGTATCAATGTATCATAAAGCAATATGCCTATAATTACTAAGTGTAAACCGTAGTTGATAGTAAATATTATTAAAAATAGCGTATTGGGTTGGTGCATTTAAAAATGCTAGTTGCTTTTGCAAAAAAAGCATTGTCTACAAAACGATAAACACTAGTAATTGTAATAGCTTCAAAATGCTTTTTACGGTCATAAATAAACGATGCAAAACGATGAGTAGGAACACTTATCATGTCTCAAATAATATAAGGAGCTCGTTGCAATAGGTTATAGGAGCCGCTATAGACGAAATTTGATTTCTATAACGGCGCAAATTGCATCGCCCTCTTCACAATAGACGCGTTATAAGAGCGGCGTCATTAATTTATGTTATCCAATTCGTTTATCTTTTTTTTTAATGCAATTTGAATACAAATTTTACGAAGTGTGTTTTTTTATTGTTTGTTATAAAAATGTGATGAACGGGAATGTTTTTTATTTTATTTTGTGTTATACGAATGTTATACGGTAAAAGTGAATGTAACGGTGGCTATAAATAACCCTTACAAGCGTCGACATAGAAGTGTTAGAATCGGCTCTCTCACGGGGGTCGACATAGAAGCGATAGAACCAGCTCTCTTTCGGGAGTCGACATAGTCGCGTTTGGAGGTATTGTGGGTTAAATTCCACTTCAGGTTAGCGAACAATTACGTGTGCAGTGATACAACTATCAATGATTTTAAAACGTCGGATCATGTTTAGTGAACAAAATCTAGTTCAACAACTGGCGATAAAATGTTGTTGGCCACACCATTATTCCGTGGTCCCCGCCACATAATGCGTTACATCTTATTAGCTATTTATGTACCATTTCATATCATTATTGTTGCAGGTGTATAAAATAAATGTGAATATAGAAAATAAATGCGTGTTGGATGCACGTCTCATTCAATGGATCTTATTTTTTTAGCTATATAAGTTATTTATAGTTATATCCAGGTGTTAACTTATATATAATTATGTAATCATAAAATATTGTGGTATTTCTCTTGACGTAGAAAGCTTTGATTTTTTGTGTCAAATAAGGTCATTGCAACCCTTTAACCTTGCTTCTGTAAAAAAAAAACTTTTTCAAAGTAAAGTAGCAACTTTTTTTTTGAAAAAAGTCAATTAGCATTAATAATAAAATCATTACGATACATCCCACGTTATACTTTCAGTGAATCAAAAATATAACAGAACTTATATTGGTACGAAGGTGATGTCGTTTCTATTGACAGACATTATATCTCACATGAGTAAACATAATCTAACAAAAAGTCACGGGTCATTTGACAAGCGATGTGTTAGTCGATGTCATACCTTGTGTGGTGTGCTAGAAACAAAATCATCGCAAGGCCTGGTCAGCAATTAAATTATACGATTACTATATTCTTCGTGTAGAATTTACACACAATAAGGCTATGCATCTACCATACGCCTTAGGTTGTAAAATAAAATACGTGCATAAGTAATGTATGATAAGAAAAAACATCACATCAAAAATGAGACATAGTCTCGATTAGTAGATATTCAAATATGCTAACACATGTAGCATAAGGCCGTAGCTCAGAAGGTAAATCCTAAAGATTGTCTGAGGGCAGGCCGAAGCCCAATAAAACATCAAGTTAAAGTGTTTGACATCGGGACGAAGCCTGAAAAGCATAAACTGATAATTGTCTAGAGGGTACACACCACCCTCGGGGCCAAATTACTGCTAACAGGGCAGCCTTCACTCGTTCTTAGAGCTGGTTGGATCTGCTTGTTGTGGAGATGGAAGCTTCACAGAGGGAGTCTTTTTGCTGGGAGAGACAGGCTGAATCTTTTTGGGCTTCTTGGAGAGGAGATCTTATATGGGAGTTGTAGGGTCCTTTGTTGCTTCGGTGAGGAAGGGGTACTCAGCGGCGGATAATGCATTACCGGCGTCGTCATACTCCTTTTCAACCGTAGGCCGGTAGTAAGGCACATCTGCAAGGACCACAAGCTTACATGTTTCAGCAATCTCCTTCAGTGTGGTACACTTACCATAGAAGATGGCTGCATTAAGCAATTTTCCCACAACCTCTCCTACCTCATCATTGTGATATAGCTCTATAGCTATATAGGGAACAACTTTGGAGACCACATCAGCTCTGTCTTTCTGCAGCATCTTGCAATGAAGGTTCAAACCGTCTACATCCTCCCGCAGCTTGATCTCTTGCTCTCCGAGCCTGGCCCTTTCAGTTTCCAAACCTGCACACTTAGAGGTAAGAGCAGCAACTTGTACTTTGTAACCAACAACCTTGGCCTCTTCAAACCTTAGCCTGCTACACTCTGCTCGGCTATCAGTAAGCTGCTACTCAAGCTTCTGGATCTTTGCACGAAGGTCATGAACAAGCAGATTCTTCTCAAAGTCCTCCATGGCTTCTTCACACTTGGTTTTCAAATCTGCATACGGCTGATCCCTGGCCTTCTCCCTAGCAAGCATGACATTCATCTCCTCCCTAGCAGACTTAACAGCACGCAGGAGCTCCCTGGTCCGAGTATTGAGGTGATTGTCCAGAATAGCTTGTCTTGTGTAACTCTTGTCATGAAGGTCACATATCCTCTCCATAGACATGTTGTCTAAAGCCCCTGTCCAACCAGCTGGGGTCATATGCTCAACCAACAAATGATAAGCCAATGGGGTTGGAAGTTCCTTGGTATCCGGAAGACCTGCAAAAATTCAAACAATTAGAAGAACGAAGCATTACAACAAGCTCTTAACATACAAAGGCAGGCTTACCATGGATATCATCATCACTGGGTCCTTCGAGAGCTGAATGAACAACTTTTTTACCCTGCAAACTCTTCTTCCTGGTGGTCCGAGAGGGAGGAGTGGGCAATACCAATTTCCTTTTAGGAGTAGACTTTGTTGCCTTTTCACTAGTCCATTTCCTGCTTCGGACCCTGTCTGCAATGCCAGAGGTCCTCACGATCATAAGTTGGTCCTCAGATGGAGGATCATCAGAGTCTGCTACATTCTCAACAAGCAGGGTGGTTTCCTCCATGTCTTTGTCTTTCAAAGGTTTTTAAAGGAGAGAAGCTCAATCATTTTGGCATCAACATCATTGTTGTTCACAGATAGCGAAGGGGAACCAACACTATAGCTCACTTCTTTGGCTTCCTTAGGAATGAAGCTCACCTCTTTCGCACCTCCATATACAACAAAGTTTCGAAAGGCCATTTCTTCAACAAGAGAGGCAAAAGATAAATATCAGCAGATAAGTTTCTAATTTTAAATAAATGGAATTATACATACTTTCTCCACAACATATCATTTCAAGCAGCAAGGGTGAGCCCTCCCAACTATCAGCAATGCCAGCCATAAACAATATAGGCTTAGGAAAGGTTTGACAGTCAGCTGGATGACGAGAGAGACGCTGGTAAAGAGGATCTTTTCTCACTGTGTAGGGCAGCGGATCATTGAAACGTTGCTCATCATATTGGAACTCTTCACTCAATAATGCAGGGTATTGTGGGGGTACAATGGTATTCTGGATATAGAAACACTTGCCTTTCCAATTTCTAATGTTGGTAAAGGGCCTGTTAATCAAATGTGGCACATCATGTTCTCCTCTTTTTGTCAAAGTCAACCAATCTCCACCAGTGTAGAGGTTTACAAAACCCCTAAGCACAGTCAATGATGGTTCGTACCCATAAGCTTTGCACATAACAATGTATGTGGTAAGTTTGGCTAAGCCAAAGGGTTAAACCTAGAAATATGTACCTCATAGTATTGTAGCAATTCTAAAAACAGGGAGGTGGAGTGGTATTCTTAGGTTGGATTGTGTAAAGGCATGAATGTATAGGCCAACATACCTTTTGGAAGCATCATAAATACCTTAGCATCTGGTTGGCAACATCACTAAAACTCTTTGGGAATAGGGTAGTCAGTGAGGAAGGCATTTAATTCTTCCCTAGACGAGGTGCATGTTTGCTGCCTAATTATGAACTTTACGTTGCCACCCATAGGGGAAGTAAGCAAATAAGTTATGAAAATAGAAGATCAGAGGATGGAAAACGTTACCTTATGATCGGAAGGATAAACGAGAGCACAATGTTGTGTGTGTGTGAAAATTTTGGGCGGTAGATGAAAAATGATCTACGGTTTGGAGTATCAAAAATTTTATATACTTCTTCCCCCTTTTTATCTCAGCCATACACGTGTCCATAATATAGACACCTATCCGGATTTCAAACCACTTTCAAAATTTGAAAGGACGTTTAGGGATTACCGAGATGTTAGCCGTTTGGTCCTCTGTTGCAACTTGTTTGGTTATGATTAAGCGCATTAAATGCGTACTTAATGTGAGTACAACTACTACCTTTTGTACAAATCTGTGACAAAGGGGTTTTGTGTGTGCATTTTTGAGTCGTAAGCAATATACCCTTCAACGTATATATCACTTTCGACTGGGGGGCTTGATGATGTACCCTCCGACCAGGTCAAAGGACTCCCCTTCGAGCTTGGTCAAACCTTCATTTCGAAGGACTAAGTCAATCTTCTGAATTCGTCGTTGGCGTCAAACCATTCATCTATGATATGGTTACCAGTTGGGAATTCGCCAATCGATGGCCTAAGCCCTTCGGGGTATGACCTTTGAGGACATTAAAATGAAGAAGGCAAAGACTTGGTCTAACCCACGTCTCCTCTTTCCCGCCAAGGTAGAGAGAGTGGGGCATTAAGCCTTAGCGGTTACCACAAATCATGGGATGCCCCCATGATCTTCGAAACTTATGAAAACACTCTCCAAGCCTATTTTCTTCCCTATAAATAGATTGGACGAGTTGTTACTGATGGTATGTTCACTCTACACTACACTTTTTACTACAAACATACCTACATTCCATAACACATACTTATTCACACGTCGGAGGTGGTTCACAGGGTCCAACCCCCTGCGTAATCACTTAACATAGTGTCTTCGTATTTCTTATTGCAGGTTATCTATAAGCTTGGCGCAATCACAACACCCTCATATCCTTCGATCATCATCGTAAGGCCTGATCATGCAATTTATTGTACAATCAAGAACCAACTTGGTTTTATGCCACGAATGTCATCGATTGAGGCTATTCACCTTCTTAGAAGTCTCATGGAGAAGTACAGAGAAAGACAAAGGGACCTGCCTATGGCGTTCATTGACCTGAAAAAGGCATATGATAATGTCCCACGTGAGTTGATTTGGAGATCTCTTATTGATAAGGGAACCCCAAGAAGATACATGAGAGTCATTAAGGATATATACGAGGGGGCTAAGACCCGGGTACGGTCCACAATGGGGATCTCAGAGTTCTTCCTAGTGGAAGTTGGGCTCCACCAGGGATCTGCCATTAGTCATTACCTCTTCGCCTTGATTCTAGATGAGTTATCTCGAGGGATTCAAAAGGGCATCCCCTGGAGCATGATTTTTGCTGATGACATTGTGTTGGTGGAAGAATTGGCGGAAGGGTTAAACAACAGACTTGAGCAATGGAGGAAGGCTCTTGAAGACAATGGTCTTCGGGTGAGCAGAGAGAAGACTGAATACCTGATATGTGAGTTTGGGAGGATCGATTCAGGCCACCACGAAGATATGGATATTCGTATCGGTGACCAGATCCTACCACCCAAGGAGATTTTAGATATCTAGGATTGATGATTCACAAATCAGGGATGATAGACGAGGACGTGATCCACCGGATTTAATTTAGATGGGCGAGATGGAGGGCGGCGTCGGGAGTCCTTTGTGACAGGAACGTCCCTTTAAAGTTAAATGGAAAATTTTATAAGGTGAAAATTAGACCGACTATGTTGTATGGGTCTGAGTGTTGGCCCATCTCCAAGGCCCATGCTTACAGAGTAGAGGTGGCAGAATTGAGAATGCTACGATGGAATTGTGGGAAAACCTTGCTTGACATGATTCCGAACGGTGTTTTCAGAGCAAAACTTGAGGTCGGGAATAAATTCTCGAAGATGAGAGAAGGAAGGTTGAGGTGGTTCGGTCATATCAGGAGGAGGCCACAATCATCGCCTGTAAGAAGATTCGAAGCGCTAGTAGTTGATGGTGTGAGAAGGAGGGGTAGACCCAAACTCAGGTGGGAGGATAAACTTAAGCTCGACATGAAGGAGCTTCTCTTGTCCGAGGACATGACCTCATATAGGAATGCGTGGAGAGATAGAATTAGGATTTGTGGGTAGTTCAGGCTAGGTGTTAGGATTTTTAGGCGTCTCTTTGTCGCCTCGCCCCTTGCGTTTTTGGTGCCTCGTTTTGGCTTTGCCTTAGCTTTAGGCCCCGTGAGTTGATATGACTTGCTCTGTGTTGCTCCCTTAGGTTGGTATGCTTCTCTTTGTGCCTTGGTTCTTGGTTTTGTTTGCGTTTCTGCTTTTGTGTTTCCTTTCTTGTGTTTTTCCCGTGCCTCCTTGCCTTTCGTCGGGTTCTTTGTTTTGGTTATGCTTTGGGTTTAGGTAGTTTTTGGTGTTAGGATTTTTAGGCGTTTCTTTGTCACCTTGCCCCATGCGTTTTGGTTTTTGGTGCCTCGTTTTTGCTTTGCCTTAGCTTTATGCCCCGTGTGTTGATCTGCCTTGCTTTGTGCAGCCCCCTTAGGTTTGCCTACTTCTCTTTGTGCATTGGTTCTGGTTTTGTTTGCGTCTATGATCTTGTGCTTCCTTTCTTGTGCTTTTCTCGTTCCCCTTGCCTTTTGTCGGGTTCTTTGTTTTGGTTTCGCTTTGTTTGCGTGTTTTCTTGTTTTGACTGGTTTCTTTCGCCTGCTTTTTGCAGGTTGTTTTCTGCCCTTTTTGCCCTTCTTTTGCTCTCTTTTCTTTTCTTTCTCACACGCACACCTGCATCTGCCGGAGGTCTCATTGGTAGCATTCTCTCTACTCTCGGGTTTATCCTGGGGTAGGGGTAGGATCTGTCTACATTCTACCTTCCATACCTAGTCCCGACGGGATTGGTCTTGTTGTTGTTGTTGTTGTTTAAAAATAAAATATGAGTGAAGTGTCTAAATACTTCATAAGTAGTATTGATAAGATGCACTTAATTTGTATTTTAACAAATATCAACTAAACAAATAACATACGTTCAAAAAAAAAAAACTAAACAAATAACATTGTTATTAAATGAGTTAAAAAATCATTCAATACATTTAGAAAGTTCTTTATTAAATTTTATTGACTTTACTAGATTCGGAAACGGGTATGTAATTATAATGTCCGTTTTAAAATGAGTGTTCATAAACAAAAAATTGATAAATTATGATATGTATAATTAATGTTAAATTATGATATGTATAATAACTGAACACTCTTTTTCAAACATTTTTTATGGAACTTAAAGAGTAAATATATTTATTAAAACTTATATATTTACACATATACTTGAAAGATTGAGATCTTCTGTTTATATGAACATGATCCATTATGTTGACCAAGGAATGAAAAGATAAATAAGTATATTTTAAAGAAAAATTAGGGCTCATATATTTTTACACCATCGCAATTTTGCCTAGCATGATGGGATCATGTTCATATTAATATTAAAGGATCCTAATCTATATTTAAAGCATGCTTAAAAATTATTATACATTGTTCATTAAAAGATTATATTTTAAAAATATATGCAAATATTTATGTTTTAGCAAATATACATACGATTCCCCCTTTCTTAGATTATATAATTGACCCCAAATATGAACGCTAGGAAAATTCAAAGTATTGAAAAAAATGGTGACTTATGGTCTTATGCAATGAATTTTTTTTCACTAATTTTCACATGAAATATTTCCTTTAATTGCAAAATTATTGAGTTGAACATTGTCACTAGGTGACACGTAAGATTGAAGGTAAATAGTTAAACGTTTTTTTATTGAACTTTTCTTAGATAACGATGTACTAAAAATTACAGAAATTGTATCATAGAGATGTAAAATTGAAATCATAGCTTATCATTTTAGGGACAAAATGATTAGATTGAAGAACCAAAATAATCTTTAATTTAAAAGTTTGTGGTCGATGAACCGCATTTGTTAATTAAAATGAGATTCAATACGGTTAGAGTAACTCAATACATTTAGATATGGTTATTAAAATCAACATGTTTTTGCATTTTCACAAAAGATACAAGTTCATCAAACACCAAGAATTACGATAAGTGTGCTCATGCAACGTTATGTTCCTTTTTGTTATTTAACTGTTTCTTTGATTACACGTATGTTTCATTCGTACTAAGTTTGTTTTCCAACCGTGCGTACACATTTGTTTCTTTCTAACGGCTTATTTCGTAATATATAAGTCTTTGTATTTTTTTCTTTTAACTTTTTTTTTTAAATATTCGTAATTTTCACAGATGTTTTAGCTAGTAAATAAAATAAATGTGAATATAGAAAATAAATGTGTGTTGGATGCACGTCTCATTCAATGGATTTTTTTGTTTAGCTAAGTTATTATTATAACGTTTTTATTTTATAGTTACCTTTTTTCTCGTCAAATAGTACCTGAAATGCATTTCCTTCACCCGCGCGAGGTGTTAACTTATACAGTAGTATAATTATGTAATCATGAAAAAATGTGGTATTTCTCTTAAATTAGCAATACATTCTTTTCTACTTTACGTAGAAAGCTTGACTTTTTGTGTCAAATAAGGTCATTAATATGGTAGATGGTCATACTTCTTTGCATTTCCTTTTCATATTGAGAAACTCAATAAACGTGTTTTAACATAGACTTAAATGTCGAAGTTGTACTATTGTAGGCAGTGGGAACAAATAGACTTTTTCATCTACTTGTGCTATCAACTGTGAATGTTAAACCGAACTATATTTGTTCATAGCTAGCCTTCAATGTCCAAAACTTTTAAGTAAAGTTAGATACACTTTTAGTGTTTATTTTGTACTAGCTAGCTAGATTGTTGAGATTTGAGCAAGACCAAACAAAATTATTGTCTTAGGTTTGTAGAATCAAGTAGTCTTATTGTGTTTGCTAATATGAACAAGTGAGCTTATGTATGTAGGATAGAATCGTGGCGATATTGTGTTCTTCGTGAGAGGCATTAACGGGGGCTTATATTGGTTGCATACCGGTTGTTGAAGTTGGAACTCATAAATGACCGATGTAACGATGTTGACAAACTTATTATGTATTTATGTCTAAAAACACCTTGATAAAACATTCAAATATGCATAGTATGATTAAACTTAATCCTAAGTTTTAAAATTTTCTCTTTTGCAGTGTATTTAATTTATTCTGAATCTTCGTGAAGTTGCTAAAACTATTGGGCCTCATGAATAGGTAAACAAGCCCAAATAATGTTGGATGCCGGATTGCCGGTAGAACTTTTACTTTGAATATGGGCCTGATTACTTCTTATTGATTCGTTTATTTTCATCAAATCTGAGCGTTTATGGTCAAACGAATGCAAGTAAAGACTCCATAGGTGAAAAATGCTAGACATTTTAACACGGTCATTAATGCAAATGATTACAAAAGTTACTTCTACCGCATTAAGATTAATACACTTTTGGAAAAATATATATCAAATCACATACTGAGTTGTTTACATAGTTCAAAGGCACACGATTAAGGATAATGAAAACAAAATAAAACCTGAATCCATGGGATATGCACCAAAAATAAATCACACATTGTAACAATCTTTTTAACATGGAAAAACTTCAAAATAGGAGCTTCAATAGATGGAAGTTGGGCTAAAATGTTGACCATTGTTACATCTATGTATGTAAAAGTGAAAGGGACTAATGATGTAAATATTGTAAAGTAGAAGAGTCAATGTTGTATAAAGTTAGTCTATATAGCATTCATTTAACAGACATTCATACTCATTCAATCATATCAACTGTTTTTCCCTCCATTTTCTTGTCTTCTTCATTTCTTGTTTTCTTGATCTGTCATTGTTGACATGGTATCGGAGCTAATCAGTAATGGCGGATTAATGTGTAAGAATGTTCTTGTTCTTTATACAAGTGTGTTAGTTGTGTTTTCGTTTCCGCACCAAAATTAAGTCAAAATTTGGGGATTTTTTGATCAAACAAGATGTCTGATCTTGGTAATCAAAATGCTCCTGTTGTATTCCAAAATCCATTGTATCTTCATCCTTCAGATGGTCCTAGTTCCTTAACTGTTCAAGAAAAGCTTGTTGAATATCAGAATTATCATGCATGGCGAAGAGCTATTGAGACCTTTGTTGTAAAAATCGGCTCAGGCGGCCGATTAATCCCCGCATAATCGCTGATCGCTCATTAAACGCCTTGATTTATCATAACCAGCCTATTTAATCGGTTTGGTCAAAGATCGCTTAAAAATCGGTCAACAAACCAATTAATCGGACAAAATCGAACAAAATCGGTCTAATCGGATTAATCGAACAAAATCACTTAAAAATCGGTCAACAAAATCGTTTAAAAATCGGACAAAATTGCTTAAAAATCGGTCAACAAACCGATTAATCGGAAAAAATGGGTCAAAGATCTCTTAAAAATGATAAACAAACCGAGTAATATCTATGTTTGATTTTGTACTTTGAAGAATTATGTATTATGTTATATTTGAACACCTGAAATATTTGAACTTTGATGCACTATGTTTATCTCATACATATAGTATAATATAATATCTAAAATTACAATTTTGCTCATAAAAATTCTAATTCGATTAATCCTCGATTAATCCCCGCTTAACCGATTAATCGTTAGGCCCTACCTGACTGCCTCACTAGCGCCTAGCGATTTTAAGGAAGTTGGGATTCATAAGAGGTACAGTCACGCGTTCTACAACTCATGTGAATCTTGCAGAATTGTGGGACACGTGCAATAATATGGTGATATGTTGGATCTTGGGGTCAGTTAGTGAGTCTATTGCGAGGTCAATTATGTTTGTTGATTCTGCAAGTGTTTTGTGGTCACAATTGGAGAAAAGATTTGCTTTGAGTGATGGTTCAAGAAAGTACAAATTGAATAAGGACTATTATGCTATTAATCAATCTGGTGGATCTGTAAGTGAGTATTTCACCAAGATGAAGTGCGTTTGGGAAGAACTGGATAATGTGAATGTGTTACCATCAATCACTGTGACTCCTGAGATAAGTGTGTTCTTGACTGCATTGAATCAACAAAAAAAGGAGCAAAGGTTGTTTCAGTTTCTTAATGGGCTAGATGATCACTATAGTAACTTGAGAACTCAATTTTTGTTAATGGTTCGTTTACCTAGTGTTTAGAATGCATGTTTTATGTTGCAACCAGAAGAATCACATAAGGTGTTATTTGGTTCAAGTTCTTTTGACTCAATTGCTCTGTACAGCAAGGGAGTGGTTAAAGATAAGTGTGCTATATGTGGTTTTAAGTGGCATCCTCTTGAAAGGTGTTGGGAGAAATTTGGATACCCTGCATGGCATCCTAAGTCTAAGATGAATGATGGTAAGGTGCTCAAGCCAAGTGGTCAGAATGTTGGTCAAAACAATGTGCATAACAAGTTTCAAGTGAATAAGACTGCTGCTTATGTTGAAAGTGGTAACATCAGTTAACAATTGAGGAGTGATCTTGATGCATATGAAGGCTTTGGTCACTAGTTTGAAACAGGTATAGCATGTCTCAATAGTCAATTAGATATGCTAGAACTGCTTGAGGACTGGATTTATGATACAGATGCTAGTGACCATATGACACTAGTTAATGACCAAGTTTTTTTTATCCATATTTGTAGAAAATTAAGCCACAGATAAAGTTACCAAATGGAATACTGATGTCATTTCACATGTGGGCAAGGTTAAACTGAATAATAGTATATTACTCAAAGATGTCTTAGTAGTACCATCTTTCATGTTTAGTTTGTTTTCTGTCCCTTAATTGACAGAAGATTCACAATGTGTAGTATCCTTTTACCCACAGTTCGGTGTTGTTCAGGACTTGGCAACCAGAAAGGTGAAGGGTCTGGGTAAGAAGAGAGCTAGTTTGTATCACCTGGTTAATGTGCCCCTTGAAGATGTAGATATTTTGTTTACTTCTTTGATTTCTTCTACTCTTGGTAAACTAACTATGTCTGGTGTAAGTAATTTTGTTTTTGTTAATAAGGCTTCATATGGATTGTGGCATCACAGACTTGGCCATGTATCTGATTCAAAGTTGAAGTATGTGAAAGATTTTCCTGTTTCTGCGATAAAGACTAGTGTAGATAACTGTCTATCTTGTCCTACGACCAAATTTTCTAAGCTACCTTACTATGTGAGTCAGTCTCATAAGTCCACAGTGTTTGGGATGATTCATACGGATGTTTGGGGACCCTATAGAGTACATATTGATGGCAAATTTAGGTATTTATTAACTATTGTGGATGATTCTAGCAGGGTTACTTGGACTTATCTGCTTGATAATAAGTCAGATAGCTTTGTAGCATTAAAGACTTTTCTTAATTATGTTTCTACTCAATTTGGCAAGAAAGTAAAGATAATAAGGTCTGATAATGCTCTTGAGTTTGTAAAAGGTGAGTGTTGAGCCTATTTGACTAAGTTGGGAATTGAGCATCAAACCTCATGTGCTAATAGGCCACAACAAAATGGCAGAGTTGAAAGGAAACATAGGCATATTTTAGACACTGCTAGAGCCTTAAAACTACACTTTCATTTGCCTTAAGTTTTGTGGAGAATGTGTTACTACTGCTACCACACTCATAAATATACTACCTTCCTTTGTTCTTAACAACAAGACACCATATGAGGTATTACTTGATAAGAAACCTTCATAAGATCATTTAAGGGTGTTTGGATGTTTTGCAGTAGTAGGTAACCCTTTTATAACTATTGACAAATATGGGTCAAGAGGTGTGCCTTGTGTTTTTCTTGGTTATTCAAATCATCAGATTGGCTACAAGTTCTATAATTTGGAAAATAATACTAAGTTTGTGTCAAGAGATGCAGTGTTATATGAAGATATTTTTCCTTATTCCTCAACTAGTATTCAACAGTTTTTGACACCTCTGCCAACCACCTTACCTTGTCAATTTGGTCATATGGATGTTGTAGATGATGGAAGAGAGTCAATTAGTATTCCTATGCAGTCTTCTCAGTCTAATTCTAATCTTGTACAGACTACAAATACTTCTACACAACTTACTTTTGATGCACCTGCACAATCTTATAATCAACCAAAATGTTGTTCCACCAACTCAAATACCTATTAGAAGGTCTACTAGAACCTCTAATCTTCCTACTAGGTTGAAAGATTATGTTTTACCTCATGTTCCAAAAAGCCAACCAAATGTGCCAAACACCCCTTTTGCCAGACTTTCAAGATTTTGTCACAACTTTGATAGCACAAATGATCCAAAATCCTTTAAAGATGCAGTTACAGATACGGGATGGTGTGAAGCTATGAATTCTGAGTTAAATGCTTTGGATGAAAATGGTACATGGGAAGTGACTGAATTATCATTAGGAAAGAAAGCTATTGGTAGTCATTGGCTTTTTAAGACCAAGTTCAAGGCTGATGGTATAGTGGAAAGAAAAAAGGAAAGGTTGGTAGTTCAAGGGAATAGATAAGGGGATGGGGAGGATTATAAAGAAACTTTTGCCCATGTAGATAAAATGGTCACAATTAGATCTTTGTTAGTTGTTGCAGCATTAAAGGATTGGCATACATGTCACATAGATGTATTTAATGCCTTTTTGCATGGTGATTTGGAAGAAGAAGTATATATGAAAGTTCCTTTGGGCTATTCAGGAAAAGGGGAGTCAGTGTCAGAAAACTTTTCTTTATCTCCAAATTTGGTATGTAAGTTGAAGAAAAGTTTGTATGGTTTGAAACAAGCTCCAAGACGGTGGTTCTTAAAATTGTCTTCTGCTCTTGTGTCTTTTAGTTTTGTTCAATCCAAAACTGATTACTCCTTGTTCACAAAGAAAGATGGAACAAAGTTTATTGCAGTTTTGGTGTATGTTGACGACTTACTTATCACTGGGAATGATGAAAAGCAGATTGTTGAGCTTAAATCTCAGCTAAGTTTAGTGTTTCACATAAAGGAATTGGGTGAGCTCAATTATTTTCTTGGCTTAGAAGTTTCAAGGACTAACCAAAGGATCTTCATTTCACAGTACAAGTATACAATGGATTTTTTAAAAGAAGCTGGTGCTCAGTCTAGTAAGCCATACAAGCTACCTATGGATCCTCTTTAGAATTGCAAACAAATGTGGGTACTCCTCTTCCTGGTCAAGAGGTATATAGAAGATTGATTGGGAAGCTGATTTACTTAACCATGACTAGACCTGATATCTGCTACACAATTCAGTTGCTTAGTCAGTTTATGCAGTCCCCAACTTTTGTTCACATGTAAGCAGTTAAACACATGTCGAGGTATGTTCTTTTAGCACCAAATCAAGGAATTTTGTTGGCTAAAGACTCTGCAGTTTGATTAAAATCATTATGTGACTCGGACTGGGCAAGTTGTCCATTTTCTAGAAGATCCACCACTGGTTACTGTGTTCTATTGGGAGATTCTCCTATCTCATGGAAGTCAATAAAGAAAGTTGTAGTTTCTAGATCCTCTGTTGAGGCAGAGTATAGGGCTGTGGCATTGACTTGTTGTGAGGTCACATGTTCGGTCAATTTACTTAAAGAATTGGTAATCAAGGATTTGCAACATGTGGATTTGTTTTGTGATAATCAGGATGCACTTTACATAGCAACTAATCCCGTGTTCCATGCAAGGACCAAGCACATTGAAGTAGATTGTCACTATGTAAGAGGTCAGTTGAAAGAAGGTCTCATCAAACCTGCTTATGTCAACACAAAGTCTCAACTTGTAGATGTTTTTACAAAAGTGGTCACTGTAGATCAACAAAGTCAATTGTTATCCAAGTTGGGAGTGTGTACTCCACCCCACTCTCCACTTGAGGGGGAGTGTAAAAGTCAAGGGGCTAATGATGTAAATATTGTAAAGTAGAAGGGTCAATGTTGTATAAAGTTAGGCTATATAGCAGTCATGTAACAAATATTCAAACTCATTCAATCAATTCAACTGTTTTTCCCTCCATTTTCTTATCTGCTTCATTTCTTGTTTTCTTGATCTGCCATTGTTGACAATGTAATGTGTTCAATGTTCACAACAAGTTATTATTGTTCGAAGTTTGTGTGTTATTTTGAAACAACCAATGTTGTTACTCGACTACTCGTCATTTGGTCAATACATTCTAACTATTGGATCCATGTCGGTAATCACCTTGTAGCAAAACACTAATAAGTGGTCCTTAATTTCTTATATGTGTCTTCCATATTGACAACCGAATAAATGGTGAATAAAATAAATTTTGTTATTTATATGACCATTATGAAATAGTTGAGAAGTGGTATGGATATTGAGGTAATAATGAATAAATAGTTTGTCAAACTCAAAATCAAATATAGTAATAAGTATCGTATGTCATACAACTACACATGTTGTAGAATGTATAAATGTATAGTAACAAAAATCCCCCGGCAGAGAAGAAGATTTTATAAAACCAGGCTAGACAAGATGAGATGCCGGTGCCATAAAAGTTTATGTTCGACGAGTGTTAAAGATGACAATCCATGTAATGAAGTCCTTTTATGGGAAGACTAATATATCCATTTGTACCCAAAAATTATTTCACATACGGTCTTTCATCCTTCTTTGTAATATTTACCCTAATAATTTTCCAAAACCTTTTAGGGTAATATGAAAAACAAGATCAGACATTGTGATACTCATGGTTCGTATTCTGTAATACCGTTGATTTGTCCATTGTGTGAGCTTGAACCGGATTCCCATGAACATCTATTCTTCAAGTGTGTGTTTTCTTCGCAAGTATAGGCATGTGTAAAGACAAAAGCTGGTCTTCATCAGACTTCGTCTTCATGGGATTTGATTGTTAATGGGATGATTTCTATGGCTAATAATGGTTCCATGTATTGTATTGCTGCTAAGCTGATTTTGGCGGCCTCGACGTATTTCATTTGGCCAGAAAGGAACTCAATATTATTTCAACAAAGGAAGCGTTCAAAAGTGTAGGCGAGCAGCTAATTGATGCTATCTTGGCTATTGTTCGTCTTAAGTTGCTATCGTATCGCTTTAAGAAGTCAACATGGGTGGAAGATTTTATGGATGACTGGAGATTACCTTGATCTCTTATTCTCAACAATGTAGGTCGCATGAGTTAATATATATTTAGGAGTCTTTGTTTTGTAATGTTTAGATCCTTATTTGTCTAGAGTTGTGTTGATAGTGGCATGTCAGTCTTTGTCTTTGGTTAGTTGCACAAATTGTGCATGTGTTTGTATAGTCGATTTGGTGCTATTTCATATCGCCTGAACTTATTATGATTTATGTCATTTACCAGGGTAAAAATCCTTTACCAAAAAAAAAACATGACCAGACAATGAAAAGCTTTTAGAAAGCGCATATGAGAAAAGGAGGTGCACCTCCAACATAGCTCTATGTGTCACCACTTCCCGCTCCTTGCAAATCCCTCCCCTGATAGCTCAAGGATAAAGCAAGTAAAACTAGGGCTTTATTGTTTAAACTCTCAGTTTTCGAAGGCCTCTGATTTTCTAAGATCTTGTATATATATAAAGTCAATCACATATTTTTTAGTCGTTATCTTTAGAGATCCGATTATGTAAGACCACAATTATTCAATAAATGTTAAATAATAAAAAGTTTTGGGCTTCTTTTGCTTGAACTTTTTTCTTTTCAAGCTTCGAGTTGTCGAAATTAAGCCCAAATATATTAAGTATATAAAAGGCTCATTCTGAAGGAAAAATAAGCAAAGATTAAGTTAAGCCCATTTAAAATGTGGTTAGAAGACTATTATCAATAACCATTTAACTGTTTGCAATAATAAATCGACGTTTAGTTTTTCACACGCACAAACATACTTTCCCTCATTTCATTTTATATCATTTTTCAATCAGAAGTTTCTTTAAAGGATGCTTTAATTTTCAAAAAAAAATCACTAAAGAAATGAATGCACACCAAAAATTTGAAAGAAAAACGAACTATTTGTAAGAATAGAAAATATGATGATAATGCTGACAACGAAACTATAAAAAGGCAAAGAGACTTCAAGACCCGATTAATTTTTTATACGTTGTAGATCAAGCTATTTCACAACTTAAAAGTAAATTTGGCCAATTTAGATTGTATAAAGGTATCTTTAACTTATTATTTAACATTGAGAAATTTAAAATCACTTGATGATAACAAACAAGATAGTTGTATTAACCTTGAAAGTGATTTAAGCCATAATAAATTTTCGTATATTAATGGCATAGATATATTTTTAAAACTAAAAGTTCTGAGAGAAATTATATACGTAAAAAACGCTACACCGATTATATAGTTAAATATATTAGAAATCTAAACTTTTTCCATATAATGCTTATGTGGCATATAGAATAATGTTAAATGTTCTGGTGTTGTTTATTCGTTAGAATTAGTTTTTCAAACTAAAGTTAATTACCCGTAAAAACTATTTAAGATCGAAACTGACACAAACAGGTAAAACTTATTAACTCATTTATCGATTAAAAATGAAATATTATATCACATTGATTTGAAAAACCAATCAAAAACTTTCACATCACTTAATGAACTTTCAGCAAATAACTTTAATGAAAATGCCTCGTTTTAAAGCTTCGCTTTAGGCCTCCGTGAAGGTTAAGCCGCCCTTGAACTCCCCCTCCCACCTACTCACATGCGCAGAGTTCTCATCTCCCCACATTTACGCATATGTGTGTATGTTTTTCGATTGTACCCCGCAACACCACCCTATCATTTACCCCTTTTTTATTTAATTAAATTTAATTACTCACTTCGTATAAAATTTAATAAAATTTATAAATTTTATGTTTTTCGCATAACCTTTTTTCTATTGATGCTTGTGTTACTAATATGGTGACTTCTTCTTCTTCTTTGGCCTTGATGAGGATGATGGTTTCTTTGTTGAACTGGGAGATTTGGGTTGTTGTTGGGGCTCAGGGTCTTCCTTATCGTTACCACCAATATACTCGAAGTGATCACTGGTTTTCTCAGTCTGAGGTGGTAACTCAGAGTCCTGAGGTTTGTCAGTAGAAGAACGTGGAGGAGATCATTGTTGAGCTGGAGTCCTTTGGGGTGGAGGTTGCATGGAGGATGATTCACCATTTTTCTTCGGGCGTTTAGGCTCTTTATCTTTATCCTTATCTTCATCGTCTCTTGGACGCTTAGGCCTTTCCGCTTCTTCTCTGCATGCTGATTTAAGTTGGTATTCTAGCAGAGCTTCAAACAATTTACTTTCGTAAGAAGCAAAAGTTGCAGATCGTTTTGACATTTGAGATACCAGCCTGGAAACCAATTCAGCATCTGAGAAGATTATGGGATCAACTGGATTGATGTTTACTTGCATAGGTGTTGATCTCATAGTTTGCTTGGCCAAATGCAATAGATTCGGATAGAGTTGTTTGGTAAACATCTCCCTTGTAACTCCAGGAACGATGTCAAGAAGGAACTTGTGAGTGTAACCTTTGATCATCTCGTTCATTTCCCCTTGAGGATCACGTTGCATGAACTTCTGGATGTACTCCCTTTCAGCTGACATCTTGTCATTCTCGTCATGAAGATACTGAACCTGGTCAGCGAGAAAATTCAGCTTTCTGTAAAGCATGTCTTTCTTCCTGACCTGCTTGACAACTTTAATGATCCTTGTCTTTGCCCGAGAAGTCCAAGAGTCTGTTGGCTTTTTCACGGATTTGGATGTGGATTTGGTTGATCTTCTGGATGGTGGTGGTGAAGAGTGAGAGGATGAATCTGATGATGAAGAGTCATGAGGAGGTTCAGGGTCCTTAGGAGGTTCAGAAGTTTTCTCCTTGGAATGAGTTGGACTGTTGAGAAGATAATCATCATAGTTCACTTCGTCATCTTTTCCAGTTTTAGCCTTTTCTTTAGCCTGAATCCTGGCCTCTTCCTCTACTTTGGCATGAGCTGCATCCTCTTCATCAGTCTTTTCTTTCTCAGACTTTTCCTTTTCTGGTTTTTCAAAATCATAGGTGATGGTCTCCTCCAGTCGCTGTTGTTGTGGATCGTGGGTGGTGGTACCAGTTCCCTTATCGAGTTGATTAACCGCATCAGGATCTGGTGTAGTTAGTGCACCACTTGACCCTCTAGGGCCACGAATTTTTGCTGTTTGAATTGTTCAGCAACGTGTTGGAGTCTCAAATTTTTCACCTTTTTCCTGTAATCTTTGTCAAGTTGCTCTTCATCGGAACTTTCTTCTTCTTCTTGCTCAAGCACCGGAGTCTTTCCCTTGTCACCTTTGGGACTTGGAGGTTTTGCTACTTTCTCAGTTTCAACGTTTGGAGTTTCAGAGTAGAAAACTTCTTCATCCGTATCAGTGTTTTCTGAGTCTTCATCGACTAGCTTTCTTTGCGGTTCAAACTTGGGAATGGGAATAGGAACAGCTTCCTTAGATGGAACTTTCCTTTTGAGTGGAGGTTTCCTCTTAGGGAACTTTCGTTGACTCTCAGTGCTTGCAACACTTCCTGCACTGCCTCTTCTGGTTTTCCTAATAGGTGTACCAGAAGACTTGTCATCGAGAAAACCAACTTTGCCTTCATCAACTGCTACCAGATACCTTTTGTATGAATAAAGCTGTTTGATTTCATCAGAGAGAAGGTGATCCGGCAACACAGCACCTTGTTTCTTTGTTGTTGATTCCTTAAATCTGACTGTTAGAGTAGGTTCATACAACATGTCATGATTATTGGGGTCATTGAGTCTCTTGGGGATATAAGGGTTATACCCAAGTGCTCTTTGGATCAACAGTTTTGTATATCTGATATAAGGGATCTTTGAGCCAAGCTTTTTGAGGAATGTCATCATGTCGTCCCATATCAGAGCTTCAACTTCGATATGCTTCATGTTGACCAAAGCCCAAAATATTTGCAGTTCCGTGAGCTTGGGATGCTCATAGCCACTGTCACGACCGGAAACAGATTTGGTGATGATGATGTAGAGAGTTCTCCAGGGTTGAGGAATATTCTTAAGATCCACATGTGAATGCTTAGTGATTACTCCTGAAGCTTCGTCATAACCAATATCGATCAGGAATTGTAGAACAGTCTCTTCAGTTGGTGTGGCATTGAGTTCGGTTGGCTCGATGACCGGAATGAGGAGAACAGCCCTTAAGTCAGCAGGTGTGATGGTGATTTGTTTGTCATTGAGAGTCACCGTCACAGCGTTTTGTCCTTTGATCTTTTGCATTGTAGTCCAGAACTGGTGAATATAGATCTCAGGCACTGTAGCATAATTGGAGAGCATGTTCTGATAGGGATGATTCTTCAGAATATCCACAACAATTAAGCAAGAGGACTCTGAGCAGGTGAGAGTTTCAAAGTCAACACGAAGATTGTTCTTTCCAATCTTCATCAGATAGCCATGAGGGAAGATATCAGCAACGGTGAGAACATTTGGTGCATCCACATTCTGTATTTGAGCGTCCATGTCGTGATCTGAAAGATATTTAGCCAAAAGAACCAACATATCGAAAGACATTAAGTTAGTCAACATATTGTTTTATTGTCTAATTATTGAATGTAATATGTCGATGATTGTTACGAGTCCAATGTCACTTGTATTGTCCAATAGTCCAATGAAGTTGTGATGATTTTTGTGAGTTGATTAACTTTAAGTTTTAAAGTCCATGTTTCAGTTGTTCTATTTGAGACAACAAAGCATTCTTGAAAACGGCTAGATCACGTATATGTCGTTCTAATGATTTTTCATTTTGATGAGATTTAGCAAAAGCGGGTGTAATAAAAGTAGGCATCTGAAATGGACCTTCCATAATGACCTTCTTTAAAAACTTTCCATGTGGCTTCTTTAGATCACAAAACCTAAAGAACCTTATCACACATTGATCATAATTTCCGGGAGTGAGCATTGGAGGTTTATCAAGTGAGCCTGCTTCATGAATTGATTGTTGGCTGCTTAAGGCTTCACACATCTTACCAAACTATGTTGGTTCCTTCATAGTATTCCTGGATGGATGTTGATTGTAGAAGTTTGTGTAAGGTTGTACTTGAAGACTAGGTGGAGGTTGAACCATTTGAGGTTGTGGAATTGCTCCAAGTTGTGGGGTATGTTGTTGATTAAATTGTTGTTGATGATTAAATTGTTGATGTTGTGGACTTAATTGTTGTTGTTGTTGTTGATGATAAGTGTAAGGAAAATAGTTAGAGTATGGTGGTTGTGACATGTTCAAAACTTGTGTTGTTAAATGGATCTTTGTAGTCGAATGAACCGTTGTTGATGAAGTATCCTTAGGCATAGAAATCACAGAAAAACAAAGTACTACTTATGCGTAAAAACAACAAAGTTACGCGTAACAGCAAGAGTTACGCGTAGGATTAGCTTACGCGTAAGTAATGAGAAAAACACTAAAGTTATGCGTAAACAGAAAGTTAGGCGTAGAAAACTTATGCGTAGGATTAACTTATGCGTAAGGCAGAGCTTAGGCGTAAGATAAATCTCATGCGTAATGAATTCTACGCGTAAGCTTAAGCTTATGCGTAAGATTAGGGTTTTACCCAAACGATCTTTTACACTATCACAGTGCAAAAGATATCCAAAGTCGAAGTGTTTTCAGGCTTATCCAAGCAAGAAAAACACTGAGTAATCCACGAAACTGAAGATCAAACCAAGGAACTCTTATGCGTAGTTTTAGGGTTTCGTTATGCGTAGAACTCCACCAAAAATGATTTTTGCCCAAAGATGTTTCTAAACCAGATTTTTGTGATGAAATAGCTTCAATATCACCAAAATAACACAAAAGTGTGAAACTTGATGATCCAAAGCTTATAAAACAGTTATGCGTAGAACTTAACCCACGTAAAAAACCAAGCTTAAAAACAATGATCCACACGTAAAGTTTGAAACTTTTTGTCAAAAACAGTTATTTTAACACCTTAAAACATTGAAAGTACAAGAATCTTGGATTGAAAAGTGTAAAAAATAAGTTTTTAAGCGAACCAAAGTATCAACCGTTGTTACGCGTAAGACTGAAACAAGAACATAAACAACAACTTAACGCTCTTACTTTGGAAACACAAAAAGCCAAGGCTGAGTTGTTAACTTGTCAAAAACAATTCTCAGAGTACAAACAGCATTCCACGAAACGAATAGATAACTATCTTGAAGAAATTGTCGACTTACAAACCAAAATCAAAGAGTTTCGAAATGTTGTTTATAAACATGGTGAGTCAATCACAACCATTCAAAAGTTTACTTTTAAACCTAATCCAAATGGATATGGACGAATACTTGCTGATTACAAACCTAAGTTTTCAAACATAGCATTCAAACCAAATCCTGAAGTTTACAGTGCAGAACATAGAATTGATGATTCAATTATGACTGTTGTTGAATATAATCGCATGGAGGAATTAGATGCAGATGACGAGAGTCGGTCAAAAATGGAAAATGTCGTTTATAACAAACCATTTAACTATTCAAAAGCCGTTACTTTTGTCAAACAACAAGATACTTCTAACAAACCTTTTGTTATCACACCAGTCTCTGAAGTTAATCCCAAACACAATGGTGCACAAATTAATGGTCCTTTACCTTCACTTAGTGAGGTTAAAACTAAAGCCGAAAGTTGTCGCGTCATAAAATACTTTGACACCTTCTTATCTGACCTCAAAATTTTGGAACGTGAGATTGAATTTCATTCTGAAATAAAAGTTGAACATTTTCAATCGCCAATGGCGCGAGAACATCGAGACATTCTTCAGAAAAGACTTTTACCCCATTTCAAAATTTTGAAAACTTGTGCACTATATTGGGAAAGGGATTTTCACAAGGAACTTGGTCTCATGAAAACAGTTTTCGAGAAAACAGAAACATCGATTTCAAATACTAAACGTAAAAAGAAATTGTTGAGAAAAGATGTTGATCGACTCTTGGAAGATGTTATCTGTGTTGATATCCATAATGTTGTGTTATTACAATCTGTTGCATATGCATCTGATCATCTCTCTGCTGATATTGTTGATTCTGTTGAAATTGTTGTGAATACTGATAATGTGCTTCAAATCGAGTCTTTAAAAGTTGAAAATGAACGATTATTAAACGAACTTTCAAAAAAACGTCGTCTTAATTGGTGTCAAAAGGATATTCACGATCAACAACTTGTTTTTCAAAACAAAATCGCCAAGTTGCATGCAAAAAATCTTAATCCAAAACTTGAGCAACTGGATGATCAAAACGTGTCTTTTAAGTGTCAAATCTCAAAATATGAACATGGACTTTCAAAAGTTAAACAGGAATATGGTGTCATATTTGATTTACTCAAACAGACTCGTGATGAAGCATCAAACGAACTTGATCATTATCTTACACACACTAAAGAAGTTATGAATTTTGCTGGAAATCTTCGTTCTGAAAATCAAGATTTGGTGCACACTATCATTAAGTTAAGGGAAATGTTAGGAAAGTATGAACAAGTTCAGCCTAGCATCCTTAAGAGAATTGCACCTGTAACACTTAGCAAACGTGAACCCAGAATGCCTACTGACAAAACACAAGATACTAATGTGTTTCCTTCTACTAAAACAGGAATAGTTGCCTCTTTTCCCAACGTCCGCACTTCACAGCCTAGGAGCAATACAAGGAAAAATAGGAAGTTGCGACCTAAGAAATGTTAGGAATTGGAAAATTCCATAGTGAAGTGTCGGTCACCCCAAGTATTATCTAGCATAAGTTAGCTCGTAGACATATCATTAGTTACGTTATTTGTTAGTTTATTAGTTAGTTATTAGCGTAGTTTAGTTTAGTGCAACACCGTGGAGGAAGGACGGGTCTTTACCCACTGTATGCCTGATCCACAGTCCGATAGGAGGACGTATCTTATGTAACTATAAATACCCCTTCCATTCATGGAAGGGGTGTGGCTTCTTTGAATAAACCTTTCACTTTTATAAAGCAACTCTCTTTCAAGAACCTCCTCTCAACTCTCTTCATCTATCTAAAATGGCTTACTTGTTTAATCACAATCCTAGACCACCCGAATCATCTAACAACATAAATATTAAGATCCTACAATTGGCATCAGAGCCTAGGTTTTGTTGTTTGGGTTGATTCGAATGGTTTCTTGATGCGGTTTGTGTGGTTTGATTCGTACAGTTGTATTAACAAGTTTTCATGATGGTTATGTTGGTCGAATATGGTTTTAAGATATACTAACTGTTGGTTTTTTTAATGTCATTTGGTCAATCAGTTTGTTACAAAGTTCATATTTGTCTTATAGTTTATATATGTATTGATAAATGTTCTAAAAAAACTGATGGCGTGGTCAATATGGTTAAATCCTTGTGGTGAAATATGTCTTATCAGTCTTTTATCAGTTGTAACTGCATCTTGTTAAAACATTTTCTGGTCATACTCTTGGGGTAAATCTGTGGTCATATGATGGTTTTTCTCTAAGCTGTTTCTGGGTTATTCGTCTATGCAAGTTGGGATACTTTTTGATGCGTGTTGTGGACTCGCATTTTTGAATGCGAGTTGAGTACTTGCAGTTAAGGAGTGAGTTATGTTTCTGGTCCAGATTCAATGTTCAAAATGCGAGTTGACATTGGTCAATGCGAGTTGACTTTGGTAAACTGCGAGTTGTCACTGAGTCTGGATGCGAGTTGCCCTTATTATCTTGATGCGAGTTGTTAACTTGTACTAAGCGACTTGCCATATGCGAGTTGTCATATATATAGGTCAAATGCGAGTTGGTCATGGATTATGCGAGTTGACATATGCGAGTTTGGCAGATGCGAGTTGGTTTAGGATGCGAGTTGCATATTTAATGAAGCGAGTTGTCATATTGATGAAAAACAAGCGAGTTGTATACTGGCATAAATCGACTTGCATAAGAAAGGAAGAAGAAGAGTGACTGAACCAGGACAACAACAAAAAGACTTAAACCATATATCAAATGACTCAACACATATACCATCATCAAAACTAAAAGACTCGAACAAGAATGCAAGAAAAGAGATGATCTCAGATTATTTCAAGGTTTTGTTAAGATCTTCAATATCACAACTCAGGTTTTATAAAAAAACCCCTCGTCAGTCATCTTCACAGATCTAGATATAACAAAATGGGTTACTTCTGTTTCTTGGATTCGATATATGCAAAACCAGATTCAATTGATGGTTTTGGAGTTACATATATACATTGTGCTTATATTCGAAACATTTAAGAAGAACTTTCTAACAAGGATGTTAGACAGGTTTCTTGTTTCGTTAGATGACTCTATTAAATTGATTATGATAATCGACCACAGGAGACCTAACAACAATCAAACCTTCAGTTATTATTTCGAATCCACAAGAAAAGAAAATATAACAACTCTGTTAGTTTTCGTTTTCTTAATTCGTTATATGACACAAGTTATGGAACAAGAATCATCCTACCTTGAACCCTGGTTTAATTTCTCGTTGTCAACTCAAAGACCTCATGCCATCCCTGTGGCAAGATCATGACCTTGAATGAACATCCGTCTCCAGGTCTGTGTCTCGTGTTAAACAATGAATGAAGTGTGTTTTGATTATGGAGGGGGGGCGGATATTTGATTGATATGTGATTAGGGTTTGATAATATTTGGAAATAGTGTATGTGTGGTTAAGTGATGTTATATACTCCCAAAAACTTAGGGTTGAGAATTATTGGATCAGTGTTGTGAATTAAAGGACCTGGTATTATCCATGGACCGTGTCTTGTGAATGGAAATTGGGCCGTTTGTTTTAAATAGGTACTTTGGGCCATCATGTTATATCACTACTTGTGCAATGTCTGTGACTATTGATTCTAATGTATTACGCCGGTAGGTGATATAAACATTTGTGATGACTTTGGTCTACAAATGTATTAAACGTAAGTTTAGCATGATTGTAACCCTAATATCACGTTTTCACTCTTGGGTAATTGATCGGGTGAGATGGTGATTATCTATGGAAAAGTCCTGATGCGGTTGTATACTACGCTTATATTTGGGACTTAATGGATATTGGACTGGATGATTTTTATGAGACTTGATTCGAATTTTTGATGATGATTTAATTATGTTTGGACTGAGCTGACGCGGTTTGATAATAAGTTTTGAGATTTGAAGAAATTTGATGATGAGAGTTGGTGTGATGATGAGATTTGTTGTGTTATGGGGTTTATGCTTTGGTTTGTGCATATTCACGAAGTATATTATGTCTCGGATTGAGTTGGCTATTGAACATGGGTGACTACGGAGTTGTTTGTACGACATTTCTTACTTGGCTTTGAAAAGAGGTCTTCCGGGCACGTTTACTTATTTCGTCTTCTTTCTTTCTTCCTTTCCGTGAAGATAACTTGTTTGGGCATTTATAGAGTGTGATAAAGACTTGGCTATTTAGTTGCGTTTGTGATTCTTTCTCGCTTAACCCACAACGTAACTATCGCTTCGGTGTCTCATTCAGTTGAGAATGTCAAGAGGTTTTGTACATTGGGTACACCGTTTCTTCTTCACAAGGATTAGTACAAGTTTAAGTAACAAATCAGGGGATTTTCACTTCATGATCAAGTTTGGCATATCGGGTTTACTTCTCAATGTGGTTACTACAATAGTCGACAGAATGTGTGAATGATGTGTTTACCAAAGTGTTGATTGGATGGTTGATTTTTGAACCGTTGATGAACCGCTGCATGTTCCCCTAAAACAGATATTCATCGAAACCAAAATTGTCATAACACATTCAAGCTGACGTTGTTTGCGGTTTAGTCTTGATTTTGTAAAATTCCGCGAAAGAAACTATTTCTCGGTTTAAATCATAGACTTGTAAAATCCCGTGACAATGGAAACATCCTGGTAAAAGTAAAGTGCATTTCCGGATCTTTCTTACGGTTTATTCTTGGTTTTGTGAAATCCCGCGAAAGAAACTATTTCTCGGTTTAAACTATAGAATTGTAAAATCCCGTATTGATGGATTCATCCTGGAGAAAGGAAAGTATATTTCAGGATCTTATCTGATGCTGGTGATACGGTTTCTGCTTTGAAGAAGGGATAAAAGGGTGTACTTCATGTATTGGATGTGTGTTTGGATATTCGTCATGGTAGTTTGGTTACTACATGGTTTCACGGGGTTATGTGCCTTTAACCATGGTCGGGATGATAACCATTATCAAAGTTCACTTAAAACGTCAAAGGAGGCTAGAATTGAGCAGTTAACCAGAAGATGTGACAACGGCGTTAATTCAGTCTTGCTTATTTGAGGTTGAAGTGAAATATCACGGGCGAGTGTACTTAGTATCTGAAGGTATCGGGGATGGTTGGATGAAGATTCTTCATGATCCTTGTTCGAGCTTATTATTAAAAACGAAGACATGGAAATCTAGTTATTGTTGGGTGTCTTTTACCTTTTCTTTTACCACTTGGGGGAATTAGGCTCATACCACCACAAAATAACTATCACTTTAAGGAGTTACGTTGTAGTGCTCAGTGTCACATTCAATTGTGGATTTTCAAGAGGTAATGTACGTCTTATACTTGATGGTTGGTTGGTTGAAGAGTATAAAGTACATAGAGAGTACTTAGAGATGCTAATGGAAATCGGCACCGCTCTTTGTTACATATGTGCAAGTATAAGTCACGAGTTCGGGTTAGTTTACTTCGGGGTCAAATTCATCATATTGGGTTTTCTCCATCAGCTGTCACGACAAATAGCCTACTGAATGATAATGGGTTGATTACAAGGTTGCCAAGAGTAGATGAAAAGAGAGAGATTTATGACGTATGAACACAACAGTTCATGCCTCGTACTCTAAAGAAAAGAAAAGTGTACGTCTCAAGGCGCTTTATCTTTAAAAGAAGAGAATCGTCTTATGACGTTTGAACACAACAGTTCAAGCCTCGTTCCTCTAAAGAAAAGAAAAGTGTACGTGTCAGTGCGCTTTATCTTCTGAAGAAGAGAAATCTTCTTATTAATGACCATTCTCATCAACATGCTTCATACTTTTTCCATGCGCTTCAGTCATCAAGTGAACCGGGCTACCATTGATTGTTTTTCTTATTCCACTTGCTCAACTATAATGATGATGGCAACATCATGTGCTAATTTTGCGGGGGAGAAGTGTGAATAGAATACTTTTGGATGATTTCACTTATTTAGTCAAGAATGGCATCTCCGTATGCAATTCTTGAGGGGGAGAAGAAGTGTGAATTTTTTGCATTGTTGATTGATTTTTGAGAATATAAGTGGTCATACGGCTCTAAACTCATGTAAGAACCGAGCTTCTTCTTATCGGGTCATCTTCACATGGAGTTTTTCTCATCTAAGAGCCGTTGGTTGACATCTTCACTCGGATTGATGAGTTTATCGACAAAGTGCTTCCGGTTAATGCTTCACGTATACATCAACATGATGATTCCGAACAATCTCTCTGTTCTTGTTTGATGTGATTGGTAGTTTGGTGTTACCATCTTGTGTGTTCGTTGCGGCCTGATTGCTGATTTCCTTGATGAACATCTTTCTGTTCTTGTCTGATTGGGAGGGATTTTAGTTAAGGGGATTTGCAAGATGTAAGTTAATTGGGATGCTTTTTGGTGTGAGTTGAAGATGTTAACTATCTATTCCCCAACTGTACAATCTTGAAGAAGGTCGAGTCTACAGTCTGTTCTACATTTTCTGCTACATGTTAGAAGACTAAAGACGAGTTGCATTTAACGATCTAAAGACTTCTTCTTAATCTGGGCATTTATCAAACATATTGTCGGTTTAGGGAAGAGCACTAATTGGGAGAGAGTTATAAGTCAGATTCAATCCCCAATTAGACTTGCTCATATTCTTTAGCAGTGACTCCTCGAGACGTTGATATTGACTAGTGTAATATTGCAGTTGCACTATTGAATAATAATCCGCTCTTTGGTATTCCTTTGCCAAATCTTCACGGATTATTGTTCATGAAATATGATCCGCTCTTTGGTATTCCTTTACCAAATCTTCATGGATTATTGTGCACTCTGTAAATCAACCACATGAACTTTAAGGAAAATGACTACCTCATCCGCTTGAAGACATTATTGGTGAATCTTCCAGATCAGTCTCTATATGTATATCTTTAGAAAGATGGAATTGATGTTGAGGAATCATTTGTTCCGGTTCATTAAGTGGGTAAATGTACATCCGGTTGTACATATATTCATGTGTTGGACATTTGACACAAGTTGATTACTTCGGAGTTAATCATTTATCACTTATTTGAGATTGAAGTTGACTTTCACAAAGGCGTGTTCTTATTTGATAACTTGCTCGGGCTTAAGAATTTGAGTTGAAGACTTGGTTTATCTAGTTACCAGCAGTCGAGGTGGATGGTTGAAGACCTGGTTAACTATCACTATTAGGAGTTACTTTGTTTTACTCAGTGTCACACGCATATGACGGTGTGGATAATCGCAAGAAGTGTTAATGTCTCATACTTTGTTTGGGTAGTGAGTACTTAGAGATTTTCTTGAAGCATAAATTCTCGACACCGTTCTTCCATCATTAGGTGCAAGCTTAAGATACAAATGTGGGGAAGTTGACTTCAGTTTCAAGTATGGTATATCGGGTTTTATTCTTCAGTGGTCACTTCAAATTGTCTACATAAGGGTTGATAAAAATAGTCAGAGAGAGTCTTCAGCAAGTTGATTCTCACAAGAGTTCAAGTGTTCTTCTCATAAAGATTTCAAGTATTTGGGCTTATACTATGTTGCTGATTATGAAGTGTCTAAACTAGCAAAGGGGGAAGGAGACAAGCATATAAAAGCATAACGAGTACACATGATGAACTTAATACTTCTAAGTGATTGAAGTTATCCCGGGAAGACAAATGTCATGACCGCAGAGAAACTCAGTGTATCTAGTTGCTTCTAGTGTTCTTGTTCCAACTTCGTGGGGGAAGAGATGTAAGAGAAAGTTTCTGAAGATAAAAGAGGTACACAAGTATGACATATTCAGGGGAGATAAATGTATGACATGAGGGAGGTGTTATCAGTTATTCTTTAGGTAGGAATGTGTGTATTTCGGATTCTTGAGCTTCATACACGATCATCAGGGAAGAAAAATGTGAACATTGTGGAGGTGTTTTCATTCCCCTCATGATGTGTATTCGGGAGAGCTCTTGGGTATTGGTGTACTTCGGGTTCTTGAGCTTCATACACGATCATCAGGGAAGAAAAATGTGAACATGGGAAGGTGTTTTCATTCCCCTCATGATGTGTGTTCAGGAGAGTTCTTGAGCAATATACAAAGAGGTTGACTGCATCAATTCAACTACTTGGGGGAATTGTTCTCTTGACACCTTTTGGAATGGATTGCCTCAGACTTCAGTGGAAAAGGAATTTGAGAAGATTATTTAAGTGTGGGATGAAACGTTGATGTTCTTCTATTGGATGATATAACCCCGAATGGAGATCCTCGATTATCGTTCTTAAATGGAGCAGCGGGATTTATGATAATGGTGTGCTTCCTTGTGCAACTGGCTAAAGCAAGCTTGAAATAGAGCTTCGAATCTGCTCAACATAAGGATTTTCGGTTTGGGGGGAAGCTGCCAAAGTCTCTCTTACTCAAAGGCTCATGTTCAATCTTCTATTCTGGAGCCTCGGAAGCTTTGGTGGTGGAAGTTTAAGAGATGATGACTTCTATCTTCTACAACGGGGCTGCTTGATATCCTTATCTCGGTACTCGTATCATCATCTTCTTTTACTATATCATCTTCTCTATCTTTGCATATATTTTTCAAAAACAAAATACAAAAATATAAAACCAGCAAAACAAAATAGAAAAATATAAAACCAAGAAAAAGAAAATAGAAAAATATAAAACCAACAAAAATCCATAAAAATCAGAAAATTTGAAAAATTCCAAAAATATGTTTTCTCTTGACATGTCTTCTGGTATCGATAACATCTACGGTCTTAGAAATGTCATTCAATAATGGCACGGGACTTTAGATGAAGTTCGAGCAGGAGGTGTAAATATTCTTTTCTAAACATGTCTAAAAACAAAATGGCTTACAGTTACTTCAGACTGTAACCCGTGCTTAAAATATGGCTTGCAGTTACTCCAAACTGTAACCCGTGCTTAAACCATGGTTTGCTATTATTTCAGATAGCAACCCGTTTTTCAAGAAAGGAAAGTGCTACGCTTAAACAATTTTCTAAATATTTCGTGCACTTATCCTAAAAACAAAAATGAGGAAAGCATGTCGTCAAAAGGACTGTTGTTCCTACACAAATGTTTTTCCGTCTAAAATTCTTCAGGAAAATATTTGCTGTTTTTCAAAAATGGTGGTAAATGAGTTGCTATTAAATCAATCAGTTTCAGAGTTTTCGTAAAAATTGAAAACTCAATCAATGACTTCAGCGCTTTTAAACTTTTCAGAAAAATAAGTCATTGATTGAGGGGGAGAATGTTTTCAAATCTATATCATCTAACGAGATTATCTAATTATCATGTATGCTTAATTGAAAATGATGTTAACCTACGTTGAAGGACTAGGTGCCTAGGATATGGTTGTTAGGATTAGATGATTAGAGTTTGAAGAACACATAATTCCCATGCTTTATATGAACTGATTGATATGTTGAATTGACTTTTATTATTCGATTGATGTTTGGGTGTTGTCGACCACCATATATTTGTATGTGTGTTCACTAACGTATGCAGACATCATGGATATAAGAATGTTCCCGATCCGGATCCCACTAATGAAGATGATTGGATGCCGAAAGGAAAGGGTAACTATTTCTTGGGTTGACAAATGAAGAAACGGAGCTTAATTGGACTTCAATGGAGAGTTGGCATAAATGCAACGTAAGAGGTCTCACTGCATCAGCAGATGGTTTTCTTCTAAGTGATTGAAGAAACGGAGCTTAATTTGACCTCAGTTGGCATTCAAAATGCAACGTAAGAAGAAGTCTCACTGCACCAGCAGACGGTTTTCTTCCAAGCCCTACAGCAACAACGGAAGCTTCTCAACCACCTAATGTATCTTTGTGCAGGACAAGTAGTGAATGATACCATTTTTCTAAAACTTTGAATAATATTGTTTTTGAAAATGGAAAAATATTGTTTTGAAAATAAATTGGACTAAATTTTGAAAATCACCGGACTTCATTTTATCAAAACATAAGTCACTCAATCACTGACTTATGTCATGGATTGAGGGGGAGAGTGATTTAAAATAAAATATTTTCAAACGATATTTCTTCACAAAAGTTCCGCTTTGTACAAAAGTGGTGATATAAAGATTTAATGTTATGTCATGGTATGATTTTCTTCAAAGGTCAAAGGTCTTTCAAAATGAAATTTTTTCTGTTCTTGTTTGATTGTGAAATTGTTTTATTTTACTAAAAGATCTCTTAAAAACTATCATACCTGACACTAACAATCTTTAATGTCTTAAATTGGTCCTTATCTGTCATTTTTCAAAATTTAAATCTTGCCACGTCTTTCCCCAAACTCTTTTAAATGATTTAAATCAGATGGGATCACAAATCTCAAATGGTTTGATATTTTTGATCATGGGAGAGATCGTGATTTAAATCTCAAATCTGTTTTAATGGAATTGGTTTTAGTCCTTCAAAGGCACTTGTGCCTCCATGTGCCAAACGATTTCAAATATACAATGCACATGTTGAGGATGAGCATTTATCCTAAAACAAGATGAGCATTTAAACAAGGCACATATTCTCCCATGTTTTCTAAACCTTATTAAATCACTTGGGATCAAAAATCTCAAAGGGTTTGATATTTTTGATCGGGGGAGAATTTGTGATTTAATAATGAAATTTGATAAAAGGTGATCGTTTTGATTTAATTGTGCACGCTGCTCGCTCATATGTGCTAAACGCTTTCGAATCTTGAAGCACATATTGAGGGGGAGCAAATAAACTATCGAGGTACGAAAGCTTTTTAAAGTGATTTATAAAGTACCTTGATTGAGTTTTCAAATGGTTTTCTTAATGGCTCTTGTGATTGTGGTTTTGCTTCAAAAGAACTCTTGCCTCTATGTGTTAAAATTATTTCTCTTATCCTATGCACATATTGAGGGGGAGAATTTACCAAGAAAATCAAATGGCTTTTTCGTATGAAAATTGTGATCAAAGAAAATATTTCAAAGTCCTTTTGCCTCCTGTGCTAAACAATTTCTAAATCATACGCACATGTTGAGGGGGAGGTTTTCTAAATGATCAAAACTATTAGGGTACAAAATGCTTTGATCTCGTATCACAAGTACCTTGATTGTTTTTCCAAATGATTTTTCAATTGGTTTCAAGGAAGAATGAACTGTACCAAAAGACCGACCATTTTAATTTATGCATGGTGTTATAAGGATGGTTAGGTTAGGTATTCGTTCCCACGATCCCGCCAGAGCCGGAGGGATCTACCCAGGGATAATCCACTAGATAGTGTAGAGTCCTTAGGTATGATGAAAAAAAAGGAGAAAAATGAGAATATGGGAAGAGTGCGGACTGAGACAGAGCTAGTACTGGAATAAACCCAACAAGGTTCTAGTTATGAAGTCTCGGTAAGCACTGAAGGGGTTGAAGAATGAAAAAGAAATGAATATGAAAAGGGTGAAAAGAAATAGCCCTCCAATAATTCAACCTTAGGGCAGAAACCGGGTTCAATACATATGCTACTGGTGGTTACTAAGGTAACACTTGTATTGAAGACAAGACGTCATGGACCCAGTGACGCACTGCACTTCAACTTCCCAAACCACTCAAGTTCCTCTTAAAAGGACTTGTTTCATTCTCATGGGGAACCGACATTATCTATCGACTTTCTCTTAGAGATTGTTGATATTGAAGAAGGAGACCCTCTCCCTAGTATCCAATACATGAACCAAATGTGCACGATTGAGTCTAGAGCCAAGAGATCATCCACAATATCTCGTTAGGACACTAAATTCTTGAAGACTTGCTTTTTCACACAATGTGAAAAGTAAGTATATATTAAGAGTCCTACGCATTATCCTTGTGGTATTGCCAGAACAACCGAGTGATATGTAAAAAATATTCACAATGAAGATGGAAATCCTTCTAGAGCCAACATCAAACAAGCTCTTGGTGGGTGACATGTGAGATCTTTTCAAAAGATTAAGCTTGTGACAACTGGATAGAAACGATGGGGAGATTCAATCTTGAATCAACCTTGGTCCAGGAATGGAATTGACGTATACTTTTGGAAAAACCATTCGATGTGCAAACCTTCTTTTCTCTAGCACGTCGAATGTGCTAAACGCTTTCGAATCTTGAAGCACATATTGAGGGGGAGCAAATAAACTATCGAGGTACGAAAGCTTTTTAAAGTGATTTATAAAGTACCTTGATTGAGTTTTCAAATGGTTTTCTTAATGGCTCTTGTGATTGTGGTTTTGCTTCAAAAGAACTCTTGCCTCTATGTGTTAAAATGATTTCTCTTATCCTATGCACATATTGAGGGGGATAATTTACCAAGAAAATCAAATGGCTTTTTCGTATGAAAATTGTGATCAAAGAAAATATTTCAAAGTCCTTTTGCCTCCTGTGCTAAACAATTTCTAAATCATACGCACATGTTGAGGGGGAGGTTTTCTAAATGATCAAAACTATTAGGGTACAAAATGCTTTGATCTCGTATCACAAGTACCTTGATTGTTTTTCCAAATGATTTTTCAATTGGTTTCAAGGAAGAATGAACTGTACCAAAAAGCCCGACCATTTTACTTTATGTATGGAGTTATACGGATGGTTAGGTTAGGTATTTGTTCCCACGATCCGCCAGAACAGGAGGGATCTACCCAGGGACAATCCACTAGATAGTGTAGAGTCCTTAGGTATATTGAAAAAAAGAGAAAAATGAGAAATGAGAAGAGTGCGGACTGAGACAGAGCTAGTACTGGAATAAACCCAACAAGGTTCTAGTTATGAAGTCTCGGTAAGCATTGAAGGGGTTGAAGAATGAAAAAGAATTGAATGTGAAAAAGGGTGAAAAGAATAGCCCTCCAATAATTCAACCTTAGGGCAGTAACCGGGTTCAATACATATGCTACTGGTGGTTACTAAGGTAACACTGGTATTGAAGACAAGACATCATGGACCCACTGATGCACTGCACTAAACTTTCCAAGCCACTCAAGTTCCTATTAAAAGGGCTTGTTTCATTCTCACGGGGAACCGACATTATCTATCGACTTTCTCTTAGAGATTGTTGATATTGAAGAAGGAGACCCTCTCCCTAGTCTCCAACATAGGAACCAAATGTGCACTATTGAGTCTAGAGCCAAGAGATCATCCACAATATCTCATTAGGACACTATTCTTGAAGACTTGCTGTTTCACACAATGTGGAAAGTAAGAATATATTAAGAGTCCTGCGCATTATCCTTGTGGTATTGCCAGAACATCTGAGTGATATGTAAAAGTATTCACGATGAAGAAGGAAATCCTTCTAGAGCCAACATCAAACAAGCTCTTGGTGGGTGACATGTGAGATCTTCTCGAAAGATCAAGCTTGTGACAACTGGATAGAAACGATGGGGAGATTCATTCTTAAATCAACCTTGGTCCAGGAATGGAATTGACGAATACTTTTGGAAAAATCGTTCGATGTGCAAACCTTCTTTTCTCTAGCACGTCGAATGTGTATTCATTTCAAATTCAAAAAGTATCTCTGATTGAAAAATACTTTTAGAAAAACCGTTCGATGTGCGAATCTCTTCTTTTCGCTAGCACGTCGAATGTGTACTCATTCTCTAATACAAAAAGTATTTTGATTGAAAATTGATCTTTCTCATAAAACCTTCGTCGTATTGCAAAACTCTTTCTTCAAGAAATACGCGATTGTTTTTCAAATCATTTTTCATCAATCAGTGAATCTCAATTTGCTGGTTCACTCACTTCGTGTTGTCTTCTTTGAGACGTTCCGGTTTGAGAACAGCTAGAACAGCTGCGAAACCCTGTCAAGGAGATTCTTAGGAATCCTACCTGTTCACAGGCAGTACTTGTACTGATCAATGGGGAACCGTGGGCCGTGTACCTCAATTCGACGAAAGTGATCAAAGACACTTTCGTGTGTTTTATTGCTAACTGTTGTTTGCAGGTACATTTGGACGGTTGCAGCTGATCAGAATTGAGCGGTCAATCCAAAGCCGCATGCTCACAACATCCACACTTAATTTGAAGAAATCATGACTGGTGCATATCTACATAACCTGGTTCTGATATTTTTATACTATACTTCTGTAACACCCCCAAATTTGTTTAGCGGAAGCATACGTGTTATTCGGGAGCGTTACGGGACTGGTGAATCACAACACAAGTAATAAAGAATGGAATACATACTCCGTTTGATTTCATAAAATAGTTTTAAAATATTATCTTACAGCATAGTTTAAATAAATGGGTACATCCCATTAGTTATAGTGGTCCCAAAGTAAAAACATCATTTTTGTGTAAAAACACTTCTTTAATATTACTACGACCATACATCCGCTTCTTTCCTTTCCTTCAAGAACAAATCTTAAACACCTGAGAAAATATGCTAAAAGGTCAGCTAAAAGCTGGTGAGTTCATAGGTTTAAGTTAAAATAGTAAGCTTGGACCATAAGCAAGGGCATATAATCATTACAACGAATATAATGATATATGTATGAATGTCTATTACGTTATCTCTAAGTTCATGCAACCGATACTACGACAGTTTCTGTATGCTAAAAGATGTCATACAATATAGGGGCCCATAGCAAGTGTTTTGTCCCTCAACACTTGGTTCCGACATGGTATACGTTTCGCTTTGGCCTAAGCATGGCCAACCGAACGGAGGAGTCACCCTCAATAGATCTATTTATAACATTCGCGTTTCCCAATGGGGAATTGACGGTTCATGAAAAAGGGCATTCTCTAGGGACATAAGGGCTTAGGCTAAACCACGTAATAGTAATCATGTAATAGTTTTGGTCCGTAAAAGGTTTTGCATATTTCTCACCCCAAAATGTATAAAACAGTTTATCAAGTAAAAGTGGGGCTATGAAACTCACCTTAGCAAAAGTGCAAATCCAAATGTGGGATTAGTGATGGTTGTGGAGTGGCACCGACACGCGACCTAGATAAGGAGGGTAATGTTTTAGTTCATTGTTTTAAGTATTACATACTTAAAATGGTGCAATTAATATTATTCTTATATAAGAGTTTTAAAATCAACCTTTAGTTTGTAAAAGTAATTTAAGAGATTTTCTAGTAAGTATATGAATGTATATATACTCTTTTCATTTTGACGTTAGTATGGTTTTAAGATCCAAGTTTGATTTAAAACACATAATTAAAATGTTCCATTAGTAAGTATATAGATGTATATATACCTATTTAAATTGACACAAAATGGTGTTGTCAAAATTATAATTTGTTTTCTATTTGTATTTAGGAAAATGCTCAAGTGAAATATATAGTCATCAATTTTAAAATGGACTAGGAAATAATATAGTGGTATCTTATTTATTTAACAACTAGTTCCGTATATATAGTTTTCGATGAGACGTTCACTTGACATACATTTCTTTACACATTGTCGTTAAATTCATTTCGCAAATCTTATTATATAACTCATAATTTTTAGACACTTGGTTCATTGTTTGTACGCCGTTACTCTTGTTTTATACGTCGATATATGAGTACATAACTAAAGTCGAACTCTTCAAATGTGCAACAAATGAGTTTAGCTTTGTGGTTTATTCCGGTATTACTTGACGCGTTTCAATTACTAAAACCAACATCCAAAACTGTAAGTGGGCTGTGGCCCGGCAGTTTGGGTACACGAATGGGCTTGGCCCAAAAGAGTTCAAGAAACCTTTTGAGATACATATGGGTTGTGGCCCATCAGTTTTTGTTAGTAGCCTTTGCTACTACACTAGTCAAGAAGTTGCAAATGTATTGGACTTGGGTAAAATGTTTAACGCAGGGAACACAAAAAAAAAGAAAGGGAAATGTAGTCAATACATATTTGAGAGGTAGAGAGTTTGAGTTAAACTGCTATCATCTCGGAGTTACAATCGGGTCACGACTAATGTGCTTGAACACATCTTGGCTACCCGTCTTGATCATAACATCACAATGAGTATTCGGCCAAATCAAAAGGAAGACATAAAGCTAGTTTTCCAACAAGATGAACACCTAGCTAAACCAAGATATCAAACTCTTGTGAGACTAAAGTTTCTAGTTGTATGTTCGGCTGATGGTGTCATGGGTCTCGAAATGGACTCCCTTTCGAGCCGAACAACTCCACAACAAGGATAACGAAAAGTATGTGACTAAGTGTCATAATTTAAACTTGTTACAAGGTGCTTGACTTACTAAGTCAAGTGCCTCTTCCAAGGTCGAATTTCTAGATTCTAAGACCATGCTTACTAGTAGACTTACAAATGAGAAATCTTCAACTCTTTGGTTTCAGCTATTCGACAGAAATAGTTTTCAAACAAGACATCCAAATTATCACTATAGTGTTAACAAACTCGATTATACATGACATGGATTTTACAAGGTGAGGTCAAGACAAAGACTCCTAAGTTGAGTATGATGATGATGGAGTCGAGACTAACTATACGCGATAGAGCAAAGAAATGGCAAGGCTATACCATGGTTGAGTACTACTCAACCCGGTTCCTACCTCGATAGTAAACCAAACCCACTTATTACCAATGACTTACTTAAATTCCGGAGTGACATAGTTGTTTATAAAAAGTGAGTATTATCACGTCGAGATTACTTAGTTGTATAGTTAAATTACCAAGTTGCTATAAGACTTAACCTTCATTTTCTCGACTCATAAATCTCGACAGAAAACTATACGGACCCTTGAGCACATAACAACTTAAGTTTTTCGGTTACCAAACAAGATTAGCAAAACAAGTAACATCAAAATCTCAACTAGTTATATACATGAATTTCAACGTGGCATTCAAAACTTAAACTCAAATCGACATGACCACAAACACATGATAAGTTCATTGATAAACTCTTCCACTCTTAAAATCATAAAACAACATAGAAACATAACAACAAAGAGATGATAACCTTAAATCCGAAAATGATAGGTGATGAACGAAAAGTTGCTCCTTGGATTCGGACCAAACAAGACTCGAATTAGCTCCAAGATACCTCCAATTGCAAAACCCCCAAATCAATTTTGGAAAACCCTAACTTTGACAAACCCTAGTTTTTGAGAGAAAATGAAATTGAAGCTCAACTTGGGGTTCTTGCATCTCCACTAGAGATATAGAGGTACTTTGGGTAAAGCTTGAACTCTCTCTCTTCTTGGTGTTTGGATTGAAGTCGAAAATGGCTAGCTTCCAAGAATGGACGAATCTTGTGAATTGGCTCAAGGTAGATTGGAGTAGAGATATGCTTCTTGTGAATGATCTCATTTTGATTCTTCTTGGATTCGTTTAACCCATAGCAGGCGCACCAAGGTTAGATTTGAGACCAAATCTTTCATGAATATAGTATGAGAGATGAGGAGATGATGGAAAGGCATGTTTGGCTTCCCTCTTTGGGAGATTCGGACTAGTGAGAGGTGTAGGAGTAGGTTGAAGAGAATATTTGGTTAACTTGTTTTTCCTGGTTCATGTTTGCTTTAGACGTGGAAGGGAGAAGACCAAAGAGACATTTTGCTCATGTCTAACTTGTGTCCTCTTTGGTTTTGTCGTGAGTGGGTAGTGAAAAGACAAAGGAGTATTATCTAAATATTTTACCAAAGTTTACCTTTAAGGTGAAAGTATAAATGGGTGTCTTTATGTATCTTATTCATGGTACACTTGTGATAGTGTATGTATATACTTTACACTTAAGTATTAATGGTATTTGAGTTTTATAAAAATTTTGTTTGAGTGATAGTGTGTTATATATTTTGTGTCCCGCGATATTAATTTGTGACCAATGTATCATTGTTCGATAACTTTTATAACGTAGTGTCTTATTGTTACGTGCATGAAATATTTCATCTTTGTAATATTCCAAGTTGTTGACATTTGTTAATTGTTTTAGTGTGTCCTTATCATAGTGTCGGTACGCGTGCAGTGTCGGGCACTGGGGTAACGAGATAACCTCCCGTCTTACAGTTTAATCATATGACAAAAATGAAATATTCATAAAATAATATGAATGCAAGAGCGGTGAGATTTATTGTATGCGAGTTATCTACTCAAATGCTCGGGCAAAGCTTGTGCATGCTTAATGAGTTTGGCTTAGTAGAAATGATTTACTAATTATCAGTTAAATTTTAGTGAAAATTTACCGTGTGTCACATCCTCCCCGTCTTGGAAGAGAAAACCGTCCTCGGTTTTCAGTTAGGATTACTTGGTGAAGTAGAGAAAAGGTGTGGGTATTTGCGTTTGAATTGGTCTTCGCGTTCCCACGTGTATTCTGGACCTCTTTAAGAGTTACAACGGACTTTGACGATCGGGATGCGGCTTTGCTTAAGCCGTTTGATTTCCCTATCCATGATTTCAATGGGTTCCTCGACAAAATTCAATCTTTCGTCGACTTGGATTTCTTCCAAAGGAATAGCAAGAGTTTCGTCGGCAAGACATTTCTTTAGGTTGCACACGTGAAACACGTTATGCACAGAGCTGAGTTCTTGTGGTAATTCAAGGCGGTACGCTACCGGTCCGATCCTAGTAAGAATTTTGAAAGGTCCAATATAACGAGGATTTAACTTTCCACGTTTTCCGAAACGGATTACGCCCTTCCATGGTGCAACTTTGAGCATAACTTTATCTCCCACTTGAAACTCAAGTGGCTTCCTCCTTTTATCCGCGTAGCTCTTTTGGCGGTCACGAGCTGCTTGTAGTTGGCTTTTGATTTGTACAATCTTCTCGGTAGTTTCTTGGATTAACTCCGGACCAGTAAGTTGACTTTCTCCAACTTCGGCCCAGCACACCGGTGATCTACACTTCCGACCATAGAGTGCTTCATATGGTGCGGCCTTGATACTTGTGTGATAGCTGTTGTTGTAAGAAAACTCGGCTAATGGCAAGTGTTTATCCCAGCCATTTCCAAAGTCTATCACACATGCTCTTAGCATATCCTCTAGTGTTTGGATTGTTCTCTCGCTTTGTCCATCAGTCTGAGGATGGTAAGCGGTGCTCATGTCGAGGTTAGATCCTAAAGCATCTTGAAGTGATTTCCAGAAGTTTGAGGTGAAACGGCTATCTCTGTCCGAAATGATGGAAATTGGTACACCATGGCGTGCGATGATTTCTTTCAGGTGTAGTTGTGCGAGTTTTTCCATTCCATCACTTTCTTTCATCGGTAGGAAATGTGCTGATTTGGTGAGACGGTCAACTATTACCCAAATAGTGTCGTAGCCTCTAGCGGTTTTAGGCAACTTAGTGATAAAGTCCATTGTTATGCGTTCCCATTTCCACTCGGGGATTTCGGGTTGTACTAGTAGACCTGAGGGTCTCTGATGTTCAGCTTTTACCTTTGAACAAGTTAAACATCGGCTGACATATGTTGCAATGTCGGCTTTTATGTTGGGCCACCAGTACAATTTCTTCAAATCAAGGTACATTTTGTCGGACCCTGGGTGGATGGAGTATTTAGACTTGTGGGACTCATGCATAATGACGTCGCGAATTCCTCCGTAGAGTGGTATCCAACTTCGCTCTTTGAAACACAAGGTTCCGTCCGACCTTTTTACGAATCCGTTTTCACTTTCTGGCATCCCGTAAAGGTTCTCATTCGGACGATCTTCTTCCTTGAGTGCTTCCAATTGAGCCTCGAGAATTTTGGTTGGAAGAGGTGAACTAATTGTCATACCCAAGGATCTGACTCTAAGAGGTTTTGGTCGCTCTTTCCTACTGAGAGCATCAGCAACTACATTCGCTTTACCCGGATGGTAACGAATTTCGCAGTCGTAATCATTGAGTAATTCCAACCATCGGCGTTGTCTCATGTTCAGTTCTTTCTGATCCAAGATGTGTTGTAGGCTTTTGTGATCAGTGTATACGACACACTTTGTGCCATACAAGTAGTGTCTCCAAATTCTGAGTGCGAACACAACTGCTCCTAACTCCAAATCGTGTGTCGTGTAATTCTTCTCGTGAGTCTTCAATTGGCGAGAGGCGTATGCTATCACCTTCTCCCTTTGCATTAATACTGCTCCGAGCCCCTCATGTGAAGCGTCGCAATATACGACAAAGTCCTCACTACCTTCTGGTAAGGCCAGAACAGGTGCACTACACAACTTTTCTTTAAGGAGTTGAAAAGCTTCTTCTTCTTTCTCTCCCCAGTCAAACTTTGCATTTTTCTGGGTTAGCTTGGTTAAAGATTTGGCAATCTTTGAGAAACCGTCAATAAATCTCCTGTAGTACCCAGCAAGTCCTAAGAATTGGCGTATTTCGGTAGGAGTTGTGGGTGTCGCCCAATCCTTTATTGACTCGATCTTAGCAGGGTCTACATGTATGCCTTGACTGTCGATTACATGACCCAAGAATTGTACGGTAGGTATCCAAAATTCACACTTCGAGAATTTCGCATACAGTTCTTCCTTCTTCAACAATTCCAAGATCAATCTAAGGTGTTCTTCGTGTTCTTTCGCACTCTTGGAATAAATTAGGATGTCGTCAATGAACACGATCACAAATTTATCCAAGTAGGGTTTACACACTCGGTTCATGAGATCCATGAACACAGCTGGTGCGTTGGTTAACCCAAAAGGCATGACTTGGAACTCGTAATGTCCATAACGAGTTCTGAAGGAGGTTTTGGGAATATCTTCTTCTCGAACTCTTAGTTGATGGTATCCAGACCTTAAGTCAATTTTTGAATAAACACTCGAACCTTGAAGTTGATCGAATAAGTCATCGATTCTCGGGAGTGGGTAACGGTTCTTAATGGTTAGTTTATTCAACTCACGATAGTCAATGCACATCCTGAAGGTTCCGTCTTTCTTCTTGACGAACAGGACTGGTGCTCCCCATGGCGATGAGCTTGGTCTGATGAACCCTTTTTCCGCAAGTTCCGACAACTGGTTTGATAACTCCTGAAGTTCCGTTGGAGCTAATCGATAAGGTGCTCTTGCCACTGGTGCGGCACCAGGCACTAAATCGATCTGAAATTCAACCTGTCGGGTCGGCGGAAGTCCTGGCAAGTCTTCGGGAAAGACTTCAGGGAATTCTCTTACTATTGGCACGTCCTCCAGACGTTTTTCTTCTCCTTCGTCTTCGTCCTTTCCGGTGACTTGCGCTAGGAAGATATGACATCCTTCCTCGATACACCTTAACACCTTGGTACAGGAAATGACATGCAATCTTGAAGCGTTTCTTCTGTCACTTCTGTCTCCTTCTATTGTTAGGACTTCATCTCCATAGGGTACTCGAACGAGTTTCTCGTCGCAAATGATTGCAGCATGATATTTTGCTAACCAATCCATTCCGACAATGACATCGAAACTACCCAATGCTACTGGTATCAAGTCGATATTGAATGGGTGGTTTAACAGGTTAAGGGTGCAACCTCTTATGATGGTATCTACCCTTTCTATGTTACCGTTAGCTAGTTCCACGTTGTATGCATTTCCTAATGCGGTTGGGGCAATATCGAGTAGTGGACTAAACGTATTAGAAACAAAACTCCTATCGGCCCCCGTATCAAACAATATGGATGCATAACGGTTATTTATAAGGAACGTACCCGTCACAACATTCGGGTCTTCCTGAGCTTCCACTTTGGTTACAGCATAGACTCTCCCACGAGCTCCTTCTCCATTTCCCTGACTACTCGATTGTCCAACATTTCCCTGAATCCTGCCATTCCCATGGCTTCCTGGATTCCCTCGGTTTCCTTGATTTCCTTCACGACCTTGGTTTCTGGTCTTTCGGAATTCATTCTTATAATGCCCTTTTTCACCACAACCAAAGCAAGTTATATTAGCTTTCGGGTCCTGAGCTGGAGCTGTTTGAACTGTCGCCAATGATTTGGACCTGCAGTTCCTGGTTAAGTGTCCGATCTTCTGACAATTACGGCACTTAACGGTACACTGCCCCTTGTGATGCAGTGTGCATCGATTGCACAATGGTGCAGTCCCTGAGTACGGTTTTCTTTCTCCGACATTCACTGAATAAGCTCTAGCAACATTTTGCCTTTTGTTTGGGTTGTTGTGGTTGTTCCTATTGTTGTTACCACGGTATTCATAGTTGTTGTAACCTTGAGAATGGTCATCCCATTTCCTCTTACTGTCAACCACTTTGTCCATGGAATCCTCAATCACTTGGTCCATGAGTTTGTTGGCTACTTCGATGGTTTCATGAAGATCAATAGCCTTAGAAGTGGTTACATTGCCCTTGATAGGTTGAGGCAATCCTCCGATGTATCTCTCCAACAATCGGGTCTCAGTGGGAACCATTTCAGGACACAATAAGGCTAGCTCTTGAAATCGCTGATTATAAGCAGCCATATTGGTGCCTTGAACCTTGAGGTTCCAAAACTCATGTTCGAGCTTCTTGATTTCATTACGAGGACAGTACTTTCGAAGTACCATTTCCTTGAAGTTTTCCCATGGCATGGCATAGGCAACATCAATACTAGCGGATTTCAGAAAATTGTTCCACCAGGTCAAAGCAGCGTCTGTGAAAGTGAATGATGCATACTTAACCTTAGAATCTTCTTCGCAATTGCAGATTCGGAACACAGTCTCGAGCTTTTCGATCCACCTAGTCAGACCGACAGCTCCTTCGGTTCCACTAAAGCTTCCAGTCACGGTTTTACGAAAGTCTTGATAAGTACAAGTGCGGTTGTGAGTGGGTGGTCTTGAAGTTCCAGCATTAGTAGATGAATGGTTTGCTGCAGCTAAAGCGGCGTTCACCCGCTCATTGACTAGTTGGTCGATCATGGCTTGATTCATGATAGGTTGGATTGGAGTAGCCCTAGCAGGAGTAGTGGCTTCAGCAGTCTGATCAGGTGTGACTCTGTTTGGAATAGCAGCATTTGCGGCTTGGTTGCGAGTGACCCTCGCTGGGATGGGAGCATTGGAGGCTCCACCAGGGTTAGTACGTTTAGATCTTCTTTTTGGTGGCATTTCTGCAGTAAGAAAGGTGATGAGATATAGAACCTTTTAAACAAGGTAAGTGCCACGTAATATTGTGGTTATCGTAGATAGATCATATGTGCAATCTATAAAAGTAGAGACAACTGGATAGGAAAATAAGTTCGTCATAGATAGAATTTCGGTTACAAGGTTCCTACGGTACATGATGAGATACTAGCTGGAGTACAACCGAAATACAACGGAATACAAAGGAAATACAATAGAAAACACAATTGAAGTACGAGGATAATAACTAACACTAACTGTTATAGCTCAGTTTAGTGCACTACAATCATGCAATGGAATCTAAGGATGATCGGTACGTAATCGCTCTATGGTAGCAATCAGCTCTCGCTGTGTATCCTCCAATCTCTCGATACGCCTCATCTGTGATGCCAACATAGACTCTAAACCAGTAGTCCTCTGCCATCCCTCTCTGACAGTATCTCTCGCAATCCACTGGACGCTCTCTAGCTCCTCTAGTCGTCCGTGTATCTGAGTCTGACCTCTACCCAAAGCTCGTACTCTGCTGTCCAACTCTCTGACGTCCTCAACCTGAGTCTCAACCCTAAAACCCAGTCGTATCCTCTCGTGTCTCTCGAGTCCCATGCTCTCAAACAACACATCAGTGACTCGGTCTAAACCCTCAACACGCTGCTCGCAAGCTTGCAAGTGTGTTGGATCGATCCTCTCTAGCTGATCAGAATGGACTCCTAGCAATGTCTCATGATAGTCCAACTGAATGAGTATCCTCTCAGTGAGGGTCAGATCACCTTCTGGAGATCCTGACAAGTCTGGCTCGGTCTGTGCCTCAACTGGTGCAGCTTCCTCAATGGTCTCAAGCTGTCTAGTGGTGCGCTCAAGGCGCTCCATGTCTGCTGCAGATGGTACAAACGAAGGTGATGACGGACTATAGCTCGGACTAGTGACAAGTGGTACTGAACTGATCAAGCAATCAATATCTCTCCAATCAATCTCACCACTCTCCTCTTGACTGTGGAGAAAAGCGGCTCTCTGCCCTAATCCAAATGGTGCATCAATATCCATGTCATCGTCTAATCTCTGAGCCATCCTGGAGCTCTGTCCTAGCTCCTGTATACTCTGAACAATCTCCAGACCCTGTGTACTCACATCTGCTGCTATGCTAACATAGCCAGGGACACTCTCAGTCGGTATGGGCTCTGGAAATTCCTCCTCAGGATCCTCTTCCGGATCTTCTTCCGGATCTTCCTCAGAGTAAGAATCAGTAGATCTCCTGAGTCTCTGATGAGGTGGTGACTCAGTGGGTGATGGTGTCGGTGACTCTGAAGTAGTAGAAGGACCCATGTAAGCAGCGCGGGTCATCCGAGAAGCTAGTGCAGGCACATATGAGTACCGCTCTCGATATCCAGGTACTCTCACAATCATACGGGGCTTTTGCCTGCGCGTCAACAGGGCTGATGGAGTGGTGGTGAGGGTAGGTATAAGTGGAGTAGGTGCAATAGCTGGCTGGACTGCTAGTGTGGCCTGTACATATGGATCAGTGGCCGAGTGTGCAAGCTGGCGGATGGTCGGTGAGTGAGCTAATAGGATGTCCTCCTGAACATCGTGAGGAAAGGCTGGGCAAGACATAGTCTGTGACAAGACGGTGCATATGTGTAAGTATGTGGAAAAATATGCTCATGATGGATATGAAATAGTGTATAAGTAAATAGGAAAATAAAACATGTAATCCTATTAAATGAACTTTAAGTATAATGGCAAGTAAGGCAAGCGGCAATCGGCGGTCGTAGTATGATGTTTTTGGTGAAAAGTAGTTATAGTTTAGGGTTTATATGTACCTAGTTCTCTATAACTTAGGCTCTGATGCCAATCTGTAACACCCTCAAATTTGTTTAGCGGAAGCATACGTGTTATTCGGGAGCGTTACGGGACTGGTGAATCACAACACAAGTAATAAAGAACGGAATACATACTCCGTTTGATTTCATAAAATAGTTTTAAAATATTATCTTACAGCATAGTTTAAATAAATGGGTACATCCCATTAGTTATAGTGGTCCCAAAGTAAAAACATCATTTTTGTGTAAAAACACTTCTTTAATATTACTACGACCATACATCCGCTTCTTGCCTTGCCTTCAAGAACAAATCTTAAACACCTGAGAAAATATGCTAAAAGGTCAGCTAAAAGCTGGTGAGTTCATAGGTTTAAGTTAAAATAGTAAGCTTGGACCATAAGCAAGGGCATATAATCATTACAACGAATATAATGATATATGTATGAATGTCTATTATGTTAGCTCTAAGTTCATGCAACCGATACTACGACAGTTTCTGTATGCTAAAAGATGTCATACAATATAGGGGCCCATAGCAAGTGTTTTGTCCCTCAACACTTGGTTCCGACATGGTATACGTTTCGCTTTGGCCTAAGCATGGCCAACCGAACGGAGGAGTCACCCTCAATAGATCTATTTATAACATTCGCGTTTCCCAATGGGGAATTGACGGTTCATGAAAAAGGGCATTCTCTAGGGACATAAGGGCTTAGGCTAAACCACGTAATAGTAATCATGTAATAGTTTTGGTCCGTAAAAGGTTTTGCATATTTCTCACCCCAAAATGTATAAAACAGTTTATCAAGTAAAAGTGGGGCTATGAAACTCACCTTAGCAAAAGTGCAAATCCAAATGTGGGATTAGTGATGGTTGTGGAGTGGCACCGACACGCGACCTAGATAAGGAGGGTAATGTTTTAGTTCATTGTTTTAAGTATTACATACTTAAAATGGTGCAATTAATATTATTCTTATATAAGAGTTTTAAAATCAACCTTTAGTTTGTAAAAGTAATTTAAGAGATTTTCTAGTAAGTATATGAATGTATATATACTCTTTTCATTTTGACGTTAGTATGGTTTTAAGATCCAAGTTTGATTTAAAACACATAATTAAAATGTTCCATTAGTAAGTATATAGATGTATATATACCTATTTAAATTGACACAAAATGGTGTTGTCAAAATTATAATTTGTTTTCTATTTGTATTTAGGAAAATGCTCAAGTGAAATATATAGTCATCAATTTTAAAATGGACTAGGAAATAATATAGTGGTATCTTATTTATTTAACAACTAGTTCCGTATATATAGTTTTCGATGAGACGTTCACTTGACATACATTTCTTTACACATTGTCGTTAAATTCATTTCGCAAATCTTATTATATAACTCATAATTTTTAGACACTTGGTTCATTGTTTGTACGCCGTTACTCTTGTTTTATACGTCGATATATGAGTACATAACTAAAGTCGAACTCTTCAAATGTGCAACAAATGAGTTTAGCTTTGTGGTTTATTCCGGTATTACTTGACGCGTTTCAATTACTAAAACCAACATCCAAAACTGTAAGTGGGCTGTGGCCCGGCAGTTTGGGTACACGAATGGGCTTGGCCCAAAAGAGTTCAAGAAACCTTTTGAGATACATATGGGTTGTGGCCCATCAGTTTTTGTTAGTAGCCTTTGCTACTAAACTAGTCAAGAAGTTGCAAATGTATTGGACTTGGGTAAAATGTTTAACGCAGGGAACACAAAAAAAAAGAAAGGGAAATGTAGTCAATACATATTTGAGAGGTAGAGAGTTTGAGTTAAACTGCTATCATCTCGGAGTTACAATCGGGTCACGACTAATGTGCTTGAACACATCTTGGCTACCCGTCTTGATCATAACATCACAATGAGTATTCGGCCAAATCAAAAGGAAGACATAAAGCTAGTTTTCCAACAAGATGAACACCTAGCTAAACCAAGATATCAAACTCTTGTGAGACTAAAGTTTCTAGTTGTATGTTCGGCTGATGGTGTCATGGGTCTCGAAATGGACTCCCTTTCGAGCCGAACAACTCCACAACAAGGATAACGAAAAGTATGTGACTAAGTGTCATAAGTTAAACTTGTTACAAGGTGCTTGACTTACTAAGTCAAGTGCCTCTTCCAAGGTCGAATTTCTAGATTCTAAGACCATGCTTACTAGTAGACTTACAAATGAGAAATCTTCAACTCTTTGGTTTCAGCTATTCGACAGAAATAGTTTTCAAACAAGACATCCAAATTATCACTATAGTGTTAACAAACTCGATTATACATGACATGGATTTTACAAGGTGAGGTCAAGACAAAGACTCCTAAGTCGAGTATGATGATGATGGAGTCGAGACTAACTATACGCGATAGAGCAAAGAAATGGCAAGGCTATACCATGGTTGAGTACTACTCAACCCGGTTCCTACCTCGATAGTAAACCAAACCCACTTATTACCAATGACTTACTTAAATTCCGGAGTGACATAGTTGTTTATAAAAAGTGAGTATTATCACGTCGAGATTACTTAGTTGTATAGTTAAATTACCAAGTTGCTATAAGACTTAACCTTCATTTTCTCGACTCATAAATCTCGACAGAAAACTATACGGACCCTTGAGCACATAACAACTTAAGTTTTTCGGTTACCAAACAAGATTAGCAAAACAAGTAACATCAAAATCTCAACTAGTTATATACATGAATTTCAACGTGGCATTCAAAACTTAAACTCAAATCGACATGACCACAAACACATGATAAGTTCATTGATAAACTCTTCCACTCTTAAAATCATAAAACAACATAGAAACATAACAACAAAGAGATGATAACCTTAAATCCGAAAATGATAGGTGATGAACGAAAAGTTGCTCCTTGGATTCGGACCAAACAAGACTCGAATTAGCTCCAAGATACCTCCAATTACAAAACCCCCAAATCAATTTTGGAAAACCCTAACTTTGACAAACCCTAGTTTTTGAGAGAAAATGAAATTGAAGCTCAACTTGGGGTTCTTGCATCTCCACTAGAGATATAGAGGTACTTTGGGTAAAGCTTGAACTCTCTCTCTTCTTGGTGTTTGGATTGAAGTCGAAAATGGCTAGCTTCCAAGAATGGACGAATCTTGTGAATTGGCTCAAGGTAGATTGGAGTAGAGATATGCTTCTTGTGAATGATCTCATTTTGATTCTTCTTGGATTCGTTTAACCCATAGCAGGCGCACCAAGGTTAGATTTGAGACCAAATCTTTCATGAATATAGTATGAGAGATGAGGAGATGATGGAAAGGCATGTTTGGCTTCCCTCTTTGGGAGATTCGGACTAGTGAGAGGTGTAGGAGTAGGTTGAAGAGAATATTTGGTTAACTTGTTTTTCCTGGTTCATGTTTGCTTTAGACGTGGAAGGGAGAAGACCAAAGAGACATTTTGCTCATGTCTAACTTGTGTCCTCTTTGGTTTTGTCGTGAGTGGGTAGTGAAAAGACAAAGGAGTATTATCTAAATATTTTACCAAAGTTTACCTTTAAGGTGAAAGTATAAATGGGTGTCTTTATGTATCTTATTCATGGTACACTTGTGATAGTGTATGTATATACTTTACACTTAAGTATTAATGGTATTTGAGTTTTATAAAAATTTTGTTTGAGTGATAGTGTGTTATATATTTTGTGTCCCGCGATATTAATTTGTGACCAAGGTATCATTGTTCGATAACTTTTATAACGTAGTGTCTTATTGTTACGTGCATGAAATATTTCATCTTTGTAATATTCCAAGTTGTTGACATTTGTTAATTGTTTTAGTGTGTCCTTATCATAGTGTCGGTACGCGTGCAGTGTCGGGCACTGGGGTAACGAGATAACCTCCCGTCTTACAGTTTAATCATATGACAAAAATGAAATATTCATAAAATAATATGAATGCAAGAGCGGTGAGATTTATTGTATGCGAGTTATCTACTCAAATGCTCGGGCAAAGCTTGTGCATGCTTAATGAGTTTGGCTTAGTAGAAATGATTTACTAATTATCAGTTAAATTTTAGTGAAAATTTACCGTGTGTCACAGCTTCTGCTACGCTGCTGCAAATATCATGAACCAGTAAGGCTTCCGCTACTCTGATGGAAAGTTGTCATGATTCAAAAGTGTGAGCATGTCGGTCCAAAAGTCACAACTTCACATGATGGCAACACAATAAAGGGTAGTCCAGAGATTTACTGTGGCTGATGATCTCAATGAAAGCTCGAAGATCATCAAAGATGTGGATCAGTTAAAGGCCTCTACTAAAAGTACAAATCAATGCGGACTTTGAAGTTGCACTACTTAAGCACAAAGATTGCGAAAGTGAAGAATTAAAGTCTACGAGCTCAAGACTGAAGATAAAATAGAATGCTAGGATTCGAAATGTAAAACATGGGGTGACCTCCCTTAGGGGGAGATTGTTAGGAATTAGAAAATTCCATAGTGAAGTGTCGGTCACCCCAAGTATTATCTAGCATAAGTTAGCTCGTAGAAATATCATTAGTTACGCTATTTGTTAGTTTATTATTTAGTTATTAGCGTAGTTTAGTTTAGTGCAACACCGTGGAGGAAGGACGGGTCTTTACCCATTGTATGCCTGATCCACAGTCCGATAGGAGGACGTATCTTGTGTAACTATAAATACCCCTTCCATCCATGGAAGGGGTGTGGCTTCTTTGAATCTAACCTTACATTTGTTTAAGCAACTCTCTTCAAGAACCTCCTCTCAACTCTCTTCATCTCTCTAAAATGGCTTTCTTGTTTAATCACAATCCTAGACCACCCGAATCATCTAACAACATAAATATTGGATCCTAACAAGAAAAGATCAATAAAGAATGCTGAAGTAGAAGAACACCATAGGATTTTGAATAAGACTCATGTTGCACCCACTTTAGATATTGCGTCTGACAAATGTAATGGAAAAAGTGTTGTAACGAATGCTAAACCTTTAAGTACTTTTGATATTCAGTCTGATGCTTATTGTGTTATTTGTCGTAAAAGTATGCTTTCTGATTGTCATGACAAATGTGTTGCTAGAGCTATCTTGTCTCGTTTACGGAATCCTAAGAATCGGAATACCTCTAGGCCCACTAATGCTTCTAAGTCCGTGCTTGGTAGACCTCCCTCCTTAGATTCTAAGAAACGCATTGATGTCCCTGTAGTTCCAGTATCACCTCCAAAGAATGTAGTACCACCTAGTGCATTCACTAAGACTAAAGCTAAGACTAGTTGGAGATGGCAGAAATGGATACATAATACACTAGGATTTAAATGGATGCCTAACATTCTTGTATGTTATGTTAGGTCACCATATTAGTAACATAAGCATCAATAGAAGAAATAGATGAAGGATAGATCGGTTGAACAATAACACACAAACACTTATGCGTATGAAATAGAGAAAGGTTATGCGTATTAAGTGAAAGAGAATGAAATTGAACAACCAACCCTCAAGTGAGGGTATTACAAGACTATTTATAGGAGAGGGAGCTAGGGCAACACTCCTAGTCCATTCCTTTCCTTATTGGACTTGGGCCAAGGCTCATGGGCTTTCTACATAAGCCTTGGCATGATTACTAACATAAAAGCCATATTAAGCTAACTATTACATATGAATCACTAACACTTGAATTAATGATTAGGATTGATTCCAACAATCTCCCCCTAAGTGTTAGTGATGAATGAATGAGTGATAAACGTTGTAGGTGCTGATGTAATAGTAGCTTTGACGTCTTCTGACATTCTTCTTTCTTGTGAGAAGAAGTGTCTTGATTCGAACAATCTCCCCAGTGTAGAGAAATTGTTTCTTTTGAAGTATTCTGCTTTGACGTCTTCATTTTCTTTGTTCTTTAGTTCTTTGTTCTTTTGAAAGTGATAGTATGTTGTGGTAATCTGCATCAGGTCTGCTTCGCTGCTCCAGTGTCTCCACGTCTTTCTCCAACATGCTCACACGCTCTTTAACGTTGGATTATAGTTGATGAAGTTCTTTAAGTTTTTAAACTTTGTAGATTCTTAGTTGACGAAGAATCATTCTGACTTTGTGTTGCCTTTCATTATGAGAGAACTTTCATAAGTGATGTTGTTGGTATGAGCATGTGGAAAATCTGCACGATCAGTCCGCTCCAGAGCTTCTATAAGAAGTAAACATAGGAAAGGTTAGTAATAAGCGGATTCCGGTACTTACAAGTTTGAACTTCGAGAGTGTTAACAACATAGTGTGAAAACACAACTCTAATTCTCACAAAGGCCGTTCCTGAACCGGAGTCCCACAAGTGAGATAACGATATGTACCGAAGTACACCTACGGTTCAGATGAGTCGCTGAGGTACACCAAAGCATCACCTCACGACTGTAGACCGTTTGAGACCACTAAGCGTAATCCACGGGGAGTTACCGAAGCGACCTGCTGTCAGGGCTGTTTGATGTTGACCCTGGCAGGAGTTTCCATTCAATCACTGAGGATCACAGTAGTGAACCTCTCATAAATGTTCTCGACAGATTGCTAGAATCTGTGTAGGACTCGATAACGTACCACTGTTGTTCTTATTGTTGAACAACAAGTGATGAAATGTCAAGTGTACCTAAGAGATCTTTTGATGAATCTCGTGGCTCTAGACTCAATAGTGCATTTTGGTTTTCCTGAGCGGAGACTAGGGAGAGGGTCTCCTTCTTCAATACCAGCAATCTCTAAGAGAAAGCCAATAGTTTACGTAGGGTTCCTTATGAGAATGAAACAAGCTTCTGTTGGGAGAAACTTGAGTGGCTAAGAAGGTTTAGTGCATGCGTCACTGGGTCCATGACGACTTTTAATCTTCAATACCGGTGTCACTAAGTGACAACCAGTAGCATATGAATTGAACCCGGTGTCTGCCCTAAGTTGAATAATCTGGAGGGCTATTTCTTTTCACCCTTTTCTTTGCTTTTCTTTTTAATTCTTCAACTCCTTCTTTCTCCGATTCTCATTTTCTCCTTTTTTATAATCATACCTAAGGACTTCTAATTTTAACTATTGGTAGTGTCCTTGGGTAGATCCCTCCGGCTCTGGCGGATCATAGGACGGTTATTCCTAACCTTAATCACCTTATAACTCCATTGCCATAAAAATCATTTTCATGAAAAGCTCTCGAAGTGTTTGTGAATGAAAAACATGTTTCAACACTTCAAGAGTTTTAGATTTTCAAAAATACTCCCCCTCAACATGTGCTTAAGAGTTTTGACAGAAATCTGCACAGTGAGGAAAGAGCGCGCACTTTTTGAATTGATCGACTCAAGATAGACAATCCCTTGCGAGACACAATTACGTTGCATAGTTAAAGAGATACATTGTCAGCTTTTAGGTGACAACTAGCTCTAATAACTACCTTGAAGATGTGGACAACCCCGAAAGGTTGTCAAACCCGTCAAAGTTCATGTCTATCAAGAGTTTCTCGAATAGGTACAATTTACTTGGATAAGTCTTGGAAGACAAATCTTTTCAATGTATGACTGTTCAGTTCCTGTCAATTCATGGGTTGAAGTCTTTTCACACGAGGATTCATTAGCAAAACATAACATATTTCTTATCACATAATTTTCTCCCCCTCAAAAATGGCATATAAATGTTATTTTTGAAGAAATGTTGAGAATAAATATGACCATTTTGAGTTTTGTGGGAAGATTACACAAAGAACAATTTGTGAACAAAGTTTTAGCAAATACTCCCCCTCAACAAGTAATACTAACTTTTGAGGTTTTGAAAACATAAGGGGAAGTACTTGTTCTTTTGAGCAAAACCTTTTAAAAGTGAAAGGTTTGATAAGTTTTACTCAAAAGTAAGAAGCTTTCGCTCCTTTTATAGGATTGTGGCACTGAAGCGTACCACAGGGTCCTTTTATTACAAGAACGGGTTGTACACTGTTATGTGTGCACAAGCCATTGTCAATATATATAAAATCACACATCCAAAATAATATGAAATAGAAGCATTTTAAGGGGTACCAGGAAGTCCATCAATCTTTCCAGGAATGCGATCAGGGCGTTGATAGCCGGTGAGAGTAATCCTGGGACGACCACCTACAAAGCTTTCTAGTGTTCTGAACTGGTCCCTTCTGTACAACCTTTCATCTATCTGAGTGATGATCCTCTTAACATCCCGTCTGTCCTTAGAATTCCATCGCTTTGGAGACCCAATGCCTTCATGTATCTCCTTCAACCTATAAGCTAAACCATCCCTCACCATCTTCAATGTGTGATCCCCAAACTTGTGAAGATCTCTACACGCCATCAAGCAGTTGCGATGTAGTTCGCTGCGGTAAACTACTCCGAATGGTTTGCTGATGAGAGTGTATTGTGAGAGCTGGTTGATGTCAGGTATTTCTAGCTGAGGTCTGGTGAAATTGACACGGGTCTGATAGGATTCAACAGCAATTTGTAAATCTTCTACATGTTCTTGGATCACTATGCTTCTGCTGAAGATGAGTAAGAACTTGATGTATTCACGTTGAATTTCAGTCGAGAAATGTCTCAGTCTTCCCTGTACTTTAGCAAGATACAGATCTTCAATGTCGTTGAGAGACAAGTTCTGAAAGTCCGCTTCACAGAATTCATAGTCCCTTTCATCTTGTCTTTTGACCACGATAGTCTTGAGAAAGGTGTAATCCCATTTAGACGAAAGGGTGACATGCTTAACAGCAACGATCCCTTTATCACTGAACACTTCATGTAGGGACTTTCGAACCTGGCAGCTCTTGTAGTAGATTCGTCGGCGTTCTGGCCAATGATGAATCCCGTAAATTGCATCAATGTCATACTGTTCCACGCTGTTGGAAAACATGTGGGTAGCCTTTTCTTCGATGGCTATGCAGTTGGAGTATATGGCTGCCAGGAACGGAAGTGTAAGTGATGTAGCGTATTTCTTTGTACCATCGCTACCGTGTAGAAGAAATTCCAAATCTTTGTTGAAGAAATAGCGAAATGGAATCCTAGGTTGATCTGGTTGGCCAATTGTTGGTAGAAGTTTAGACCAGTCGGTGTAGTATGGAGGGTTGTCTCTTTTGGTGAAGTCGATGTTTGCTTCAGGGTTGAGCCAATCAATGTTGTTAGACATGGCTCGTGCTATATTATCAAGGTGATATTCAACTTCAATAGCACTTTCCGAGCTGTCTTTGAGTAGTTGAAATGCTTCAATCTTGATTCGTTTCAACTCTGATTTCGTCATCTTCTTCACACGGAACTTTTCTTGTAGTAGCTTAGCATGCTCCAACGTACGACCTTCTACCATATCTGGATCATCAGTTAGAGCGGGAGTGGCATCAACAAGTTGAGAAAACCATTCAAACTCGGTGTCATCTTCGTCTAGCCATGAGACGACATCAGCCTTAGGAGACTTCTTCTTCTTCTTTGGCCTTGATGAGGATGATGGTTTCTTTGTTGAACCGGGAGATTTGGGTTGTTGTTGGGGCTCAGGGTCTTCCTCATCGTTACCACCAGTATACTCGAAGTGATCACCGGTTTTCTCAATCTGAGGTGGTAACTCAGAGTCCTGAGGTTTGTCAGTAGAAGAACGTGGAGGAGATCGTTGTTGAGCTGGAGTCCTTTGGGGTGGAGGTTGCATGGAGGATGATTCACCAGTTTTCTTCGGGCGTTTAGGCTCTTTATTTTTATCCTTATCTTCATCGTCTCTTGGACGCTTAGGCCTTTCAGCTTCTTCTCTGCATGCTAATTTAAGTTGGTATTCTAGCAAAGCTTCAAACAATTTACTTTCGTAAGAAGCAAAAGTTGCAGATCGTTTTGACATTTGAGATACCAGCCTGGAAACCAATTCAGCATCTGAGAAGATAATGGGATCAACTGGATTGATGTTTACTTGCATAGGTGTTGATCTCATAGTTTGCTTGGCCAAATGCAATAGATTCGGATAGAGTTGTTTGGTAAACATCTCCCTTGTAACTCCAGGAACGATGTCAAGAAGGAACTTGTGAGTGTAACCTTTGATCATCTCGTTCATTTCCCCTTGAGGATAACGTTGCATGAACTTCTGGATGTACTCCCTTTCAGCTGACATCTTGTCATTCTCGTCATGAAGATACTGAACCTGGTCAGCGAGAAAATTCAGCTTTCTGTAAAGCATGTCTTTCTTCCTGACCTGCTTGACAACTTTAATGATCCTTGTCTTTGCCCGAGAAGTCCAAGAGTCCATTGGCTTTTTCACGGATTTGGATGTGGATTTCGTTGATCTTCTGGATGGTGGTGGTGAAGAGTGAGAGGATGAATCTGATGATGAAGAGTCATGAGGAGGTTCAGGGTCCTTAGGAGGTTCAGAAGTTTTCTCCTTGGAATGAGTTGGACTGTTGAGAAGATAATCATCATAGTTCACTTCATCATCTTTTCCAGTTTTAGCCTTTTCTTCAGCCTGAATCCTGGCCTTGTAGGATCGTTATATTATTGTGTTGATGATTCGGGTGGTCTTGGATGATCAAAATACATGTTTGCCATAGTTAGAGAGTTAGTAGAGATAGAGGGTGTTCTTGTTAGAGGTTTACACAAAGTATGGAATATTAGATTGAATGAGAAGCACCACCCCTTCCATGGATGGAAGGGGTATTTATACTTACAGACTACACGACCTCCTATCGGCCTGTGGATCAGGGATACAGTGGGTAAAGACCCGTCCTTCCTCCACGGTGTTACACTACGCTAAACTAAACTAATAACTAACTAGTAAACTGATAAATAACGTAACTAACGACAAGTCTACGAGCTAAACTATGCTAGATAATATTTGGGGTGACCGACTCTTCACTATGAAATTTTTCTAATTCCTAACAATCTCCCCCTAAGGGAGGTCACCCCATGTTTTACATTTCGAATCCTAGCATTCTATTCTTGTCTTTGTTCTTGAGCTCGTAGACTTCAATTCTTCATTTCAACAATCTTTGTGCTTTAGTATTGATTCTTCAAAGTCCGTACTGATTTGTACTTTTAGTGGAGGCCTTTAACTGATCCACATCTTTGATGATCTTCGAGCTTTCATTGAGATCATCAGCCACAAAATCTCTGGATCACCCTTTATTGTGTTGCCATCATGTGAAGTTGTGACTTTTGGACCGACATGCTCACACTTTTGAATCATGACATCTTTCCATCAGAGTAGCGGAAGCTTTACTGGTTCATGATATTTGTAGCAGCGTAGCAGAAGCATAGTATAAAAATATCAGAACCAAGTTATGTAGATATGCACCAGTCATGATTTCTTCAATTAAGTGTGGATGCTGTGAGCATGCGGCTTTGGATTGACCGCTCAATTCTGATCAGCTGCAACCGTCCAAATGGACCTGCAAACAACACTTAGCAATAAAACACACGAAGGTGTCTTTGATCACTTTCGTTGAATTGAGGTACACGGCCCACGGTTCCCCGTTGATCAGTACAAGTACTGCCTGTGATCAGGTAGGATTCCTAAGAATCTCCTTGATAGGGTTTCGCAGCTGTTCTAGCTGTTCTCAAACCGGAACATCTCAAAGAAGACAACACGGAGTGAGTGAACCAGCGAATTGAGATTCACTGATTGATGAAAAATGATTTGAAAAACAATCGCGTATTGCTTGAAGAAAGAGTTTTGCAATACGACGAAGGTTTTATGAGAAAGATCAATTTTCAATCAAAATACTTTTTGTATTAGAGAATGAGTACACATTCGACGTGCTAGCGAAAAGAAGAGATTCGCACATCGAACGGTTTTTCTAAAAGTATTTTTTCAATCAGAGAAACTTTTTGAATTTGAAAACATAAGTACACATTCGACGTGCTAGAGAAAAGAAGGTTTGCACATCGAATGGTTTTCAAAAGTATACGTCAATTCCATTCCTGGACCAAGGTTGATTCAAGATTGAATCTCCCCATCGTTTCTATCCAGTTGTCACAAGCTTAATCTTTTGAAAAGATCTCACATGTCACCCACCAAGAGCTTGTTTGATGTTGGCTCTAGAAGGATTTCCATCTTCATTGTGAATATTTTTTACATATCACTCGGCTGTTCTGGCAATACCACAAGGATAATGCGTAGGACTCTTAATATATACTTACTTTTCACATTGTGTGAAAAAGCAAGTCTTCAAGAATTTAGTGTCCTAACGGGATATTGTGGATGATCTATTGGCTCTAGACTCAATCGTGCACATTTGGTTCCTGTATTGGAGACTAGGGAGAGGGTCTCCTTCTTCAATATCAACAATCTCTAAGAGAAAGTCGATAGATAATGTCGGTTCCCCGTGAGAATGAAACAAGTCCTTTTAAGAGGAACTTGAGTGTTTTGGGAAGTTGAAGTGCAGTGCGTCACTGGGTCCATGACGTCTTGTCTTCAATACAAGTGTTACCTTAGTAACCACCAGTATCATATGTATTAAACCCGGTTTCTGCCCTAAGGTTGAATTATTGGAGGGCTATTTCTTTTCACCCTTTTCATATTCATTTCTTTTTCATTCTTCAACCCCTTCAGTGCTTACCGAGACTTCATAACTAGAACCTTGTTGGGTTTATTCCAGTACTAGCTCTGTCTCAGTCCGCACTCTTCCCATATTCTCATTTTTCTCCTTTTTTTCATCATACCTAAGGACTCTACACTATCTAGTGGATTATCCCTGGGTAGATCCCTCCGGCTCTGGCGGGATCGTGGGAACGAATACCTAACCTAACCATCCTTATAACACCATGCATAAAGTAAAATGGTCGGTCTTTTGGTACAGTTCATTCTTCCTTGAAACCAATTGAAAAATCATTTGGAAAAACAATCAAGGTACTTGTGATACGAGATCAAAGCATTTTGTACCCTAATAATTTTGATCATTTAGAAAACCTCCCCCTCAACATGTGCATATGATTTAGAAATTGTTTAGCACAAGGAGGCAAGAGGACTTTGAAATATTTTCTTTGATCACAATTTTCATACGAAAAAGCCATTTGATTTTCATGGTAAAATTCTCCCCCTCAATATGTGCATAGGATATTTGAAATCATTTTTATCACATAGAGGCAAGAGTTCTTTTGAAGCACATCCACGATTACAAAGCCATTTAAGAAACCATTTGAAAACACAATCAAGGTACATTAGCTTAAAACATAAAAGCTTTTGTACCTCGATAGTTTATTTTCTTTTAAAATGCTCCCTCTCAATATATGCTTCGAGATTCGAAAGCGTTTAGCACATACGAGAGAGCAGCCTGCACAATTGAATCAAAACGATCACCTTTTATCAAATTTCATTATTAAATCACAAATTCTCCCCCGATCAAAAATATCAAACCCTTTGAGATTTTGGATCCCAAGTGATTTAATTTGGTTTAGAAAACATGGGAGAAAATGTGGCCTTGTTTAAATACTCATCTGGTCTTTGGATAGATCCTCCTCCTCAACATGTGCATTGTGTATTTGAAATCGTTTGGCACATGGAGGCAGGAGTGCCTTTGAAGGACTAAAACCAATTCCATTTAAACAGATAAGAGATTTAACTCACGATCTCTACCCCGATCAAAATTTCAAACCTTTTGAGATTTGTGATGCCAATTGATTTAAATCATTTAAAACATTTTGGGGAAAGACGTGGCTTGATTTAAGTTTGAAAAATGACAGATAAGGACCATTTTAAGACATTAAAGATTGTTAGTGTCAGGTATGATAGTTTTTAAGAGATCTTTTAAGTAAAACAAAACAATTTCACAATCAAACAAGAACAGAAAAAAATTCATTTTTGAAAGACCTTGATTCTAAAGAAAAATCATACCATGACATAACATTAAATCTTTAGATCACCACATTTTAACGTACAAACCGGAACTTTTATGAAGAAATATTGTTTGAAAATATTATATTTTAAATCACTCTCCCCCTCAATCGATGACCGAAGTCGATAATTGAGTGACATAGGTTTTGATAAACAGAAGTCCGGTGATTTTCAAAAATAAGATCAATTTATTTTCAAAACAATATTTTTCCATTTTCAAAACAATTTAATCAAATTATTCAAAATTGTTTAAAAATGGTATCCTGCACAAAGACACGTTAGGTGGTTGAGAAGCTTATGTTGTTGCTGTAGGGCTTGGAAGAAAACCGTCTGCAGATGCAGTGATACTTCTTCTTACGTTGCATTTTGAATGCCAACTGAGGTCCAATTAAGCTCCGTTTCTTCAATCACTTAGAAGAAAACCATCTGCTGATGCAGTGAGACGTCTTCCATTGCATTTATGCCAACTCTCCATTGAAGTCCAATTAAGCTCCGTTTCTTCATTTGTCAACCCAAGAAATAGTTACCCTTTCCTTTCGGCATCCAATCATCTTCAATAGTGGGATCCGGATCGGGAACATTCTTATAACCAATATACCTGCATACGTTAGTGAACACACATACAGATATATGGTGGTCGACATCACCCAAACAGCAATCGACTAATAAAAGTCAATGTAACATATCAATCAGATCATATAAATGTATGGGAATAATGTGTACATCAAACTCTAATCATCTAATCCTAGCAATCATATCCTAGGCACCTAGTCCTTCAACATAGGTTAACATCATTTTTAATTAAGCATATTAGGATAATTAAGAAAGCCCGTTAGATGATATAGATTTGAAAACATTATCCCCCTCAATCAATAACTCATTTTATAAAAGATTTTAAAAGTGCTGAAGTCATTGATTGATTTTCCAAATATTATAAAAACTCTGAATCTGATTGATTTTAAGCAACCCATTTTCCACCATTTTTGAAAACACAACAAATATTTTTCTAAAGAATTTTAGACGGAAAAACATTTGTGTAGGAACAGCAGTCTTTTTGACGACATGCTTTCCTTGTTTTGTATTAGGATAAGTGCACGAAATATTTGAAAAATGGTTTAGCGTAGCACTTTCCTTTCTTGAAGAGTGGGTTGCTATCTGAAATAATAGCAAACCATAGTTTAAGCACGGGTTACAGTCTGAAATAACTGCAAGCCATAATTTGAGACATGTTTAGAAAAGAATATTTACACCTCCTGCTCGAACTTCATCTATGGTCCCGTGCCATTATTGAATGACATTTCTAAGACCGTAGATGTTATCGATACCAGAAGACATGTCTTGGAAAACATATTTTTGGTATTTTTGAAATTTTCTGATTTTTATGGGTTTTTGAAGGTTTTATATTTTTCTATTTTCTTTTGTTGGTTTTATAATTTTGTATTTTGTTTTTCCTGATAAATATATACAAAGATAGAATAGATGATATAGTTTAAGAAGATGATGATACGAGTACCGAGATAAGGATATCGAGCAGCCCCGTTGTAGAAGATAGAAGTCATCATCCCTAAAACTTTCACCACCAAAGCTTCCGAGGCTCTTGTATTGAAGAAAGAAATTGAACCATCTGAAAGTGAGACTCTGGCAGCTTCCCACCAAACCGAAAATCCTTAAGATGAGCAGATTCGAAGCTCTATTTCAAGCTTGCTTTAGCCAGGTGCACAAGAAAGCACACCATTATCATAAATCCCGCTGCTCCATTTAAGAACGATAATCGAGGATCTCCATTCAGGGTTATATCATCAACAAGAAGAACAACAACGTATCATCCCATTCATAAATAATCTTCTCAAATTTCTTTACCACTGAAGTCTGAAGCAATCCATTCCAAAAGGTGTCAAGAGAACAATTCCATCAAGTAGTTGAATTGATGCAGTCAGCCTCTTTGTATAATGCTCAAGAACTCTCCCAAATACACATCATGAGGGGAATGAAAACACCTCCCCATGTTCACATTTTTCTTCCTTAATGATCGTGTATGAAGCTCAAGAACCCGAAGTACACCAATATCCAAGAGCTCTCCCGAATACACATCATGAGGGGAATGAAAACACCTTCCCATGTTCACATTTTTCTTCCCTGATGATCGTGTATGAAGCTCAAGTATCCGAAGTATACCAATACACAAGGAATGAATAACTGAAAACATTGAAGAAGCTGGCCAAGTCACTGATTATCTCTGCGGATGTCAACTCCGGAATAAGTGATTATATCTCTGAATCACTGATTAAGCACTCAAGTGAAATAGCTGAGCATCCCCAATGTACACAATCTCTCTCCCCTGATCATTGCGATACCATCGAAATCACCACACACTAGTGTACCTCTTTTATCTTCAGAAACTTTCTCTAACATCGCTTCCCCCACGTAGATAAAATACTAAAACTAAACACCTTGATGAGTAAAACCTTGAGTTTCTCTGCGGTCATGACATTTGTTTTCCCGGGATATCTTCAATCACTTAGAAGAATTAAGTTCATCAAGTTTACTCGTCATGAGTCAAACCTTGAGTTTCTCTGCGGTAATAACATTTGTCTTCCCGGGGTATCTTCAATTACTTAGAAGTATTAAGTTCATCAAGTTTACTCGCGTTTAGGTGCTTATCTCCTTACTCCTTGCTGGTTTTTGACACTTCAGAATCAACAACTCTTTGTAAGTCCGTATACTAGAAATATTTTGAGAAGAACATCATTAGCTCAGAAGTATCTGTGAGAGTCAACTTGCTGAAGAATAACGTGAGCAAGTCTAATTAGGGATTAAATTTGGCATTTCAAACTCCCCCAATTAGTGCTCTCCCCTAAACTGACAATCTGTTTGATAAGTGCCCAGAATAAGAAGAAGTCTTTTGATAATCACATGCAACTCGTCTTTAGTCTTCTAACATGTAGCAGAAAATGTAGAACAGACTGTAGACTCGACCTTCTTCAAGATTGTCCAGTTGGGGAATAGATAGTTAACATCATCATTTCACCAAAAACACAAGAACATCACCAAAAAGCATCCCAATTAACTTACATCTTGCAAATCCCCTTAATTAAGATCCCTCCCAATCAAACAAGAACAGAAAGATGTTCATCAAGGAAATCAGCAATCAGCCCGCAGCGAACACACGAAATGGTAACACCAAGCAAACAATCACATCAAACAAGAACAGAAGGTTGTTCGGAATCATCATGTTGATGTGCACGTGAAGCATTAACCAGAAGCACTTTGTCAATAAACTCATATCAGCTTGTGAAGATGTCAACTAACGGCTCTTAGAAGAAACTCCATGTAAAGATGATCCGATAAGAAGAAGCTCGGTTCTTACATGAGTTAGGAGCCGTATGACCATATATTCTCATAAGTCAATCAACCATGCAGAATTATCACACTTCTTCTCCCCCTCAAGAATTGCATACGAAGATGCCATTCTTGATTAAACAAGTGAACATCATCGAAATGTAGTCTATTCACACTTCTCCCCCGCAAAATTAGCACAGGATGTCGCCATCGTCATTATAGTTGAGAAAGTGGAATCAGAAAACAATCAACAGTAGCCCGGTTCACTTGATGACTGAAGCGCATGGAAAAAGTATGAAGCATGTTGATGAGAATGGTCATAATAAGAAGATTTCTCTTCTTCAGAAGATAAAGTGCACTGACACGTACACCTTTCTTTTTTTTAGCGAACGAGGCATGAACTGTTGTGTTCATACGTCATAAGAAGATTTCTCTTCTTTCAAAGATAATGCGCACTGAAACGTACACATTTATTTTCTTTGGAGTACGAGGCCTGAACTGATGTGAACAGACGTCATAATCTCTCTCTTTTCATCATCTCTTGGCAAAACATGTAATCAACCCATTATCATTCAGTAGGCTATTTGTAGTGACAGCTGATGGAGATAACCCAATATGATGAATTTGACCCTGAAGTAAACTAACCCGAACTCGTGACTTAAACTTGCACATATGTAACAAAGAGCGGTGCCGAGAATTCATGCTCCATTGAATCTCTTAAGTACTCTATACTCTTCAACCAACCAACCATCAAGTAATAGACGTACTTTACCTCTTGAAAATCCACAATTGAATGTGACACTGAGCACTACAACGTAACTCCTTAAAGTGATAGTTATTTTGAGGTGATAAGAGCCCAATTCCCCCAAGTGGTAAAAGAAAAGGTAAAAGTCATCCAACAACAACTAGATTTCCAAGTCTTCGATTTTGATAATAAGCTTCAAACAAGGATCATGAAGAATCTTCATCCAACCATCCTCGATTCCTTCAGATACTAAGTACACTCGCTCGTGATATTTCACTTCAACCTCAAATAAATAATACTGAATTAACGCCGTTGTCACATCTTCTGAACTGCTCAAATCTAGCCTTCTTTGACATTTAAATGAACTTTGATAATGGTTTCATCCCGACCATGGTTAAAAGCATGTAACCCCGTAAAACCATGTAATAACCAAACTGCCAGACAACCCAAACACACACCCAATTCATGAAGTACACCCTTTTATCCCTTTTTTTTGAAGCAGAAACCGTAGCACCAGCATCAGAAAAGATCCCGAAATATACTTTCCTTTTCTCCAGGATGGTTCCATCAATACGGGATTTTACAACTCTATGGTTTAAACCGAAAAATAGTTTCTTTCGCGGGATTTTACAAAACCAAGAATGAACCGTAAGATAGATCCGGAAATGCACTTTACTATTACCAGGATGTTTCCATTGTCACGGGATTTTACAAGTCTCCGATTTAAACCGATAAATAGGTTCTTTCGCGGGATTTTACAAAATCAAGACAAAACCGTAAACAATGTCAGCTTGAATGTGTTATGACAACTTTGGTTTATGTGAATATCTGTTTTAGGGGAATATGCAGCGGTTCATCAATGGTTCATTATCTAATATCAACAATATCATCAACCATCATCAACTATCCAATAAATACTTTGGTAAACACATCAGTCACGCATTCTGTTGGCTGTTGCTGTGACCACTTTGGTGAAGTAAACCCGATATGTCAAACTTGATCGTGAAGTGAACTTCCCCAGATTTGTTACTTAAACTTGAACTAATCCTCGTGAAAAGGAAACGTTGTACCCAATGTACAAACCTCTTGACATTCTCAACTGAGTGAGACACCGAAGTGATAATTACGTTGTGGGTTAAGCGAGAAAGAATCACAACCGTAGTTAAATGCCCAAGTCTTTATCACACTCTGTAAATGACCAAACAAGTCATCTTCGCGAAAGGGTAGAAAGAGAAGATGAAATAAGTAAACACACCCGGAAAAACCTCACTTCAAATTCAAATAAGAGATACCGTCCAAACAACCCCGTAGTTAATATTGTTTAACTTTCAGTTCGAGCCGTAACATAAAATATTCAGTGAGAATGTATGCACCAAAGTACCAATCATCATACCACAACGAATTTCATCATCAAATCCAATCATCATCAATTCTCTTCAACAAATCTCATTTTATCCAAGTCTCACAAAATCCAATTTTGAGAAACCTATCATATCATTATTTTAAGACCAAGTCATCACATAAAACTTCAACCTCGGTCCAAATAGCTATTCAACCCGATCTGGTTCATGTGAATTCAGGCAATGATCATCGCTTGAATTCCAACATTATTGACTTATGACACATCGCTAAGAATTTGATCCGACCCTAAGTCCAATTAAAACGTTTGAACCGATACTTCAATACCAAATCAATAATACCGTTTAAGAACCTTGAACACACTAACGATCAACAAATTACTCAAGCCGTGAATAAATATTCCTTGTGAAATTAAGCTTTAATAATTTGTGTCCCCAAAAAAAATCATCAAGTGTAACCAACCAAAAACATTTAAATGTCCATATTTAAATCACATGCCAATGAAAAATCATGCCGTGAATAAATATTACCCATTCAAAACCACTTCAGCGCATCCTTGATAAATGGAGTACTCGGCCCAATTCAAAAACACTTCAACCACCATGTGAGGCCCATGTCTGAGTCAGAAAATGCATACCCTAAAGTTCTTGGGTATATAATACCACTAATAAGTATTACTACCCTAATAATACTCATAACATATCCGCCTCCCCTCATGATCTCTCACACCTCAACACAAAACATTAAGCCTTTATCTCATTCTCAGTAAAAGAGACGCCTCCCACTTTTAATCATACCATCGGTCAAACAACAAAAACCATATGCCCTTTTTTTTCGCTTCATATCACAACGCACATGATAATCTTATGTAACCAAGTGCACATCACCACAGAGATGGAATGATGTAGCAACATTTAAGCCACAGGGATGGCATGAGATTCATGAATCATGACACGTCTTCAAGGTCCAATACAGGTAAGTAAAATGGTTGTGGTAGTTTATGTTGTTTGAATCGGACTAAAGGGTAAGAGAATAACACCATGTTATAACTCTGCTCTTAAAGTCGAAAATAAATCGAAGTAATTACTGCTTCAAACAAACAGAAAACAATAGATCGTTGAGGATTGTGTAACTTATATTTTCGTTTAATAGACCTTCAGCCATGAGTCTTGATATGCATGAATATTTAAATGAAATAAAGTTGGACCAAGAACCGTGTTTGATTTAATATAGTTTGGGACATGAACGAACACTTGAAAATGAATAACATAATTGTTATATCATTTTCATCTCAGATTCGGATAGTCATTAAAGAATTAGATTGGGTCTATGATGATAGATTGTATTCGATGGTTAGATCTTCAAGATCTTGATATTTCTGCCTTAACCACGAAACAACTAGCTGAGATCAAAGGTCATTCATAATAAAAACTTTGAGACAAGGATCGATGATGAATTGTGTAAAGATCATTAAATCCTTAAATGGGTTCGATGTTAATAACTTTCAAACACAAGACTGAGATCTTTGTATTAATCATGTATGAACGAGTCTTGATGATGTTTGATAATGGATCTATGATGATATTCTCTAGTGTGATATGACCTTCAATTAATGATGTGTCTTCAATAAGCACAAGGAACTCTGAGGTCTTGTTATTGTAGTAGCATAGGACCTGTTTAAGCTTGGAGTCTTGTCGATTTAATTTATCTTGGACCAATGATGGCAAATCACTGAGGTCTAGATGTATATTGATATTTGGTATATGTTGTGGTATATGTTCATATCTGTTTTGGTGTTAAGGTTGTGAGGTCATGGTCAAACTCTTCTTCTTCCTTTCTGTTGTTTTAATCTTATCAGCCAAGTCGCTAGTTGAAATCAGTCAAGTCGCTAAGCCATGAGTCATGTCGCTAAGCCATGAGTCAAGTCGCTAAGCCATGAGTAAGTCGCTAAGCCATGAGTAAGTCGCTAGCATAGTCAAGTCGCTAGCAGACATGACAAGTCGCTACGACTTGTAAAGACAAGTCGCTAGGCAGATTATTGACACAACTCGCTACACCAAGTCGCTATACATGAGGTACAATGAATCTGGACACTTGGACAAGTCGCTAGCAAGATTTTATACTTTTTCCGGCGAGTAATTCCGACCATTTTTCCGACCATCTTCAAAGAAACCCAGAAAACTCAGAAAACTGTAGTAAAAAACTGCATAATTGTGACAGATTTGACCACGTATATGACTGTTTAACCACAACATATTTTCACAGATAATGGTACAAAAGGACATATGAATGAATGACAAAAGACCAGATGTACAAAACCCACATGACATTTTATGACCAAGAATGATCCAAAACAGACAACATGTAAAAGCATTTTTTCACAAAGATATGAATAATATTAATCCGACCAAGAACAATACCAAAACAGTTCGACCAAGAACAATACCAAAACAGTTTACAACTTGGTACAAAAAACCACAACAAATCCACACAACACAATAACCTTGGCTCTTGATACCAATTGTAGGATCGTTATATTATTGTGTTGATGATTCGGGTGGTCTTGGATGATCAAAATACATGTTTGCCATAGTTAGAGAGTTAGTAGAGAGAGAGGGTGTTCTTGCTAGAGGTTTACACAAAGTATGGAATATTAGATTGAATGAGAAGCACCACCCCTTCCATGGATGGAAGGGGTATTTATACTCACAGACTACACGACCTCCTATCGGCCTGTGGATCAGGGATACAGTGGGTAAAGACCCGTCCTTCCTCCACGGTGTTACACTACGCTAAACTAAACTAATAACTAACTAGTAAACTGATAAATAACGTAACTAATGACAAGTCTACGAGCTAAACTATGCTAGATAATATTTGGGGTGACCGACTCTTCACTATGGAATTTTTCTAATTCCTAACAGGCCTCTTCCTCTGCTTTGGCATGAGCTGCATCCTCTTCATCAGTCTTTTCTTTCTCAGACTTTTCCTTTTCTGGTTTTTCAAAATCATAGGTGATGGTCTCCTCCAGTCGCTGTTGTTGTGGATCGTGGGTGGTGGTACCAGTTCCCTTATCGGGTTGATTAACCGCATCAGGATTTGGTGTAGTTAGTGCACCACTTGACCCTCCAGGGCCACAAATTTGTTGTTGTTTGAATTGTTCAGCAACGTGTTGGAGTCTCAAATTTTTCACCTTTTTCCTGTAATCTTTGTCAAGTTGCTCTTCATCGGAACTTTCTTCTTCTTCTTCTTGCTCAAGCACCGGAGTCTTTCCCTTGTCACCTTTGGGACTTGGAGGTTTTGCTACTTTCTCAGTTTCAACGTTTGGAGTTTCAGAGTAGAAAACTTCTTCATCCGTATCAGTGTTTTCTGAGTCTTCAGCGACTAGCTTTCTTTGCGGTTCAGACTTGGGAATGGGAATAGGAACAGCTTCCTTAGATGGAACTTTCCTTTTGAGTGGAGGTTTCCTCTTAGGGAACTTTCGTTGACTCTCAGTGCTTGCAACACTTCCTGCACTGCCTCTTCTGGTTTTCCTAATAGGTGTACCAGAAGACTTGTCATCGAGAAAACCAACTTTGCCTTCATCAACTGCTACCAGATACCTTTTGTATGAATAAAGCTGTTTGATTTCATCAGAGAGAAGGTGATCCGGCAACACAGCACCTTGTTTCTTTGTTGTTGATTCCTTAAATCTGACTGTTAGAGTAGGTTCATACAACATGTCATGATTATTGGGGTCATTGAGTCTCTTGGGGATATTAGGGTTATACCCAAGTGCTCTTTGGATCAACAGTTTTGTATATCTTATATAAGGGATATTTGAGCCAAGCTTTTTGAGGAATGTCATCATGTCGTCCCATATCAGAGCTTCAACTTCGATATGCTTCATGTTGACCAAAGCCCAAAAGATTTGCAGTTCCATGAGCTTGGGATGCTCATAGCCACTGTCACGACCGGAAATAGATTTGGTGATGATGATGTAGAGGGTTCTCCAGGGTTGAGGAATATTCTTAAGATCCACATGTGAATGCTTAGTGATTACTCCTGAAGCTTCGTCATAACCAATATCGATCAGGAATTGTAGAACAGTCTCTTCAGTTGGTGTGGCATTGAGTTCGGTTGGCTCGATGACCGGAATGAGGAGAACAGCCCTTAAGTCAGCAGGTGTGATGGTGATTTGTTTGTCATTGAGAGTCACCGTCACAGCGTTTTGTCCTTTGATCTTTTGCATTGTAGTCCAGAACTGGTGAATATAGATCTCAGGCACTGTAGCAGAATTGGAGAGCATGTTCTGATAGGGATGATTCTTCAGAATATCCACAGCAATTAAGCAAGAGGACTCTGAGCAGGTGAGAGTTTCAAAGTCAACACGAAGATTGTTCTTTCCAATCTTCATCGGATAGCCATGAGGGAAGATATCAGCAACGGTGAGAACATTTGGTGCATCCACATTCTGCATTTGAGCGTCCATGTCGTGATCTGAAAGATATTTAGCCAAAAGAACCAACATATCGAAAGACATTATGTTAGTCAACAGATGGTTTTATTGTCTAATTATTGAATGTAATATGTCGATGATTGTTACGAGTCCAATGTCACTTGTATTGTCCAATAGTCCAATGACGTTGTGATAATTTTCGTGAGTTGATTAACTTTAAGTTTTAAAGTCCATGTTTTCACTTATTATTTACAACTTGTTAAACATTTAAGCTTATAGTGACATTTAGGGGTGCTCATCGGTCGAAAACCGGACCGGACCGAGAAAAACCGGACCGAGACCGAATCCGGCAAAAACCCTAGACCGAGACCGAGACCGAATGTGGTCGGTCCGGTCCGGTCCGGTCCGGTCTCGGTCGGTCGGTCCGGTCCAACAATGCTAAATTTCGGGTTTGTGGTCCGGACCGGACCGGACCGAGACCGAATCCGGCAAAAACCCTAGACCGAGACCGGACCGCCGGTCCATCGGTCCGGTCGGTTTCGGTTTAGTCCGGTCGGTTTTGTCGGTCGGTCCGGTCCATCCGGTCCATTTGCTCACCCCTAGTGACATTATTGGTTTCGTGCCGTTATGATTTATTTATTTACAAGTTTGCATGCGTAACAACTCATAATTAAGGTTAAACAAGGCTTAGTCGTAGAAATGGCAAGCTTATGCGTAAACAGGAATGACATACGCGTAAACGCAAGCTTATGCGTAGGTTCTTGACTTACGCGTAAGAAATATTACGCGTAGGAAAAGGGGACCTTATGCGTAGAGCTTACGCGTAAGCGTATATAAACCTTACGCGTAAGGCTTACTCGTAAGAGTCAACCTTATGCGTAGAGGTCACTATTTACGCATATCCTTCACAGGATACGCGTAGTCCCTTTTGTAGAACCTTACGCGTAATAGTTACGCGTAAGATTACTCTTGCGCATAACTTTCTACGCGTAAGGTGATCCTTATGCGTAGTTTGCTAGTAACCTTGATTCTGAATTTCACGCGTAGTAAACTTGAAATAAGTTAATCATAGCACCAATATTAACACATACATTCAATATTTATCAGATCATACCATGAATAATCATTTAAACAGTTATGCGAAAAAACCTTATGCGTAAGCCTAAACCCTAAGTTTCAAGAATTACGCGTAAGAGAATTAGCCATAGGAATTGCACTAAAATGATTCTGGGAAGTCTAGTATGTCTATAAAGATGTTTTATCCAAGTTTTAACAGCAAACTCAACATGAATAAAAAATACCCAATTCGTATGAACTAGAACCCTAAATTTCAATTCTTTCACATTTGATGTTTCTGGGCAAGATCTAAGCATGGATATAGTTAATTCATCATCTAAACAACATCTTATAAGCAACTAATTGACCAGAAACACTCACACAATAAAACACCCAATTCACGCATAAACCCTAGTTTTCCAGAATCAATCAATTCGTGTTTCTGGGTAAGTTTTGAGGATAAAAATGGTATCATTGATGTTATAGAAACGTTTTGACACAATTATTTTAACCACAAACACATAAACAAGATTGCATGTTCATACGCATACGCGTAGAACACAAAACCATCCTTAGGTTAATATCTAACCGTTGTTTTTCAAAATGATTCAAAACCATTGTTAATAATCTTGTTACAAACACAAAAACACTTACAAAATGAAGATCTGAAACACGGATTTGTAGAACGATTTTTAGGCGTAGTATTTGTTAGGTGTAAAAGTAAATGTGAAGAGTTAATGTTGTTAGGTGAGGTGTTTTTGTTAAAAAATACTTTAACCTTTTGACACTTTCAGTCCCTCCACCTTTACCATTTACATCTAAAGCCTTTAACTTCCATTTTGGTTACCAAACGAAGATATTTGAAAGAAATTTGACGACACTCCCCTTCGACTTAAGAAATAATGAAAGTTTATCAAATATAGTCCGAAGAGTGTCAGAAAACAAGAAATGTGACCACCATTAATTAAAGAAACAACCGAGATAAGATAACATGCAAGTACAAGGTTTTATGAAACTGAGAAATATTAATTTTCTCCCCCTCAACACTTGATCGAAAAAAATATTGAATTTTGAAAGATTATAGTGTTGACGAAAGATTTGTACTTGCCATGTTAAAGAAATGTAGATAGAAGAATATTTTTGAAGTTTTATCTGATTTTATATTTTTGTATTTGGTTTTTTTGAAAAATATTTACAAAAGAGATTTTGGTGTTTGACTGGTTTTTTAAGAATGTTTTAAGAGTTCATCCAGTTCCTCTTGAGTCAAACACCGCATACCAATCCGGTGGACCAACTCATTAAACCTAGCAGGAGCTAAGGCTTTGGTGAGGAGATCTGCCAATTGGTATTCAGTACCCACAAAGTATAATTCAACTGTACCCTGTTCCACGTGGTCCTTGATGAAGTGATATCGAAGATCGATGTGCTTTGATTTCGAATGCTGAACAGAGTTGCACGAGATCGCAATAGCACTCCGATTGTCGCAGTACATCGGGATTCTGTCAAATACGTAACCATAGTCTTTGAGTTGTGTTCTCATCCAAATGACTTGAGCACAACACGCCGACATGGCTACATATTCTGCTTCTGTTGATGATAGCGATGTACAATCCTGCTTCTTCGATTGCCAAGACACCAGTTTGTCACCAAGAAATTGTAGTGCTCCTGAAGTACTTTTCCGAGAGTCTAAGCAGCCTGCGTGGTCAGCGTCTGAAAAAGCTATTAGTTCAAAACCATAATCCTTCGGATACCAGATCCCCAAGTTAATGGTTCCCTTGATGTATCGGAGGATTCTTTTAGCCTCAGAGAGGTGGGTTTCAGTTGGTCTCGACTGATAACGGGAGCAAAGATATACGGCAAAGACAATATCAGGTCTGCTAGCTGTTAGATACATGAGAGACCCAATGATACTACGGTATTTTGTAGGGTCAACCAGTTTCCCATGCAAATCAGCGTCCAGCTTCTTGGTATGTGACATTGGTGTGGCATAAGTATCACAGGTATTCATTCCAAATTTGTTCAGAATTTCAAGGGCATATTTGGACTGACTCAAGAAAATACCACGGGGTGAGTGATGAACTTGAAGTCCTAGAAAGAACATAAGTTCACCCATCATGGACATTTCAAAATGTTTCTTCATTAGTTTTGCAAAAGCGATTGAGTACTTTTTATGTGTTGACCCAAAAATGATGTCATCTACATAAATTTGAACAATTAAAATATGTTCCCCGTGATATTGTACGAAAAAAGTTGGGTCGACCGAACCTTTGGTAAAATTATTGGCAATGAGGAAGGATGATAACTTATCGTACCACGCCTGAGGAGCTTGTTTGAGACCATACAGAGCTTTTTTCAGTTTGTAGACATGGTTTGGGAATGCGGGATCAACGAATCCTTCTGGCTGGCTGACATAAACCGTTTCTTTTAGTTGACCATTCAGAAAAGCAATTTTGACATCCATTTGAAAGACCGTTACATTCATATGAGCCGCGAACGCGAGAAAAATCCGAACAGCCTCAAGACGAGCAACCGGAGCAAATGATTCTTCAAAGTCAATACCCTTTTCCTGTCTATAACCCTTAGCCACCAGACGTGACTTGTTTCTGATTACGTTCCCTTCAGCATCCAATTTGTTCTTCCAAATCCATTTGAAACCAATGACGTAGACCCCTGTTGGTCTTTCAACCAGTTCCCATACTTCAAGACGTTTGAATTGGTTGAGTTCTTCTTGCATGGATTCAATCCAGTTGTCTTTTTTCATTGCGTCTTTAATGTTTTTAGGCTCAGTTTGGCAGACAGTGAGTGCATAAATGCAATGTTCACCATCTGTGTGAAGACGTTGTCTTGTAACGACTGGTTGATTTGGGTTGCCAATAATGTTCTCAAGAGGATGGTCTTTTGTCCAACGATGTGTAGAGGATTGATGTTGGTATACATTGTGCAGATTTTGAGGATTCAAATGGTTTGTTGATGATTCCCGCGACATCAAGTGCAGCAGTTTCATTGGCAAACGGGTTAAAGAATGTATTTGGATCAAAATCTGCAGGTGGGGGTACTTCATTAAGAACATCAGCAGCTGGTTCAGCGTCATTGGAAGCAGTTTGTTCAATTGTGGTTGTAGAGTCAACTGGTGGTGCTTCTTCAACAGTAATTGTTGTAGCAGGTGTATCAGGTATAAAAGTATGATCAGGTTGAGCAGCGGAAACAGCGGATACACTTGGAGCACGTTCATCAATGTCATCACTAAACAACGGAGCAAATAGCGTTTCCATTTGTTGACGAGTAAGCTAGGGGCTTAGTTCAGCTGATGATGGGGTTTGATGGAAGTTTAAACGGTTATGACCGGGTTCTAAGCTGTTATGCTCAGAAGCCATTTCTGTAAGTTCATCAAAATTAGCATGAATCGTTTCCATAACCTGCTTTGTACGACGATTCCAGATCCGAAAACCCTTAGAATTTTCACAATATCCGATAAAGACTCCAATGTCAGCTTTGGCTTTGAGCTTTCCAAAGTCATCACGATCATTATTTGGGTAGCAAAGGGATCCAAATACATGAAAGTGTTTTAGATTCGGTTTATGGTTGTGGATAAGCTCAAAAGGTGTTTTGTTGTGGCGTTTAGTAATCATTGAACGATTTTGAGTATAGCATGCAGTTGATACAGCTTCTGCCCACAAGTAATCTGGAAGTTTAGCATTGATTAACATTGTTCTTGCAGCTTCCACTAACGTTCGGTTTCGTCTTTCAACAACTCCGTTTTGTTCTGGTGTACGTGCAATAGATGTCTGATGCTCAATTCCCACTTTCTCATAAAATTCTCGAAGAGTTTGGTTACCAAATTCAGTTCCTTTGTCTGTTCTGATTTGGCGGACGGTGTTCCGGAGCTGAACTTGAATTTTCGTGAGAAAGGTGATGATCATCTGTGGAGCTTGATCTTTACTTCGAAGAAAGTAGACCCAAGTCCATCGTGAGTAGTCATCGACAATTACCAAGATGTAGCGTTTTCCATTAATCATTTGCATGCGCATCGGGCCACACAAATCCATGTGAAGAAGATGAAGCACATGCTGAGAGCTGTGTTCCACCTTTGAGGGAAAATGAGCACGGGTGCTTTTTCCTTGTTCACAAGCTGAACATAGGTGATCTTTAGAATACCGGAATCTCGGGAGACCTTCAACAAGTTTGTGTCGAGCAAGGTTGGTGATGGTTTGAAAGTTTAGATGTGAGAGACGACGGTGCCATAGCCAAGATTTTGTAGATGTAGCCTTTGAGAGTAGACAGATGGGAGATGAAGCAACCATGTCTTGCATTGAGATTGTGTATAGACTAGAATTGCGAGAGCCAGACATAAGATCGTTTCCTTGTAGATCACGAATGAAACAAGTTTTCTCCCTAAAAGCAACTTCCAAATCTCCATCACAGAATTGACCGACTGAAAAGAGATTGTGACCGAGGCCTTCCACATAATAAACCCTGCTAATTTCAATATTGCCATTGATATAATCTCCGTAGCCCATGATAGCTGCGAAGTGATCATTCTCGAATCTGACAGTGCCAATGAACTTTGCAATAAAGTTTGATAACAGTTTAAGATTGCCTGTCATGTTTCGGGAATGTAAGGTATTGGATTTCACATATACATCATAACATTAACACTTTAAGTGTATAGATGATTTTAGAGAGAGAGAAAGTGGGATATTCTAGAAAGAGAAACTTGTGGAATGTTAGATTACCAAAGAAAATCCAACCCTCTACCTTGCAAGGTAGAGGGTATTTATAGGTTACAAACTAAACGACCTCCAGACGGCCTGTGGATCAGGTATACAATGGGTAAAGACCCGTCCTTCCTCCACGGTGTTGCACTAAACTAACTAAGAAACTACTTAATAATTGTTAGCCTTAATTGTTTTATTAGAAGTGATGGTCATTCACGTTTAGGAACTTTGTAACGTGTGTTAGATATCGTGATAGAATAGTCAACGGGCTCGTGGATTGGGCTAAGCTAAATGGCAAGGCGTTATGATAAGCTTGCCGTGTATAAGTCCAAGTAACCCAATCCAATCCAAGTCCATATCCACGGCCCATGGAAAGCCTTTTAGGGCATCATGTATTCCAACTATAAATACCCCTCAAATGGTCATTTGAGGGGTGTGCTTGAGTGTGTGTGTGTGTGTTTTCTTTGGAATATACAACTTATTGTTTACATCTTTCTCTACACATATACACGGTATCATTACATCAAGTCACCATCTTTCTCATCTAGTTTTCTACGCATAGTTTGTGTTTATGCTAACGTGTTCTAAGCATAAAGTGAAATACGTGTTGGGTTTGTGATAAGGTCAGTGTTGTAAATATCGGTCTTGGCGGCCGATATATCAGTGATATATCGCTTATCGGCGGTCCACCGATACGATATTTCACTTATCGGTCAAATTTATCGGTTGGTCAATATCGGTCAAATATCGGTCAATATCGGTTATATCGGTCATATCTTGTAAATATCGGTCAAATATCGGTAAAATATCGGTCAAATATCGGAATATCGGTTAAGAGTGGGAAATACATAACTAAATGCATATACAATGTAAAATTTGTAATATTTATATAAAATATATAATTAAAAATATTAAATATAACAATAAAACTAATAAATATTTATAAATATGTATATAAAATATATAAATACCTATAAAAAAATTAATTTCTTTATAATTTAGGGTCTCCGTTATATCACTGATATATCGCCGCCATAACCGCTATGGCGCTTGGCGGTGGTCGACCGCCGAGGGACCGCCGAGCGATATTTACAACACTGGATAAGGTTGATAAAAGTAAGGTCCTACAATTGGTATCAATCGCCTAACAATGGTTTAGGAGTGTTTTGGTTGAAGTTTTTTGGTAGTGTTACGCGTAGCTTCGTTATCAAAGTTTTCACGCTTAAAGCTTTAATTTTTGCACTTAAAAATTCAAGATTGTTGTGGTTTAAGGTTTATTTGATGCTAAAGTTTCAGTTTTTTGCAAAAAGTTCGAAGCTTTACGTGTTTTTCTTCATTTTTAAGCTCGTATTTGGTTCATTGGTCGTTTCTACGCATAAGCTTTCTAAGCACTTTGGGTGAAAAAGGTCAACATTTTTGTGTTATTCGAGTGTTTTTAAGGCTATCTGTGCAAGAGAAATCGTTTGAATCACTGGAAATTTTTTACGCGTAGGTCAAAACCCTAGTTCTACGCGTAAGAAAAGTCAACGTCCTCTGTCTACGCATAACTTTCTACGCATAAGCTTTTGGTGCAGATTCTTCGAGCTATAACGATTACTAAGTGCTTCCCTCACTTGGATAAGTTTGTGGAACACTTCGACTTTTGGATATCTTTTACACTGTGATAGTGTAAAGGATTTTTGGGCAAAACCCTAATCTTACGCATAAGCTTAGATTTACGCGTAGAACACTTTACGCTTAAGTATTTTCTTATGCCTAAGCTTGTCTTACGCATAACTAAATCTTACGCATAAGTTTTTCTATGCCTAACTTTAAACTTACGCATAAGCATTTCCTACGCCTAAGGAATCCTTCGCCTAAGCCATCCTACTCGTAACTTCTTCGGTCTACGCCTAAGCTCTTCTATATTAAAAAAAAAATTGAGGAGACTAAACGTTCAATTTTTAGAGGAGACTAAACGTTCAATTTTTACGCGAGATTCAAATTTTGGTTTAACTGTGAAAATTTTGGTCAAAAATTCAAATTTTTGGGCCTAAATTCAAATTTTTCGGGTCAAATTTGGCGTCAAAATTGTCATAACTCAAATTTTTCATACGACCTTAGAATTGATTTTTATAGTGAATTTCAAATTTTGGGAGAAAATTTTTTTTCTTCGCCTAAGAACCAAGGTTACGAGTACGACTTTCAGAAACACCTCAACCGAGCTTAATCTTCATCAACCACAACTCCTTTATCGTTGAATCGATCCTACATCAACTTTATCAGATCATACCTTCATCAATGGCAACTCAACAAGACATTCATGCAGCCGATGCCGAAAACCGTCCTCCTATGTTGGCAAAATATGGTTATCTTCAATGGAAAAGTCGTATGCTTCGCTACATCAAGACCAAACCTAATGGAAAACTCATGATTAACTCCATTACGAATGGACCCTTCAAGCCTCGACAAATCCTAGACCCTGGAACTCCTGACGTCCCACCATCTTTTCATACTCAAACTGAATCAGAATACACTGAAGATGATCAAAAGCAAGTCGATGCAGATGACATGGCAATTCATATTGTCCAACTGGGTTTACCAATAGACATCTTTGCTGCTGTAGACAGTTGTGAAACTGATTTTGATATGTGGGAACGTGTTAGACGGCTTTGTCATGGAACAGAAATTGGTCAACAAGACATGGAGAACAAGCTGCTAACTGAATGGGAAAAGTTCACTTCAACTCCAGGAGAATCCATTGAATCCTACTATGGAAGGTTTTGCACTTTGATGAATGAGCTAATCAGAAACAAGCTAGCACCCAGAACTATCGTTCAAAACATCAAGTTCCTGAACAATCTTCCAGAAGAATGGGGACGATATGTCACTATTGTCAACCAAAAAAAAGACTTACATCAGGTGAACTTTGATCAACTAAACGATTTTCTGAAACAAAACCAAATTGAAGTGAATGAAGTCAGGAAAGAAAGATTGGCAAAGAATCATGATCCATTGGCACTCATTGCAAAGACTCAACCTTCAGTGAATACACAACAACAAGCTTCATCATCTTCCAACAACAACTAGCAGCAATACATTCCACAACCACAACAACAATTCTATCCACCAGAACAACAAGTCATTCAACAACAGTATCCACAATACCAAGAACAAGGAATCACTGATCCTGAAACTGAACAAGAAGAAGCTTTGCGACAAGTATTTTCTTTATTGGGTAAAGCATTCAGCAGTAGCTATTCCACACCAACTAACAACAACCAAAGGATTTCATCAAACACTCGCAACAGGCAAATTGCACAGCCGGGTGTGAATATGGGTAATCAAGGTCAAATGGTTGGAGTTATTGGAAATCAGCAGGGATATGATACTGGATTTTGTATGGGTAATCAGGCGGTTCCGTATCAGGGTAATCAGTTGGGTCAGAATGTTAGAAATCAGATGGGACAGAATGTTGGGAATAGAGCAGTGGGTAATCAGAATGGGAATGTTGCAGCTCCAGTCGTTGGGAATTATGGAAATGTGAATCAGGGTAATCAGGTTAAGTGTTATAACTGTCAAGGAATGGGTCACATGGCACGAAACTGTCCCACTAAGCCACACAAGAAGAATGCTGAGTTTCTTCGGAAAGCTATGCTGTTAGCACAAAAGCAAGAAGCAGGGATGTTGTTGAGTGCTGAGGAAAATGATTTCTTCGCTATTGTGGATGATTTGGAAGGCCTCGAGGAACTCAATGCAAACTGCATCTTCATGGCAAATCTTCAGGAGACTAAGTACGACACTGACTCTGACGCACCTCCTGTCTATGACGCCAACGCAGTGTCTGAGGTACCAATCATTGATCCATGCTATAACAATGTCATATTTGATGTGTTTACTCATGACGAACAGCATTTTGTGACGCCAGCGCCTACTTATGATACATACCTGGACAATCCGAGTTGTAGCAATACTAACTCCGAAACTCCAGATGTGGATCCTAGTGGAGGCTGTGTGGCACAAAATACTGAGACTGATGAGGAAATACGTGCTTATTTTGAATCATTAATCAATAACTGTGGCATTGAAATTGAGAAAGTGAGTAAGGTCAATCGCGAAGTTAAGGCCGCGAATGCTAAATTGACCGTTGAGCTTGAGAGTTACAAAGAGAACGACAGAGCCTTTGAATTTCATACAAACAAAGTATCAGAATTAGAAATTGGTTATCGAGATTCTGTTTTAAGAGAAAAACAATTGCAACTCTAGTATGACACACTTGATGTGAATTTGAACTTGAAAATAAAATCTTTAAACAAGGAAATTTCTGAACTAAATGACCAACTTTCTAAACAAAAAACACTGTTCTCTGATCTTGAAAAAGAGAAGAAACAGTTGATTGCTGATTTTTCAAAACGAGAAGATTCTCTTCTTGATGAAATTCTGGATAAAAATGAAACTATCAAAAAATTGGATAATTTACTTCTTACAACGGGTCATTCCGCTAAAACAAACAAGATGCTTTCTAATCAAGTAAATCTGATTTTTTATACTACACATAAAATGGCTCTTGGTAACTCACCTCCTTGTTTCCTCAAGAAAGCTCAGAAACAACGGAATGTGCTAAACAATGGAAAACCTTTGCATGAACCCATAATTGTGCATGATTCTCTTGAAACGTTGAAACTATCTGAGGAGAGTAGATCAAGAATGAAACAAAAACATCCGGAAATCAAACCAATTGACTATAAAAAATGGAACAAAATTAATGGTATTTCGTTTGTTTCACATAAAGAACAATCAAAGTTTTCCATCACACCAGTTTCAAAACCAGTTTCAAAACCAGTTGCAACTCCTGTAGTTGTCTCAAAATCCTTTTCAAAAATCGAACAAATGTCTTCAAACAATCCTTTTAACACAAGTGATGCCAGAAGCATTTTAGACGATGTTAAAACTAGAATTGGGAGACTTCAAGAGACTGTTAAAACTAAAACTCATATTACAACCAACATCTGGTTTAATAGTTTTGATATTGAACAAAAAAAGTTTTTTGAAACTGAAATTTCCCCTCAGCTGAATAACATCAACTCAAGGGTAATTTATTTTGAACAAGCCTTTTTGAAAGAAACAGCTGACTTTGTCAAGGACCACAAATCCCTGGTAAAGCAAGCTAATGAAAGTATTGAACACATCAAAGTTTTGGAAAATTTAAATGATTCTCTCTTCGAAGATGTTCTGACTACTGATATTATGTCCATCATTTTGCAAACATATTCTATTGAAGATCATGAAAGACTCTAGTCTGAGACCTCCGAAATTGTCTCAAAATATGAAAAAGCTCTTGAAAAACTTGAAAAAGAAAATGTCTCATATTTTAAACAACTTGATCGAAAAACTGAGGAATGCAAGTATGACAAACTATCGTATGAGCGTGCCTACAATGACATGAAAGCGAAAAATGATCTTTTGAGGGCTCAGCTGGAAAGTCAAAAAGGAAAGGCAGTGGATACTGTGATTAAAAAACCATTGACTGCGGAGAAAGCAAATGTTCCCAAACCGGTTTCCAAACCAAAAATGTCTGTTTCTATGCCTCCTCCAAAAGTCAATGAGAAAAATGTTTCATCAAAACCAGTCATTCCACCTGCCCCACCTAAACAACATGTTGATAATGGAAAAGCGGTTATCGACAAACCAAAAGTTTTAGCACCTGGCCTTTTTAAGATGAGTACCACTAATGCGTCTGCCTCCACATCTAAAACATATGGAACAAACGACATAAGTTTAGAAAAGCACTCTAAAGAGACTAGGAAAGCTGAAACCACCTCCCTTCATAAAAATGTGAATCCTAATGCGTGTGCCTTACCTTCTACAGGACTAGAAAGCACCTCTAGGAGCAGCAGACTAAAGCCTAAGAGCAATACAAGGAACAATAGAGTCTCGCATGCCTCTAGGAGTAGTAGCTTGAATAAAGAGAAGAAAGTAGAAGAACACCCTAGGAATTTACCGCTTTTGAATAAGAAAGACATTTCATCTGAATGTACTAAACCTATGAAACTTGCTAAGTCTAATGAATGTGTTGAATCTCTTTGTTTAACTTGCAAGAAATCTTTAATTAATGTTCAAGATGATTGTGTTTCTAAGCCAAAAAGATCTTACGCTAAACAAGTAGGAAGACTAGTTGCAAAACTTAGGCTTTACACTACTGACAGGAACCAAAGTGTATACTTTAGAGATGATATTTGGAAACCCACAGGTAGAACCTTCACACTCCAGAATGGTAAAATGAGTGATAAACCAGAACTCCCTGTAGAAAACCTCTTTGAGTGTGATCAGGATTTTACCTCTAACCCAAAGGAACCTAAATCAAAACGGTTTCCACAATATTCTTTTTCTGTTACTGGCAGGTTATCGAAATTTTTCTTTGGATCGTCGACTCGGGTTGCTCCAAGCACATGACCGGGAATCTGAAGATGCTGATCAATTTCGTCTGGAAATTCATGGGAACCGTACGTTTTGGAAATGATCATGTAGCAGCTATCATGGGTTATGGAGATCTACCTTTTGGAAATTATTTGATCACTCGGGTTTACTATGTCGAAGGGTTGGGACACAATTTGTTTTCAGTCGAGCAGTTCTGTGATGCAGATTTAGAGGTTGCTTTTAGGAAAAATGCTTGCTTCGTTAGAAACTTGGATGGCACTGATCTCTTAACTGGGAATTGTGATACAAACTTGTATGCTATCGACATTAACAAAATGGCCTCTTCATCACCAATATGTCTTATGACACGAGCATCTGGAACACAGTCCTGGTTGTGGCACAGACGGTTATCCCACCTCAATTTTGACACCATCAACAATCTTGCCAAAGACAACATCGTCAACGGACTTCCAAAGTTCAAATACACCAAGGATCACTTATGTCCATCATGCAAACAAGGAAAAAGCAAAAGAGCATCATATAAACCCAAATCCGTACCTAGTTCGGAAGCAAGGTTGCATATGCTGCACATGGACTTATGTGGCCCAATGAGAGTTGAAAGCATTAATGGGAAAAAGTATATTCTTGTTATCGTCGATGATTATTCAAGATATACATGGGTTAAGTTTCTGAGATCAAAAGACGAAGCACCAGGCATCATCATCACCTTTTTGAAACGTATTCAAGTACTTCTTCAAACTCCAGTAAGGGTTGTAAGAACAGACAACGGAACAAAATTCACTAATCAGGAGTTAAGAACTTATTTTGAAGATGTTAGAATCACACATCAGACATCAGTTGTTAGAACTCCACAGCAGAATGGGGTAGTTGAAAGAAGAAATAGAACTCTTGTGGAAGCTGCTCGCACAATGCTAATCTATTCTTGTGCACCGTTATTTCTATGGGCTGATGCTGTTGCCACTGCTTGTTTCACTCAGAACCGATCCCTAATCCATCCAAGATTCAATAAAACCCCATATGAAATAGTGAACAACAGAAAACCTGATATCTCTTACTTTCACGTGTTTGGCGCTTTGTGCTATCCAACGAACGACAGAGAAGATCTAGGTAAATTGAAAGCTAAAGGTGATATTGGAATCTTCATTGGATATTCAGATAACTCGAGGGCATTCAGGGTGTATAACAGAAGAACTAGGAGGATCATGGAGACGATGAATGTGAAATTTGATGAACTTTCACATATGGCTTCTGAGAGACTCGCTCTAGAACCCGCACTAAACCAGCAGACTTCTGGACACATCAGTTCAGGACTCGTACCTCAAAGAGCTCAATCAACTTCGTTTGACAATCCTAAAGAACAAGAATGGGAGAATTTCTTCGAGTTAATGTTCGATGAATATTATGGTGGAACTTCGACAAATGCATCAAACCATCATTCCGCTGCACCCGCTCAAAATCATCCTCCACCACCAACAGAAGATGCATCTACAACGGTCGAAACCAATGCACCAACTCCATCAACATCATCTACATCTACTCCAGTTCTTGCACCCGTTCTACCAGCAGTTGATGAGCAAAACCAAAACCAGAACGATGCAACGTTAGATGAAGACTTATTTGAAAACCCGTTTGCTACGGAATCAGCTGAATCATCCTCAAGCTTACGAGAACCATCTAACTCGCATACGTTTAACCAACGGTATCCTTCTACTCTGAAGTGGACAAAAGACCACCCTATTGAACAAGTTATTGGTGAACCTTCAAGGCCAATTCAGACGAGACGCCAACTTGTCACCGATTGCAACTTATGCATTTACCTTTGCTCAATTAGCAATATAGAGCCAAAGAACATTCGCGAGGCAATGGCAGAACCCGCATGGATAGAAGCGATGCAGGAGGAACTTCTCCAATACCGTTTTCATGACTCTTGGGAAATGGTTCCAAGACCAATTGACATTCGCGTCATTGATCTCAAATGGTTATGGAAGAACAAAAGGGATGAAGAGATGACTGTAATTCGCAACAAAGCTCGTCTTGTGGCCAAAGGATACAGACAAGAGGAAGGGATAGACTTTGAAGAGTCATTCGCGCCGGTAGCTAGACTTGAGGCAGTCAGGATTTTCTTAGCCTATGCAGCTCACAAAAACATAACGGTTTATCAGATAGACATTAAGACCGCGTTCTTGAATGGAACTCTGAAAGAAGAAGTGTACGTAAGTCAGCCAGAAGGCTTCATAGACATGGAACATCCAGACTACGTCAACAAACTCAAAAAGGCAATTTATGGATTAAAACAAGCTCCGAGAGCGTGGTATGACGAACTGTCCTCTTTCCTTATCCAAAAAAATTTCACCAAAGGAACAGTTGATCCTACCCTGTTTACACAAAAATGCAAAAACGACATTTTGATTGTTCAGATTTATGTGGACGACATCATCTTTGGGTCCACTAATCCGAATCTTTCAAAACATTTTGAAGATCTCATGAAAAGCAAATTTGAAATGTCCATGATAGGGGAACTAAAATTCTTTCTTGGTTTACAAATACATCAGTCCCCTCGTGGAATTTTTATAAATCAAGCTAAATATACAACTGAGATTTTGAAAAATCATGGTATGGATAATTGTGACTCGGTCGGAACACCAATGGTAACTTCACCAAAAATTGGAGCCGATTTGTTTGGGAAACCTATTGATCCGAAGAAATATCGGAGCATGATTGGTTCTCTCATGTATCTTACTGCTAGTCGACCCGATATTCATTTTGTTGTTTGCTTATTAGCACGGTTTCAGGCAAAGCCTACCGAACTGCACCTCAAAGAGGTTAAACGGATCTTTCGGTACCTGAAGACATCCATTCACATGGGACTTTGGTATCCGAAGGAATCCGGATTTGATCTAATTGCCTTTTCAGATGCGGACCACGCAGGTGATCAAGTTACAGCAAAAAGTACATCTGGAGGAGCACAATTTTTGGGTGAAAAGTTAGTCAGCTGGTCTTCAAAGAAACAAGATTGCACTGCACTTTCAACCGCTGAAGCTGAGTATGTGTCTCTATCTGCGTGTTGTGCTCAAGTTCTATGGATGAGAACACAACTCACAGATTATGGCTTTACTTTCGATAAAATACCTATGTATTGTGACTCGAAAAGTGCCATAGCCATATCATGCAATCCTGTTCATCACTCAAAGACTAAGCATATCCGTGTCCTCTACCACTTCATCAAAGAGTACGTCAAAAATGGTACTGTAGAATTATTTTTCGTGAAGACAGATTACCAACTCGCCGATCTATTAACTAAAGCCCTTCCAAAAGAAAGATTTGACTATTTAGTTCGACGAATTGGAATGCGATGCCTAACCCCTTAGGAGTTAGAACGTCTTCTCGAATCTTCTTGAAAATGATTTTCCAAAAAGCTTCGCTGTAAATATTTTTGAAAAACAAAATACAAAATTTGAAAAACCAACAAAAGCAAAATATAAAAATATAAAAACTTTCAAAAAATACAAAAACAATATAAAATCAAAAATCCAAAAATATTCTTCTCACGACATGTCTTTCGTATAATCGATATTCTGTACGTTTCTAGAAATGTCATTCAACAATGATACGGGCATGTACAGATGCTTGAGCGAGAGTTCTTTTATGTTTTTTCAAAACATGTCGTTTCTCAAAATTTCTTCAAAAAATGGCTTTCGTATACTTCAGTACGAAACCCAGACCACAATGATGACTTTTGTTATTTTTTCAAATCAAAACTCGTGATTTTTAATGAAAACCACAAGTGTACGCTTCAGTGCACTACATTTAAAAATGGTGAGAAATCATCATCATCTTGAGCACCTTTTCAAGATTGTTCAAAAAGATTTTTCAAAATATTTTGTGCTCAAGATAACTCCCTCTAAAACCCTTTAATTGATTATGCTTTATTAAAGGGGGAGTATAAAACAAAATGTTCCAAATTCATGCTTAAATCAAATCCGTTTGTCTCCCCAAAAGATTCTAAAATGTTGTTTAATCCGATGATATCAAAAATATCATGAATATGCTATTTTTGAGGGGGAGGAGACGTGATTAAAAAGTGATCAAAAAGTTTAATGATCGTTGTTTGAATCTCAAAATGAGCTCGACTCAGTTGAAACCAATGAATTGACGAGGAATCATGTACCATCTCGAGAAACTTTCTATGGACTTGACCAGGACGGGTAATAATTTCAAGCTAGTTCTCTAGTGATGTAAACGTGTCTCGAATCGGTTTTGTTCATTTAAAGTCGATCAATTCAAAAAGTGCGAACTCTACTCTCACTGTGCAAATTTCTGTCAAAACTTATAAGCACATGTGAAGGAGGAGTGTTTCTGAAAATATAAAACTCTCGGAGTGTCTCAAACATGTTTTCTATCATAAACACTCTGAAAGATTTTCAAGAAAAATGGTTTTATGGCAACAATAGGACAGTCATGGAGTTATAAGGTGACTAAGGATAGGAAAATTCGTCCTATGATCCGCCAGAGCCGGAGGGATCTACCCAAGGACAATACCCATAGTTAGTATTAGAAGTCCTTAGGTATGATTGAAAAAAGGAGTAATGTGAGAAAGGAGAAATAAGGGGTTGAAGAATTAAAAAGAAAAGTAAAAGAAAGGGTGAAAAGAAATAGCCCTCCATATTCAACCTTAGGGCAGAAACCGGGTTCAATTCATCTGCTACTAGTTGTCACTAGATGACACTGGTATTGAAGACAAAGACGTCATGGACCCAGTGACGCACTGCACTAAACCTTCTAGCCACTCAATTCCTCTCAAAAGGGATTTGTTTCATTCTCACTGGGAACCCTACATAATCTATCGACTTTCTCTTAGAGATTGTTGATATTGAAGAAGGAGAACCTCTCCCTAGTCTCTGCTCAGGAAAACCAAAATGCACTATTGAGTCTAGAGCCACGAGATTCATCAAAAGATCTCATAGGAACACTTGACATGACATCGCTTGTTGTTCATCTATAAGGACGCAAGTGATATATTCTAGAGTCCGACGCAGATCTTAGCAATCTGCCAGAACATTTATGAGAAGTTTCACATCCGTGATCTTCGGTGATTGAATGGAAACTCCTGCCAGGGTCAACATCAAGCAGCCCTGACAGCAGGTCACTTCGGTAACTCCCCGTGGATTACGCTTAGTGTTTCTCAAACGGTCTACAGTCGTGGAGTGATGCTTCGGTGTACTTCAGCGACTCATCTGAACTGTAGATGTACTTCGGTATATCGCGTTATCTCACTTGTGGGACTCCAGTTCAGGAACGGCCCTTGTAAGAATTAGAGATGTGTTTTCACACTATGCTGTTAACACCCTCGAAATTCAAACTTGTAAGTGCCGGAATCCGCTTATTACTAACCTGTTTTTATGTTTTCTTCTTATGGAAGCTCCGGAGCGGATTGATCGTGCAGATTCTCCACATGCTCATACCAACAACACATGATAGTTCTCATCAAAATCAAATGCAACACAAAGTTAAAGATGATTCTTCGTCAATGTCAAAGAATCAACAAAGTTTAAAGACTCGAGAACTACATCATTGGTAACCAAAAGTCAAATAAAAGTGTGAGCATGGTGGAGAAAGACGTGGAGACACCAAACCAACGAAGTTGACAACGGCAGACAACCACATTATCTGATCACAAAGCATGAAGGAACAAAGAATCAAGACTATTCTATATCTACACGCAAAGTTCTAGCCTGAGAAAAGTAAAGATCTAATCAAGTGGAGCATCATTTGAATGACCACCCCTTAGGGGGAGATTGTTAGCCTTAATTGTTTTATTAGAAGTGATGGTCATTCACGTTTAGGAACTTTGTAACGTGTGTTAGATATCGTGATAGAATAGTCAACGGGCTCGTGGATTGGGCTAAGCTAAATGGCAAAGCGTTATGATAAGCTTGCCGTGTATAAGTCCAAGTAACCCAATCCAATCCAAGTCCATATCCACAGCCCATGGAAAGCCTTTTAGGGCATCATGTATTCCAACTATAAATACCCCTCAAATGGTCATTTGAGGGGTGTGCTTGAGTGTGTGTGTGTGTGTGTGTGTTTTCTTTGGAATATACAACTTATTGTTTACATCTTTCTCTACACATATACACGGTATCATTACATCAAGTCACCATCTTTCTCATCTAGTTTTCTACGCATAGTTTGTGTTTGTGCTAACGTGTTCTAAGCATAAAGTGAAATACGTGTTGGGTTTGTGATAAGGTTGATAAAAGTAAGGTCCTATAATAATGTAAATAACGACAAGTCTACGAGCTAACTTAGGCTAGACAACATTTGGGGTGACCGACACTTTAACTTATGGAATTTCCAATTCCTAACAATCTCCCCCTAACGGAGGTCACCCCATAAATTACATTGTGAATCCTAGCTTTCTAATAAATCTTCAGTCTTGAGCTCGTAGACTTCTCTTCAACAAAGTATTCAAACTAAGTGCATCTGTGGAGAATACATCAATGATCACCTGTAATGACTAATTCGTGGAGGTTGAGTGTCTGATCCACGTGATAATAATTTTAAGCCAGCTGTTGAGATCATCAGCTATCAAAAATCTCTGAGACATCCATTGTGGTGTTGGTATTATGTGATGTTGTGACTTTCGGACCGACATGCTCACATTTTGGATCATGATATCTTCTCATCAGAGTAGCGGAAGCTTTCGTTGATTCATGATATTGGCAGCAGCGTAGCAGAAGCATGGGGTGAAAATATCAGAGTCATTGATGCACTTATCATGAATTCTTGAGAAATGAATGTATTGTGTGAGCATGCGGCTATGGATTGACCGCTTCATTCTGATCAGCTGCAAACGTCAGGTGTACCTGCATACAACAGTTAGCAATAAAGCGCACGAAAGTATCTTTGATCACTTTCGTTGAATTGAGGTACACGGCCCACGGTTCCCCGTTGATCAGTACAAGTACTGCCTGTGATCAGGTATAATTCCGAAGAATTTCCTTGACAGGGTTTCGCAGCTGCTCTAGCTGTTCTCAAACTGGAACGTCTCAAAGAAGACAACACGGAGTGAGTGAACCAGCGAATAGAGAATCACTGATTGATGAAAAGATATTTGAAAAACAATCGTGTAATGCTCAATAGAAATTGTTTTTGCAATACAACGAAGGTTTTAATGAAAATCAATTATCAATCATAAAACACCTTTTGATTTGAAATATTCGTACACGGTCGATGTGCTAAAGAAAAGAGTTTTAAGCACAAAGACCGGTTTTTCAAAGGTATCCGTCAATCCATAACCTGAACCAGGATTGATTCAAAAGATGGAATCGCTCCATTGTTTCTGTTCAGTTGTCACATGGTTGATCTATTGAATAGATCTCACATGCCACCTACCAAGAGCTTGTTTGATGTTGGCTCCAGAAGGCTTTCCATCTTCATTGTGAATATTTTTACATATCACTCGGATGTTCTGGCAATACCACAAGGATAATGCGTAGGACTCAAGATATAATCTCTCTTTCCACATTGTGTGAAACAGAGAGTCTTCATTGAACGTGTCCTAATGAGATTTATGGATGATCTCGTGGCTCTAGACTCAAATTGTGCATATTTGGATCCTGTGCTAGAGACTAGGGAGAGGGTCTCCTTCTTCAATATCAACAATCTCTAAGAGAAAGTCGATAGATAATGTCGGTTCCCCGTGAGAATGAAACAAGTCCTTTTAAGAGGAACTTGAGTGGTTTGGGAAGTTGAAGTGCAGTGCGTCACTGGGTCCATGACGTCTTGTCTTCAATACCGATGTTACCTTGGTAACCATCAGTAGCATATGAATTGAACCCGGTATCTGCCCTAAGGTTGAATAAATGGAGGGCTATTTGTTTTCACCCTTTTTTCATTCAATTCTTTTTAATTCTTCAACCCCTTCAGTGCTTACCGAGACTTCATAGCTAGAACCTTGTTGGGTTTATTCCAGTACTAGCTCTGTCTCAGTATGCACTCTTCCCATATCTCATTTTTCTCCTTTTTTCAATAAACCTAAGGACTTCTACACTATCTAGTGGATAGTCCCTGGGTAGATCCCTCCGGTTCTGGCGGATCATGGGAACACATACCTAACCTTATCATCCTTATATCACCATACATAAGTAAAGTTGGTCGGTCTATTTGGTATTGTTCATTTGCCATAGAAACCAATTGAAACCCATTTGAGAATCAATCCAGGTGCTTGTGATATATTATCAAAGCATTTTGCACCTGAATTGTTTTTGATATTTTTAGAATAAGAGCTCCCCCTCAACATGTGCATCAAGTGATTGAAATCGTTTTGCACACAGAGGCAAGAGAAAGAGTTAACTTCTTTGAATTCCATTTTCTAAAAGATATCAACATCACTTCCCTAATCAAAACAAGTAGATAAAGCATTTTAGGGAATGATGAGGTTTTCATAAGTTTTCTCCCCCTCAATATGTGCCTTGAGGTATGAAAGAGTTTTGCACATACAAGAGGGAAGTTCTTTGAAGTGCAGCCATGATCATCAAACATTTAGAAACCATTTAACACACAATCAAGGTACCTTATATAAAAACATGGAAAACTATGTACCCTGAAGGCTTGAGTTTGTTTTGAAATGCTCCCCCTTAATATATGCTTCGAGATTCGAAAAATGTTTAGCACATATTAGAGAGCAGTATGCACTTAAAAATGGTCATCTTTTAACATATTTCATATTTATATCACATTTTCTCCCCCGATCAAAAATTTCAAATCCTTTAAGATTTTGGATCTCAAATGATTTAAATATGTATGTGACAAAATATTTGTTGGAGAAAAATGTGTCCAATTTTATATGATCAGGAGTGGACAACACTGAAGTTCCCCTTTTAGATACAAGGGGACACCATAGTACATAACCTAACACTATTACATGCATTATAGTTGTTCATAGTTTGTACACCACATTTTACATAAAATTAATACAAAACAGAAACTACTTCCAGAAGATGTCTTCATTCAGTTCTTTGAAGAAGTTTATAATGACCATCACGAAGTCTACCACCAACAAAACTTTCAAGGCTGTGGAAGATCCTTCGAGTCTTGAGTCTTCGCCTGATTGCAGCAATGAAATCTTCACACCGCTTTAAGTCATCATCCGTCCAGAATGTAGTCTTTACCCACGGTTTCAGATCAACTTTAATTTCTTTCAGATCAACTACTCAGATTGGGAAGATCTCTACACGAACAACACTTAAGATTTGCAGCTTGGATCGAACATCTTTGCGTCTTTTATCAGCACCATGTCTTTCGATGTAGAAGTTCTTCTTTTTGAACCACCAGTGAGAAATACCATATGAAGCGGCAATGTCATACTTTTGTGCTTTGTCAGCCCAGAATTGATCAGGAACCATCTGTTCAAGTCCCTGATCTGAGTAGGTTGCAGCTTTCATCTTTGAAATTGATAGAGCTGGTCTTCTTTCAGTAGAGCGAGCACACAGATAGTCCAAGTCATGATTGAAGAAGAATTCAGCCTGTATGGTCATCTGACCAGGTTCACCACCAAGAGGAAGAGATTTGTTTACATTGAAGCGACTAATTTGCTCACTGACTTGATCATTCAGCATCTTATGGCATTCTTCCATATGATATTGGAGTTGGTTGGCATCTGAGTGGAAGACCTTGACAATTTCATAAGCTTGTCCTTCAAGATCTCTTGGAGTGATGGCTGAGATACTCTTCCGTTCACAAAACCATCTAATGAAGCTTCCCATATCACCAGTGAAGTACAGAAGAGAGTCTTCAGCTGGAACTTCATAATCATTGGTGATAGTTGATACCCAATTGTTGTCAGGAATAATCGTGTCAGACTCTGGGATGGACCATGTAGGTTCTGGAGTAAGAGGTCTCTCCTCAAAAATACAACTTTGAATTATGTCCCTTGAAGGTGCAACTCTGGATGTGCTAGTGCGTTTACCTGCCAAGTATGCATCAAACCAATCTTCTTCTGATGGCTTAGGAATATGCTTGGTGGATGCGTCATCTTCATCAAATTCTGACTCTGGCATGACATATGACTCTTCATGAACCATTTGATCCTCAGGAATTGAAGAGATTGTGGGTGTGAACCTTGAATCAATCGTCGTCCAGGCAGCAGATTTCTTCTGAGTTCCCTGTTCTCCGGTAGGACTAGATTGATTGGAAGGTTTCGGTGGTGATGATGGTAGAGGTGGTGGAGGTGTAGAGGTTGTCTTAGAAGATCCACTAGCTCCAGAAGTTCCAACACCCCCAGTTGGAGGTGGAGGTGGAGGAGGATCTTTAGGACCTTTACGCAATGTTTCCAATACTATGGTCCTCCTTTTCTTTTTTGCTTCTCTTTCTCCAATGTCTATCAAAAATTGTTCATGATTGTCGTGCTTAATTGATTCTTCGAGAGCCTCATATAGCTTCTTATGGACTTCATGCTTATGCTCTCCAGCTTCATACATCTTATCTGAAAGTACAGCTCTCATATCTGCAATAGGTAGGTCTTTGAACCGTCTAAGCAGTGGAGCTTCCAATGCCCATTCCACAGCATCCTTAACTTCGGCTTCAATGGCGTTTGCAACCCCTTCATCAAAGTTGAGGTGCTCCAACCTATAGACACGATTCACAAGGGCATCAACAGATTTCGGTAGTTGTCTTTCAAGAGCTTCAATTATTTTCACTGCTTTGTCGAGCAGTTGATCTGAAGTAAGTATTTGAGGTGGAGGAGCTGGTGGAGTTTCCATATCAGCAATTGTAACCACCGGTTCAAGGGATGGAGCAGGTTTGGGAGGTGGTTGAAGTGTCGTTGTAAGTGAAGATGCTGACATAGGTGGAATGGTAGATGTGTAATATTGACATTAAACATGGATTGTGCATCCTCTTTATCATTATCTTGCTTAGAAGACTCAGTATCTATGGGTTTGTCATTTAAGAATTGATCTCAGAAAGTGAAGTCTGTATCAAGGTTCTTTAGTGAAGATAGAGAACCGGTAGATAGATTTGGTTCATCTATGTGCATGGTCTCATCAGATCTTGACTCAAGATTCTCCTATGAGTCTTTATGCACCAAGTTATCAACATTCTGATCAGACTGAGTAACACTTGATGCAGGAGGTTCTTTTAATGTTTCAGGCACTTTTTCCAACCTAGATTGTTCCTTAGCTGAAGAGGATTCAGTTCTTCTCTTCAGTTCATATTGATTTGTGGTTCTTAATGGGGAAGATGAGATTGTTAGAAGCATTTGAGCGGCTTCTTCAGTATCAGCACTAACAATCCCTTTTCCTTTGTCTTGTGTTATTGGGGTTGTTTGTCATGGCAATTGATCAGGTTCTCTTATCACTACTCCTCCAACTGGTGCACTCACATTATGACTTTCTAGGCTTTGCTGGATTCCAAGTTGCAGAGCAGCATCATCTTCATCAGTCAACCTCCTATTACCCCTTAAAACCTCAGTATCTTCACCAATTTCATTTTCCACTTTCTTCTTCTTTCCTTTCTGCTTCTTGGATGTGGAGTCTGAATGTTTTGACCTTTCACGTCTCTTTTTAGGAAGAGAGGCATAAGAAGCTTGTGATCCTGAAGTGGACTTGGGAGCATTGGGTTGTAGAGGAGTGGGTGTGACATTATCAGAGGATCTGGCAGCACTTTTCTTGTACTGTTTGAAGTAGTCCTTCTTCTTGATATCGTCCGTGAGTAGGATATCAGGAATTGGCAATCCAAATATTTGTTTATCCATACCTCTAGGAACATATTTAAGGTTTCCTAAAACAAATTCATCTTCTGCATTATGTAAAGCTGATCCAATCCTGGGGTTGAAGTTGTGAGTCTATTGCAAGTACTGGATAACAAGCTTTGAAAATCTGATGCTGGGAATCACAAGCTTGTTCAGTTTCTTTCGACCCTGAGCTTTATTCTGAAAGTTTGTTCTATCAGATATGAATGTGTGCATTGATAATGAAAAATCTTCCCAGATACGATCTGAGACATTCACATTCACCTTATTGACGATACCCCATAGGATTTCCAAGATGGGAATTCTCACTTTATCGAACCCTGATGTTTTGCCAGATAAGCACAAGTTGAGAACTGTTGTCATTGCTCTCCAGGGTTGATACATGTGTCCAGTGATGATGTCGGAAGCCCTTGATATGCTAGTCTGATATCCCAAACCAATTAGAAAGACAATTAGATCGTCAGCACCAGGTGGAGGTTCAGAACGTATGTTGGGGTTACAGGGAGTGATTCCTAGAGCCTTGCTAAGAATGTCTGAATCAATCACAAATTCCCTATCATCCAGTTTGCAGGAGTATTTAGCTGTGATTTTGTCCTATTGAATGGTGTTCCAGAATTGTTGTATGTAAATGGTGGGAATTGTGCATTGCTTGGTAATGGCACCGAAGAAGTTTATGTTCTTGAGAATATCAATAGACACTTTGAGGATAGGATTTTGTTGCAACTTTTGAAGGTCCACATAACAGTTACTTTTTCCAATTTCTGCCCATTGACTTTTAGGAAGGATTTCGTCATCTGAAAGGACTTTGGGTGGAGCAAAAGATGCAATGTTCTCAGCAGAGGTTGTGTTTGCCATTGAAGATCTAATGATAAATACAACCAACAACAATGATAGGGAACATGTTAGATTATAAATGGTTAGTTAGACATCATTGAATGCACCCTTATGTTATAAACACACAAACTTAGAAGCTCAGACAAGGTTCCTATAAGCATATAGAGAAAGATTGAGTGGCAATAGCGAGACATTAAGGATAAAGACTCCATTTGATATAGTTTTCACGAGACGAGTTGTTTTGGAATTAAACGGTTAAAACGCACATTTGTAAAGAAATAATGTCATGAAACAAGATACAAATGTAGAAATGATATAACATATTGTGTGAAACAAGTTGTAACATTAAGTTGCCACAAGGGAATCCAAGTACAACTTGCTCAAACAGAAATGTTATAGCAGGTCACAAAGAGTAAGTTGTCAATACAAGTTGCTACAGAAAATCCTGAATCAAGATTGTAAGCATGAGATTATCCTAGCAAGTTGCCTTAAAACATTTTAATAACCCTAGTAGCCGTATGAAAATAAACCAATTAAGTCGCTAATCATAAATGGACAAGTCGCTAAACAAGGCTAAGTCGCTACCTGAAAACATACTATGTCGCTAACTTGTAAAGACAAGTCGCCATCAACAGTAACTCAGCCAAGTCGCTACAAATCAGTTCACTAAATCGCTACAATTACTAAGTCGCTAACTTGTAAAGACAAGTCGCCATCAACAGTAATATTGCTAAGTCGCTATGATTTAATACGCTAAGTCGCTAACTTGAGAGCACTTAATAGTAACAACTCGCCACGAAGAAATTGAACACTAACTCGCTACCAAGAACATTATCACAGCAGATAACTCGCCACCAAGAACTCAACCAATATCATTCAAATAACATCGCAAACCATTCAACATAATCAGATCATCATAATATTTTAGAAACACAACCCAACCCATTCAGTTAATCCATACACACAAACGATTACAGACACACAATCTAACTCGAATCATAAAGAAGACGCTCACAAATTCATTAATACACAACTTCATGAGAATTACAACAATCCTAGTGCATCCAAACAGCCCTTAATCTATTAACACATATATCACAATTAATTCCATTCAATAATACCAACCACAAACCTATACGAGGTAATCAAAAACTGAGGATCAAGTTCTGTGGGATCTGTTAAGGAAAAAGTAGTTAGGAAATGCATATATTCATCGTATTTTGAGGACAAGAAACAAGTTAATATTGCCATACCACACGCAAGTCGCTACGAAGATCCTTGAGAGAGAAAGAGAGAAAGAAAGGTTTTTAAGTTTTTGAAAAACAAAAAAAAATGGTAAGTCGCTAGGGTAAGTAGAGGAGAATAATCAAGAAAACCAAGTTGACACTTTTGGTCCATGTGGTTTAGTGATTTGTGTAGCAACTCGCTATCAAAGGATTTTAATAAGTCGCTAATGTTTTTCAAAGCAAGTTGCTAACATAGTCATGGAAAGTTGCAATCTTATCATATTATGTATAGTAGACATTTATAATCCATGGACTTAACAGACTTATCAGATAGCATACTAACACAGATAAGCACACTATCACAATGATCACCATGAAACAAATAAACATTCAATACATGAGTACACAAAGATCACCACAAAGGCAAGACAAGAGAGCAACCTACAACTGAGCACACACCATAACCAGCACTGAAGCAAATATAAACAAGATATCTTGAAAAAATCTCCCCCTCAATCAATGTCAACAAAGACCATTGATTGACTTTAACCCACCCGTTTTAAAATAAGAATATATCAGTTGTTCGAACTTCATCTATGATCCGGTATCATTATTGAATGACATTTCTAGGATCGTAGATGTTATCGATAACAACGAATATATCCTTTATTAGATGGAAGTAAATGACTAAAATTATGAATTTAAAAGAATGAAATATTTTAAAAGTATTAAACCAAAATGTAGAAAATGTAGAGAAGTAAACATTTTTTTAAACATTTGTACTCAGATTTAAAAGAGCGAGTCCTAATTCAAGATGAATAGGAGTCAAAGTAAGAGGTACATCAATTCTGGCATGCTATAGCTCCTGACTGAGCCATATTCATTTCTGATGGAAACCAAGTCATGAGGTTCCTGATTGAATTGAGCATTGTACCTGAAAAAGACTGAGAGCACATTGTACTAGAAGCACATGTAGAATTGCAACTGGATGGGTTAGTGACATGAATAATCTCACTATTGGATGTAACACAGTTTAATATAGACGTATCATTATTAGACATCCTTTTAGGCTCAATATACTTGAAGAGTTTTCCTGTGGGCATCCACTTAAGGCAAGATCTAGGTATGTAAGTCCGTTTGGATTCTGTGAACTTAAATAATCTGCCAGTAGGAATCCATTTGAAGCAGCTACTAGTAGATTTGTATGTGTGCACTTCCCTGTTTTGACTATTTGTCCTTTTGTGATTAGTGTATTTCTTAGGGGATTGATCAGCCAAATGATGTTTCTTATGAGAACTAGTCATACTTCTAGTATTTCTGAACTTTGAGCTTTGAACATTTACCTGGGTTTTGAGATTCATCATATCGGAACGAAGCAATGAAGTGATTGGTTTTGTCAAAACAATATTCTCATCAACTTGGGAGGCAAGCCTAGATTTCGATGGTTTAATTCTTTCAGTTCTAAAGGCATTAGGCTGCTTAACTACTGTACGTTTAGATTGGTTTTGAACCGTTGACTTTCCCAAAGTTGATGGTTTTGCAAACTTATTATTCATCCTATTTCCAATAGATTTCCTAAGCTCATTTTTTAAAGCAACGATATTGAAGCTCTTATCCTGAATTTGGGCTTTGAGGTCATCAATGTCTTTCAACAAGATGTTAGATTGATTGATCAACTTGGAATTGGTCTCCTCTATGTTCTTTCTTAATGACTCATTTTCTCTTAATAGGTTGGACACACATAAAGCTAGTTCAGCATTTCTAGATTCTAGTGTATCACTCATCTCATGACAATCATATTTCTGCACATCTGAGAGTAGTAATTTCAGATTGCATATGGTAGAATCTTTGTCCTGAATCTGGGTTTATAAATGATTAATTTCAAAAAATTCTCGAAATTCTGGAAATTCCTGATTAATACAAGATTTTTTTGCATAAAAGCTTTCATCCTTTTGTTGCATTTCAATTTCCAATGAAATACAATGTTTTTCAAGAATTGAGTATTTGTTTGAAAGTTCACCATATACCCTTTTTTCAATCATGTCATTAGCTTTAATAGTTTTAGATTCAGGCTCAACCAAGATCGATTTCATAGTGTTATGTTCATAGTTAGAGTCGGGTACCTTAACATATGAATTACTGTGATCAGTTAAGTGTACCTCTGATTCGATTGTTGTGAGTGGTGAAAACAGCACAATATCAATATATCAAATTAATCGTGAAATTCGACAAACCAACCTTTTAGGAAAAGGGTTAACGTGCCAAATCTCACAAATGTGATAAAAGTGATACCGGGAAAGTGATTTTCCCCGGGTCGTGTCCCAACGAGGTGTGAAATTGACGGAGTCGTTGAGTTTCGTGATTAGGACTTGAATTGGTTGAACGAATTTTGGGTTTTGGATTACGTATTCAACAAAATAAAGAACAAGAATGAAAATGAAGCATGTAAAACTAAGTAAACTCTAATAAACTACTACTAAGTCTAAGGAACAATAAAACAATGCTAAACTACATCCTAGGGTGCTGAAATGCAAAAACGTGAAAAACCGGGAACACACTAAGCCTCGAAGGTAAAAAATTGCAATTTAAGTCCTACGAGTGTGAAAAAAATTTTCCTACATTCTAAATGACTAAATATAATTTTAGGAAAAAGCCGGGTATTTTTTTTTCGACTTTTATTTTATTTTCTACGAATTAAAAACTATTTTGAACTAATTAATTAATTAAAAATACTAAACATTTTTATAAAATTCTACAAAATTTACAGAAAATGCCTTAGATGATACAGGAGCTAATAAAAATAAAAACTGTACTACTGCTTAAGGAAATAAGCTGAAACGAAAAGAAATAAGCTAAAGCTTCCTAAACTGAATATCTCGTTAAGTATTAAATGTTGCAATTAAAAACACAAAAGACCCTAGGGAGAGTTGGTTAGCCTGTTGGGTAATATGGTCGTTTGAGCTGGATGCAAGAGGTGCTGGGTTCGAATCCACCCTCTTGCGTTTTTGGCAGTTTATTTATTTTTTTTCAAACTCTTCTTTTTGGAGATCGGAGATGTACTCAAAATGAATGCTTTTTGTGAAAACTCTTCTCGAGAAACCCAACCAATAAGCTGTTGGAACAGCTTTATGTCCACTGAGTTGGACAGTCCCAACCAAACACCCCTTTTAGCAGCTTATGAAGCAAAAATGAGCATGAGAACTAGTGAATAAGCATTATAAGAGCAAAAATAAGCTAACACGTAAAAAGCTAAACTAAATTGAGCTCAAACAATCAAATAGCAATAACCAATAAGGGGAAAACAGTTGGCTCAATAAGCTTATCTAAGGAAATCCTAGACTAAAATAACGAAGGATTGGACAAATGAAAAGCAAAAATAAACACCTAATAAGCTATGACAAACACCAATTAAGCTAGCACTGATAAACTTATTCTAAACTACCTAAAAGGCAACAAATGAGTGAGAAATGGGCTAATCAAACTACCTAATAAACAAAAAAATGGAAGAGGGCTGCTGTTGGGTGCAGCAGCTAACAGGCTCAAGGGGAGATTCTAGCTTATTTTGAGTGAGCTACGGAGCAAATAAGCTGTCGAGCTTAAGGGTCCTTGAAGACAAGCTGGGGGGCAAGCTTTTGCCCCCACAAATACCCAATTACAAGCTTCTAACAAGCTAAATAAAAGCTGCAACAGAAGCTTATTTGGGACATGCTGTAACAGAATAAAAGGGCAGGTAAAGGGCAGATTTGAGGCAAAAATTAAGCTAACATTTAAACTCTAAAGAACAAAATAAGCTTACGCATAAACTTACCTATCTATAAACTAAATGGATACATAAAATGGGATCCTGATTCTAATCCTAACACTCCTAAATCTAAGCTAAAATAGATGGACAGGGCTGATGTTAAAAGAAATTGGGACAGTGAGATAGATAAAAAAAAACTACGCAAACTTATTCTCACCTACTGAAAACTAATATCAACTTCAAATTCATCGATTAACACTTGCATCTAACCACTTCTACTTCTAAAGTGGGTCAAAAACTGAGTTTGACCCATAAATTCCACTGATCCAAGCATCAAAGTGGGTCAAGATGTAAACTTTGACCCAATAACAATTCAAATCCAAACACCCCACTTAGGGGCAGAAATGAGTTTAAGATGTAAAACCAAACGGATTTGCCTTGATAAATTCAAAGTTAGTTTAAACAACCTTAACAACCAAATTTGGAACACAAGCAATGGAATTTAACGAAATTAAAACTGTATAAATTAAAAGTGCACTGGAATAAAAAAAGTAACTTGCATTTAAAATTAAAATTACAGGGAATGTAAATTGACAGGAAGATTAAATTGGGACTAGAACAATAATTTCTAGACAAGCATTACACTAATCCTACAATGCCCATTTATACATCAAAATAAAAAAGGTATCTCTTTCTCTTTCCACTGCCTTTGTGTTTTCTTTGTGTGAGGATACAAGCCAAACATCTTGTGTGCTTCTTTGGGACAATCCCAACCTTAGATCAGTTAGGTACATCCCAAGAGTAAATCAGAGCCGTGGGATCCATTTAGTGCATCCTTGGATAGCTGAGGTGGATGGGAAACATGTGAACTCGTCTGGGTTTGTGGGAAAGAAAGGGACAGGGAGAGAGGAGGGAAAGATTTGGCGGGTAAACGAGGGTTTTGGTTTTTATGTTTCCTGGGTTTGGGGTTTGACTTGGTATGACCGGGTAAAAAGGGGTGGGAAGGAACGGGTTGATTGGATAGCAGCTTTTGGGTTTTAGGTAGGATTAGATTTGAGTCCAATGTGTATTTAAGGGACCAAACGTGTATAATTCGAAACTGCAGGGACCAAAGCTGTAACTTTCCAAAGATTATTATAAGGACCATAAATGACAAACTTTATTAACCAAGGGCCATAAATAATATTTTCCATTTTTGAAAATCCCGAGGACTTGTTTTGCCATTTTTGAAAGTTGGGGGACTGAAACTGCCAATTATGCAAACTTTGTTCGTTTTTCATTTGTTTTCAATAATTTTGCATCTGAAACATATAAAACACAATTTTGAGATATTTTCAGTATTTTGATGCATTTCTGAGTGTTTTTAAATGTTTTGCAGTTCAGACTTGACCAAAAATGATGAGTTTTTACACACTCATCAATCCCCCACACTAAACCATTGCTAGTCCCTAGCAATCTTTTGAGAAAACTTAATGGATTTGAATCTCTTTACCAAAAGCCATTACTTCTGGAGTAGCCAAATGTTTCAGTTCAAGTAAGAACTATGGTACACTGATAACCATATGATTTTGAGCAAATCACCAGCTTCCAACGGATTTGATTTGTCTTTACCAGAAGTCGTTTGCTTCTGGACTAGCCAACTCTTAGATAAAATATCTTTGGTGAGTTGATTACCAATTATGGTTTTCCAACTGCCTTTACCACAAGCCATAAACTTGCGGGCTAGCCAACTCTTCACTAATTAAGGATATGGTGAGCTGAAAACCATACAATTTTGGGCAAATTGCAAGCCGTCAACGAATTTGAGATATCTTTACCAAGAGCCGTTTGCTCCTGGATTAGCCAATCCTTTTGTTTATTAGACATGGCGGACTGATAACCGTAAGCTGAGTAAGTGCAAAACACTTACTCCAAAAAAATTTTGGCCAAAAATGGGGGAATTGGGTGGTATAATTACATGATAAAATTCGTGAGAATTCCCCCCACACTAGAAATGAATATTGCCCTCAATATTCAAAGTACCGGCGGTTATGCCGAAACTGAGAACGTAAAAGGGAAATACTACGGCCATTATTTGTGAAATTTTTTTTTTTTTTTTTTTTTTTGATGTTAGAAAACTGATATACAACAGCGGGGGGCAACTCCCCCACACTAGGGTGGTACACACGGGTGAAAACCCATGTTTAACTACTGTTTTTGATTATCGAGTCGCTAGCTTGACTCGACCCCGAATTCATTGGTCCATGGGGGAGCAAGTGGAATAAAAAATCGCCATCGGACTTTCATTCAAATGGTTTAGATAAACATTGTATGTGCTGAAAGTTCCACTCCGATGAGATATAGCCAGCTCAAAAGAATTTGAAATGCCGGGGTCAAAGATGGTATCTTCACTCCCGTAGGAGTTAATACATGGAGAAGAAATGGGAGGAGAAGGCAAAGTGTTAACGACATGACGACGGGTGGGTTGGGTGGGCAAAAGATTAGATTGAGGAACATGGAGCGAATGTTCAGAAATCCTATCCACCACTGAAGCAATGAAAACATCCGAATCAGGCTTAGAAGAGGTTCCATCATCCGGTGGTTTAGCAGGCGGACGAGTGGATGATGGACCTAAGCCATAATCGTCACTCCGAAAACCCGAAGGTATCGAGTCATCCGAATAAAGAAAGTCGACGTGCACATTATCATCTCCCGGCGGAGAATGATTAACGAGAGCGAGTACATCGGCGAACTCCTCGAGAAGGTATAACGTCGAAGTGGGATTGCCACTATTCTTTTCTTCGGGAAAAGATGGAGATATAACGAGGTTCTCCATGAAAGAGTCACTATCCTCATTCTGAATATCAAAGATGGGATTATCTGAAATTAGAGTGAATTCAGAATCGAAGTCAAACAGAGGATTAGTGAATGCCGTAGCAAAAGGTTCTTCGGACACAACAAGAATATCTTCATCGTCCGTTTCAAAATCAGTGTCCATATCAAGATCATCGTGATCAACATCTCTCACTTCTTCCAAGCTGACGAGCTCAGAAGGTAAATCTTCCACATAAACGATGTCTCCACAAGATAACGAATCATCATCATTAGAATCTGAGAACATCTCAACATGATCTTTTGGGAAGACAAGAGGGGTAGGGATATCACACAAATGCTCGAGAATTCCCTGTGACTCTCTTGGGATTGGGACAAGGTTCTCGACACTAGACTTTATGAATCCGTCCGGTTCTTTTTCAGGAACAGTGTCAAGATGCTCATCCCCCATAATAAGAGAGTGAGTGTGAATCTCGGGTGTGATAACAATAGACTGAGGGAGTTGAGAAATATTATCTTTAAAAGGATAAAAACTTTCCTCGTCATCATCATACATAGCTGCCTTAAGAAATTGGGAACGCCTTAGAGCTGCATGCTCTAGGACTAATAATTCTTCCCTATATTTGCGAGCCTCTCGTTCTTCGGCTAGCAATTCTCCCATGGTTTTTTCATTACTCACTTGATTCTTAAAGTTTTGAATCATATCATCAAGTGTTTTCATTGCGGTTTCAAAATCTTGGGAAATTTCTTGAGACAACGGCTCAGGTAGAGTTTGAACCGTATGGTGTTGTGGAGGTTGGAAATTGTCAAAACCGGAAGTATAGTAATTTTGATTCCACGGTTGACATTAAAGATTATCGTGAGGACCTCCACAAAATTCACAGCAGTTATGTTGATTATATGAAGATAAGTCGGGCTGTGGTGGGTAATTGGAAAAGTTTGAGGGTCGTTAAATGAGTTCGGATTAGGATCATAATCAAATGAATTCCTCGAACCACAAAACAAACAACTCCCGTTACGAATATCATTACCACACTGTACACACGTACACCAGCGACAGGGTGAACCAAAAAGAGGCTTACCACAACCGACACAAGGAATAAACGATTCCATTTGAGAGTTATGAGAAGGAATCGGTTCATTCAAAGAATCAACAAAACCAACATGGTGATCCGAATGACTATCAAGTCTCGAAGAACATTTTGAAAAATCTGGAGGTGGGACAAGTGGTGCGCTCTGAGAGCTAGCAATTTCCACCACTTCCGTTATGGTCTCCGGTTCTTGCTCTTTTCTCTTAACCGTAAATAGCGAAAGATTTTGATCAATTCTGGACGGTTTGGGATCAGAGACAATAGAAGAAACATCGGGTTGTGGCGGATGGTCGGAAAAACTTGGAGAATCATCGAGAGAGTTTTTATCGGATAATTCGCACCAATAACAATATTTGCTTGCACCCATCCTTCCACATCGCTTGCATAAACAATCCGGATTCTGACAATAGAGCTGATCCTCTTCCATACGGCTTTTGCAGTGGAAACAACGATGATAATCGAACGTCGCCATGAGAATTAAACATGTAGAGGGTTAAAGAGATAGAATCAAATGGACAAGAGGAATAAGAAGAATATTTTTTGGATTTTTTGAAAACGAGTGCACATGCACATTCAAAAATAACACTTTCAATTAAAACAAGATCGAGGCAAAACACAGGGAACTTAAACCAATAATCACAAGCGAATTCACGCAAGTGACACAAAGGCAAGTTTTGAATCTTTGGTTCGGGAACTTATAATGATAACACCTCAGTTGAGAATGTTATATTGATTGTGTGTTCTATTTTATTTAAAAGAACAAGCAAAAATCTTTTTGTATTTTTATCTTTTACATATATACAAAGAAAAGAAAAATATTTTTGTATTTTTGTATTTTTATAAAAACAATAACTTCACGAGGAAGGATCTTCAAGTCACTAATCGCCAAAAACTTCACGATATTGTCGCAACACACCTCCCCGGCAGCGGCGCCAAAATTTGATTCGATTGTTGTGAGTGGTGAAAACAACACAATATCAGTATATCAAATTAATCGTGAAATTCGACAAACCAACCTTTTAGGAAAAGGGTTAACGTGCCAAATCTCACAAATGTGATAAAAGTGATACCGGGAAAGTGATTTTCCCCGGGTCGTATCCCAACGAGGTGTGAAATTGACGGAGTCGTTGAGTTTCGTGATTAGGACTTGAATTGGTTGAACGAATTTTGGGTTTTGGATTACGTATTCAACAAAATAAAGAACAAGAATGAAAATGAAGCATGTAAAACTAAGTAAACTCTAAATAAACTACTACTAAGTCTAAGGAAGAATAAAACAATGCTAAACTACATCCTAGGGTGCTGAAATGCAAAAACGTGAAAAACCGGGAACACACTAAGCCTCGAAGGTAAAAAATTGCAATTTAAGTCCTACGAGTGTGAAAACAATTTTCCTACATTCTAAATGACTAAATATAATTTTAGGAAAAAGCCGGGTATTTTTTTTTCGACTTTTATTTTATTTTCTACGAATTAAAAACTATTTTACACTAATTAATTAATTAAAAATACTAAACATTTTTATAAAATTCTACAAAATTTACAGAAAATGCCTTAGATGATACAGGAGCTAATAAAAATAAAAATTGTACTACTGCTTAAGGAAATAAGCTGAAACGAAAAGAAATAAGCTAAAGCTTCCTAAACTGAACATCTCGTTAAGTATTAAATGTTGCAATTAAAAACACAAAAGACCCTAGGGAGAGTTGGTTAGCATGTTGGGTAATATGGTCGTTTGAGCTGGATGCAAGAGGTGCTGGGTTCGAATCCACCCTCTTGCGTTTTTGGCAGTTTATTTTTTTTTCAAACTCTTCTTTTTGGAGATCGGAGATGTACTCAAAATGAATGCTTTTTGTGAAAACTCTTCTCGAGAAACCCAACCAATAAGCTGTTGGAACAGCTTTATGTCCACTGAGTTGGACAGTCCCAACCAAACACCCCTTTTAGCAGCTTATGAAGCAAAAATGAGCATGAGAACTAGTTAATAAGCATTATAAGAGCAAAAATAAGCTAACACGTAAAAAGCTAAACTAAATTGAGCTCAAACAATCAAATAGAAATAACCAATAAGGGGAAAACAGTTGGCTCAATAAGCTTATCTAAGGAAATCCTAGACTAAAATAACAAAGGATTGGACAAATGAAAAGCAAAAATAAACACCTAATAAGCTATGACAAACACCAATTAAGCTAGCACTGATAAACTTATTCTAAACTACCTAAAAGGCAAAAAATGAGTGAGAAATGGGCTAATCAAACTACCTAATAAACAAAAAAATGGAAGAGGGCTGCTGTTGGGTGCAGCAGCTAACAGGCTCAAGGGGGGGAGATTCTAGCTTATTTTGAGTGAGCTACGGAGCAAATAAGCTGTCGAGCTTAAGGGTCCTTGAAGACAAGCTGGGGGGCAAGCTTTTGCCCCCACAAATACCCAATTACAAGCTTCTAACAAGCTAAATAAAAGCTGCAACAGAAGCTTATTTGGGACATGCTGTAACAGAATAAAAGGGCAGGTAAAGGGCAGATTTGAGGCAAAAATTAAGCTAACATTTAAACTCTAAAGAACAAAATAAGCTTACGCATAAACTTACCTATCTATAAACTAAATGGATACATAAAATGGGATCCTGATTCTAATCCTAACACTCCTAAATCTAAGCTAAAATAGATGGACAGGGCTGATGTTAAAAGAAACTGGGACAGTGAGATAGATAAAAAAAACTACGCAAACTTATTCTCACCTACTGAAAACTAATATCAACTTCAAATTCATCGATTAACACTTGCATCTAACCACTTCTACTTCTAAAGTGGGCCAAAAACTGAGTTTGACCCATAAATTCCACTGATCCAAGCATCAAAGTGGGTCAAGATGTAAACTTTGACCCAATAACAATTCAAATCCAAACACCCCACTTAGGGGCAGAAATGAGTTTAAGATGTAAAACCAAACTGATTTGCCTTGATAAATTCAAAGTTAGTTTAAACAACCTTAACAACCAAATTTAGAACACAAGCAATGGAATTTAACGAAATTAAAACTGCATAAATTAAAAGTGCACTGGAATAAAAAAAGTAACTTGCATTTAAAATTAAAATTACAGGGAATGTAAATTGACAGGAAGATTAAATTGGGACTAGAACAATAATTTCTAGACAAGCATTACACTAATCCTACAATGCCCATTTATACATCAAAATAAAAAAGGTATCTCTTTCTCTTTCCACTGCCTTTGTGTTTTCTTTGTGTGAGGATACAAGCCAAACATCTTGTGTGCTTCTTTGGGACAATCCCAACCTCAGATCAGTTAGGTACATCCCAAGAGTAAATCAGAGCCGTGGGATCCATTTAGTGCATCCTTGGATAGCTGAGGTGGAGGGGAAACATGTGAACTCGTCTGGGTTTGTGGGAAAGAAAGGGACAGGGAGAGAGGAGGGAAAGATTTGGCGGGTAAACGAGGGTTTTGGTTTTTATGTTTCCTGGGTTTGGGGTTTGACTTGGTATGACCGGGTAAAAAGGGGTGGGAAGAAATGGGTTGATTGGATAGCAGCTTTTGGGTTTTTGATAGGATTAGATTTGAGTCCAATGTGTATTTAAGGGACCAAACGTGTATAATTCAAAACTGCAGGGACCAAAGCTGTAACTTTCCAAAGATTATTATAAGGACCATAAATGACAAACTTTATTAACCAAGGGCCATAAATAATATTTTCCATTTTTGAAAATCCCGGGGACTTGTTTTGCCATTTTTGAAAGTTGGGGGACTGAAACTGCCAATTATGCAAACTTTGTTCGTTTTTCATTTGTTTTCAATAATTTTGCATCTGAAACATATAAAACACAATTTTGAGATATTTTCAGTATTTTGATGCATTTCTGAGTGTTTTTAAATGTTTTGCAGTTCAGACTTGACCAAAAATGATGAGTTTTTACACACTCATCAACCTCATCACCTGAAACCTTTTTTGACTCTGAGTCTTTGAGATCAGTACAGTTGTCTTCATCCTCTTTTATTGCAACTGAACTTCTGCATTTGGTATCATTCATTGGTTCAACTGATCTATTGCATGATCTGTCACAATCTTCCCATAGTATCACTTGACACTCATTCATTTCATTCAGCTTGTCATTCTCTTTAATAGCTTCCTTAATGTATATTTCCACATTACTCATAAGTTGAATAAAGGTGTTTCTGAACTCATGAATTTCCATTCCAGTGTGTTTCTTAAATGAGATTCCAGTCATGTCATCATCAAAATCTGAGGAATATTCCCCCTGGATAAGTGGCTGAAATTGATAGAAGATTACTTGAAGAGCTGCATTAGATTCCTCAGTAGAGAACTTTTCTTTGGTAATTTGAAACCTCAGTTGTTCTAAGTTAAGTAACACAGTTCTTGTCAAAGTGGGAAAGTCCTGACGAAGAATAGCACTGCTTGTTCGATCCATAGTTGTGGATAAAAGTAGTTTGAGATGCTGATGAAGAAGTTGAACGGGATCAATGTAGTATTCCATTTGCTTTGCATTATTGTTCATCAACTGGTGTGGTTCGTTGAGGTTTGACTCAGAAGGTGAGGAGTTTTGATCACAATTTGATGAATCAATCAAGGTAGGACATTCAGAAATGCAACCAGTTTCATTGTTCTGAGAGGTATCATAGAGTTCAAGCACTTTGGAGATAAACGGGTCAGTGATGTAGGACATTGTGGGTGGAGGAGTATCTGCTGCATGAACGTCCTCGGCAACAGTGGAGATGATAGTAGGAATATTGGTAGACATGTTAACAGATTACACGAGATTTTATAACTCTCTGATTAAACGGGGAAATAGATTCTTTCACGGGATTTTACTGAATCAAGAGAAAACCGTATTAAAACAAGAAATCACCCAAGTCGCTAGGAAACCTTGAACCAAGTCGCTAAGTGCCAAGTCGCTGTTATACCAAGTCGCTAGCAAAATTTTGACAGCAAGTCGCTAATTTGTCAAGTCGCTAAATAGCAACTCGCTAGGTACCAACTCGCTAACACCAAGTCGCTAACAATATAAAGTACAAGTCGCTAACTTACACCAAGTCGCTATGCGTAGTGGAGAATCCACAAAGTGTACTTTTTGTCGGCTTGTCTCAATAGACAAGTCGCTAGGACCAAATCACTACCAAATAACACTCCAACTCGCTAACTTTTTATGAAGCAAGTCGCTATGATGAATATCACACCGAGAACCAAGTCGCTAGCAAGAAAATCACATAAACACCACTTTTCAATCCAAAAACAACTCAACTACGATGATTCAAGCCTTCAAAGTCAAAACCTAAACACTTGTGATGATTTTAAACACAAAAGTACTATCAAAATCCAAACTTTAACACTAGAAATCAACCAAATGATGCAAAAACCACTAAACTTTTTGAAACTCAAAAACCACCTAAAAACCACTAGAAATCCAAAGATATGTAAGAGATGATCTAACCATGGCTCTTGATACCAATTGTAAGGTATTGGATTTCACATATACATCATAACATTAACACTTTAAGCGTATAGATGATTTTAGAGAGAGAGAAAGTGGGATATTCTAGAAAGAGAAACTTGTGGAATGTTAGATTACCAAAGAACATCCAACCCTCTACCTTGCAAGGTAGAGGGTATTTATAGGTTACAAACTAAACGACCTCCAGACGGCCTGTGGATCAGGTATACAATGGGTAAAGACCCGTCCTTCCTCCACGGTGTTGCACTAAACTAACTAAGAAACTACTTAATAATGTAAATAACTACAAGTCTACGAGCTAACTTAGGCTAGACAACATTTGGGGTCACCGACACTTTAACTTATGGAATTCCAATTTCTAACACGGAACATCCGCTATCAACAATCCAAAGGATGATCTGTATCACCTGCATTACACACAGACGACACAGATGGAATAGAGGTAGATGTGGAACCCGATGAGTTAGAGGGTTCCTCAGCAGTTATAGTAGAAATACACACATCAATGATTTTAGGCATCCATTTAAATCCTAGTGTATTATGTATCCATTTCTGCCATCTCCAACTAGTCTTAGCTTTAGTCTTAGTGAATGCACTAGGTGGTACTACATTCTTTGGAGGTGATACTGGAACTACAGGGACATCAATGCGTTTCTTAGAATCTAAGGAGGGCGGTCTACCAAGCACAAACTTAGAAGCATTAGTGGGCCTAGAGGTATTCCGATTCTTAGGATTCCGTAAACGAGATAAGATAGCTCTAGCAACACATTTTTCATGACAATCAGAAAGCATACTTTTATGACAAATAACACAAGAAGCATCAGACTGAATATCAAAAGTACTTAAAGGTTTAGCATTCGTTACAACACTTTTTCCATTACATTTGTCAGACGCAATATCTAAAGTGGGTGCAACATGAGTCTTATTCAAAATCCTAGGGTGTTCTTCTACTTCAGCATTCTTTATTGATCTTTTATTAGGTCGCAACTTCCTATTTTTCCTTGTATTGCTCCTAGGCTGTGAAGTGCGGACGTTGGGAAAAGAGGCAACTATTCCTGTTTCAGTAGAAGGAAACACATTAGTATCTTGTGTTTTGTCAGTAGGCATTCTGGGTTCACATTTGCTAAGTGTTACAGGTGCAATTCTATTAAGGATGTTAGGCTGAACTTGTTCATACTTTCCTAACATTTCCCTTAACTTAATGATAGTGTGCACCAAATCTTGATTTTCATAACGAAGATTTCCAGCAAAATTCATAACTTCTTTAGTGTGTGCAAGATAATGATCAAGTTCGTTTAATGCTTCATCACGAGTCTGTTTGAGTAAATCAAATATGACACCATATTCCTGTTTAACTTTTGAAAGTTCATGTTCATATTTTGAGATTTGACACTTAAAAGACACGTTTTGATCATCCAGTTTCTCAAGTTTTGGATTAAGATTTTTTGCATGCAACTTGGCGATTTTGTTTTTGAAAAACAAGTTGTTGATCGTGAATATCCTTTTGACACCAATTAAGACGATGTTTTTCATTTGAAAGTTCGTTTAATAATCGTTCATTTTCAACTTTTAAAGACTCGATTTGAAGCACATTATCAGTATTCACAATAATTTCAACAGAATCAACAATATCAGCAGAGAGATGATCAGATGCATATGCAACAGATTGTAATAACACAACATTATGGATATCAGCACAGATAACATCTTCCAAGAGTCGATCAACATCTTTTCTCAACAATTTCTTTTTACGTTTAGTATTTGAAATTGATGTTTCTGTTTTCTCGAAAACTGTTTTCATGAGACCAAGTTCCTTGTGAAAATCCCTTTCCCAATATAGTGCACAAGTTTTCAAATTTTTGACATGGGGTAAAAGTCTTTTCTGAAGAATGTCTCGATGTTCTCGCGCCATTGGCGATTGAAAATGTTCAACTTTTATTTCAGAATGAAATTCAATCTCACGTTCCAAAATTTTGAGGTCAGATAAGAAAGTGTCAAAGTATTTTATGACGCGACAACTTTCGGCTTTAGTTTTAACCTCACTAAGTGAAGGTAAAGGACCATTAATTTGTGCACCATTGTGTTTGGGATTAACTTCAGAGACTGGTGTGATAACAAAAGGTTTGTTAGAAGTAACTTGTTGTTTGACAAAAGTAACGGCTTTTGAATAGTTAAATGGTTTGTTATAAATGACATTTTCCATTTTTGAGCGACTCTCGTCATCTGCATCTAATTCCTCCATGCGATTATATTCAACAACAGTCATAATTGAATCATCAATTCTATGTTATGCACTATAAACTTCAGGATTTGGTTTGAATGCTCTGTTTGAAAACTTAGGTTTGTAATCAGCAAGTATTGGTCCATATCCATTTGGATTAGGTTTAAAAGTAAACTTTTGAATGGTTGTGATTGACTCACCATGTTTATAAACAACATTTCGAAACTCTTTGATTTTGGTTTGTAAGTCGACAATTTCTTCAAGATAATTATCTATTCATTTCGTGGAATGCTGTTTGTACTCTGAGAACTATTTTTGACAAGTTAACAACTCAGCCTTGGCTTTTTGTGTTTCCAAAGTAAGAGCGTTAAGTTGTTGTTTATGTTCATGTTTCAGTTGTTCTATTTGAGACAACAAAGCATTCTTGGAAACGGCTAGATCACGTATCTGTCGTTCTAATGATTTTTCGTTTTGATGAGATTTAGCAAAAGCGACTTCAAAACCTTCTTCACGTTTTTCTTGAGTTTTGAAAAAGTTGATTTGTCGAATTAAGCATTCATTATCCCTAATTAACAGTGCATTTTTCTCTTTTAATTTCGTACAAATTTCCAACCGAGAGTGTTGGTCTTTAATTAAGGTCAGGAGCTCAATTTCTCTATTAGACCGAAGCTCATTTTGTTCAACCTGAGTCTCAACATGATCATTATTTAGATCCTCAAATATAATCACGGAGTCAACTTGATTATCAATATTAACCATAAGGTCATCTTGATCGTCAAATATAACTACGGGATCTATTTGATAATCATCGGAATGAGATGTGGATTGCTCATGTTGAACACTCTGATCCTGGTCGGATGGAGAAATTGGCGGAGATATCAGATCAGGGATGAGTATATTTTGTTCTGGTACCTGAGACAAGCCATCAGTGTCATACATTGGGCCTGTGTCACTCATGTGTAGAGCTTGCATTTGTGCCATCAACATCACTACTTCATTAGCCTGCAAGTCTTCCATATCATCATCAGAATCTGCATCTGCCATAAAGCTCTGTTCCTTGTTGGTAAGAGTTCCACCAGCTTTATCCTTAAGAGCCAAGAGCAACGCCTCTTTGTGATAAGCACTGACTCTTGTCCTCGGCTTAGGACATGTGATGAGTGTGCAAATACTCATCATTTTTGTACCTTTTAGACTGCCAAAAACATCCAAAAACTCCCGTCAAAGCATCAAAATGATAAAAATATCACAAATAAGTGTTTTATGTGTTTCAAATGCAAAAATACCAAAAGCAGGTGAAAAACGTATCAAGTTTGCATAATTAGCAGTTTTAGTCCCCCAAGTTTCAAAAGTTGTCAAAACTAGTCCCTGGTAAATCAAAATAAAGCAAAATATCAATTAAGGTCCATGGGATTCAAAAGTTGTCAAAACAAACCCTTCAAAGTTTAAAAATTACAAAATGACAACTTTAGTCCCTAAAGTTTAAAAATTGTCAAATATAGTCCCTGGTGAATTTAAAAAGTGAAAATAATCAAAAGTAAACCTTGTACTATTCATAAATGGCATAATCGGTCCTTGTGTTAACTTTGTAAAAAGTGCAGGTTTAACCCCTCAAAAATTAGGAAATTACATGAATGGTCCTTGTGCTTAATTTATACCAAACCGGGCCCTTTTATTAACCCAAAAATAAAACCCAAACACAAACCCAAATCCAACCCAGCTGGCCCAATGCAAACCCAAGCCCAATCACTTGACCCTTAGACCTTGACCCTTGAGCCAGTCCAAAACCCATTTGAACCCTGCCAAAATCCTACGTGAACCCCCACCTTATTATTAAAACGGGGTCAAACCAAGTCAAACCCACCGTTACTGTACATCTCTCTCACACAATCCCGCCAAACCAGAAACCACCCTCCACCTTGCCTGGTTTTCATCACCACCTTTCCACCTCATCTCCCCAGCTGTTTAACCACACCCTTCCACCTCCACAAACACCCAAAATCCTTTAATTGCTTCTAAACTACTCTTACTGCTCAAATGACTTTTGGCGCCAAAATGCCAAATGTGTGGTTCTGATGAATTTGAAGGATCCAATGGTTGAAATGAAGTGGGAAACATTCAGAGGTCGACAAGGAGCTCAAAAAGATAAATATAAAGGAAGAATGAAGCAGAGAAGGATATATCTAGTGTAATTTAGTTTATGTAATGTCGAATTAGTTAAATTTCAATTTCCAGTGTATGTTTAAGCTTTCAAGTCTTGAATTAAGTTATTTCAGTGTAATATAAATCTTTTTCAGTAAGCAATTTCAAGTTTCAGTCTCATTTCAAGTTTATGCAAATTTCAAGTTCAAATTCTCATATTAGCTTAAAGTTGTTTGTAGTTGATGTTATGGACTCATAAGCCCATATAAGCTCCTATTAAAGCTTTTCTAAGCTTTTAGTAACTTTAAAACACAGTTGAGAGTTAAAATTCAAAAATACAAAAAAAAATACTAAAAAATAGTTGGAAAATCAAAAATCAATGGAGAAGATAATCACAGCTGGAGCAGGGTGAATTTTGGATTGCCTTGGGTTTAGAAGCTTCTTGGGAAGCTATAGGAAGTGGTCTTGATCCTTGGTTCTCAGTTTTGAGCTTGGAAGCAATTTGTAAGCTCAATTCTTAATTTTGGCCATTCACTGTTCAACTGCTTATCAATGCTTATCTCTGTGTTTTTTATGCTTATTTGGTGTATGTTAGTGATATTATTGCTTAATATTGCAAGCTTGTTCATTAATTTCCTTAGTTGCTTAGTTTTCATTTTTTCACTTTTAATATTGCATAATAGAAATCTATAGGTTTTTGTTGTTACTGTTGGTATTTATGTGCTTAAATCAGCTTATTATATCATTAAATTTTCTTATGAATCAGTTTCATGGCCTAAATCAGTGTTAAGCTTTGAAAAAACTCAAAACAGCCTTTTAAAGAGTTGTTTGGATTTATTGTGTTAACTGAGTTAGAGGGTGTTCAAGACTTTGTTCTTGTTTGATGTAAGTCATATTAGGTCAATATAACTCAGTGCAACCATAAAAACCTGTCCTTACTTGTTAAAAAGTCAAAATTACCTTCAATCTCAATTTACTTGTTAACTGTTAGGATTTAGGATATAAAATTCATCACAGTTGCTTAGAACTTGGTCATCTAGCTTAATTTCATCTTATTTTAGCTTAATACAACATAATCAGTAAGTAGATTTGATTTAAAACTCATAAAAGTCAACTTAGCTCATTTCATTAAAAAGTCAAATTTTCTTATTTGCAGTTTTTGAATAAACTTGTTAATTTTCTTGCGATCTTACTATTAGGATTTAGGACTTAAGCTTTTAGGTTTATAAAATTTAGTTGCTCATCTTCATCATACTATTTTTAATAATTTTTAGTTAGCTTATTAAACTGCTTATTTCTTAGCTTCTTTTGAACACTTTTCTGAAAAAGTGCCATGTGCACAGTTGAGTGAGCTCATTTCATAAGCTTGCAACTTGTTCATTAGTTAGCTTTAGCTTGTAACTTTTGGTGATTTGTAAAGCCCTTCTGGCTAGTTTGATGTGTGATTGCTTATTTTCTATTTATAGCTTATTTGGACTGCTTATTATGCTAATGTTGTTTTCTCAAAATCACTCACTACACTGAGCCATCAGTGTGGTTGAGCCTTTTTCACAAGCTCATCAAAAGCTTATTAGTGAGACTCAGCTTGTGAACCTTAGCTTTTTGGAAAGCCCATCTAGCTGTCTCAAAGTTCCAAAGCTTATTTTTCCCTTTCTAGCTTATTTGGTAGGGCTGCTACTAGCCTTTTGTTTGTCCCATTTTTTGTGAACACTGAATACTCAGTGTAATACAAGCTTTTTCTCAAGCCTTTCATAAGCTCATTAGTGGGCCCCAGTGTGAGATTCTTGGCTTTTTGGGAACCTCAATAAACCAGCTTCTTGTATCAAGGCTTATTTTTGACCTCTTAGCTTTTGGCCCTAGCTTAATCTAGCCTACAAAATGACTGCAGGCCTGTTTGGTTGGTAGATTTAGTGAAAGTGCTTATTAGCTTATTCTAAGCTTATCAGTACTACTCTTTGTATTTTATTACTCATTACTAGTACCTTTAGCTTATTTTCATCTTATTTCACTTTTGTTTCTTTTTGTTTAGCTTATTTGGCTACTTATTTGAGCTTAAAAATCAATTTAAGCTCAAAAGCTTAAACTGTTAAGTTCTTAAGTTTCTAAACTGCTTATTTTCAAGTTCCAAAATTTTTGTCTTCATTAAAGTTGCTTATTTTCAGTAGTTAAATAGTTTTGTAAAAGAAAAATCACAAAAACATCAATTTTAAAAATAGTGATAGCATTTATTTAATATAAATTAGTTTTTTTAATTTTCTTTTCAGCTTATTATTAAGCACTTATATATTTTTATATTTTTCTTAAGTTTATGTCATATTAAAGTATTTTTAAGAATTTTCTCAGATTTATCCTTTGTCATCTAGTATTTTTAATAATTAATAATAGTTTTAATAATTAATTAATATTAAAGTATTAAGTAGTAAAATTAATCTTTATTAAGTAAAACCATGTTTTTATATTTTTCCTAGCTTTGTTAACTTAATTAGAACCTATAAAAATTAATCTTATAATTTTCCCTTTTTATTTTCTAATTTTAATCCTTTAATTAGTTTAATTAGATTTGAATTATTAATTAAGTTTTTAATTTATAAAACCTTTGCTAAAAGACAAAAATATTTGTTTTTAATTTTTATAAATCTTTTAAGTTGTTCTAGATTTTTAGAAAATAAATTTGTAATTTTCTTAGTTAGTTTTGTATTATAAATCCTTTTTAGATTAATTAAACTAGATTTTAAATAAGTTTAAAATAGTTTTAATTAATTAATATTAAATTAATATAATATTAGTAAAATATTTTCTTTTTAGATTTTAATTTTCTTTAAGTTTAAAAAGTTTTAAATTTTCATTTTATACCCTTTAGTTTTAAACTTGTCATTTTAAGTCCTTGTAGTTTTTAAATTTACATTTTTATACACGTTTGTTTAATCTGATTGTTGTGCTTTATAATTCTGTATCCAAATACAATTCCAAACAATCAGTAGTGTAATTATCAACCAAAATCCTTACAGATCATTATCCTTAGTGATCATTCTACGTCTGAACGTTTTAACACCATTCAACCTCCGTGGGACTTAACGACCCGGGAATCCACTAAATTCCAAGGGAGATTGTATTGAGTCCATAATAGTTGACCTTTGTTGACTAAAACCTTTGGTCAATATTTCTTGACTGTTTTGGAAGCGATCAAAATTTTGGCGCCGCTGCCGGGGAGGCTGTAAGCGTGTTTTAAACATATTCTGACCCATACTTGCACATATACCACCTTTTGTAAACAGTTTTTTTTGTAAAGTTATCAAAATCGAAAAGTTCATTAACACTTTTCCTAAAGTGTTAACAACACCAAAAAAAAAATATAAAACAAAAAAACAATCGTAACGTTTCCTATCTTGTATTTTCTTTAAGGTGATTCTTAAAGAGGTACGATTTGGTTAAACGAGACGATACCAAAAATATTGTCCAAAAGTATTTAAACCCTTAGCACAAATCCATACCTACGTCTTTTTAGTGGTACTTAATAAATACATAAAAATCAACCACCGCAAACCAAGGCAGAACACCTACCAACTGGGGGTGTGAACATTAATAAGTTCCCAATCTTAAAGATTAAAACTTGCCTTTGTGTCCTTGTGATTCGGTGTACCTTTTTCAAAGAAGCCATTTCATTTGTGATTATTGGTTTAAGTTCACTTGTCATTTTGCCTCGCATTTGTTTTTGAAAACTGATTTTTATACTTAGTGCATGCGCACTCGTTCTTCCAGCTCCACAAGTCCACTTTCAGAGCTTGCAAGTATTCCACGTAAGCGTAGAGGACGTTCTGCTCCCTCAGCCGTGACTGAGGAACGTCTTGCACCACCACCCCCTGTCGTAATGGCAGAAGATAAACCGATGAATGAGCTTCTCCAATCACCCATCGAGGGTTATGGAGATGCCATTGTTGTCCCAACAATCGTGGCTGATACCTTAGAGCTCAAAACGGGGTTGCTTAATCTTGTAACCCAAAGCCAATTTTATGGTTTTGAGCGGGACGACCCTCATGCACATATTCGATGGTTCAATAAGATTGCATCGACCATCAAATACAAAAATGTCCCACATGAAGCAATTAAGCTTCTTCTGTTCCCATTCTCTCTAGAGGGACAAGCCCGGAATTGGCTTGAGAAACAACCCCCTTGTTCCATTGAGACATGGGAGGATTTAGTCACTAAATTTGTTAACGAATTCTATCCTCCATCCCGAACTACAAGTCTTAAGAATGAGATAATGAAATTCACTCAAAGATTTGATGAATCATTCGGTGAGGCATGAGATCGTTACAAAGAGTTGCTTCGAAAGTGTCCACACCATGGTTTTACCGAGTTAATGCAAATGGATACTTTCTACAATGGTCTGAACCAAACTAACCAAGACTCTTTAAATGCCTCCGCGGGAGGTAATTTCCTGAGCAAGACCACAAAAGAAGCCTTGCAAATCATAGAAAACAAGTCCCAGGTCCGCCCTTTCCGCACAAAGACATATCAGTCTCAGTCTAATGCAGGACCTTCTACTTTATCTCACGTGAGTACATCTAGCACCGATGCTAAGATTGACAAACTCACAGATGCTGTTCAGGCTTTGGTTCTTGCTAACCAAAAGAAAGTCACTTTCACACAAACACCATCACATGGTGAAGTGAAGAAAGTCGAGGTCTGTGTTACTTGTGGTGGCCCTCATGCATACTACAACTGTACTGCCATCGATGGTAGTCCTTTTGAAGCCAATGTTATAGCCGGTACTTCACATCAGGGAGGTAATCAATATCGTCCTCAAAATGAACCAAACTACCGTGCTAATACTTATCAGGGACCACCCGGTTTTAACCAGAATCCTAACATACAAAACCGGAATCAGAACCAACCTAGAATGAACCAAGGTTATCAAAACCAAGGTAATTTCTATCCCGGACCAAATCAAGGTTTCCAACATAAAGGAAACTTTAATCAAAACAATTTCAATCGAGGGAATCAATTTCATGGGAATATGAATCCTAACCAAGGAAATTTTCAAAATCAAGGCCCTAATCCGAACAATAGAGGCCAGAATTTTCCTAATCAAACTCAAGCCATTGTTCCAAGTGGACCATCATCTGATGAGTTATTGAAGCAATTCATGAAATCCCAAGATGAAATGAACAGGTTGTTGGTCAGTCAGATCGCTGATCTAAAGAAGTCTTTAAATGATCAACCCTCGGGCTCAGGAAAACTTCCAAGCAACACGATCGCTAACCCGAGGGGCGACGCAAAGGCGATCAAAACCAGAAGTGGTGCTTCATATGATGGACCCGCTATTCCTACTACCTCTTCTTCTTCTCTCCCGAAGGTAGTGGAAAGTGAACCTGAGGCGACAAAGGACCAAGTGCAACCCACTAGCTCCCAGAGCACAACACATGTCCATCCTCAAGTTTTCCCGAAACCCAAAACCAAACCAGGAGTTGTTTTTGAACCTCCTGTAGCTCCTGTTGAAAACCCCAAATCCAAAACTTCAATTCCTTACCCATCACGTTTGAATGAGCAAAAGCTCTGCGAAAAAGCCAGTCATCAAATGGACAAATTTTTTCAAATTTTCCAAGAACTACATTTTGACATAAGCTTTGCGGATGCTATCATGTTGATGCCCAAGTTTGCATCAACTCTCAAACACATGTTAAGCAACAAGGAAAAACTGTTTGAAATGGCTAAAACTCCTCTGAACGAGAACTGCTCAGCAGTTCTGTTAAAGAAGCTTCCCGAGAAGCTTGGGGATCCTGGAAAATTTCTTCTACCTTGTGTTTTTCCAGGAATGATTGAATGCTTTGCCCTCGCCGATCTTGGTGCAAGCATCAATCTGATACCTTATTCAGTATGGAAGAAACTTTCTCTTCCGGACCTTACTCCTACATGCATGACTCTCGAGCTTGCAGATCGTACAATATCCCGTCCACTTGGCATTGCCGAGGACGTATTTGTGAAAGTAGGAAAGTTCCATTTCCCAGCTGACTTTGTGGTTGTTGACTTCGATGCCGATCATCGGGTTTCCCTCATTGTTGGACGAGGATTCCTGAGAACGGGCCGTGCTCTCATTGATGTATTTGAGCAAGAAATCACATTACGTGTAGGTAATGAAGCTGTCACCTTTAACCTTGATCAAACTTCGAGGTACTCCGCAAACTATGATTCTGATTCGGTTAACCGAATAGATATCATTGATGTTGCTTCTGAAGAGTACTCTCAAGAAGTTCTCGGTTATGTTCATAATTCTTCGAGTGATAATCTCACTCATTCATCTCAACCCATCATTGCCAATTCTACTCCTTCTCTCACTCCGTTTGAGGGAAGCGACTTTATCTTGGAAGAGATTGAAGCATACTTGGCTAGTGATTCTGTTCCATGGGAAATTGATCACGCTCCCATCGACATCGAGGGGGACATACTTCTCATTGAGAAGTTGCTTAATGATGATCCATCATCAATCCCCCACACTAGTGATTCAATTCCAGATGAGATTAATAACAATGAGATTAATCTGGAGGGAGATATTCTTCTTCTTGAGAAGTTGTTAAATCAGGACACTTCTCCTCCACTCCCTCCTCAAGAACTTCATAACAAGGAAGTCAAGTCAGTTGAGAAAACTGAAGAATTTCCTGAAGTCGAACTTAAGGACTTACCACCTCATCTCGAGTATGCATTTCTTGGGGGTGATGATAAATTACCCGTCATTATTGCTCGAGATTTGAGTAAAGATGAAAAAACTGCTTTGATAAAGGTCTTGAAGTCACACAAGCAAGCAATTGCTTGGAAACTCTCCGACATTAAGGGTATCAACCCTGAGTTTTGTACTCACAAAATCTTGATGGAGGATGACTTCAAGCCAGCAGTCCAACATCAGAGAAGGGTGAATCCTAAGATTCATGAGGTTATCAAACAGGAGGTTCTCAAACTTCTTGATGCCGGTTTAATTTACCCGATCTCTGATAGTCCTTGGGTTAGCCCAATTCACTGTGTTCCTAAAAAGGGTGGCATAACTGTTGTCAAAAATGAAAATAACGAGTTAATTCCAACTCGGCTGGTAACGGGATGGCGTGTTTGCATTGACTATCGTAAGTTGAATGACGCCACCCGAAAAGACCATTTTCCCATACCCTTCATGGACCAAATGCTTGAGAGATTAGCAGGGAACGAATACTATTGTTTCCTAGATGGTTTCTCGGGGTATTTTCAGATCCCCATTGATCCACAGGATCAAGAAAAGACCACATTCACCTGCCCATACGGAACTTTTGCCTACAGACGTATGCCTTTTGGCTTATGTAATGCTCCTGGCACGTTCCAACGATGTATGATGGCAATTTTCCACGACATGATCGGGGAAACAATGGAGGTGTTTATGGATGACTTCTCGGTCATTGGGGACTCGTTTCAAACATGTCTCTCCCATTTAGAAAAAATGCTCAAACGGTGTGAAGACACCAATCTTTGTCTAAATTGGGAGAAGAGCCATTTTATGGTCAAAGAAGGCATAGTCCTTGGCCATAAGATTTCAAAAAACGGGATTGAGGTAGATAGAGCAAAAGTCAATGTTATTGCCAAATTGCCTCATCCTACTACCGTCAAAGGTATTAGGAGTTTTTTAGGTCATGCCGGTTTTTATCGCAGATTCATACAAGATTTTTCTAAAATCGCTCGGCCTATGACCCATCTTCTTGAAAAAGATGCTCCTTTTATCTTCTCACCTGAGTGCATCGAAGCTTTTGAAACATTAAAGAAAAAGCTAACGGAAGCACCCATTCTCGTTGCTCCCGACTGGGATTTACCCTTTGAACTCATGTGCGATGCAAGTGATTTTGCTATCGGTGCAGTCCTAGGGCAACGTAGAACCAAGCATTTTCAGCCTATCCACTACGCGAGTAAGACTATGACTGAAGCTCAAACCCATTACACCACCACAGAAAAAGAGCTACTAGCCGTGGTGTATGCGTTTGAAAAGTTTCGGCCATACTTAATCTTGACCAAATGCGTGGTGTATACGGATCACTCGGCTCTTAAATATCTCTTTGCAAAACAAGATGCAAAGCCGAGATTGCTCCGTTGGGTTCTCCTCCTGCAAGAATTTGATATCATTATACGTGATAAAAAAGGAGCTGAGAACCTAGCTGCTGATCATCTGTCCCGTCTAGAAAACCCTCACCAGGATGTTTTCGAGAAAAAGGAAATAAATGAAACATTTCCTCTTGAGACACTCAATGCGGTTTCTTTTCATGGAAACTCTACTACCCCATGGTTTGCTGACTTCGCAAATTACCATGCGGGTAACTTCATAGTGAAAGGAATGTCGACCCAACAGAAGAACAAATTCTTCAAGGATGTTAAACATTACTTCTGGGACGACCCCTACTTATTCAAAATCTGTGCGGATCAAGTCATCCGACGGTGTGTTTATAGACAGGAAGCTATGGACATTCTCAAAGCTTGCCATGCTGGACCCACCGGGGGCCATCATAGTCCAAACTACACCGCCAAAAAGGTGTTTGACTCCGGGTTTTATTGGCCCACTATTTATAAGGATGCCCACGAATTTGTCAAAACTTGTGACGCTTGTCAACGTCACGGAAATATCTCTCAAAGAAATGAAATGCCGCAAAACGCCATTCAAGTGTGTGAGATTTTTGACATCTGGGGCATTGACTTTATGGGGCCATTTCCATCATCTCGAGGAAACAAATACATACTCGTGGCCGTTGACTATTTGTCAAAATGGGTTGAAGCGAAAGCTTTACCTACCAATGATGCCCGAGTTGTTGTGAAATTCTTAAAATCTCTTTTTGCTAGGTTTGGAACTCCGCGAGCTATAATCAGTGATCGTGGTACGCATTTCTGCAATGACCAGTTTGATAGAGTCATGCAAAAGTATAGTGTAACCACCGTCTCTCTACTGCATACCACCCCCAAACAAGTGGGCAAGTGGAAGTTTCTAACCGAGGTATAAAAAGAATTCTGGAAAGGACAGTAGGCGAAAACCGTGCATCCTGGTCGGATAAACTAGATGACACACTCTGAGCCTTCCGTACAGCTTATAAAACACCCATCGGGTGTACTCCATACAAGCTAGTGTACGGAAAGGCATGTCATCTGCCGATTGAGCTTGAGCACAAAGCATACTGGGCCTTGAAACATGCCAACTTCGATATTCAGACAGCTGGTGATCACAGAAAAGTTCAAATGAATGAATTAAATGAACTCCGTGATCAAGCATACGAGAACTCTTTGATCTACAAAGAAAAGACAAAGAAGATTCATGACTCCAAAATCAAGAACCGCGTTTTCAACGTCGGTGATCGAGTCCTTCTTTTCAATTCAAGATTGAAGATTTTCTCAGGAAAACTAAAATCCCGCTGGTCTGGACCATTCACCATCACTAAAGTATTTCCTTATGGAACTATTGAGTTATCTCAACCCGATGGTCCAAATTTTAAAGTGAATGGTCATCGATTGAAACACTATTTTGGAGAGGACATTCCACCCATGGTTGTCCCGGATCTACAAACTTTCCCCATGAACCAATGAATGCGGGGATCGAGTCAAGCTAACGACTCGGTAATCAAAAACAGTAGCACACCATATGGGTTTTCACCCATATTTCTGACTTCTTTCTACTTTCTACCACCCTAGTGTGGGGGAGTTGCCCCCCGCTGTTGTATATAAGTTTTTATGCAAAAAAAAAAATGTGTATATATCAAAAATAAAATAATGGCCGTAATATTTCCCTTTTACGTTCTATGTTTCGGCATAACCGCCGGTACTTTGAATATTGAGGGCAATATTCATTTCTAGTATGGGGGGGGGATTCTCACGAATTTTATCATGTAATTATACCACCCAATTCCCCCATTTTTGGCCAAAATGTTTTTTGGAGTAAGTGTTTTGCACTTACTCAGCTTACGGTTATCAGTCCGCCATGTCTAATAAACAAAAGGATTGGCTAATCCAGGAGCAAACGGCTCTTGGTAAAGATTTATCAAATCCGTTTATGGCTTACAATTTGCCTAAAATTGTATGGTGTTCAGCTCACCATATCTTTAATTAGTGAAGAGTTGGCTAGCCCGCAAGTTTATGGCTTGTGGTAAAGGCAGTTGGAAAACCATAATTGGTAATCGACTCACCAAAGATATTTTATCTAAGAGTTGGCTAGTCCAGAAGCAAACGGCTTCTGGTAAAGACAAATCAAAACCGTTGAAAGCTGGTGATTTGCTCAAAATCATTTGGTTATCATTGTACCAAGGTTCTTACTTGAACTGAAACAATTGGCTACTCCAGAAGTAATGGCTTTTGGTAAAGAGATGAAATCCATTAAGTTTTCTCAAAAGATTGCTAGGGACTAGCAATATCTTAGTGTGGGGGATTGATGAGTGTGCAAATACTCATCATTTTTGTACCTTTTAGACTGCCAAAAACATCCAAAAACTCCCGTCAAAGCATCAAAATGATAAAAATATCACAAATAAGTGTTTTATGTGTTTCAAATGCAAAAATACCAAAAGCAGGTGAAAAACGTATCAAGTTTGCATAATTGGCAGTTTTAGTCCCCCAAGTTTCAAAAGTTGTCAAAACTAGTCCCTGGTAAATCAAAATAAAGCAAAATATCAATTAAGGTCCATGGGATTCAAAAGTTGTCAAAACAAACCCTTCAAAGTTTAAAAATTACAAAATGACAACTTTAGTCCCTAAAGTTTAAAAATTGTCAAATATAGTCCCTGGTGAATTTAAAAAGTGAAAATAATCAAAAGTAAACCTTGTACTATTCATAAATGGCATAATCGGTCCTTGTGTTAACTTTGGAAAAAGTGCAGGTTTAACCCCTCAAAAATCAGGAAATTACATGAATGGTCCTTGTGCTTAATTTATACCAAACCGGGCCCTTTTATTAACCCAAAAATAAAACCCAAACACAAACCCAAATCCAACCCAGCTGGCCCAATGCAAACCCAAGCCCAATCACTTGACCCTTAGACCTTGACTCTTGAGCCAGTCCAAAACCCATTTGAACCCTGCAAAAATCCTACGTGAACCCCCACCTTATTATTAAAACGGGGTCAAACCAAGTCAAACCCACCGTTACTGTACATCTCTCTCACACAATCCCGCCAAACCAGAAACCACCCTCCACCTTGCCTGGTTTTCATCACCACCTTTCCACCTCATCTCCCCAGCTGTTTAACCACTCCCTTCCACCTCCACAAACACCCAAAATCCTTTAATTGCTTCTAAACTACTCTTACTGCTCAAATGACTTTTGGCGCCAAAATGCCAAATGGGTGGTTCTGATGAATTTGAAGGATCCAATGGTTGAAATGAAGTGGGAAACATTCAGAGGTCGACAAGGAGCTCAAAAAGATAAATATAAAGGAAGAATGAAGCAGAGAAGGATATATCTAGTGTAATTTAGTTTATGTAATGTCGAATTAGTTAAATTTCAATTTCCAGTGTATGTTTAAGCTTTCAAGTCTTGAATTAAGTTATTTCAGTGTAATATAAATCTTTTTCAGTAAGCAATTTCAAGTTTCAGTCTCATTTCAAGTTTATGCAAATTTCAAGTTCAAATTCTCATATTAGCTTAAAGTTGTTTGTAGTTGATGTTATGGACTCATAAGCCCATATAAGCTCCTATTAAAGCTTTTCTAAGCTTTTAGTAACTTTAAAACACAGTTGAGAGTTAAAATTCAAAAATACAAAAAAAATACTAAAAAATAGTTGGAAAATCAAAAATCAATGGAGAAGATAATCACAGCTGGAGCAGGGTGAATTTTGGATTGCCTTGGGTTTAGAAGCTTCTTGGGAAGCTATAGGAAGTGGTCTTGATCCTTGGTTCTCAGTTTTGAGCTTGGAAGCAATTTGTAAGCTCAATTCTTAATTTTGGCCATTCACTGTTCAACTGCTTATCAATGCTTATCTCTGTGTTTTTTATGCTTATTTGGTGTATGTTAGTGATATTATTGCTTAATATTGCAAGCTTGTTCATTAATTTCCTTAGTTGCTTAGTTTTCATTTTTTCACTTTTAATATTGCATAATAGAAATCTATAGGTTTTTGTTGTTACTGTTGGTATTTATGTGCTTAAATCAGCTTATTATATCATTAAATTTTCTTATGAATCAGTTTCATGGCCTAAATCAGTGTTAAGCTTTGAAAAAACTCAAAACAGCCTTTTAAAGAGTTGTTTGGATTTATTGTGTTAACTGAGTTAGAGGGTGTTCAAGACTTTGTTCTTGTTTGATGTAAGTCATATTAGGTCAATATAACTCAGTGCAACCATAAAAACCTGTCCTTACTTGTTAAAAAGTCAAAATTACCTTCAATCTCAATTTACTTGTTAACTGTTAGGATTTAGGATATAAAATTCATCACAGTTGCTTAGAACTTGGTCATCTAGCTTAATTTCATCTTATTTTAGCTTAATACAACATAATCAGTAAGTAGATTTGATTTAAAACTCATAAAAGTCAACTTAGCTCATTTCATTAAAAAGTCAAATTTTCTTATTTGAAGTTTTTGAATAAACTTGTTAATTTTCTTGTGATCTTACTATTAGGATTTAGGACTTAAGCTTTTAGGTTTATAAAATTTAGTTGCTCATCTTCATCATAGTATTTTTAATAATTTTTAGTTAGCTTATTAAACTGCTTATTTCTTAGCTTCTTTTGAACACTTTTCTGAAAAAGTGCCCTGTGCACAGTTGAGTGAGCTCATTTCATAAGCTTGCAACTTGTTCATTAGTTAGCTTTAGCTTGTAACTTTTGGTGCTTTGTAAAGCCCTTCTGGCTAGTTTGATGTGTGATTGCTTATTTTCTATTTATAGCTTATTTGGACTGCTTATTATGCTAATGTTGTTTTCTCAAAATCACTCACTACACTGAGCCATCAGTGTAGTTGAGCCTTTTTCACAAGCTCGTCAAAAGCTTATTAGTGAGACTCAGCTTGTGAACCTTAGCTTTTTGGAAAGCCCATCTAGCTGTCTCAAAGTTCCAAAGCTTATTTTTCCCTTTCTAGCTTATTTGGTAGGGCTGCTACTAGCCTTTTGTTTGTCCCATTTTTTGTGAACACTGAATACTCAGTGTAATACAAGCTTTTTCTCAAGCCTTTCATAAGCTCATTAGTGGGCCCCAGTGTGAGATTCTTGGCTTTTTGGGAACCTCAATAAGCCAGCTTCTTGTATCAAGGCTTATTTTTTACCTCTGAGCTTTTGGCCCTAGCTTAATCTGGCCTACAAAATGACTGCAGGCCTGTTTGGTTGGTAGATTTAGTGAAAGTGCTTATTAGCTTATTCTAAGCTTATCAGTACTACTCTTTGTAATTTATTACTCATTACTAGTACCTTTAGCTTATTTTCATCTTATTTCACTTTTGTTTCTTTTTGTTTAGCTTATTTGGCCACTTATTTGAGCTTAAAAATCAATTTAAGCTCAAAAGCTTAAACTGTTAAGTTCTTAAGTTTCTAAACTGCTTATTTTCAAGTTCCAAAATTTTTGTCTTCATTAAAGTTGCTTATTTTCAGTAGTTAAATAGTTTTGTAAAAGAAAAATCACAAAAACATCAATTTTAAAAATAGTGATAGCATTTATTTAATATAAATTAGTTTTTTTAATTTTCTTTTCAGCTTATTATTAAGCACTTATATGTTTTTATATTTTTCTTAAGTTTATGTCATATTAAAGTATTTTTAAGAATTTTCTCAGATTTTTTCTTTGTCATCTAGTATTTTTAATAATTAATAATAGTTTTAATAATTAATTAATATTAAAGTATTAAGTATTAAAATTAATCTTTATTAAGTAAAACCATGTTTTTATATTTTTCCTAGCTTTGTTAACTTAATTAGAACCTATAAAAATTAATCTTATAATTTTCCCTTTTTATTTTCTAATTTTAATCCTTTAATTAGTTTAATTAGATTTGAATTATTAATTAAGTTTTTAATTTATAAAACCTTTGCTAAAAGACAAAAATATTTGTTTTTAATTTTTATAAATCTTTTAAGTTGTTCTAGATTTTTAGAAAATAAATTTGTAATTTTCTTAGTTAGTTTTGTATTATAAATCCTTTTTAGATTAATTAAACTAGATTTTAAATAAGTTTAAAATAGTTTTAATTAAATAATTAATATTAAATTAATATAATATTAGTAAAATATTTTCTTTTTAGATTTTAATTTTCTTTAAGTTTAAAAAGTTTTAAAATTTCATTTTATACCCTTTAGTTTTAAACTTGTCATTTTAAGTCCTTGTAGTTTTTAAATTTACATTTTTATACACGTTTGTTTAATCTGATTGTTGTGCTTTATAATTCTGTATCCAAATACAATTCCAAACAATCAGTAGTGTAATTATCAACCAAAATCCTTACAGATCATTATCCTTAGTGATCATTCTACGTCTGAACGTTTTAACACCATTCAACCTCCGTGGGACTTAACGACCCGGGAATCCACTAAATTCCAAGGGAAATTGTATTGAGTCCATAATAGTTGACCTTTGTTGACTAAAACCTTTGGTCAATATTTCTTGACTGTTTTGGAAGCGATCAACATGCATTAGCCAGATGACCATTTTCATTGCAGTTATAACAACGAAGACCATTAACCCCATTCTGAGCATTCCCCTGTTTAACCACTTGACCCCTTTTTTGTTGCGGAGCACCCATGTTATTCCTTCCAATAGCATTAAACCCTTGACCACGTCCCATCTGACGACCATAACCACGGTTCTGAACTTCAACGCGTCCATTGTTCACAACAGCTTGATTCCTTGTATTGTATGAGGAACGAATGCGATTATTGGATTTGTTCGTATACCGACCGAAGGCTTTAGCAATCATAACAAATCCTTGTTGCAATTCATCGAAAGCAGCAGAGTCCTCATCAGCTTCATTGTAAAGTGCTTGAGCATTGTTGTTGTTGTATGGAACCAGTTGAGTTTGTTGAGGTTGTTGCTGTGATTGATCATATGGTGTAATGGTTGCAGTTGGTTGAGGAGCGGGTTGAGGAGCTGTTTGAGGAGGAAGATTAGTTTGAGCCCACAAAGCAAGTTGTTGATTATCAGGAATTGACTATGAAGTTGGGAGTCCACGGATAGTCCTTTCTTTGTCAACTTCTTTTTGGTGAGGCTTCAAATAGTCGTACAACAATCCGTATGTAGCATGATGAAGGTTCTTAGCTTGACGGAGAAAAATGACATACTTCTCCCATTCCGGACCAAGACTACTTAGGAACTTAGTGTTGACAGCAATTCGAGGCATGATGATGTTGTGTTTGTCCAAATCATTAATGATGTCTGAAAAGCGATGATGATATGACTCTAATGTCTCTCCTGGTTTAATCATGAAGTGTTCATAAGCCAAGTAGATTTTGGATTCCATGTCTTCCTGATTGAGTGTTGTGCCTTCCATTAGAAGATGAATATGTTCCCACATTGCTTTAGCTGTCTTTTGAGCATCAACACTTCGAAGGATCGGATTGGGTAGTCCCAAAAGGATGTATTGCATTGCTAGTTCATCGGCTTCAAAGTGTAGAAGTTCATCACCAGTGAGGTCGGAGATAGTTGCAATGTTGGTGACAGCATCTCTTGGTGGATTGGCATCTGGATCTGCGGGTGTGATAACAGTAGGCATCTGAAATGGACCTTCCATAATGACCTTCTTTAAAAACTTTCCATGTGGCTTATTTAGATCACAAAACCTAAAGAACCTTATCACCCATTGATCATAATTTCCTGGAGTGAGCATTGGAGGTCTATCAAGTGAGCCAACTTCATGAATTGATTGTTGGTTGCTTAAGGCTTCACACATATTGCCAAACCATGTTGGTTCCTTCATAGTATTCCTGGATGGATGTTGATTGTAGAAGTTTGTGTAAGGTTGTACTTGAAGACTAGGTGGAGGTTGAACCATTTGAGGTTGTGGAATTGCTCCAAGTTGTGGGGTATGTTGTTGATTAAATTGTTGTTGATAAATTTGTTGTTGATGATTAAATTGTTGATGTTGTGGACTTAATTGTTGTTGTTGTTGTTGTTGATGATAAGTGTAAGGAAAATAGTTAGAGTATGGTGGTTGTGACATGTTGAAAACTTGTGTTGTTAAATGGATCTTTGTAGTCGAATGAACCGTTTTTGATGAAGTATCCTTAGGCGTAGAAATCACAGAAAAACAAAGTACTACTTATGCGTAAAAACACCAAAGTTACGCGTAACAGCAAGAGTTACGCGTAGGATTAGCTTACGCGTAAGTAATGAGAAAAACACTAAAGTTATGCGTAAACAGAAAGTTAGGCGTAGAAAACTTATGCGTAGGATTAACTTATGCGTAAGGCAGAGCTTAGGTGTAAGATAAATCTTATGCGTAATGAATTCTACGCGTAAGCTTAAGCTTATGCGTAAGATTAAGGTTTTACCCAAACGATCTTTTACACTATCACAGTGCAAAAGATATCCAAAGTCGAAGTGTTTTCAGGATTATCCAAGCAAGAAAAACACTGAGTAATCCACGAAACTGAAGATCAAACCAAGGAACTCTTATGCGTAGTTTTAGGGTTTCGTTATGCGTAGAACTCCACCAAAAATGAGTTTTGCCCAAAGATGTTTCTAAACCAGATTTTTGTGATGAAATAGCTTCAATATCACCAAAATAACACAAAAGTGTGAAACTTGATGATCCAAAGCTTATGAAACAGTTATGCGTAGAACTTAACCCACGTAAAAAACCAAGCTTAAAAACAATGATCCACACGTAAAGTTTGAAACTTTTTGTCAAAAACAGTTATTTTAACACCTTAAAACGTTGAAAGTACAAGAATCTTGGATTGAAAAGTGTAAAAAATAAGTTTTTAAGCGAACCAAAGTATCAACCGTTGTTACGCGTAAGACCGAAACTCACATAAACAACAAAAATGATTCACCCAACTATTTGGCGAATGATACCACTGTTAGGTCACCATATTAGTAACACAAGCATCAATAGAAGAAATAGATGAAGGATAGATCGGTTGAACAATAACACACAAACACTTATGCGTATGAAATAGAGAAAGGTTATGCGTATTAAGTGAAAGAGAATGAAATTGAACAACCAACCCTCAAGTGAGGGTATTACAAGACTATTTATAGGAGAGGGAGCTAGGGCAACACTCCTAGTCCATTCCTTTCCTTATTGGACTTGGGCCAAGGCTCATGGGCTTTCTACATAAGCCTTGGTATGATTACTAACATAAAAGCCATATTAAGCTAACTATTACATATGAATCACTAACACTTGAATTAATGATTAGGAGTGATTCCAACATTGTCCATTTTAAAAATTCACAAAGTTTTAAAATTACTTACTAACTATAGAATTGATCCGTGCCTAACCGTCAAGTTTTATCACTCAAGCCGACCACTTGTGAATGGCCGACCGTAACAAACTTAAAACGGTTCAAGCACGAATGCAATGAAGATCCGAGGAGTATAGTGTTTCCCCGGGTCGTTATGTCCCAGCGAGCTATGCAATGGATCACCAATCGTATAGTGATCGAGAGATTTGAACGGAAAAAGGGATTGAGATTATTATAACTAAAGAAAAAGCCAACAAATTACAGGGGCTTAAATGCAAATTAAAGGAAATTAGAAAGATAAAAACTATTAAATAAACGCTATCACTATTTTTAAAATTGATGAACGTTTAAAACTTAAAACTTACGTTTAAATAAAATTACGTAAACGTACAAAATAAAAAGTGAGATCTAAGAAATAAAGGTCCTAAAAATATGAAAATGACATTTTTACAATCCTAATGATAAAAGAAAATTTATAAAAAAAAGAAAATTATTTTTATGACTATTTAATTAATTATTATTAATTAAAAACTATTTTTAACTATTAAATAATAACCTAAAATACAAGAAATTATGAAATAAAGCTAGAAAAATAAAATTATGACTTGGAAAAATCTAAAATAACAAAAGAGAATTTTCAAAACTATTTTTGTATTTTTTTGATTATTTTTCTATTTTCTAGGAATTAAAAACTATTAAAAACTAATTAAATTATTTAAAAATACAAATTTAACTAAGAAAAATCTAGAAAAATATTTTTTTGTCTTTTTATATTTATCTTAACTTAAGAAAAATGAAAAATTATTTTTTTGACACTTTTCTTAATTTTTTTGTATTAAATGCTAATTAAAAATGCTTAAAAACTAATTAAAATGCAGAAAAATAGCAAACTGACTTGGAAAAATCTGTAAATTTCAGGAAAACTCTAAAATTATATTTAGAATCTAAGAAAAATGGAAAAACAGGTGCTTGTGTGGAGGAATTTGAAACTGATGTGCAAAGTGCTTATGAAATAAGCACTTGGATAAGCTAAAGGGACAAAACAAGCACCAAACTGATACACAAGCTAAAATATGCTAAAAGTGACCAAATGCAACTAGAATCAACAAGCTATAACCTCTGGATTGCAAATTACCAAGATTTGGTGATTTGAGATCATAAGCTAAAAACAGTTGTGAGGAGCCACTTTAAAGCAGAAGAATAAGCACTTGAATAAGCTGGAAACTAAAAACTAAAAGCTGGATCCTAAGCTAGACCTGGGTGGCTATCTATAAGCCTAAGCTGAGACCTAGATAAGCTCAAATGAGCTTAATGCAAGCCTTGCAAAACCTGCATAATCCCTGTGCAGACTCAATGCCCTGCACAGGGGATTTAATCCCATTTTGACAAGCTAGTTTAGAGCTTAAGAAAAATTTACAAAATTTGACAAAAATGATAATGATAAAATAGACCAAGAGACGTTTTAAAAGCCACAAGTTTCACTTAAAATGACCCAAGAATGAATCAATGAAAATTCATCTTAGGTTGGCTCAAAACTGATTTTGTGCAAATTGACTTTTATTTGACAGACTTGAAAGTTGACTAAATTGAACTTTGATCATGATTTTTGGACTGAATGAGATGTAATATGATAAAATAAAGTTAATGCAGGCTAGTTTTATGATTTTTGAACACAAAATAAACTTTTGATATTGCAAAATCTCAACAGTTAAAGGCTTAAGACAGATTACATGGGATTGTTGACTTGTTGCTGTTCTAGGGTGCAAATGAAGACAGAATTGAGCTTAAATGAACTAAACAAACATATAACAACAAGTCTAAACTACTTAGCAAACCTCTAAAACAGTTTGACAGCAATTCCAAACACCTCTTTAATGAACTGATATGCAATTAAAACTACCCAAACTGCTAAACTGGCTTATGCCAATGATCAAACTAAGCTTGAATGACTTAAATACAGCTAAATAAACACATTTGAACAGGTTATAACTACAAACACAAGTACAAGCAAAAATGGAAACTGATGTGAAAATGAAACTGAGAAATCTTACTCACATGTGTCCAGCTGGTGTTGCAGGCTAAACCAAACCCAAAGCTAATCTAACCTAATCTATTTTAACCCAAATCCACCTCTGCATCAACTATTATCATCACCATTCCCAATTTTGCATCACAGTTGACTTTCGTTGACTAATTATCAAAACTACTTGAAACTGCCTTCCAAGCTCATCAAAAGCTATAATTAGCTTAAGTTAACTTGGTTGAATGAGAAATTATGCTTTTGGAAGCTTAAATATAAGAACATGAAATTGAAATTCTCAACAGTAATCACAAGAACAAGACTTTTAACCAAACTTTGGAATTGATTCTTAAAAACAGTTTACAATGATGAAATAACTTTAGTTTGGATCATAGAAACAAAAGATTACATGTTTTAAGCTAAACTAATACATTGATAAGAAAAACGACATTAAGAAAATTTAAAACTAAATTCTACCCCCCACTCTCTTTCTTCTTGCTTCTTTTATACCCAAGAGGGCTTCTCCACTTGCTCTGAGCTTTTCCCACCTGCTTTAAGGGCCATTGGATGGCTTAAGTGAATTTTGGCCATTGATCATTTTTTTGGCGGGAAATTGGTTTTCAGCAGTTGTGGGTTGAGTGCTTGGGTAGAGGATGCATTTAATGTGTTTTTGGATTGTGGTGGAGGAGGGGGGAACAAGATAATGGAAAATGAGCTGGAAAGATGGGAGGTTGCTTGTTTGCAGAGAGCAGTTGAAGGGGATGACTGTTTTGGCGCGTAGGGTGTTTTGACCAAAGGGTTTGACTGGATATAATAATGCAAGGGGGTCAAAACTGAAGGGGTCACAATGGGTGGCAGGGTCCAAATGGCTAGTGATAGGGTCCAAAGGTTTAATAAAGGCTTATATGGCAAGGACCTAGGTTGCAATTTCTGAAAATACAGGGACCTTTTCTGCCAATTCTGAAAAGTTGCTCCAAGGACTAAAAGTGACAATCTCAAAAAGTACAAGGACCAAACTTGCCATTTTCAAATTTCCAAGGGCCATTTTTGCCAATTTTGAAACTTGGAGGACCAAACTTGTAATTTTCTCAAACTTTTGATATTTTTCACCAAAGGACTAATTTTGACAAGTTATGATTTTAAAAGGACCTTTGGTGATTTTTCTTTTGAAATTAGGACTCAGGGACTATTTCTGACAATTTTAGAAACTTGGGGGACTGAAACTGCCAATTATGCAAACTTTGCTCATTTTTCATCTGTTTTTAAAAATTTTGCATCTGAAACATATAAAATGCAATTTTGGAATATTTTCAGTATTTTGATGCATTTCTGAGCATTTTTAACCGTTTTGCAGTTCAGATTGACCCAAAAATGATGAGTATTCACACACTCATCAATCCCCCACACTAAACTATTACTAGTCCCTAGCAATCTTTTGAGAAAACATAATGGATTTGAATCTCTTTACCAAAAGCCATTACTTCTGGAGTAGCCAAATGTTTCAGTTCAAGTAAGAACCATGGTACACTGATAACCATGTGATTTTGAGCAAACCACCAGCTTCCAACGGATTTGATTTGTCTTTACCAGAAGCCGTTTGCTCTGGACTAGCCAACTCTTAGATAAATTATCAATATTATCTTTGGTGAGCCGATTACCAATTATGGTTTTTCCACTGCCTTTACCACAAGCCATAAACTTGCGGGCTAGCCAACTCTTCACTTTTTAGGATATGGTGAGCTGAATACCATACAATTTTGGGCAAATTGCAAGCCGTCAACGGATTTGAGATATCTTTACCAAGAGCCGTTTGCTCCTGGATTAGCCAATCCTTTTGTTTATTAGACAAGGCGGACTGATAACCAATTGAGTAAGTGTAAAACACTTACTCAAAAAAAAATTTTGGCCAAAAACGGGGGAATTAGGCGGATAATACATATGATAAAATTCGTGAGAATTCCCCCCCACACTTAGAAATGAATATTGCCCTCAATATTCAAAGTACCGGCTGTTATGCCGAAACTGAGAACGTAAAAGGGAAATACTACGGCCATTATTTAGAGAGATTTTTTTTTTTTTTTTTTTTTAATCTAAAAACTTATATATATATAACATGTGGGGCAACTCCCCCACACTAGGGTGGAACACATGGGTGAAAACCCATGTTTAGCTACTGTTTTTGATTACCGAGTCGCTAGCTTGACTCGACCCCGAATTCATTGGTTCATGGGGAAGCAAAGTGGAAGAAACAATCTCCATCGGACTTTCAGTCAAGATGTTTGGACAAACATTTGAAGCATGTGAAAGTTCCACACCGATGAGATATACATAGAACCGGCTCAAAAATGATAAATGAAAATGCCGGGATCAAAGATAGTGTCTTCATTCCCGAAGGAGTGAAGATGGAGAGTAATCACAAGATATTTGAGGAAAGGGAGAAAGATTCTGATAACAATCAGGATCCATTCTTCATCCTCAAATGTAGACATATCGGGGGGAAGGGTGAGAGTAGTATCATTAATAAGCACACTCATATGATAGAGTACACCTTCCTCCGAGCCAATATCATCCTCAAGATCAAAATAGAAATGATCATGTTCCGGAGGAGATATGTCATGAGAGAGTTCACCGGAGAACTCTTCATGAAGAGAATCATTCACATGAAGTGATGTTGTGAACTCTTGTTCCATTGTGGGCTCATCACTATCCTCAATCTGAGTGTCAAAGAGTGGATTCTCAGAAATTGAAGTGAATTCAGAGTCGAATTCAAATAGAGGATTAGTGAAAGTAGCTTTGAATGTTGCGGGAACAAAGTGATCAACATTCTCTATTGGACTGTTGGGATAAGAAGTGAGTGAACGATCATTATCAAGGAGACTTTCAATCTCTCCCAGATCGGCTTCGAAATCAAATAGTGGATTGATGTGAGTGAGTTCATCGGTGAACTCCTCAAGAAGATGATCAGCATCAGATTGTGGAAGTGATGCCTCAACATACTCGATGTTTCCATAGGAAGCACAATCTTCGCTACAATTGGAGAAAGTTTCAAAATGATCATTTGAACACTCAAGAGGGGAAGAGATATCACACATATGGTCAAAAGTTCCCTGTGACTCTCTCGGGATTGGGACAAGGTCCTCAACACTAGACTTTATGAATTCGTCTGATTTCTTTTCAGGAACAGTGTCAAGATGCTCATCCTCCATGTTCAGAGAGTGAGTGGGAGCTTCGGGTGTGATAGCAGTTGTTTGAGATGGAATCTCAACTGCTGGGATATCAACTGACTGAGGGAGTTGAGAAATATTATCTTTAAAAGGATAAAAACTCTCCTCGTCATCATCATAGAGAGCTGCCTTAAGAAATTGGTAACGCCTTAGAGCTGCATGCTCTAGGACTAATAATTCTTCCCTCGATTGGCGGGCCTCTCGTTCTTCGGCAAGAAATTCTCCCATGGTCTTTTCACCACTCACTTGATTCTTAAAGTTACTAATCATATCATCAAGTGTTTTCATTGTGGTTTCAAAATCTTGGGAGATTTCTTGAGACAACGGCTCAGGTGGAGTTTGAACCGTATGGTGCCGTGGAGGTTGGAAATTGTCAAACCTGTAAGAGTCATGATTGTTACAAGGAAATGGGTTCCTTATTTGACAATCAGAGCTGAAATGGGGACCTCCACAGTACTCACAACAGTAAAACTGTTGATTCTGGATTGGTGAATCATATGGATTTTGGTTATAACCAAAGTTCTGAGCATCATTGGAAAACTGTTCATAGACAAACGTGTTTCCGGATTGACACTCAAATCCTTGGTGAGGACCTCCACAAAATTCACAGCAGTAATGTTGATTATATGAAGATAAGTCGGGCTGTGGTGGGTAATCGGAAAAGTTTGAGGGGTCGTTAAATGAGTTCGGATTAGGATCATAATCAAATGAATTCCTCGAACCACAAAACAAACAACTCCCATTATGAATATCATTACCACATTGTACACACGTACACCAGCGACAGGGAGAACCAAAAAGAGGCTCACCACAACCGACACAAGGAATAAACGATTGCATTTGAGAGTCATGAGAAGGAATCAGTTTATTCAAAAAATCAACAAAACCAACATGGTGATCCGAATGACTATCAAGTCTGGAAGAACATTCAGAAAAATCAGGAGGTGGGACAAGTGGTGTGCTCTGAGAGCTAGCAATTTCCACCACTTCCGTTATGGTCTCCGGTTCTTGAACGGGTTCATCGGGTTGTGGCGGATGGTCGGAAAAACTTGGAGAATCATCGAGAGAGTTATCAGATAATTCGCACCAATAACAATATTTGCTTGCACCCATCCTTCCACATTGCTTGCATAAACAATCCGGATTCTGACAACAGAGCTGATCCTCTTCCATACGGCTTTTGCAGTGGAAACAACGAGGATAATCGAACGTCGCCATGAGAATTAAACATGTAGAGGGTTAAAGAAACAGAATTAAATGGTTTTGAGGTTAAAGAAGAGTAGAATCAAACGGTACGAGGGGGTAAGAGAAATAGAATCATACGGATAAGAGGAATGAGACGAGTATTTTTGAATTTTTGGATTTTTATAAGAAAATATAAACATATATAGATGGTATGAATAATGAGTGAATATTCAAATCACTCATCTGCTAAACGGAAGATAATCAGCACAGCTCCCCGGCAGCGGCGCCAAAAATTTGATCCGTGCCTAACCGTCAAGTTTTATCACTCAAGCCGACCACTTGTGAATGGCCGACCGTAACAAACTTAAAACGGTTCAAGCACGAATGCAATGAAGATCTGGGGAGTATAGTGTTTCCCCGGGTCGTTATGTCCCAGCGAGCTATGCAATGGATCACCAATCGTATAGTGATCGAGAGATTTGAACGAAAAAAGGGATTGAGATTATTATAACTAAAGAAAAAGCAAACAAATTACAGGGGCTTAAATGCAAATTAAAGGAAATTAAAAAGATAAAAACTATTAAATAAACGCTATCACTATTTTTAAAATTGATGAACGTTTAAAACTTAAAACTTACGTTTAAATAAAATTACGTAAACGTACAAAATAAAAAGTGAGATCTAAGAAATAAAGGTCCTAAAAATATGAAAATGACATTTTTACAATCCTAATGATAAAAGAAAATTTATAGAAAAAAGAAAATTATTTTTATGACTATTTAATTAATTATTATTAATTAAAAACTATTTTTAACTATTAAATAATAACCTAAAATACAAGAAATTATGAAATAAAGCTAGAAAAATAAAATTATGACTTGGAAAGATCTAAAATAACAAAAGAGAATTTTCAAAACTATTTTCGTATTTTTCTGATTATTTTTCTATTTTCTAGGAATTAAAAACTATTAAAAACTAATTAAATTATTTAAAAATACAAATTTAACTAAGAAAAATCTAGAAAAATATTTTTTTGTCTTTTTATATTTATCTTAACTTAAGAAAAATGAAAAATTATTTTTTTGACACTTTTCTTAATTTTTTTGTATTAAATGCTAATTAAAAATGCTTAAAAACTAATTAAAATGCAGAAAAATAGCAAACTGACTTGGGAAAATCTAAAAATTTCAGGAAAACTCTAAAATTATATTTAGAATCTAAGAAAAATGGAAAAACATGTGCTTGTGTGGAGGAATTTGAAACTGATGTGCAAAGTGCTTATGAAATAAGCACTTGGATAAGCTAAAGGGACAAAACAAGCACCAAACTGATACACAAGCTAAAATATGCTAAAAGTGACCAAATGCAACTAGAATCAACAAGCTATAACCTCTGGATTGCAAATTACCAAGATTTGGTGATTTGAGATCATAAGCTAAAAACAGTTGTGAGGGGCCACTTTAAAGCAGAAGAATAAGCACTTGAATAAGCTGGAAACTAAAAACTAAAAGCTGGATCCTAAGCTAGACCTGGGTGGCTATCTATAAGCCTAAGCTGAGACCTAGATAAGCTCAAATGAGCTTAATGCAAGCCTTGCAAAACCTGCATAATCCCTGTGCAGACTCAATGCCCTACACAAGGGGATTTAATCCCATTTTGACAAGCTAGTTTAGAGCTTAAGAAAAATTTACAAAATTTGACAAAAATGATAATGATAAAATAGACCAAGAGACGTTTTAAAAGCCACAAGTTTCACTTAAAATGACCCAAGAATGAATCAATGAAAATTCATCTTAGGTTGGCTCAAAACTGATTTTGTGCAAATTGACTTTTATTTGACAGACTTGAAAGTTGACTAAATTGAACTTTGATCATGATTTTTGGACTGAATGAGATGTAATATGATAAAATAAAGTTAATGCAGGCTAGTTGTATGATTTTTGAACACAAAATAAACTTTTGATATTGCAAAATCTCAACAGTTAAAGGCTTAAGACAGATTACATGGGATTGTTGACTTATTGCTGTTCTAGGGTGCAAATGAAGACAGAATTGAGCTTAAATGAACTAAACAAACATATAACAACAAGTCTAAACTACTTAGCAAGCCTCTAAAACAGTTTGACAGCAATTCCAAACACCTCTTTAATGAACTGATATGCAATTAAAACTACCCAAACTGCTAAACTGGCTTATGCCAATGATCAAACTAAGCTTGAATGACTTAAATACAGCTAAATAAACACATTTGAACAGGTTATAACTACAAACACAAGTACAAGCAAAAATGGAAACTGATGTGAAAATGAAACTGAGAAATCTTACTCACATGTGTCCAGCTGGTGTTGCAGGCTAAACCAAACCCAAAGCTAATCTAACCTAATCTATTTTAACCCAAATCCACCTCTGCATCAACTATTATCATCACCATTCCCAATTTTGCATCACAGTTGACTTTCGTTGACTAATTATCAAAACTACTTGAAACTGCCTTCCAAACTCATCAAAAGCTATAATTAGCTTAAGTTAACTTGGTTGAATGAGAAATTATGCTTTTGGAAGCTTAAATATAAGAACATGAAATTGAAATTCTCAACAGTAATCACAAGAACAAGACTTTTAACCAAACTTTGGAATTGATTCTTAAAAACAGTTTACAATGATGAAATAACTTTAGTTTGGATCATAGAAACAAAAGATTACATGTTTTAAGCTAAACTAATACATTGATAAGAAAAACGACATTAAGAAAATTTAAAACTAAATTCTACCCCCCACTCTCTTTCTTCTTGCTTCTTTTATACCCAAGAGGGCTTCTCCACTTGCTCTGAGCTTTTCCCACCTGCTTTAAGGGCCATTGGATGGCTTAAGTGAATTTTGGCCATTGATCATTTTTTTGGCGGGAAATTGGTTTTCAGCAGTTGTGGGTTGAGTGCTTGGGTAGAGGATGCATTTAATGTGTTTTTGGATTGTGGTGGAGGAGGGGGGAACAAGATAATGGAAAATGAGCTGGAAAGATGGGAGGTTGCTTGTTTGCAGAGAGCAGTTGAAGGGGATGACTGTTTTGGCGCGTAGGGTGTTTTGACCAAAGGGTTTGACTGGATATAATAATGCAAGGGGGTCAAAACTGAAGGGGTCACAATGGGTGGCAGGGTCCAAATGGCTAGTGATAGGGTCCAAAGGTTTAATAAAGGCTTATATGGCAAGGACCTAGGTTGCAATTTCTGAAAATACAGGGACCTTTTCTGCCAATTCTGAAAAGTTGCTCCAAGGACTAAAAGTGACAATCTCAAAAAGTACAAGGACCAAACTTGCCATTTTCAAATTTCCAAGGGCCATTTTTGCCAATTTTGAAACTTGGAGGACCAAACTTGTAATTTTCTCAAACTTTTGATATTTTTCACCAAAGGACTAATTTTGACAAGTTATGATTTTAAAAGGACCTTTGGTGATTTTTCTTTTGAAATTAGGACTCAGGGACTATTTCTGACAATTTTAGAAACTTGGGGGACTGAAACTGCCAATTATGCAAACTTTGCTCATTTTTCATCTGTTTTTAAACATTTTGCATCTGAAACATATAAAATGCAATTTTGGAATATTTTCAGTATTTTGATGCATTTCTGAGCATTTTTAACCGTTTTGCAGTTCAGATTGACCCAAAAATGATGAGTATTCACACACTCATCAAGAATCTTTAACCAAACAATTGGCTTAGCTCAGTTGGTCATATGAGATCCTTTTGAAACTTGGGGGATGTTTTACCAAAGGTTCAAGTCTAGCAAGCGGCAAAAATTTCAGGTTTTTCTCCTAGTGCGAAGCGGTGAGTTATAAGGGTTTCTCTTCGCGGGTTTCTCCTAGTGGTTCGGGTCCTGAGCCTGCCCATTTGGAGGTTTAACTCAAAGGTCGAATTTCAAGTGTGATGCCGTTCTTAAAAAAAAAAGAAAAAAAAATCTTTAACCAAAGAATCTTTTAACTAGTTAAATAAAAAGTTCACACTTATTTTAAAACAAACAAAATACAAATGTGAATTAAAAACAATAAAGAAAACTTCACACAATTACCAACATTATAAAAAACCAGGAAGCGCCTCATCTCCATCTTTCAAATTTTCAAAAACCAACCCCTTCCCACCCACCATTTCCCCCAAATCAATCTCCATAAAAATGTCGTCCTCCGAAAACCAAACACCAACCAAAACCCCAACCTCACACTCACACTCATCACGCAAACACCACCACACTCACACCCAACACACCACCATGTCTTCGGCTTCTACCAAGTCTCGATTCGAAGCGTACAACCGTCTCCAATCGGCAGCAGTTGCGTTTGGCGAAAAGCTACCCATACCCGAGATCGTGGCGATAGGAGGACAGTCTGATGGGAAAAGCTCCTTGCTGGAGGCGCTTCTTGGGTTTAGGTTTAATGTTAGGGAAGTTGAAATGGGGACACGCAGACCGCTTATTTTGCAGATGGTTCATGATCCTACCGCGCTTGATCCGAGGTGTCGGTTTCAGGTTGTCGTTATGTCGTGTTGGATTAGTTATTGAATTTGATCTATTGGTGCTTAATTAGAGTTTGTTGAGTGACTGAATGTCTAGTTAAGGTTTAGATGGTGTTTGCGATTGCTTATTTTTTTTAGCACATAAGCAGTTTGTAATAAGCAGGTTATAGTGCTATATCTACTTTCCAGGAAATAGTTTGTGATAGACGTGAAATAAGCAAATCCAAACGCTACTTTTAACTGCTTATTGTTAAGTTGCAGAAGCATAATCGGAAAGATAAGCAATCACAAACTAGTATAATGTTGAATGTTTAAATTTTTAAGTTTTTATCTATTTGTTGGTTTAATCATGTACTTTTGTTTTCGCAGTGTTTTAATCCCTATACTTTTTTTTTCTTGGTTACAATCGGATAAATATGTTTTTGACCCCCAGCTTATTTCACGGGTTGGTTTCTGCTTAAATGGTAGCCAATGTGTACAAAACTGATGATGTGGGCGAATATTATGTCGTACAATTGTAATTCATTTAGGAAATGTGGAAATAATGAAATTTAGAAACTATGTACATGCCATATATACAAAGGACAATTTAGGATGATGTTTTTTCTCATTCAATAAATCCTTCAGTTGTTTGTCGTGTATTGGTGATACTGAACTGTGAAAGTAACTGCAGGAGGAGGATTCTGAGGAATATGGCAACCCAATTGTTCTATCAACAGCCATTGCGGATACCATAAAGTCAAGAACTGAAGCATTGTTGAAGAAGACTAAAACTGCCGTCTCTTCTAAGCCGATTGTGATGAGAGCTGAATATGCCCATTGTCCTAATCTCACTATTATTGATACTCCAGGTTTTGTTCTCAAGGTAAACTATACGAGACCATGCTTTTATTGTAAAAAACGGTCTGTCATACCCTACTATGTTTATAGTATTAATATGAAATGTGTTTTGCAGGCTAAGAAGGGTGAACCGGAAAGCACACCAGAAGAAATTCTCTCAATGGTGAAGTCTTTGGCTAGTCCACCTCATCGCATACTCGTATTCCTTCAACAAAGCAGCGTGGAGTGGTGCTCATCTTTGTGGTTAGATGTCATTCGTGATATCGATCCAACCTTTCGAAGAACTTTAATTGTTGTCTCCAAATTTGATAACCGGCTTAAGGTACATTAATTATTCTTTCTGATATGGCTCACTTTTTGTTTAGTTATTCCTCTGAGTATATTGCAGTATAGAATCACATCATTACAGTCTTGTATAATAAGATACATTGTTTTCGTTCTGCAGGAATTTACTGAAAGGTGGGAGGTGGATCGTTACTTGAGTGCAAGTGGTTACCTTGGAGATAACACACACCCGTTCTTTGTGGCACTACCAAAGGAAAGAACTGCAGTTTCAAATGATGAATTTAGGAGGCAAATATCTCAAGTGGATGCAGGCGTTATAAGCCATCTGAAAGAAAATGTCAAAGGTGGTTATGATGAAGAAAAATATAAATCACATATCGGTTTTGGGTGTCTCAGAGATTATTTGGAATCTGAGCTTCAAAAGAGATACAAAGAAGCTGCACCTGCAACATTGGCTTTGCTTGAACAGCGTTGCAGTGAAGTCACTGCTCAGTTAAGCACCATGGACTCCAAAATACAAGCAACTTCTGATGTTGCTCACCTCAGAAGATCTTCAATGTTGTTTGCATCCTCCATCTGCAATCACGTGGTATGAAATCGTTCATGGTTAAACTTATATTAATATCTATACTTTTGCTGTAAAGTTTTAATCAATTGAAACATTTCTCTGATTATCAAATGAAGGGAGCATTGATAGACGGGGCTGCAGATCCTGACCCCGAGCAATGGGGAAGAACAACAGAAGAGGAAAAATCAGAAAGTGGTATGGAGAACTGGCCTGGAGTAATAGCTGATATTAAACCACCAAATGCTACCCTACGCCTTTACGGTGGTGCTGCTTTTGAAAGAGTAATGCATGAATTTCGGTGTGCTGCATATTCCGTTAATTGCCCTCCTGTTTCAAGGGAGAAGGTATATAATAAATTCATTTGAAAATGAACATTTAAACTCTTATTGTTTGTTCGGGTTATAGAGAAGTTGAGTTGGCGATGTCTTGACAGGTGGCAAATATAATACTTGCCCATGCTGGCAGAGGAGGCGGAAGTGGAATAGCAGAGGCAGCAGCACAGATTGCACGCGCTGCTGCCAAATCATGGCTTGCACCTCTTCTTGACACAGCTTGTGAACGACTTGCATTTGTGTTAAGAAACCTCTTTGATCTTGCCATGGAGAAAAATCAACATCATCACTTTGATTGTAAGAAACTTTATGTTATATTATACCAGTATTATATACAAACAACTTGAAGTGATTTCGCATTGGGTCATTTTCGTGCCCACTTAATTTTTAGTCATGAGTCAAATTATTTTACAAAATCTCGTGGTTTGCTTGACAGATGGGAAGAAAACTGGGGATATGGATGGGTATGTCGGTTTTCATGCTGCTTTAAGGCGTTCTTACAATTGTTTTATAAGAGACCTTACAAAACAGTGCAAACAACTTGTTCGTCACCACTTGGATTCAGTTACAAGCCCATATTCTCAAGTTTGCTATGAGAGTGATCTTCTGTTTGGGTCTGGTACAAACTCTACTTACAGATACCACCAGACAACAACTAGTTCTATATGCCTTGATTTGTCAGATTCAGACCATGGATCATCATTGGGTAACAAAGCACTGAAAGACCAAGAAAACATACCTCCCGAAAATAATGGTCAGGAAACAACACCAGGAAAGCTTTTAAAGGCAGCAGGAGAAGCTTCTATGACTGTGCCCGAGACACCGTCACCTGATCAACCATGTGATGGAAATTATGTCATTAAGAAAGAACATGGTAACTTCATTGAAGGTGGAGCAAGAAAACGCCATCCAAGAATACATAACGGTAAAGTGTTGGGTAATTTTGTAGGTCAAAATGGTGGGGGTATTGTATTTGCAGCTGGAGATATGGGCTCACGATCAGGATCAACCTACACTGAGATATGCTCGTCTGCTGCACAGCATTTTGCACGCATACGGGAAGTCTTGGTTGAACGCAGTGTAACATCGGCACTGAATTCAGGTTTTCTAACCCCATGGTATGCTATTAGTCCTTTTCTATAATCATACCAACTTATATGCTACTAGTCTACTACACCTTCATACTCTTTGAATTTAGTTCAATTATTCATCTTAGTTAAACATAACAATAATGAAACTGAAGTTACTTAGATATAAGGCTTCTGTAGATTAGAACGCTTCCTTTTACCCCAAAGTTGTGTTATATGTTGTCAAATGGTTAATTGGTTATAGAGGATAGTTAAGGAGAAATCTGTACCCTGTCACCTTGAAATAGAAATAGACAATCTGTCAGTCATATTTATTCTTGTTCTGATTCCTAAGATTAGAGGCGGTTATTTCGACCCATTTGTTTATAAGGGGCTGTGTTTAATCTCAAACAGGACAAATGGAGTAATGCCTTTTAGAGTCTTACCCAAAAAAAAGCAACTGGTAGTTAAACATGCTGAAAGTCATCCAAAGTCTATTTTCAATGCATATGATCTCCTAAAGTATTATGCTTGAATATTTAAACTATTATTGCCCAATATATAGTTTGGAATTCATGATTAACAGTTTAACACATGATTCATTTGATGAAACCAGGCACAACCCATTTTGACTTGTTACCCAACCTACAACCATCCATCTTACCAAATATATTTATGATTAAGAGCAAAGTTGTTTGTTTTCAGTTTTTAATAAGACATGAGATACAGTAAGAATTCTACCAGCAATCATGGATGCAGGGTAGATACAAATACTTTTGTATGGGCGTATGGCTTTATTGTTCCTAACTGTTTTTTTTACTAAAATTGGTCTTTTTCATAGGTTGACTTATGTGCGATACTAAAGAGTATACTGTATATCTTATAAAGCAAGTTGGTTGTCTATAGTTCTCACATTGAACCTTCTTTTTTGTTCAGCCGTGAACGTCTTATGGTAGCACTTGGACTTGATTTATTTGGTGTGAATGATGAGACATTTATGGATATGTTTGTGGCACCTGGAGCAATTGACAATCTCCAAAATGAACGCCAGTCTCTTCAGAAGCGTCAAAAAATATTACACTCATGCTTGACCGAATTCAAGTCTGTGGCAAGATCCCTTTAGTTTGCACTACTAATCTTGCTCAGGGACTTGTGGATTAAAACTTGACTGCTTTCATCTCGTGAGCAAATGTGATACTTGACATTGATGAGTCCCACCATGTTTAACACAGTGAGCTGCTTATGCCATTTGGCTGGTTGCTAGTTATCAGAAACCCACACTTCTGTGGCGAAGGTGTTTAACTTCATCTCAAGTGATCCATGTTCCCGAGACCTCTGAAATCTGATTTTATAGTATTTTACTATTTTTCTCTCAAGCTAAGCTCATGTCTATTCTACTATGTACATTGTTGTGTTCCATGAAAGATCTGATAATCATTTGTGGAAAAACCTGTTATGTTATGTCACTCTAGTCTAGAATTTCGGGTTGAAAATTTAGTTCACTAAGAAGTTTAGAAGTTTTAATGAGCATGTTTTTGGTTTCAGCTTCTGCTTGATTCTTGCTGACATGTAATCGGATTACAGTAATCCTTTGGGCCTTGTTTGACAACATTTTTACGTTGTGTTTATGAAAAAGGTGTTAAGACTCGGAAAATTTGAGAAGCTAAAAGAAGAGGGACCCTCATTTCCATTAAGCACATGCAAAGAACAACAAAAGTCATTTAAGCTAGTACCAAAGTACTTATTACTCCATTTAAAAAAAACAATCTAGGCAAAAATGCATATATATCTCTCCCAAAGTGAATAATTGCATATATATCATTTGTACAAGTTTTTTATGCACATAATACAATGGTTTTTATGCATACTTTGGATATATATGCAATTTTGCATTTTCAGGAGGATATATATATGCAAAAGCCCCTTAAATCTAAAACAACAAGAAAGAATCATTAACTTTCATGAACAAAGATCTTGTACAATCAGGAAATTTTGTATAAATGTTGGGTCATGACTGCAGAACATAATCTTAAAATGGATCATGAAGATGAATTTTGAAATTTCAATGAACGTAATCAAGAACACATGAATCTTGAAATTCATAATATAAGCTGGAACACAAGAGGATCAAGAAGCTGGCCTTAAATTTATAAAAATAAACAAAGGATCTAGGACCTAATAAATGAAAGTAGATCAAAGAGCATTAATGCATATAATCCACCGACAGCTAGAAAGATGACGAATTAGACACTTATTTTACATATGCGAAAATAAAGTACTACATAACACCATTGCTTCAACATATCCATCAGATTCTAAGAAAATGCAGGACGAATTGCAAGCAAGACTCAGATTTGCTTTTCATACTTCATTCTGTCTTCTTCTCGTCCTTGGATTCTACCACCTTGGGTTTACTTTCTTTAGCTGCTTCTTTCTCCTTTGGTTTAGTTTCTTCCTTTGGCTTAGTTTCTCCCTTTGGTTTCCCCTTTTTCGGCTTCATAAAGCAGAAACAAGAGCAACACGGACACTGGAACAAGAACTTCATTTCTCTCGCTCACACACAGACACACTAGACAATGCTCGAAAATTCTGGATGTTGGACTTTTTTGCCTTAGCTATTTACCTTATTCTAGGATATAAATGCCTTTTTATCATTAAAAGGATATGTAGCTCAATAATGGAAATTCCAATCCAATCGCTTTCAGTGGGGACTAGTAGGGACAAGAAACATTACCCTTTAATTTCACAGGCTGTTCCTCACTTCCTCGTGGGGGCCATTTTCGTTCTTAGGGCCAACTTGTACACCAAATCTATGGGCTTTAAATTCACAGCAGTAAAAAAAAAAAAGGCTACATGTAAATCCATTTCATTCATAATGTGGGTATGCACTATTATTGTCTTTTAGTAACCGGCACCATAAAATAGTATATCAACATTCGACATAATGCTGAATTTTGGAATCTTTATTGCTAATATTAGAAGATAATTACTTAAGGTACAGGTACATTATTCTCAGTAGAAGTTCATAGTTTAGGTGATTTACGATAATTGTAAACACCAATACCTCGTTTTTTACCAAGTCGACCAGCATCAACGTACTGCACAAGCAAAGGACATGGTGCATACTTAATGTCCCCTAGGCCCGCTTGTAGTACCTTCAGTATTGACAGACATACATCAAGCCCAATAAAGTCTGCAAGTTGTAGAGGACCCATTGGTTGATTAGTTCCTAATTTCATCCCTGCATCTATGTCCTCCTTTGTTGCGACTCCAGTATAAAGTGCGTGAAATGCTTCATTAATCATTGGCATCAGTATGCGGTTCACAATGAATCCAGAATAATCCTTTGAGCAAACGACAATCTTGCCAAACCTGTAATTTTCAAATATTATGACAGAAGTAGTGAAAACAAGATTTTCAAAAGATACGTTTAGCAGTAAAAAAGTAAACACCTTTCAGCCAATTCTTTTGTTGCATTGAATGTTTCATCTGATGTATCTGCACCTCGGATGATCTCAACAAGTTTCATGATTGGAGGAGGGTTCATGAAATGCATTCCGATCACCTAAAAGGTAAAAAAGAATCTTCAGCTATGAGATGAACCACAGAAAATGATGCATAGATTGATCGAGTTAAAGGAAACCTGGTGTGGTCTATTTGTTGAGGTTGCAAGACGAGTAATGGAAATAGAACTTGTATTAGATGCCAAAATAGCAGACCCTTTGACAATCTTGTCTAATTCTGCAAACAGTTTCTTCTTCACATCCTCATTTTCCACAATAGCTTCAATTACAATATCTGCAGAACGAAGATCTTCTAGATTCGAAGTATATTGTAGACGAGCTATAGCGTTATTCCCTACCTCCTGTCAAGTAAATTTTGCACACAATTTATCAATCACTGTTTACGCCCTGTGTACATATAGTAATTATCAAATCCCTTGATTTTTTTTCCCAATAATTTTCAATTTGCAATATGATTAATTAATTTCTGCAAAGCAATTGCTGTTAAATGTTGAGAACTACTGGGCCAAGAAATTGTTATTGTGTTTGGAAAAGCTTATTTAAACAACTTACGCTAATTTTCAAAAGCAGCTTATTAGCTTATCAATGTGGAAACACTATGCTAGAGATAGCCTTTGGATTGGCTTAAAAGCTTATTTCAGATAAGCTGGTCCAAAACAGATGAAAAGAACAGATAAGTCTAAGCTGTTTGGCAGTATCCAAACACTTAAAACTTAAAAGTGCTTAATAGCTGTATCAAAACACTAAAGGGAGAATAAACTAAAGCTATGTAACTCATTTTATCCAACATTTCCGCAATTTTAAAGGTGTTTTGATTTCGTGACTAATACGAATCAACAACTTCAAAGTGCTTTTTTCGCATCACCTTATCCGAATTCACAAATAAGGCTCATCAATTTATTTCAAATAAGCTGGTCGAAACGGACGAGGCTTCGAGTTTTTGACTCAGATGTAGGGTTGGTGTTTTTTATCACTTCCTGACCACCCCAAATGTGTAGCTTGTTAGGTTTGACATCTTGTGTGGAGGTCAAGCTGGTCCAAACCCAAACACTCAAAATTGCTTATTATTAAGAGGTGTTCGTTTGGGCTTATGTAGCGAGCTTATAGCTTATTTAGTTTTGAGCTTATATTTCATAAGCTTACTTTTGTGGGGTATTTTGAAACTTTTGGGCTTTATATAAGTTTATTCCGAAAAGTTTCAAAAATAAGCCACAAAAAGTAAGCTTATGAAATATAAGCCCAAAACTAAATAAGCTATAAGCCGGCTATATAAACCCAAACAAACACCCCTTTAGTTGGATCAAAAGCAATAACCTGTACCCACTACCCAAACACCCCATCTGATCACCGAGTCCTAAATCCTACAGTACTATTTAAAAAAATATAAACCAGAATATATATAATAAAATACGTAATAAATTAGGGGATATCATATAGAAGATATCAGGGTTGACCTTGTCGAGTTGACCTTTAGAGACAAAGCGTTGAACAGAGTCATAGATAGACATCTTTGCATTCTTTAAGGCCCCGACATCTTTGTCTAGGATCCATACATCTGCACCGGCAACAGCCGCCAGTTGAGCTATTCCGGCCCCCATTTGACCGGCGCCGATCACTCCGATCACCTTCATTTCCGCCATGCAAATCCAATACCGGTAGTTATCAGTTTATATAAAAAAAATAGTAGTACTAGTAGTTTGTTATCTTCACACACTTCGATATAAATATATAGTTGTTTTTCTATTTATCGCTAATAAAGATATTAAAAAGAGTTGCGAGTAAATGTTTTACGAATTTACAGTACTAGGTGTGTTACTTTAATTGCCTAAATTATTTAAGAGGAAACCGCAAAATGTATAAAAATGGAGCGACCAGCCCCTCCATTTGGGTTCGACTTTAATTTTATATAAAACTCAAACGTGTGCCTCGAGGCACATTTTAGAAAATCTCTTATTTAAATCTTTATTAGAGCACAAGGTATGTAAGGACCCAATAACACGTTATTGATATGCCACCTCAGCGTCACATCATACACTTCTCAATAACACACCAATAACTCAAACAACCCTCTCTCATAACACACCACTAACATCACCTGTAGGTCCCGCAAAACACCCCACCAAATATACCTCTCACTCACAATAAAAAAAACACACAAACACAAAATGTGCATTTGGCTTGAGCTAGTGGAGTGGCTCAAAATATAAAAGAGTGCATTTGACACAAGTTTGACATGTTGGCCGGTAAGGTTGACACACCAATGGCTCACCAATGGCACCCAATACCTTGTGCTCTTAGAGGATTATGTTATTACCATTTCATCGTAAGTGAAGGTCAAACAATTTACATGAACTTCAACAAGATACCCACTCTCGCTTAAATAGGGTATGAGTAAAGTATGATGTAGACAGTCACACATTTCTTTAGGGATTAACGATGCAAATTATTTTTCGTATTTGCTAACATGGTTCTCACATGAGTTGTTTTCTTTGTCATTTTTGTTTGTCATTTATTGCAATTGGTAGATATGTGGTGTCACTTATAAGGGTGAAGGGTGTGGTGAGGTTTTTCATCGCCACATTAACTTTACATCAACTTGTTCTCATACATGGGTCACACATGAGGTGTTTTTTTGTCATTTTTGTTCGTTCTTTGTTGCAGGTGGTAGATATGTGGTGTCACTTATAAGGGTGAAGGATGTGATGAGATTTTTCCTCGCCACATCAGCTTTACATCAACTTGTTGTCTCTCAAAAAAGTTTTTCTTCAACTTGCCCTCAACCATTGCAACATTTTCTCTCTCATTCATTATTATTTTTTCTATTTTTTATAATTTAAATATACCCTCAAAACATATATACTCACTCATAATACACACACAACAAATAAAATAATGTTTTTCTTTTCTTGTTATGTGTGAAATTTGTTGCGAGACTTAACTCTCATGAAAGATAAAAAAATGTTTTTCCCTCAATGAATGGTGTGGATTTTTTGGTTCTTGCAAGGAAAAAGGGTTTCCCTCTCCTTTCTTTCTGCTCCACACCTCACACACATGGCCGTCTCATGGTTTCAGTGGCCTTAGGAAATAACAACAAAGAGGCCTTATTACACTTGCAAACTAAAGAGAAATTGAATATAAACTTGAAGTATATGACTCATATATGTTTAATATTATACGCATTTATATACAAAACTAATAAAAAATGTGGATGCTTTTAGGTGGAGACCCTCTGCAACGGCACCTATTGCACACCCCTCCGAGACCCCTTTGCTCGCACACTAAATATAGATTTTAACTAAAGGGCATGTCTTTCAATGATATCACTTGTTGTGTGAGAAACTCCCTAAGTAAATATTAAATTTTTGTGTTCAAATGCTAGTTAAGACATGTGAGATTGTTTGTGGTATATGTACTAGTGTGAGATAGTTAGAATTATCGTTAAAGTTAGTCAGCATAGTTTTACTACTAACCTAACACATTTTAATTATGTAACCAACCTTATAATATGTTTTTTCGGTTAAATGAGACAAGTAAATCGTGAAATTACAGGGTGTTTGGCACAGAGAAGAAAAATACTAAAGTAGTCAGGAAGATGATCTATGAAAATGCGAGATGTAAGTTGACTAGCTTGCAGGTTAAGAAGTCCATTAACACACTTAAAGTTGCTGAAATATGGAATATCAAATGACAGTTCCAGAACTGATAGAATTTGGAGTATTGGTGCATATGGATTAATATGTGAATTGGAGATGTGTACATATGGCTCTGTAATTTGAGGTTGAATTCCAAGTTCATAAGTTCATTAGTGATGTCTGTTGGAATATGTAAACTAATTATCACATAATATAACATATAATTATCACAAGTACGTAGCGGAATAGAATCATATAGCATAAACATATTAACCTAATTATACGTATCGTGTTAGTTACCTTTGCAATTAGGGTTTAAGTAAAATCCCCAAATTTTATCAAGAACCCTAATTAGGGTTTATGTTGATCGACTAATAATGTAATTAACATAAGTTCAAGATTGTGTACCTTTTAGCAAATAAAAGCTAATGAACTAAATCTTGAATCTTCGCGTGTTAATAAAGCTAACACACACGAAACCACCAATGATCAAATCATGATCTTCTCCACGGTTGCTCACACTACACGTTAAGCAACAACACTAGTATGCTAGTGCTTAATACACGAATAAACAACGGAACACGATGTTCTTGTTTTTGGATCTTGGCGTTACACGATCGATTCCCACGGGGAATGAAACAACCGACGACAACAAAAGGTGATCAGTACATGCAATTATAAATTTGCATGCACCTATAGCATATTAATGCATATATAACTTTTCATGTATAATACATAATATATTCATGCATGGATCTTGGGTTAATATGTCAGAAGTGAGTCGTAGGTGTTTTAGGTTGCATACTGCCATCACATTAATGGGAAGAAAAAGGAGGGCCGTAGGTTTTTTATCTTTTGTTTCGTATATTTTATGTAATGATCTAAAAAGTCATTATATAGTTTAAGCAACTTGGTCTCCAAGTCATACTTAAACACCTCCTCTAGTTTGCTAGATACGACACTCAAACCTCTATCTTTTTATTTGTTCAACCATTTCAATATTTCGTGTATTATTATTTAGGGCAAATGTTAAAAAAAAAGTATTATAATTGACACTATTTGATCTTGTGGGTAGCGAACAAAATTTTTTGCTTTTGTGGGTACTATACTTTCAAATTCATCCTCTTTAGGGTATTTTGCGAATTTTTTGGACATTTTTGCCCCTTTTAGCTAATATAATTTTTTTTTCCCGAATGGCAAAAATGTCACATATTACCCTAAAGAGAATGAATTTGAAAGTATAGTACCCACAAAAGCAAAAAAATTTGTTCGCTACCCACAAGAGCAAATGATGACAAGTATTTTTTTTTTTTTTTTTTTTTTTTTTTTTTTTTTTTTAATCATTTGCCCTATTATTTAATATAATTAACACATCTAATATATTAATTACATTAAATAAAGTGTTCTCTAAATGTATACGTGTGTGTCCCAGTAGGCTCATGTATTTTCGGTCGTATATTTATTTATGATATGGACATATCCCAACAGCTCCCACTTGGACATGTCTTAAATAAATACAACAACATTGGTAAGCGACTAGCAACACGCCAATGTTCCCAAAAACACCTGAGTGTGTTTCATAAAGTCACGGTTAAATGATTCATCATTTACCATCCTTTTATTTCAGATACCATGTTAAATATGGATATGGATCAAGGTCATTACATAATTTAACGATTCTGTTTCTCGTTTCATCGATTTATCATGATTACCAAATTCATCGGGACATATCCAGATCTCCTTTGGGTGTGGCCACACATACATTTGATCAACCTCACGAGGGGCCTAGTATTATCAAACTTCAAAATTAATTGAAGGAACAAATCTTGTATTGACAAAAAGCGTAATCTGCATGTTTCACAACACTTCTAAAAATAGCCCTTATAACTACCAGTTACGGATAGCGTTAGACTACAATCAAGAAATGCAATCCACACAACGCCATTCCAGCTTGGGCCTCAAGTCTAAGGATAAATAAATGGCTCATTTACAAGATTCACTTAATGACTCCGATCCATAAAGTGATGATCTTATTAATTGGGATAAGTATGATATGCAAACTATTGAATACCATGTGAGTTTGGTGGGACTCCTCCTTAATATTCATAAGAATATTACCAATCTCTCAAATCTATCATAACTCAACTATATTCCCATATAGTTGATCGACAATCGACAGTTTAGAATGATATAAACCACTCATGGTTTTAAACATGCAAATATAGGACACAACTTATTATAAATGAACTTAAACATTATCAAATACATTAATTCATTATAAATAATAATTGTTTAACATCACTTATCCAAATAGTAAATAGACCAATGCATGATAATCCTAGTTGATGAATTATGTCTCAAGACATGACAATCATACTTGTTGAAAAAGTATAAAATTTAACTAGTTTTGATCTATCAAAATTTTGAGAATACTTATTTTAAGAATTCAACTAGTGAAGTTCTTGTATATGTGCATATTTCAAATATCTCGATATTGACACAGAATATTCCATAAGGTGTGTGACAACATCAAACACCTATTTATGACAATCATGTTTCTAACCTCTAAAGTTTAAATTATTCTTATTCTTTAATGTATAATGCAACTATGCTTTTAGTCGAGCACAACTAGTCCACATGGTCATCATCATGGATGAAATTCTACCATGACTAGTATTGAGTGTCATCTCAATTAAACTAGCATCATTCTATACAAACAAAAATATTCTCTTTTAAAAATTCGCAAACTGTGAACATTCCTTTGGTAATGTTTGGTGCCTTCTTAAACTCCAAGTTTGTTGGCTATTACAATTACGCAACAATTGTCGTTTTGTACATCCAATGGGGTTGTCATAAGAATCAAACCAATGGGGTTTTAATTCCTATTGAAGAAACTCACATTCGTTCTATAGTCTAACTATTTAAGATAAATTAATTTTTCAAAAATTGATTATCTTTATGGACAACATCTTAACATTCATAGTATGAGTATTTTACCTAATTCAAAATTCAACAATGCATCTTTATGATAAACAGGTTCACCATGATCGTGTGACTCATATTCCAGAGGTATCATTGCGGATCTATAAACGAGAATTCCATCATCACGAGGTTTAACATTTACATGTCTAGCCTTATTTTGACATTCACTCGTGTGTTTTAAAAGGTTATGTATTTTGTATTTTATCTCTTCAAGATCTAAAAGAAACTCCCACTTGCTTTTAGTAAGTAGAAACTATCTATAAATACTCAACACGTAGAGTAACAATAAGTTGTTCTCTTTTGGAACATTACAAAATACATTGATAGTAATCATTCTTCATAAGAAGTTTAACAATTCAGAACTTCAATTTTAAGACTTAATGTGATTCATCACATTTCGTAATATAATGGTGCTTATTAACTTTCTAGGATGGAGTCTTATTTAGTATATTCAAAGCATACTCAATTTCCTAACCTTGATAGCTTTTGGAAGAAAAGAAGTTATAGTTATCTTGAATCAAACGATACAAATAGAGTTTGATTTTCCTAACTGAACATACCATAAAATCGTGGTATTTCATTAGAATTAATAGTGTGAGACAATATAACAATATGTAAGATAAACATATACTCTTTGGCATACCTATTTACCAACTAAGTCAAACTGAATGGTATTATAGAATTTCCAAGTCAATTGCATGCTTTATAATACAAGTACTCTTTGACCAAGTCAATGACTTCATGTCCATGTCTCAACAAGAAGACATAAACAGTTATAATCCTACTATATGTTATAAGTCATTGATCAAATCATTAACTTCATGTATATATCTTAATAAGAAGACATAACAAGTTAACGTCTTACTTTATATTATAAGTCTTGTAAAAATTAAAAGACTTCATGTTTGTGGCTTTACAAAATACATAAACATGTTTAACTAAAGTAATTATGAACGACAACTCATGGCTTCAATTTTAATTTCAAGTTTATTGATTACTCCAAATATTTATGACATTCCAAGAATATATAAATATTTAAATTAAAGTATTCTTTTTTATTATCTTGACACATGTTCTAAATAGGGAAATCTTACATTTTATGTGTATAAGTCCTAGTAGAACATTAGTCTCTTACCTTGCGGTAAAGAGAAACCTTTAATCATATTGCTATGTGTTGTACCTTACACACAATAAATATTTCTCTCACTTGTGCATGAAACAACAATGTAACAGATAAACAACATGACACACATTTGTTTATGTGAACAATATGATTATGTCATAGATATTAGCATAACAAGTAGATGTAGAACTACATTGTTTAGCAAGGAAACACACATGACTATCCTTGAAAACATAAGTGTCTACAATTGGAAAGTAATTATCTTTAGACAATCTAGAAATAATCTGGGTTACCACCAAGACAATAAAGCTTGTAGCTCCCACTGAATTAGACAACATTACAATAATGCCTTATTCAGTTTAAAACACAATGCTCCCACTAGATTTGACAACATTGTAAGTGTTTCATAACCAGTGAAAACACATAGCGTTCTATTTACTTTCCTACTCACTTTGAAAGCCTACAAGTAATAATTACTTAGGTATTAAAAAGAGTGTATGAGATTCTACTATGTAGATGAGGGACTATCCATCAATGCTATTAACTTGAAAATTAGGCATGCAATTTCCTCCTTAATTGGCCAACCATTCCACTAGGATATGTAGTACCTATATCAGGTTAAAGCAAAACAGCTAGATAAATCATGCTAGTTTGCATTTACCTCTTTTGCCGTAATTAGTCCAACTTCTAATTTAATAACTCATAAAATTGTCAAACATCAAGATATAGTTTAACTATAGGAACATATTCTCCAACTAACCAAATGTATTATTTGTTTCAAAAGAATTCAACACCGAATAAGGTGATGAAATCTCTATGAAAAATAAGATGCGCAATCCACTTAACTATTTAAGTTTGCTATGAGTTATATTAGAATTAGAAAAATTCTAATGTTCCTATAATAACTTTCTCGAACACGAAAAAGAATAGAATTGAGTCTCACTCTTTCTACATGGAAAGAGGGCTCGGTTTGTCTTTTTAGTAAAATTGATTCTAGCGAAAACCCTTATAGGTGTGGATCAAATTACCAATTAAAAGAACAAAATCACGTTTATTATTTTATTGTTGCATTAATACTATCAAAAGAATTTACAAAATTCAATTATAGTAATTTCGATAATAAACCCTTAAATAAAATTAAATACCCATAGTTTAATTAAATAAACCAATTAATTTCTTCAAGGCTAATATCCTAATTGAAATAGTACCATTACATCAGTTGATCTGCTAGTAATGATAGTACTCAATAAGGTAAGTGTCGAACAATAATTGCAAATCCTGTGCAATTCCTATATCATTATGGGACTTAATGGCATTAGGGACAATCACATAGTGTCATGTAAGCATGTTTCATCCCATCTTATTCCTTGGGTTAATGGTCTCACCATGTAACTCAATTAAATTATCCAATAAAGAACTGTAAATTTATTCCATTACCGTCTCACGATAAGTTCAAATTTACCTTAGGATTGCAATCTAGCTACGTCAAACGCAACGTAAATTGCAACCGCAAGTGTTCTTACAATTGGATGGCATTAAACTTAAATTTTAAAAGGGTATATTTAATTTGACGTGTAATCAAATATGTACGAAGATGCATGCATACATCTTTGTATCATAGGATTTTAATAAAAAACTTTACTTAATTAAGTTCTTTTATTATGGTGTATGTTCTTTATGTGCAAATCCTGTGAACATAATAACTTTACACCTTTTTAAAATAGACGATTCAACATGTTTTAAAGTTAAATTAATATTCTTTTTATCACGGTATTGGTAAACCAATTAAAGAGAGACAAACCACTATATCGTACTATTGCATGAGTCCTAAGACCCAACTTTTTTTGATAATTCCATCATATGCCAAAGCATGTAGTGGAGCGTGAAATCATTACAATCAATCAACCTGAAAACTAATTTACAACAACCATACACTAGAAATAGCCTTTGGTTGATTGCAAATATAGTTATCGAAAACAATAAGACTTTAAGTTAAAAACATATTATAAACCATTTGATCTTGTAAATCTCGACTTAGGAAGCGTGAGCATTATCACATGTAAGGCGAACCCATTTATTGTCACATAAAATTCCGCAAGATCAATGATTTATAATAAATCAAAATTCATAATTATTAGCCAAGTTTATTTTATTTTTCAAAAAAAACACCATTTGCTTTAAATTATGAGTCATAACGAATAATTAAGCAAATAAAATAAACAATCAATACAATTAACAATTAATAACGTGCTTAATTTAAATTGTAACATATTGGTTTTCATAAACACATAATCAAACAATAATATGAGGTGTATGGTTTGTAGTTTAGAGAGAGAAAGTGGAAGAGATTTGGGAACTTAGTGAGACAAAGAAAAATGATATTGAAAAGCTCCAACCCTTTGCCTTGCTAGGCAAAGGGTATTTATAGGTTCTTACAAGACACGCTTCATATGGGCTGGGGATTAGGCATACAGTGGGTAAAGACCCGTCCGTCCTCCACGGTGTTACTTAACAAACTACTTACTAACATTAAATGACTACGACTACGAGCTTTCTAACGAATACATATACTTGAGGTGACCGACTCTGTAACTACTGGATTTTCTAAATCCTAACAATCTCCCCCTAAGGGAGGTCACCTCAATTTACATTGATTACAAACAGATATTACATTTTGGTGTTATTGGATTCTTGATTAAGTTCTTTGCTCTGTAGTCCGTAGTCTTTGATTCTTCATTTTCAGCATGCTTTGTTATTTTAAGTGAAGGTCTTTAACTGATCCACGTGATGATGAGTTCTGAGCCAGCTTTGAGATCATCAGTCACAACAAATCTCTGACTCATCCTTTTGTTGTATCGCCATTATGTGATGTTGTGACTTTCGGACCGACATGCTCACATTTTGGATCATGATATCTTCTCATCAGACTAGCGGAAGCTTTTATTGATTCATAATATTTCCAGCAAAGCATGGATTGAAAATATCAGAGCCAGTTGATGAAGATATGCACTTATTATGATTTCTTTAGAAGTGAATGTGATGTGTGAGCATGCGGCAATGGATTGACTCTTCAATTCTGATCAACTGCAACCGTCGGGGGTTCCTGCATACAACAGTTAGCAATAAAGAGCACGAAAGCGTCTTTGATCACTTTCTTTGAATTGAGGTGCACGACCCACGGTTCCCCGTTGATCAGTACAAGTACTGCTTGTGATCAGGTATAATTCCGAAGAATCTCTTTGACAGGGTTTCGCAGCTTCTCTACCCGTTCTCAAACCGGAACATCTCAAAGAAGACAACGCGGAGTGAGTGAACCAACGAATTGAGATTCACTGATTGATGAAAAGTGATTTGAAAACAATCGTGTATTGCTTAATTTAAAGGGTTTTGCAATACAACGAAGGTTTTATTGGAAAATCAATTATCAATCATAAATACTGTTTTAATTTTGAAATATTAGTGCTCAGTCGATATGCTACAAAAAAGAATTTTTAAGCACAACGACCGGTTTTTCAAAGGTATCCGTCAATCCATTTCCTGGACCAAGGTTGATTCAAGATTGAATCGCCCCATCGTTTTTATCCAGTTGTCACAAGCTTGATCTAATGGATAGATCTCACATGCCACCCACCAATAGCTTGTTTGATGTTGGCTCTAGAAGAATTTCCATCTTCATCGTGAATATTTCAACATATCACTCGGATGTTCTGGCAATACCACAAGGATAATGCGTAGGACTCTTAAAATATATTCTTACTTTCCACATTGTGTGAAACAGCAAGTATTCAAGAATAATGTGTCATAATGAGATTTATTGATGATTTCTTGGCTATAGACTCAATTGTGCACTTTTGGTTTCCTATGTCGGAGACTAGGGAGAGGGTCTCCTTTTTCAATATCAACAATCTCTAAGAGAAAGTCGATAGAATATGTAGGTTTCCCGTGAGAATGAAACAAGCCCTTTTAAGAGGAACTTGAGTAGCTTGGGAAGTTTAGTGCAGTGCGTCAGTGGGTCCATGATGTCTTGTCTTCAATACCGGCGTTACCTTAGTAACAACTAGTAGCATATGAATTGAACCCAGTTTCTGCCATAAGGTTGAATTATTGGAGGGCTATTTCTTTTCACCCTTTTCTCATTTCATTTCTTTTTCATTCTTCAACCCCTTCAGTGCTTACCGAGACTTCATTGCTAGAACTTTGTTGGGTTTATTCCAGTTCTAGCTCAATCTCAGTCGGCACTCTTCCCATATTCTCACTTTTTCCTTTTTCCATCATACCTAAGGACTTCTACACTATCTAGTGGATTGTCCCTGGGTAGATCCCTTCGGCTCTGGCAGGATCATGGGAACGAATGCCTAACCTAACCATCCTTATATCTTCATGCATAAAATAGATTGGTCGGTCTTTTGGTATTGTTCATTCCACCTTGAAACCAATTGAAAACCATTTGAAAATCAATCAAGGTACTTGTGATATAAAATCAAAGCATTTTGTACCTTAATTGTTTTTGATATTTTAGAAAAGCTCCCCCTCAACATGTGCTTCACGTATTAGAAGTTGTTTTAGCACATGGAGGCAAGAGGACTTTGAAATCTAAGATTAAGAATGAAAGATCCAATCTTTTGATTAACATTTTCTAAAATGATCATCATCACTTCCCGATCAAATCTAGTATTTTAAGTACTTTGAATGAAGTATTTTGGGAAGGATGAGGTGTTTTTTTTATTGCTCCCCCTCAATATGTGCATCGAGATTCAAAAGTGTTTTGCACATATTAGAGGGAACTTGCACTTAGAGACAAATCAATCACGTTTCAATTCTTTTTGGTTTAAGATAAATGCTCCCCCTTAACATGTGCATGAGAAAATTTAAAATCGTTTGGCACATGTAGGGAGGATAGCTTGTTATTATATTTTTAAACCACTTATCGAATTATCAGTTTATTTCCAATTTAAATCACAAATTCTCCCCCGATCACAATTTTCAAATCCTTTGAGATTTGTGATCTCTATTGATTTAAATTATTTTTGAAAACTTTTGAGGAGAATTGTGACTTTCTTTTGAAAAACATTTTAACTGATAAGGATCAGATTCTGAAACATTAAACTCCATTGTTCAAACATGCATAAATATCTTTTGAAAACATAACCTTAGCCAAGGTCTGGGTCCAATTGTATAAGACAAATTTCTTTTTGATTATCCAAAAATAGACCTTGCTCGTTTACGTGCCAATTGTTTGAAAGATAACCTTTTTGATTTGAAATAAATCATTCTCCCCCTCAATCAATGACATAAGTTGTTGATTAAGTGTTAGAGATTTTGACAAATGATAAGTCCAGATAATTTTCAAAAAAATAAAGTCCGAGTTATTTTCAAAGCAATTTTGTTTTCATTAGATGTCATTTTCAGAAGAATCTTTTAGAAGGGAAAAATATTTGGTTGAAAACATTTGTCATTAGATGTCATTTTCAGAAGAATCTTTTAAAGAATTTTGTATTTAGATTCAGAGTGTGAAAATTTAAAATTAGATGAAGCATAGCTCTGTTCTTTCTTTAAAAAAAAACTGGTTACTGCCTGAAGTGACAATAAACCATCATTTTTCTCCATCTCAATTTTTTTTCTTTTTTTTAAATAAAAAGTTTATGTACACTCGAACTTCATCTAAAGAAGCGTGCCATTCTTTGAGTGACAAATCAAAGTCCGTAGATGTTATCGAAGACAAAATACTGATGTATTTTGTTTTTTTTTTTTTTTTTGGGTTTTATAATTTTGTATTTTTCTTTTGGATAAGATATGTACAAAGAATGGATGAAGAAAAGCCTTTACTCCTCTTCTTCCTCATGAAGAAGTTTGAGTGTTTCCGGTTGTAGACTCTTTAGTCAAAGTCGTGGAAGAATAAACTCAAAATGTTCTCTAGGAAGAGCTTTAGTGACGATGTCTGCCAGCTGATATTCAGTTCTCACAAAATATAGTTCTACCACACCTTTCTCCACTTGTTCCCTGATGAAATGATGTCGAATGTCTATATGCTTTACTCTTGAATGTTGAACATTGTTACAGAAGAGAGCAATGGCACTTTTGTTATCACAATACAGAGGGATTTTGTTGAATTCATATCCATAGTCAGATAATTGTAATCTCATCCATAGAATTTGAGCACAACAAGATGACATGGCTATATATTCCGCCTCTGTAGATGATATAAACGTAATCATTTGTTTCTTTGAAGACCAGCTTACTAATTTATCTCCCAAGAATTGAGCACCACCTGACGTGCTTCGACGTGTATCTTGACACCCTGCATGGTCTGCATCTGCATATGCTGTTAGTGACATATTGGTGTCCTTCGGATACCAAAGTCCCGTGTTAATGGTTCCTTGGAGATACCAAAAGACCTGTTTAACCGCTTCAAGGTGCTTTTTGGTAGGCTTAGCCTGGTATTTAGCTCACATGCATACAGCGAATAATATATCAGGTCTACTGGCTGTGAGGTACATCAGGGATCCAATCATACTTCGATATTTCGTTTGATCAACCATGATCCCTGAGTTGTCCTTGTCCAGTTTTGTGCGCTCCACCATGGGAGTGTCAACAGGGTCACAAGAATCAAATCCAAATTTCTTTAAAATTTCATTAGCATATTTAGATTGATTAATGAAAATGCCTCCAGGACTTTGTAAAATTTGTAATCCCAAGAAAAATGACATTTGTCCCATCATAGACATTTGAAATTTGGATCCCATCTCCTTTGAAAAATGGTCACATTCATTAGGGTTGGTCGAGGAAAAAATAATATCATCAACATAAATTTAAACATGAATTAAGTGTTTGCCTGACTTTCTGGTGAACAATGTGGGATCAACTGCTCCTTTGCTGAATCTATTTGTCAATAGGAACTTTGACAATGTATCATACCATGCCCTTGGAGCTTGCTTCAAGCCGTAAAGTGCCTTCTTCAAGCGGTAGACATGGGTAGGATGCTCTGGATTCACAAAACCATCATGTTGACTGACGTAAACTACTTCTTTGAGATCACCATTAAGAAAAGCAGTATTTACATCCATCTGATAAACTACCATGTTCTTGCTGGCTGCATTAGCCAGGAAGATTCTGATAGCCTCAATTCGTGCAACCGGAGCAAATGATTCTTCAAAGTCAATACCCTCTTCTTGTCGGTGTCCTTTAGCCACTAATCTTGCCTTGTTCTTCAGAACATCACCGTGCTCATCAAGCTTTACTTTAAAGATCCACTTAAGAGCAATGATCATAACACAGTCTGGAGCAGGTACCAATTCCCATACATCAAGACGATCAAACTCATGAATTTCTTCTTGCATGGCACTAAACCAGCTATCCTCAGACATGGCTGTTTTGACATCTTTAGGTTCGATCTTTGATAATACAGAATTGAAGAAACACCATAAGGCATCTGTGGTAAGTTGTTTACGAGTGGATACCGGACGAGATGGGTTTCCAATAATGTTGTCCAATGGATGATCATGTGTCCATTTTATGAGATGTTCATGTGGTTGGTGATGAGGAACTGATGTAGCAGAGTTTGGATCCCCTAATGAAGATGGTTCAGGTGTTGGTTCAAGGGCAAATATATTTTCAAATGGTGCATCTTCTGGAGTGGCAAAGGGGTTATATCCATCATAGTTGGTAGAAACATTTCCATGATGTACACTCGAGGATTGAGGATTTGAGGATGATGATGAGTGATCTGCAGCAGACGCTTCTTGAGTTAGTGACACATAAACTAATGGATTATTTGTGTTGACTGGATTAGGAGCCATCACTGTTGATGGTATAGATTGATCATTGACAATAGGTTCATAGTATTCATCAAACATTAGATCAAACAATTTCTTCAAATCTTCTTCAGAATGAGGTACATATGGAACTGCAGGTGAGGGATTCTGTACAAGAGAAGAACTAATGGGACTACTTAATGAATGTTGAGATGCGGGTCAAGAACTAGATTGTCCAGGAGCCATTTGCTCAGACAGCTCATCGAACGTCGTGAATAGTTTGCATGATATCTCGGGTTCTTTTATTGTAGATTCGATAACCCTTCCGGTTTGGTGCGTAACCAACAAAAACTCCAATGTCCGCCTTAGATCTTAACTTTCCTAAATCTTGACCATCATTCATTCGATAGCATAAAGCACCGAATACACGAAGGAAAGAGAGATCTGGTTTTCGATTGTGGACAAGTTCGTAAGGAGTTTTTCTATGAGTGGTATGGATAAGGGAACGATTTTGGGTATAACAAGCAGTGGCAATGCCTTCAGCCCAGAGAAACATTGGAACCTTTGAGTAGATCAGCATAGTCCTTGCAGCTTCGACAAGAGTTCGATTTCGTCTTTCAACTACACTATTCTGTTGAGGAGTACGTGGAACACTTCTTTGATGACTGATTCCAATGCTTTCATAAAACTGACTTAGTTCTTTGTTAACAAACTCAGTTCCATTGTCTGTTCGGATAATTCTGACTGTTTTATTAAGTCGGACCTGCACCTGTTTGATAAGTTTGATGATGACATCTAGAGTTTCATCCTTTGACCTCAAAAACTTAACCCATGTAAACCGAGAGTAGTCATCAACCATGACTAGCACATATTTCTTCCCGTTTATAGTTTGTACTCTCATGGGTCCGCACAAATCCATATGAAGAGTATGAAGAACTTCCATAATTGAGTTTGCAGGTTTGGGTTTATGGGCGTATTTCTTGCTTTTTCCCAATTGGCATGCTGAACAAAGATGATCTTTCTTATATTTCAATCTGGGCAAACCTCTTACAAGGTCCTTTCTAGACAGATCATTTATCGTTCCGAAATTCAAATGATTAAGACGGCGATGCTATAACCATGATTTTGTTTTCGAAGCCTTTGACAACAAGCAGATTGGAGAGGACTTCATCATGTCTTCGATGGAGATGGTGTACAGATTGGTTCCACGGGTTCCTTTTAAAAGTTCAACACCATCAAGTTCTCTAACGAAGCAAGTATGTTTTCTAAATGCCACTTCTAGATCTGAGTCACATAATTGACCAACAGAGAACAAGTTATGACCAAGACCTTCAACATAATAGACCCTGGAAATTACACTGTCACCAACAACATAGTCTCCGTAACCCATAATTGCCCCAAAGTGGTTGTTCCCGAATCTAACAGTCCCAATGAAATTACTCACGAAGTTCATGAGCCGCGAGCGATCTCCAGTCATATGCTTGGAACAACCTGAGTCCAAATACCATAGAACAATTTGTACGACCTGCAGTTGAACACAAACAAGTATGGATGACTCGATAATTTGGATCCCCATGCAAGAATGGGATCCATTTGGTTAGTAAACGAGATTGGAACACCCACATCAGAAGTAGAATCAATGATATCATTAGAGCTAGATGCAGGACTAGTGGTGACATTAGATCTATTCAAAGTGTGTTCACTTCTTAGAGGTACAATTCTACCAGTGGGCATCAATTTCCTAATGGGCATTGATCTAGATAATTTAGGGCACAATTCATTAAGATTGAATTTACGGCTAGTAGGTTTCCATTGATAACCTACATTACTAAATTTTCTTCCCGTTGGTTTCCAATGTTTTTTTTAACCTTTTTCCATCTTGGTTTTCTGACATCCTTAACCTGTTTAGCAATTCTAACAGTTTCGACTGGAAACTTAGCAACATATTTTACTTCATTAACAGCACATTCATGATAAGTACCAGAAACCAAACATTCATTACATGTTTTGCAAATCGTAGCAGAATTCGAATTAATTACAGTACGCTTATAGCTAATACTAGAATCAACATGATTCGTCTTATTAAACTCAAACTTATTGTTCCTAGGATGGTCTTCTACTTCCTTCCTTTGATCACTCTTAGCTTGCGAGGTCCTATCTTGCTTTGTATTTCCTGGAGGTTTTGACCTGCTTGCCTTAGTGTCACTGACTACTCCTGTAGAGGGAATGATAGGAACATTAGTTGGTTTCACTACTTTCTGCATTCCTGGTCTAGAAGTACTGGGGTTTGAAGTACTAGGAGGCACATCAAAGGACACTTGCTTGGCTTTGGGCATAGAGCAAGGCATAACTACTCTATCTTTCTTAGTACCAAATTTAGGACTTATAGTTATTAGGCATTCTAACAGCTCCTGAAATTGTTTGGCATATAAGCATGCATCCTTAATCGCACTATCAAGTGGCTTCTCTATCTTATCCTCTTCAAAAATCTCACGGAGACATTCTAGACTATCCTTAAGGTACAAAAAATATGTTTGAAGTGCAAGTTCATTATTACTAAGATGAGGTGGAATGTACTTCACAGTCATAGCATATTTTGCACAACCAGGCACCTTTAGTGCAGTAGTCTTACAATTTGTGATTGGCATTTTCCATTTTACCTGACTTTTCAGATTCTCAATTTCATTTTGCAAAGAAGTTACCTTTTCGTTGTTCTTGTCATGAGTGACTTTAATTGATTCATATAACTCTTTGAAATGCAATTTAACCTTTTCATTTTCTGCTAGAAAACATTCATTTTCATGTTTTAATGCATAATGATGTTTTGAAGATGAAAATTCTGAGAATCTAAAGGAGGAGGCATTTGGGAGCCAGTCACATCATTCTTATCACTCTTTAGTTGTGAGATTTGGGTTTTCAATCGTTTGATCGTGTTACAATGAGCTCGGATTTGTTCATCATGTTTGTTAATTTCAAAAACTGTATCAAATTCAGGAGCATCCGAGGATGTCTTGGCATTTGAGGTTTTAACATTTTCTTTTAGATGTTGATATTTTAATTGCCAAGCAAAATGTTCAACTTCCAATTTAGAAAAATGTTTGACCAAGTTATCATGATCATCTTGTTCTATTTTCTCATACATTTTTGAATTTTTGGACTCAAGCTCAATGACACGATCATGGGAAACTTTCAGGGCAACAGATAATTCATGAAATTGAGAAGTAGTGATAGAATAATTTGTAACAGTATAGAACACATCCTGAGCAACACATCTAGAAATCAAGTTATCATTTAAGATATGCAGACTTTTCCTCTCAATTTCATTACTTTTAAGCTCACGTTCATAATCTTTGACCTCAATTTCCATTTCATTAAACACCTTTTTCATTTCTTTAATCTCTGTATCAATGCCCTTTTGAAGACTCTCAAATTGTTCTTCTAGTAATTTAAAGAAAGGCATGACCTCATTTAAATAACACTCTTTAGTTTGCTCAAAACCCCTTTCCCCTTCAGTAATCCCTATGGGTGTAATTCTCTTCTTACATATTTTCTCAAAGTCAACAAATAATTGATAAACTACATATAGGCTGATTAAGGTCTTGGTTTGAGTCGAAAGGGTTCTGGGCACTAAATGCATAGGTGTATTTGGGGGATACACAGTGGCTGGAGGAATTTTTCTACAAGGAGGATTCTTCTCAATAAGATTATCGATTTTTTGTTTATCAAAATCTTTCTTCCAGAATACTTGCTCAGGGGTTAATTGAGTTTGAGGTTTAAACTTATTCAAGGCTATCCAATTTTCTTTAGTGTAATCATGGGATTTAAGCGTTATATTATGCTTTACACCAATGATCATTTAACTTCTTTGCCATTTTTTCCCTAGAGGTATCTTCTAATTTTCTATCCTCTTCAGTGCTTCCTATACATGATGGTATTTGCCTAGGCTTAAGAGTCTCATTACCATCATAGACTACCTTTTGAGCAGCTCTAGCTATTTTACCATACTCGGGATTGGGTTCCTCTACAAGGGGAATACCATGCTTATCGCTTAAGACTCTATGATTAGTGATCATGTGAGCAGTCTGAATGGTGTTCCCGTATATGTACAGTTTGTTTTCAAGTTTGTTTTTCAAAGTTTTTAGGTTGGAAAAGTCATTTAAAAGTTTTGATTCCTTAGCAATAAACTTTTGTTTAAGCACTTTTACATTTTCTTGAAGTTCTTGCTTTTGTTTAATAGTTTTATTGAGCTTTTCTTGTAAGGAGTTTAACTCTTGTTTTAACATTTCTTTCCTAAAGTCACTTTTTCTAATAATTGTACGTATTTGGTTATCCATCTCCTGCTCACGGGTAGTCAGTTCAAATTTAGCACGCTGTTCATATATGGCAACTTGTTCTTTATAGGCATTTAGTTCAGAGGTTATGGAATCATCAGGAGCACATGCAGTGTATTCATAAAAAATATAGTCATCATTGACTGCATAAGATGCATCACTTGGTACAATTTCACCTTCATCTTGTTTCACATATTGATCATATGGGACAACATTGCTATTACCCATATTTTCAATATTTGATTCAAAGATTTCAGTTGATTGTACTTTGTCGTGAATCTTTTGCCCATCAGTCTCATCGTATAATTTTAATACCTCTGATATGATTGATTCCTTGGATGAACTGGCCTGTTGTGGTGAAGAGACCTTTGGAGAGACCATTGGTGAAATGCTAGCCATGAAGATGGTCTGGGCAGTTGGTTCATCGTCGACATCAGATTCAAACGCATCACTGTCTGCAACTTGAAATGCATTGGGATTGTTGTAACACCCTCAGTTTTTGAATAGCAGCGGAAGCTAATTGAGGATATTACTTATTAACACAGAGTACACATTATAGAAAACGACTCTAAATGAGACGTTTTAAAATACATTATCATTCGAATTTATTCATAATATCAGAGTAGAGGTCCCATAATGTACATAATAAGTTTAAAAGTTTTCGAATGATAATATGCATAGTCTTCAAAATGCCTATTCTGTGTGCCTTCATTCGCGTGCCAGACATAACTTACGGACCTGAGATAAAACATGTCGAAAAGTCAACACAATGGTTGAGTGAATTCATAGTTTTGAAAACAGTAGTGGACAATAGTTTGTAGTATAATTGCAATGTGTACAATTATCTTCTTGATAGTTATTATTGCTCTAAGCTCATGGAATTCACGACTGACTGTTCTATATATATCACCGGACGATATATATAAATATATAAGTAACTTGCCCCGAGTAGGTATTTTGCCATATACCTAGGTAATTCAAATAAAGTGCGTTTGGTTACCGATCCGGCTAACACAAACGGGATTCGTCAATCCCGATAGGCCTATCCACAATAATTGCGCTCACTCCTAGTGATTAGTGGTCCATGATGTTGGGGACTTTTGGCATAAATAACTTAGGCATGAAATAATACAGTCAAGGCATTCAGTTTGCAAGTAATTGTCCATAATAAAACATTTTAGCATGTATCTCCCCCAAGTAGTTTATAAAATAGTTAAACAAAAGTTGGGGCTATGAACTCACTGTGGTTATCAGTAGTAGTTTATAGCAACAACAATGTATGTCGAGACTGCGATCTTTAGTGATTACCTACGAAAGTATAGTAATCGTGTTTTAGTATAGTTTTCAATATAAGTGTACAAGTATATGTAATTTGTTGGCTTATGATGTTGTACATGGGTATTAAGTTAAGGTATCCCTTAAGTGTTTGTTTGGCTCATAGCCTTTTTATAAATGACTTCGTACCACCGTTCCGGCTATCAAAATCAAGAGGTCATGTAGTAATCGCACGAGGAGCTAGGACACTTTAAATCGTAAATCCACAATTGGTCGATACGATACCCCGAAGAGGCCTCTTTATGATAATGAAATTCCCTACTATTGTAGTACTTATCATTTATAAGTAAGTATTTGACGAGACAAATGTTATATAAAACATATGTCGTCTTTCGTCAAAGACTATTTGAGTGGTGACGTGATAGTGTTATGAGTTGTGTGTCGTGAAGCATTTTTCATGTGTAAGTGTTGTGATGAAATTATTTCGGCGTGTCATATTATGATATTGTGGTAAAGGTTTCAAAATATGTTTTAGACTAATATGTTCATGGTTAAATAAAACTTGTGAAAATGGTATTTATATAGTTTATGTGTCATATAATCATTTTGTCAAAATCTAGTAAAGTTTCATCTAATGACCAAGTTTTTGAAACAATTTTCGGGTTAACATACCCAAACTAGCCGTAACTTAGAAGCACGGAACAAATTTGAAACAACAATCATGGTCATATCTAGTGGTTATATTTAAGTTAAAATAGCTTGAGACATAAGCCTTGGCTTAACCTTGGCTTTGTTTTGTCTCAAAGAATCAAAATATAAGTAAGTTTCCATGACTATGGTTGTTTTCTAGTCATAACAGGTCCGTTTAGTATTTGCTGTTTTTAAGACTTTTCGTTCACTTTCTGCTTATGTGCGCCTGAGTGTTTGAAGAAAATTTCATTCCGAGCAACTTTCGTGTTTTACACTTTTGCTGATTCGGACCAGAAAAGGGTTTAAATCTCGTTTTAAAATCGTTCCAGAAGACTTTTGACTTAAAAACCAATTTCATCTAGTCATCTTCTTTTAACCATAACTTTTTATCTATAAGTCCATTTCAAGTGATTCAAAAGCTCAAATTCTAGTTTTTACTTCCTCTAACAACTTCTTAAACTTAATCAAGTACAAAGTTTATGATACTTAAGTTAAAACTCAAGATAATTCACTAGTTTCTTACTAGTTGTCTTAATGAGTTTCTATACTAGTTTTTACCCATCAATTTTATGTACAACATCATGCAAGCCTTATTACATGTACTACTTATATCAAATTACATCAAATAATTATAAATATCATTACAACCATATTGAATGACAAGAAATATAAACAACTTCTTACAAGACTTAGGTTGAATGGTCACAAGAACAATCAAGCCTAAACCCCCTTCAATCTTTCATCCTTGTCTTCAACCTCTTAACCCAAGCTTTACTAACCTTCTTACCCTTGAAATAAACCCTTTTACTTCAGCCCCTTATGCCTTGAATATCTTCTAATTCACCCTTGAAATCAATAAAACAACCCTAGGATCATGTAGCAACCAACTCTAGCTCCATCTTCTTAGTAATTTTTGTAGTATGAATCAAAGTGTGTATGAGTGTTTGTGTGTTGATAGTGGACTGCAAGGAGAGGAGGGACGAGAGAGTTGTGTGTGATTTTGCATGTAAAATGATAGGTGATGAGGTGATAGTGTTTAAGTGGGGGACAAAATGGGTGAGTAAGAGTGGAGATGTGATGTTAGAAGGCCATGTGGCCTTGTGATATGCCACCAAATGTGACCTCTCTAATGAGGTGGTAGTTTGTGTTTATTTTTGATAAACTTTAGTTTTTAGGGTATAGTTTGGTCCCGGTAATTACTAATATTAAGCCCTTAATTCACGAAACTTAAAACCGGGTAACATAAAAATGTAATACTTCTAAAAATGTTAAAACTTTTCAACATACTCCAACTAGGTATATTAAAAGTATGATAAGTCTAATATGGTGTTTCTATGTTGTCAAAACCTAATAACGTAGGTTCGGGCACGCGTATTACGTAAAGGTAAAATGTGTACCTAAAATTTGGCATAGTGGCAATACATCATATGAATTATGACTAGTGGTGAAAATAAAGTATTTTTGAACACATAGACTTTTCCTAGTCTTGCGTTGGTTGTGAGGATAATTTACACTATTTAATTTTTGAGATTACTTATATAAATAATTAAAAGTAATTTATATAACGTAAAATAGTAAAATATAGACCTGAAATATGCGAGGTGCTACAGCCTTCCCCCGTTACGGAAATCATGTCCTCATGATTTAGTTTGATGTACCCAAGAAGAGATGCGGATATTTCTGTCGCATTTGGTCCTCTATTTCCCAGGTGTATTCAGGCCCTCGGCGAGAATTCCAACGTACTTTGACGATGGGGATTTGGCTTTGTTTCAACTGTTTGACCTCACGGTCCATTATTTCTATAGGTTTCTCAATAAAATGTAGCTTGTCATCGAGCTTAATCTCGTCTAGTGGAATGACAAGGCTTTCATCGAATAGACATTTCTTAAGATTTGACACGTGGAAAGTGTTATGGATTCCACTTAATTCTTGAGGTAGCTCGAGTTTGTATGCTACCGGACCAACTCTTTCTTGGATTCTGAATGGTCCAATGTATCGTGGACTTAGTTTCCCACATTTTACAAAACGGATTACGCCTTTCCAAGGCGAGACTTTTAGCATAACCCTATCTCCAATTTGAAATTCCAAGGGTTTTCGCCTAGTATCAGCGTAGCTTTTCTGGCGATCTCTAGCAGCTTGTAGTTTGCTTCTGATATGAATAATCTTTTCAGTTGTGTCCCGTACAATTTCTGGGCCGGTGAGTTGAACATCGCCAACCTCATTCCAGCATACGGGAGATCGACATTTTCGACCATACAATTCTTCGTACGGTGATGATTTAAGACTGGAATGATAGCTATTGTTGTAAGAGAATTCGACTAATGGTAAATGATAGTCCAAACTTTTACCAAAATCGATAATACAAGCTCTTAGCATATCTTCCAAGGTTTGTATGGTTCTTTCGCTTTGACCGTCAGTTTGCGGATGATAGGCAGTACTCATGTCTAGTTTAGTTCCAAAAGCTTTCTGAAGTGACTGCCAAAAATTTGAAGTAAATCTGCTATCTCTATCTGAGATAATCAAAATTGGTACACCGTGTCTAGAAACTATTTTTTTGATGTACAACTTGGTCAGCTGATCCATATCATAAGTTTCTTTGATTGGAATAAAATGAACAGATTTTGTTAAACGGTCCACAATTACTCAAATGGCGTCATAACCGCTCGGTGTTCTGGGTAGTTTCGTAACAAAATCCATTGTGATTTTTTGCCATTTCTACATAGTAATCTCGGGTTGTTGTAGTAATCCCGATGGTTTTTGACACTCGGCCTTGACCTTAGAACATGTCAAGCACTTACCAACATATTTGGCAATATCGGCCTTCATGTTAGGCCACCAATACAGCTTTTTGAGATCATGATACATTTTGTCGGACCCTGGATGAATGGAGTACTTTGACTTATGCGATTCATGCATAATCAAATCTCGTACACCTCCATAGAGTGGTATCCAACCTCTATCTTTGAAGCATAACGTTCCATCAGAACGCTTTACAAAACCGTTTTTGCTCTCTAATATACCGTAGAGATTCTCTTTGGGTCGGTTTTCTTCTTTGATAGCTTGAGTTTGTGCTGCAAGGATTTGTGAGGGTAGTGGTGATACGATCATCATTCCCAACGATCTAACCCTTAGAGGTTTGAGTCGTTCTTTTCTACTAAGAGCATCTGCCACGACGTTTGCCTTACCCGGGTGATAACGAATTTCACAGTCGTAATCACTAAGTAATTCTAACCAGCGGCGTTGTCTCATGTTTAGATCTTTTTGATCCAAAATGTGTTGCATGCTTTTGTGATCTGTGTATACTATACACTTTGTGCCGTAGAGATAATGTCTCCAGATTCGAAAAGCAAAAACGACTGACCCTAACTCTAAGTCATGAGTGGTGTAGTTTTTCTCGTGCTTTTTAAGTTGTCGTGAGGCGTAAGCTATCACCTTCTATCTTTGCATTAACACTGCTCCCAAACCTTTATACGAAGCATCACAGTACACAACAAAGTCTTCGTCGCCCTCAGGTAACGCTAAGATAGGTGCACTACATAATTTCTCCTTTAGAAATTGAAACGCTTCTTCTTCTTTTTCGCCCCAATCAAATTTCACATTCTTTTGAGTCAATTTAGTTAAAGGCTTTGCTATCTTGGAAAAACCTTAAATGAATCTATGGTAATATCCAGCAAGTCCTAAAAATTGATGTATTTCCGTTGGATTTGTAGGGCAGCCCAAGTCTTTATGGACTCTATCTTGGCGGGATCCACATGAATTCCATGATTATCAATTACGTGGCCTAAGAATTGTACACTTGAGATCCAAAATTCACATTTTGAGAATTTAACGTACAACTTCTCATTCTTGAGTAACTCTAGGATCAGCTTGAGATGTCTTTCATGTTCTTCTTTACTCTTATAGTAAATTAGAATATCATCTATGAACACAATCACAAACTTATCCAAATATGGTCTACACACTCGATTCATGAGATCCATGAATACTGCTAGAGCATTAGTTAAACCAAATGGCATAACTTGAAACTCATAGTGACCATATCGAGTCCTGAACGCCGTTTTTGGAATATCCTCTTCTCGAACTATAAGTTGGTGATATCCTGATCGCAAATCGATCTTGGAGTATACGCTTGAACCTTGAAGTTGATCAAAAAGATCATCGATTCTTGGAAGTGGCTATCGGTTCTTTACAGTTAGTTTATTTAACTCCCTGTAATCAATGCACATTCTGAAGGATCCATCCTTCTTTTTAACGAATAGGACTGGAGCTCCCCATGGTGATGAACTTGGTCAAATAAAACCTTTATCTGTAAGTTCTTGCAATTGGTTAGATAACTCTTGCAATTCTGAAGGAGCTAAGCGATAGGGTGCTCGAGCAACTGGTGCGGCACCTGGCACCAATTCGATTTGGAACTCCACTTGTCTAGGTGGTGGAAGTCCGGGTAAGTCTTCAGGAAAGACTTCAGAATAATCACGTACAATAGGTACGTCTTTGAGTCATTTCTCCTCTAACCTTTTCTCCGCTATGTGGGCTAAGAAGACATGACATCCCTTCTTGATGTACTTTTGAGTTTTAATGCAAGAAATGATGTTCCGGCGAGTTCCACTTCGATCCCCTCGGATAACCAAGGTTTCATTATCGATGGGAATATGTACAACTTTCTCGCCACAGATGATATTTGCATTTTGTTGCGATAACCATTCCATACCAATTATAACGTCGAAACTTCCGAGTTCTATTGGCATGAGGTCTATTTTGAATGGATGCCTAACAAGTTTAGTGTACAGTTTTGAAGCACAATGTTGGTGGTTACAAGATTCCTATTTGCTAACTCAATGGTAAAGGCGGTGTCTAATGTAGTGGGTGCAATATCAAGTAAAGATGCAAATGCAGTAGATATAAAACTTTTATCAGCACCCGAATCAAATAAGATTTTAGCATAATGGTTATTGAGTAGAAACGTACCCGTAACCACATTCGGATCCTGCTGTGCATCTTTATCACCCAATACATACGCCCTACCACGAGCTACTCCTTCTTGTTGACCATTGTTTCGGGGACATTGTCTCTTGATGTGTCCACGTTCTCCACACCCAAAACAAGTCAATACTGGTTGGGTGTTGGCACCAGTAGCAGGCCTCTTCCCTCTGCAATCCTTGGTTTGATGCCCTGTCCTTTGACAATTCTTGCGTCTAATGGTGCAAGGGCCTTCATGATGTAACTTGCATCTGTAACACAAAGGAGCATTTCCTTGATAACCTCCTCCTCCAGCTGGTGCAACAGCAGCAACAGTACCTCTAGCATTTTCTTGCCTACGGTTTTGCTGGTTGTGGTGGTTTGTGTTTCGGTTTTGTTGGTTGGGATTGTTGTTGTTACCCCTTCGGCTATCATTCCACCTTCTCTTGTTGTTGTTGTGGGTATTGTTATTGGGATGGTTGTTGTTGTTATTGTTGCGGTTGAGGTTAATGTCATGAATCAGAACAGTTCCTGCTCTAACCGCTTGATCCATCAGTCTACGAGCCATTCCCATTGCATCATCTATATTTTTTGGATCAAATGAGGTCACATTTCCCTGTATAGGTTATGGAAGTCCCCAAATGTACCTCTCCAGTAACTTCTCATTGGTTGGAACCATTGTTGGGCATAAGATTGCCAATTTATTGAATCGACGATTGTATGTGGTGATATCTGTGCCCTTAACTATGTGGTTCCAGAATTCAATTTCCAACTTCTGTACCTTGTTACGAGGACAATATTGTTTGATCATCATTGTTTTGAGTTTGACCCAGGAAATTTTGTAGGCATTTGCAATGCCAATTGGTTGAACTACAGAATTCCACCAGGATAATGCTTCATCCATTAAAGTACTGGTGGCGTATTTGACCTTGCAGTATTCAATGGTGTTGCTAATCAGGAATACAGATTCAGATCTCTTAAACCATCGGGTTAACCCTACAGCTCCTTCAATGCCTTTAAAATTTGTAGGTTGGCATTTCATGAATTCGCTGTATGAGCAGCCCCTTGGCATTGGTTCGACATTTATTCTTTCGGCACTAATAGCTGGTCCCGTAGCATTAGAACCTCCTGTTCCAACATTAGTTGCAGTGGCCCTAGCGGTTGCAAGTGCCTCGGCAACAACGGCAGTTTTTGCGGCTTCAGCAGCCTCAGTGGCCGCGGCAGCATTTGTAGTGGCAATTGCCCGCTCAGTTCTAAGTGCGTCAGCCACTTAATCAGCAACCATTTTATCAATAGCAGCTTTGCTCTTCGTTTTAGGTGGCATGATTCTATCAATTAAACAAGAGATGTGGTATAAGTATGATGTTGGATAATAAGCACGATTAGAAATGATAGAAGAACAACGCTGGGAATTAAATCATAACACAAGACGAGATAGATTTATACAACAAAATTTACATTCTTTATAGTTAATCCATTATATCGGAGTTACAAAATCAAAACCCATGACAGGTTTCTTCAAAATTTACTGACGAAACTATCAGTCAACAATTACATTGTTTACTAGCTATTACATATTTTACTAAGTCTTCTAACTATTATAACAACACTAGTCTTTCAAGAGTCCGAAGATTGATGCGGCTCGGGCTGATTGTTATTCCCATGAGCAGCCAACACATCAATGGCGTCATTTAGGCGAAAAACATGATCCGCATTTCTGCCCGTACATTGTAGAGATCGATTTCGAGCCTAATACGATCAGTTTGAGCAATCTCTAACTTCGTTTCTGCTGAAGCTACACGGCGTTTCAACTCTTTAATCTGCTCGCCGTCTTCATTTTGTGCTCTATCCATACGGGTGACTTGGTTCTTGAGCACTGGAAAACCGGTTATAGGATCCAAGACAATGTCTTCCACACTTGTAAGGCCATCTCGGATATATCTCATATCCAAGATTATCAGATCAGTTCATTTTCGAGCATTAACGGTTTCAAATCTTATTGAAGAGATCTCCGTTTCACGACGATGCATTGCCCTTGACAGAAAGTGGACATGATTTTGAAGTGCTGTGACATCTTGTCTTAGACATCCCATTTCGTACCTAGGGAAGTTTGGAAAAGTATTAGATGGTCCTCCAACTTCATAGGTAGAGGAAGGGCCCCCAATGATATAAGGCCTTCCCCCAGTAGCGGGAGTAACTGAAACAGGAACTTCAGAGTTTGCTGGAGTAAATGGTGGTGATGGTGGAGGTGGAGATCCGTTGAATATGACATCCGCTTGAAGAGGTTCTTCCTCTTCTTCATCATCATCGGAAATCACTTCCATATCATCATCATCATCATCTAAGATCATATTTTCATCTTCTTCCAGATCTTCGTCCGGGTCATCCTCGGGTTCATTTTCATCAGCTAAATCTTCATATGGTTCCTCATCCTCGTCATCCCCATAGTCCACAATATCAAGATAATCATCATCTTGATCCGGGGGATTCTGTGCTTGGATGAGAGCCGGAAGTACCTGCTCTTGTTGAGCTGGTATAGCTTGATTTGGAATAAGGAGATCGTGATCTGGGGATGGTGGTACAGACATAATGTCTGCATAAGAGTATCCATGTTCAGAGTTAGTTAAACGTTCATAGAAATTTAAACAGTGATATGTCAAATAGTAGGCATGCCACACGGAATATGAAGACTATAATAAGTGAATCAGTAGATAGTAGTTATAGTCTAGGTGTATAATGCACCCTGGTTCTCTATAACTGTAGCTCTGATGACAATCTGTAACACCCTCAGTTTTTGAATAGCAGCGGAAGCTAATTGAGGATATTACTTATTAACACAAAGTACACATTACAGAAAACGACTCTAAATGAGACGTTTTAAAATACATTATCATTCGAATTTATTCATAATATCAGAGTAGAGGTCCCATAATGTACATAATAAGTTTAAAAGTTTTGGAATGATAATAGGCATAGTCTTCAAAATGCCTATTCCGTGTGCCTTCATTCGCGTGCCAGACATATCTTACGGACCTGAGATATGTAAGATATTGGATTTCACAAACACACTAAACCATAATCACAAGTGGCGTACAAGAAGGTTTTTAGAGAGAGAAAGTTAGAGGTTTAGGGAACTTAGTGAGAGAAAGAAAAGATCTTATTATGAGCTCCAACTCTCTACCTTGGAAGGTAGAGAGTATATATAGTCTTACAATAAAACGCCACACAACGGGCTCTGGATCAGGCATACAGTGGGTAAAGACCCGTCCGTCATCCACGGTGTTACTAAACTAAATACTACTTAGCTTAAAAGAACTACGACTACTAGCTTTCTAACGATTACATATACTTGAGGTGACCGACTCTTTAATACCTGGAATTTCTAATTCCTAACAATCTCCCCCTAAGGGAGGTCACCTCAAACATATACGAAAATTACATTGAATACAAACATATATTACATTAACAATTTTTCTTGCATTCTTGATGTAGCACTTTGCTCCGAAGCTCGTAGTCATTGATTCTTCTCATTGCATGTTTGGTTAATCTAAGTGGAGGTCTTTTACAGATCCACGTGATAATGATTTTGAGCCAGCTTTTGAGATCATCAGCTAACAAAAATCTCTGAGACATCCATTGTGATGTTGGTATTATGTGATGTTGTGACTTTCAGACCGACATGCTCACATTCTGGATCATGATATCTTCTCATCAGAGTAGCGGAAGCTTTTGTTGATTCATGATATTGGCAGCAGCGTAGCAGAAGCATGGGGTGAAAATATCAGAGTCATTGATGCACTTATCATGATTTCTTGAGAAATGAATGTATTGTGTGAGCATGCGGCTATGGATTGACCGCATCATTCTGATCAGCTGCAAACTTAGGGAGTACCTGCATACAACAGTTAGCAATAAAGCACACGAAAGTGTCTTTGATCACTTTCGTTGAATTGAGGTACACGGCCCACGGTTCCCCGTTGATCAGTACAAGTACTGCCTGTGATCAGGTATAATTCCGAAGAATTTCCTTGACAGGGTTTCGCAGCTTCTCTAGCTGTTCTCAAACCGGAATGTCTCAAAGAAGACAACACGGAGTGAGGGAACCAGCGAATAGAAATTCACTGATTGATGAAAAGATATTTGAAAAACAATCGTGTATTGCTCAATAGAAATTGTTTTTGCAATACAACGAAAGTTTTAATGAACATCAATTATCAATCATAAAACACCTTTTGATTTGAAATATTCGTACACGGTCGATGTGTTAAAGAAAAGAGTTTTTAAGCACAATGACCGGTTTTTCAAAGGTATCCGTCAATCCATAACCTTAACCAGGATTTATTCAAAAGATTGAATCTCCCCATTGTTTCTGTTCAGTTGTCACATGGTTGATCTATTGGTTAGATCTCACATGCCACCCACCAGGAGCTTGTTTGATGTTGGCTCCAGAAGGCTTTCCATCTTCATTGTGAATATGTTTGCATATCACTCAGATGTTCTGGCAATACCACAAGGATAATGCGTAGGACTCAAGATATAATCTCTCTTTCCACATTGTGTGAAACAAAGAGTCTTCATTGAAAGTGTCCTAATGAGATTTATTGATGATCTCGTGGCTCTAGACTCAATTTGTGCATATTTGGATCCTGTGTCGGAGACTAGGGAGAGGGTCTCCTTCTTCAATATCAACAATCTCTAAGAGAAAGTCGATAGGTTATGTAGGTTCCTCGTGAGAATGAAACAAGCCCTTTTAAGAGGAACTTGAGTGGTTAGGGAAGTTGTAGTGCAGAGCGTCACTGGGTCCATGACGTCTTGTCTTCAATACCGATGTTACCATCAGTAGCATATGAATTGTACCCGGTTTCTGCCCTATGGTTGAATAAATGGAGGGCTATTTATTTTCACCTTTTTCTCATTCAATTCCTTTTCATTCTTCAACCCCTTCAGTGCTTACCGAGACTTCATAGCTAGAACCTTGTTGGGTTTATTCCAGTACTAGCTCTGTCTCAGTCCGCACTCTTCCCATATCTCATTTTTCTCCTTTTCTCATCATAACTAAGGACTTCTACTCTTACTAGTGGATTGTCCCTGGGTAGATCCCTCCGGTTCTGGCGGATCATGGGAACAAATACCTAACCTTATCATCCTTATATCACCGTACATAAAGTAAATTTGGTCGGTCTATTTGGTATTGTTCGTCTGCCATTTGAACCAATTGAAAACCATTTGAAAATCAATCCAGATACTTGTGATATATTATCAAAGCATTTTGTACCTGAATTGTTTTTGATATTTTTAGAACAAGAGCTCCCCCTCAACATGTGCATCAAATGTTTGAAATCGTTTTGCACATGGAGGCAAGAGAAAGAATTAACTTCTTTGATTACCATTTTCTAAAAGATATCAACATCACTTCCCTTATCAAAACAAGTAGATAAGGCATTTTAGGGAAGGATGAGGTTTTCATAATTTTGCTCCCCCTCAATATGTGCCTCGAGGTTTGAAAAGAGTTTTGCACATACTAGAGGGAACCTGCACATTGAGATAAATGATCACGTTTCAAATCATTGTGGTTTAAGATAGATGCTCCCCCTCAACATGTGCATGGAAAATTTGAAATAGTTTGGCACATGTGGGAAGGAGAGCTCGTACAACCTTATAACACCATTTACCGAATTATCAGTTTAAATCCAATTTAAATCACAAATTCTCCCCCGATCACAATTATCAAATCCTTTGAGATTTGTGATCTCTTGTAGATTTAAATTGATTTTGAAAGCTTTTTAAGGAGAATTGTGACTTGATTTTCAAAGCGTTTTAACTGATAAGGATCGGATTTTAAGACTTTAAACTCCATTGATTAAACATGCATGAATATCTTGTGAAAACAATTGAATGACAAATAACTTTTTTAATTTAATTGAAATCATTCTCCCCTCAATCAATGACAAAGGTTGTTGATTGAGAGATAGATATTTTGACAAATAAGTCGAGATGATTATCAAAAATAGAGTACTAGTTATTTTTCAAAGCAGTTAGTTTTCAGCAGATAAATGTTTTATAGAATCAGAGCATGGAATTTTGAAAACATGATAAAGTGTAGCTCTGTTCTTTCTTTAAAAAGCGGGTTACTGCCTGAGATGACAATAAACCATCGTTTTACTTTCTCCCAAAAATAATTTTTGATTTTTTTTTAACATTCGAACAACATCTGAAGTCCCGTGTCATTCTTTGAATGACATCACAAAGACCGTAGATATTATCGAATCGAGGAAAACATGACAAAAAGACAATATTTTTTGAATTTTTCAAGATTTTTCAATTTTTATGGATTTTTGAAAGTTTTATATTTTTCTATTTGCTTTTTGAAGGTTTTGTAATTTTGTATTTTGCTTTTCGAAAAGATATTTACAAGAGATAGATGAAGGAAACCTTTTACTCCTCTTCTTCCTCTTGAAGACGTTTGAGTGTTTCAGATTGAAGGCTTTTAAGGCCAAGTCGTGGAAGAATAAACTCAAAACGTTCTCTAGGAAGAGCTTTGGTGAAGATGTCTGCTAACTGGTATTCAGTCCTCACAAAGTAAAGTTCCACCACACCGTTTTCCACTTGTTCCCTGATGAAATGATGTCGAATGTCGATGTGCTTTGCTCTTGAGTGTTGTACGTTGTTGCATGAGAGAGCAATAGCACTTTTATTATCACAGTACAGAGGGATTTTGTTAAATTCAAAGCCATAGTCAGATAATTGAGATCTCATCCATAGGATTTGAGCAAAACAAGATGACATGGCTATGTATTCAGCCTCTGTAGAGGAAATAGAAGTACTCATTTGCTTCTTTGAAGACCAGATCACAAGCTTATCACCCAAAAACTGTGCACCTCCAGACGTACTTCGACGAGTATCTTGACATCCTGCATGATCAGCATCTGCATAGGCTGTTAGTGACATACCGGTGTCCTTCGGGTACCAAAGTCCCATATTGATGGTTCCTTGGAGATACCGAAAGACCCGTTTAACCGCTTCAAGGTGCTTTTTAGTAGGCTTAGCCTGGTATCTAGCACACATGCAAACAGCGAACAAGATGTTTGGTCTACTAGCTGTGAGGTACATCAGGGATCCAATCATACTGCGATATTTCGTTTGGTCTACCATGATCCCTGAGTGGTCCTCATCTAGTTTGGTACGTTCAATCATGGGAGTGTCAACAGGGTCACTTGAATCAAAACCAAATTTCTTTAAAATCTCATTTGCATATTTAGATTGATTTATGAAATGCCTCCGGGACTTTGTGAAATTTGTAGTCCTAAGAAAAATGACATTTGTCCCATCATTGACATTTGAAATTTAGAACCCATTTCATTTGAAAAACGGTCACACTCATTGGGGTCAGTTGAGGCAAAGATGATATCATCAACATAAATTTGAACATGAATTAAATGTTTGCCTGACTTCCTGGTGAACAATGTTGGATCAACTGCTCCTTTGCTAAATCCGGTAGATAGAAGGAACTTTGATAGCGTATCATACCATGCCCTTGGAGCTTGCTTTAAACCGTAAAGAGCCTTCTTCAAATGATAAACGTGAGTAGGATGGTCTTGATTCACAAATCCTTCTGGTTGGCTGACGTAGACGACTTCTTTAAGATCTCCTTTTAGAAATGCCGTCTTTACATCCATCTGATAGACTACCATGTTCTTACTAGCAGCATTAGCCAAAAAGATTCTGATTGCCTCGATTCGAGCAACTGGAGCAAAAGATTCTTCAAAGTCAATACCCTCCTCTTGATGGTATCCTTTAGTAACTAATCGAGCCCTGTTCTTCAACACATCACCATGCTCATCAAGTTTCACTTTGAAGATCCATTTTAGAGCAATGAACATAGCACAATCTGGAGCAAGTACTAACTCCCATACATCGAGTCGATCAAACTCATGAATTTCATCTTGCATAGCATTGAACCAGCTGTCTTCATTCATGGCAGTTTTAACATCCTTTGGTTCGATCTTAGAGAGTACGGAGTTGAAAAAGCACCATAAGGCATCGGTTGCAAGTTGTTTCCGTGTGGATACTGGATGAGAGGGATTTCCAATGATGTTGTCTAATGGATGATCGTGAGTCCATTTTCTAAGGTGTTCATGTGGCAGTTGTTGAGGGACTGAGGTAGCAGAGTCGATGTCTCCAGAAGAAGATGGTTCTGATGATGATTCAGGAGCAAATATGTTTTCAAATGGAGCATCTTCAGGAGTAGCAAAGGGATTAACTTCATCATTGATGCCAGAAACAGTTCTATGATGTACATTCGAAGATTGATGACTTGTTGATGAGACTGAGTTATCAGCAGCAGGCGCTTCTTGACTTAATGACATTGAGACTGAAGGATTGACTTCATTCTCAGGAATATGAGCAGCCTCTGTTGTGGGAATTGACAGTTCATTAGCACTTGGCTCATAGAGTTCATCAATCATAAGATCAAACAATTTCTTTAAATCATCCTCAGATGGAGGTACATATGGAGTTGCTGGAGAAGAATTTGGTACAAGGGATGAACCAATGGGACTGTTTTGAAGTGCGGGTCCTGAACTTGATTGTCCAGGAGCCATTTGACCGGTCAGCTCATCAAACGTAACGTGAATTGTTTCCATGATATCTCGGGTTCTCTTATTGTAGATTCGGTAACCTTTTCTGTTTGGTGCATAGCCTACAAATACTCCAATGTCTGCTTTGGCTCTCAGTATTCCTAAATCTTGACCATCATTAGTTGGATAACATAAAGCACCAAACACACGAAGGTATGATAGATCAGGTTTTCGATTGTGGACAAGTTCGTATGGAGGCTTTCCATGAGATGTGTGAATTAGAGATCTATTTTGAGTGTAACAAGCAGTGGCAATAGCTTCAGCCCATAGAAACATTGGAACCTTTGAGTAGATCAGCATTGTCCTTGCAGCTTCTACAAGAGTTCGGTTTCGTCTTTCAACTACACCGTTCTGTTGAGGAGTTCGAGGAACACTTCTTTGAGGACTGATTCCAACATTTTCATAAAATTCATTGAGTACTTTATTAACAAACTCAGTTCCATTGTCAGTTCGGACGATTCGAACTGTTTTGTTGAGTCTGATCTGAAGTTGTTTAATGAGTTTAATGATGACATCTGGAGTTTCGTCCTTTGTCCTCAAAAACTTAACCCAAGTGAATCGGGAGTAGTCATCAACCACTACTAACACATATCTCTTCCCATTAATAGTTTTCACTCTCATTGGACCGCACAGATCCATATGAAGGGTATGAAGAACTTCCATTACAGAGTTTGTAGGTTTTGGTTTGTGGGCATATTTCGTGCTTTTTCCCAATTGACAAGCTGAGCAAAGATGATCTTTTTCATATTTTAATCTGGGTAAGCCTCTTACTAGATCCTTTCTGGAAAGGTTGTTTATGGTACCAAAGTTCAAGTGATTGAGATGATGATGCCATAACCAAGACTTTGTTTTAGAAGCCTTTGATAGCAAGCAGATTGGAGAGGACTTCATCATGTCATCGATAGATATGGTGTATAGGTTTGAACCTCGGGTACCTCTTAACAATTCTACACCATCAAGTTCTCTAACGAAACAAGTATGTTTTCTGAAAGCTACTTCTAGATCGGAATCACAGAATTGACCAACAGAGAACAAATTAGGACCAAGACCTTCCACATAATATACCCTAGAAATAACACTTTTCCCAACCACATAATCTCCATAACCCATAATAGCTCCAAAATGGTCGTTCTCGAATCTAACTGTCCCGATGAATTTACTCACGAAGTTCATGAGCCGCGACCGGTCGCCAGTCATTTGCTTGGAACAGCCTGAGTCCAGGTACCACAGAACGATTTGAACGATCTGTAGTTGAACACATACAAGAATGGATAACTGGATAATTGAGATCCCCATGCAAGAATGGGTTCCATTTGGTTAGTAACAATGATTGGAACACCCACATCAGAAATAGAAACATTCATGTCAGAAATTGAGGCAATGGAATCATTATGAATAGATGCAGTACTAGTGTCCGTATTTGCCCTATTCAAAGTATGTTCACTTCTTAAGGGAATAGTTCTACCAGTAGGCATCCATTTTCTAGTGGGCGTTGCCTGATTAACCTTATGGCTCACAGGTATCCATTGATAACCTATCTTACTAAATATTCTTCCTGTGGGTTTCCACTGTTTTCTAACTCTCTTTCGCCTTTGCCGTTTAGCCTTTTTAACATGATTGTTTTCAATAGTAATGTTAACTGGGGGTATGACAGCATTAGACAAAACATTCACACCACATTCATGATTAGAAACAGAATTCAAGCAGATATCATTACAAGGAATGCAAATAGTATTAGAATTCGAATTAATTACAGTACGCCTATGGCTAATACTAGAATCAACACGATTCGTTTTATTCGACTCAAGCTTAAAGTTCCTAGGTTGGTCTTCTACTCTCTTCCAATGCACATTCTTAGCTTGCGAGGTCCTATCATTCCTTGTATTGTCTTGAGACTTTGACCTGCTCGCTTTAATGTCACTGATTACTCCTGTAGAGGGAATGGGAACATTAGTTGGTTTTGCTACTCTTTGCATCTCCTGTTTAGATGTTCTGGGAGCTGAATTACATGCAGGCACACTAAGGTTCACTTTCTTAACACTAGAAGTGCTGGGATTTGTACTCCTAGAAGGCACACTAGAGTTCGCTTTCTTAGCATTAACAGATATGGAATCTGAACTACTTAAAGGCACACTAAGGTTCACATTCAAAACATTGGGCATCGAATGAATATCATACTTGGCACTAGGCATCGAACATGGAATCAAAGGATTAACTCTCTCACCTAAGGACTTTGGGCATATTGTGATTAAGCATTCTAGAATTTCTTGAGATCGTTTGGCATATAAGCATGCATGCCCAATTGCATTGTCAAGTGGTTTCTCTAATTTATCCTCTTCAACAATCTCACGTAGACATTCTAGACAATCCTTAAGGGATGAGAAATATATTTGAATAGCAAGTTTGTTATTCCTGAGATGAGGGGGAACATATTTCACAGACAAAGCATATTTATTACAAGAGTGTACCTTTGATACACCATTCTCCCCATTGGTCATTGGCATTTTCCCTTTTACCTGGCTCTTCAGATTCTCAATTTCCTTTTGCAATGGAGCTATTTGTTCGTTGTTTTTGTTACGAGTGACCTTTATTGATTCAAATAACTCATTGAAATGACGTTTAACCTTTTCATTTTCTTCTAGAAAACTTTCGTTTTCCTTTTGTAATGCATTTACTAAGTTTTGAAGATGAAACGTTTGAGAATTCTGAGAATCTAAAAGAGGAGGCATTTGGGAGCCAGTCACATTGTTCTTTTCACCCTTTAATTGAGAGATTTGGGATTTCAATTTTCTGATCGTGTTACAATGAGCATGAATCTGTTCATCACGTTTGTTTATTTGAAAAACTGCATCAAACTCTGGAGCATCTGAGGATGTCTTGATATTTGAAGTTTTTACATTTTCTTTAAGATGTTGATATTTTAGTTGTAGATTAAAATGTTCAACCTCTAATTTAAAAAAATGTTTAACCACATTGTCGTGATCATCCAGTTCAATTTTCTCAGTTAGTTTAGAATTAGTCTTTTCAAGCTCAATGACACGATCATGGGAGACTTTCAGGGCAACAGATAATTCATGAAATTGAGAAGCGTTAATGGAACAATTTGTAGCAGTGAAAAACACATCTTGAGCAACACATTCAGTAATAAGAGTCTCATTCAATGTATGCAAGTTCTTCCTCTCAATCTCATTATATTTTAGTGCACGCTCATAATCACTAACCTCAACTATCATAGCATCAAATTCCTTTTCCATTTCTTTAATGTCTAAATTCATTCCCTTTTTAAGACTTTCAAAATGATCTTTTAGTTGTTTAAAGAAATGCATGACTTCAGTTAAATAACATTCTTTTGTTTGCTCAAAACCCCTTTCCCCTTCAGTAATACCAGTGGGTGTGATCCTTTTCTTGCAAGTTTTCTCAAAATCAACAAATAGTTGAAAGATAACGTATTGACTGATTAAGGTCTTGCTTTTAGTGGCAATAGTTCTTGGAACCAGATGCATTGGTGTATTGGGAGGATACACGGTCGCTTTAGGCATTTTCCTAAGGGGAGGGTTTGTTTCAACAATATTTTCCGCTTTCTGCTTATCTAAGTCCATTTTCCAGAACACTTGTTCGGGAGTCAACAATGTTTGAGGCTTAAACATGTTCAAGGAGATCCAATTCTCCTTTTTGTAGTCATGGGGTGTGATAATTATTTTCTTCTCTTTACATTTAGGATCATCTAGTTTCTTATTCATCTTTTCCCTAGTGACTTCATCTGATTTCTTATCTTCCTCTGTGCACTTAACGCAACTAGGTTTTTGTCTAGGTTTAAGAATCTCATTGCCATCATAGATTACACTTTGAGCTGCTTTTGCAATCTTCCCGTACTCAGGGTTGGGTTTATCTATAATGGGAACACTATGCTTATCGCTTAAAACTCTATGCTTAGTGATTAAGTGAGCAGTCTGAATGGTATTTCCTTGTACGTACAACTTATTTTCAAGCTTGTTTTTCAAGGTTTTTAGATTAGAAAAGTCATTCAAAAGTTTTGATTCCTTAGCACTGAATTCTTGCTTAAGCATTTTAACATTTTCTTGAAGTTCTCGTTTTTGCTTAGCAGTTTTAGAAAGCTTTTCTTGTAAGGAGTTTAACTCTTGTTTTAATACTTCTTCTCTAAACCTACTTTTTCTAATAGTTGTACGCATTTGGTCATCCATTTCCTGCTCACGGGTGGTCAACTCAAATTTTGCATGTTGTTCATAAATAGCAACACGTTCTTTATAGGCATTCAGTTCAGAGATGACAGAATCATCAGGGGCACATGCAGTGAATTCATCAGAAACATAATCATTATTGACTGCAGAAGATGCATCACTTGGTACAATCTCACTTTTACTTTGTTTCACATATTGATCATATGGGACAACATTGATATTACCCATATTTTCAATATCTGACTCAGTAAATACATTTGATTGTACTTCGATATGTATCTTTTGCTCATCAACTTCATCGTATAATTTTAATACCTCAGAAATGAGTTTGCCTTTGGATGGACCAACTTGTGGTAATGAAGGGACTTTAGGAGAGACCATTGGAGAAATGCTAGCCATGAAGATGGTTTGTGCAGTGGGTTCTTCATTAACATCAGAGTCGTATGCATCACAATCGGCTACTTGAAAGGCAATCTGATGATTATGACCTATCTCCTGAATTGGTTGCTCATCCACATCTGCATCATATGTCTTAGCATTTCCCTCAGCCAAGAACAACAACTCCTCTTCATCCAAAGCTGCACCATTATCCTGAGCTTGCACAAGCAACATCTTATCCCTGAAGTACTCGTCATTCTGAGGGCGTTTTGGCGATGTGCAGTTCCTTGCAATGTGTCCCTCACCTCCACAATTGTAACATTTGATTGGCTTTGCTTGAGCCTGATTACCATTCCTTCCCCTATTCTGATTTGCAGCATAACCTCAACCAGCTCCACCTCTTGCTTGTTCGTACTGTCGTTCTTGAACTGACTGCACCATAACCTTCCCATCTCTGACAGTGGCTTGATTATGTGGATTGGAAGCAGTTCTGAGATTGTTGTTGGTGTGTGGAAGAGAGTTCATGTTTTGACTAATCAGGAGAGCTAGTTGATTAATGAAGTTTCCCACGTGTGCATCAGCATCAGCTTGTTTGAACATAGGATCAGGAATGAGTTTGTGATTACCATTACCCATGGGTATGACTTGTGAGGCTTTGGTTGTGATTCCGATGTTTGAGTAGAAGGCAGTTGAATCATTTGATGAGCTTGTTTCTCCCTGGTTGGTTTTGAACTGATTAAGAATCCTTTTTTCAAACATAGCATGTCTCTCATTCTGAAGGAGGAAGGCATAGAGTTGCTCATAGTTTGTATTCTTCAATCCTTTAGTGAGCTTCACAGAAGTGACAAACTTGTGCCATTCGGGATTCATGTTGTTCACAAATTTTGAGTTCAGCTGAATGTTAGGCATAGTCATTCTGATGTTCCTCATATCATTAACAAGCTTGTGGAATCCCACATAGTACTCATAAACACTCTCATCTGGTTTCATCTTGAAGTGTTCAAATTCATCATAGAGTTGTGATTCTCTGTCCTCCATAGTTAATTCAGAACCTGAGAGAAGCATCTTGACATTATCCCACACTGCCTTGGCTTCGGTGTTGTGATTGATCAGCTTGTAGATATCTTTTGGAAGACCTTGAAGTACGATGTTAGAAGCCCTGATATCAGCATCGAATCTCTTTTTCTCCTTATCATCGAGCTCATCATATGTCTTTGGTCTGTCAATTCCATAGATCATTGTTCCATCTTCAGCTGTAGCAATTAAGTCTCTAGTATTCTCAACCCGATATGGTCCTTCATCAATGGATTTGAGAATGTTGACTCCATTTTCCTTTCCAAGACAGTACAATCTGATTCGTTGAGCCCAAGAGTCGTAGTCAGTTCTGTCAAGCATGGGTGGACGAGTATTTGAACCAGCTGCTTGAACATCCTCGACAACAGTGGAGATGATTGTAGGAACGTTGGTAGACATGATAACAGATTAAACGGGATTTTATAACTCTATGATTAAACCGGGAAATAGATTCTTTCACGGGATTTTACTAAATCAAGAGAAAACCGTATTCAAAGGATATCACCTAAGTCGCTAACCAAGTCGCTAAGTGTCAAGTCGCAATAGTCCCAAGTCGCTAAATAACAGCTCGCTACAATCCAAGTCGCTAGCAAAATTTTGACAGCAAGTCGCTGAGCACCAAGTCGCTAATTTGTCAAGTCGCTAAATGACAACTCGCTAGGTACCAACTCGCTAACACCAAGTCTTTAACAATATAAAGTACAAGTCGCTAACTTACACCAAGTCGCTACCCGTAGTGGAGAATCCACTAAGTGTACCTTTTGTCGGCTTGTCTCAATAGACAAGTCGCTAGGACCAAATCGATACCAAATAACACTCCAACTCGCTAACTTTTTATGAAGCAAGTCGCTATGATGAATATCACACCGAGAACCAAGTCGCTAGCAAGAAAAATCACATAAACACCACTTTTCAATCCAAAAACAACTCAACCACGATGATTCAAGCCTTCAAAGTCAAAACCTAAACACTTGTGATGATTCTAAACACAAAAGTACTATCAAAATCCAAACTTTAACCCTAGAAATCAACCAAATGATGCAAAACCCACTAAACTTTTTCAAACTCAAAAACTACCTAAAAACCACTAGAAGTCCAAAGATATGTAAGAGATGATCTAACCATGGCTCTTGATACCAATTGTAAGATATTGGATTTCACAAACACACTAAACCATAATCACAAGTGGCGTACAAGAAGGTTTTTAGAGAGAGAAAGTTAGAGGTTTAGGGAACTTAGTGAGAGAAAGAAAAGATCTTATTATGAGCTCCAATTCTCTACCTTGGAAGGTAGAGAGTATATATAGTCTTACAATAAAATGCCACACAACGGGCTGTGGATCAGGCATACAGTGGGTAAAGACCCGTCCGTCCTCCACGGTGTTACTAAACTAAATACTACTTAGCTTAAAAGAACTACGACTACGAGCTTTCTAATGATTACATATACTTGAGGTGACCGACTCTTTAATAACTGGAATTTCTAATTCCTAACAAGATAAAACATGCCGAAAAGTCAACACAATGGTTGAGTGAATTCATAGTTTTGAAAACAGTAGTGGACAATAGTTTGTAGTATAATTGCAATGTGTACAATTATATTCTTGATAGTTATTATTGCTCTAAGCTCATGGAACTCACGACTGACTGTTGTATATATATCACCGGACGATATATATAAATATATAAGTAACTTTCCCCGAGTAGGTATTTTGCCATATACCTAGGTAATTCAAATAAAGTGCGTTTGGTTACCGATCCAGCTAACACAAACGGGATTCGTCAATCCTGATAGGCCTATCCACAATATTTGCGCTCACTCCCAGTGATTAGTGGTCCATGATGTTGGGGACTTTTGGCATAAACAACTTAGGCATGCAATAATACAGTCAAGGCATTCAGTTTTCAAGTAATTGTCCATAATAAAACATTTTAGCATGTATCTCCCCCAAGTAGTTTATAAAATAGTTAAACAAAAGTTGGAGCTATGAACTCACCGTGGTTATCAATAGTAGTTTATAGCAACAACAGTGTATGTCGAGACTGCGATCTTTAGTGATTACCTACGAAAGTATAGTAATCGTGTTTTAGTATAGTTTTCAATATAAGTGTACAAGTATATGTAATTTGTTGGCTTATGATGTTGTACATGGGTATTAAGTTAAGGTATCCCTTAAGTGTTTGTTTGGCTCATAGCCTTTTTATAAATGACTTCGTACCACCGTTCGGGCTATCAAAATCAAGAGGTCATGTAGTAATCGCACGAGGAGCCAGGACACTTTAAATCGTAAATCCACAACTCGTCGATACGATACCTCGAAGAGGCCTCTTTATGATAATGAAATTCCCTACTATTGTAGTACTTATCATTTATAAGTAAGTATTTGACGAGACAAATGTTATATAAAACATATGTCGTCTTTCGTCAAAGACTATTTGAGTGGTGACGTGATAGTGTTATGAGTTGTGTGTCGTGAAGCATTTATCATGTGTAAGTGTTGTGATGAAATAATTTCGGCGTGTCATATTATGATATTGTGGTAAAGGTTTCAAAATATGTTTTAGACTAATATGTTCATGGTTAAATAAAACTTGTGAAAATGGTATTTATATAGTTTATGTGTCATATAATCATTTTGTCAAAATCTAGTAAAGTTTCATCTAATGACCAAGTTTTTGAAACAATTTTCGGGTTAACATACCCAAACTAGCCGTAACTTAGCCGCACGGAACAAATTTGAAACAACAATCATGGTCATATCTAGTGGTTATATTTAAGTTAAAATAGCTTGAGACATAAGCCTTGGCTTAACCTTGGCTTTGTTTTGTCTCAAAGAATCAAAATATCAGTAAGTTTCCATGACTATGGTTGTTTTCTAGTCATAACAGGTCCGTTTAGTATTTGCTGTTTTTAAGACTTTTCGTTCACTTTCTGCTTATGTGCTCCTCATTGTTTGAAGAAAATTTCATTCCGAGCAACTTTCGTGTTTTACACTTTTGCTGATTCGGACTAGAAAAGGGTTTAAATCTCGTTTTAAAATCGTTTCAGAATACTTTTGACTTAAAAACCAATTTCATCTAGTCATCTTCTTTTAACCATAACTTTTTATCTATAAGTCCATTTCAAGTGATTCAAATGCTCAAATTCTAGTTTTTACTTCCTCTAACAACTTCTTAAACTTAATCAAGTCCAAAGTTTAGGATATTTAAGTTAAAACTCATGATAATTCACTAGTTTCTTACTAGTTGTCTTAATGAGTTTCTATACTAGTTTTTACCCATCAATTTTATGTACAACATCATGCAAGCCTTATTACATGTACTACTTATAACAAATTACATCAAATAATTATAAATATCATTACAACCATATTGAATGACAAGAAATTTAAACAACTTCTTACAAGACTTAGGTTGAATGGTCAGAAGAACAATCAAGCCTAAACCCCCTTCAATCTTTAATCCTTGTCTTCAACCTCTTAACCCAAGCTTTACTAACCTTCTTACCCTTGAAATAAACCCTTTTACTTCAGCCCCTTATGCCTTGAATATCTTCTAATTCACCCTTGAAATCAACAAAACAACCATGTGGAGTTTGTTAAACTCCTTGAGATCGTTTTGAGCCTTAGGGTTTGACAATAACATATGCAACGCAGCGGAATAATAAGAACATTATATATTATTGACACAAGGTTTTTCCATTATAATAATCACTCCAAGCCCCAAATATTATTTGATCAGAATAATACGGTTACCCTAAACTTGTAACAGGGATCAAAGATCCTTGAGGCTAAACTAAACAAACTCTAACCCTAGACGTTTATAGGAACACGTCTAGGTTACACACACACACACCTTTAGACTACATTATGGAAGACTTCATTATCAATCTATACCCCATTTCCTCTTTATATACTAGAGGATTAGGGTTTACAAGATACTACGAAGGACTAAATAATAAATCTTCTTTTGCAAGCAAGTCCTTCCATCTTTTTGTAGATTTCTTCTTTTTCTCTTTAAGCCCTTGATGTTTCATTCTTGTATTTATTTTGTCTCATCAAATCCAAGAAACCTAAAACCCAACAATCTTCCCCTATTTGATGTTGACAAAACAAACAAAGTCGTGTACGAACTTCCCTTGAAGAAGTAGCAGAAGTTGAGATAAAATCTCACCATGAATGAAACATTCTTGTCTTCCTTTGTCTTCCCCTTAATCCATGCCACGCTACTCCAATATTTCTTCCCCTTTTTGTTATCAACAAATAGAGAATATAAGCAGTAGAAACTTCCCCTTGAGTGGTGCATGAACATCAAATGATTCTTCAAATCTGTAAGCTCCTTGTAATGATTACTTGTGAAGAAAACCAAGTATAACTAATTTGATGAAGAAGTAAAATAACCCAAACTTGTGTCTTATGTCTTGCACTATCCACTTGACTCCAAACTTATACTAACACCATATAAGTAGACCGCAATCTCTTGACAAAATCCTCATCTTCAATGAGACACTGAGAACTACAATGTAACTCCTTTAAGTGATAGTTAACTAGGTCTTCATCCATCCACCCCTTGACCTATGAAAACTAGATTTTGCAAGTCTTCGTCAACATCCTTTAAGCACGAACAAGTTACCTTAAAAGTAGGTATGATACTTTTAAGATATGATAAAACACGTATCCAAGTAATTCCACTTCACCTTCAAATAAGTGATAAATAACCTCCTTCGTAATCAATTCTTCAAATAATTCAAAAACGAGCTTTTTAAAACCTTTAAGAACAAATACCAATCTTCTTGTGTGTGCGAACCAAAATCCCATGTGTGTGTCACCAAAAATCTCAGTACCAAAAACATGTACAACTTCCCCTCAATTCCAAAACCTCATCAGCAGAAACGAATAACGCAAGAAACACCAGCAGTGGAATTGAAATAACACTAGCAGTGGTTTCGAGAAAACACTAGGAGTGGTTTCAGAAAACACTAGAAGTGGTTTCGTAAAAACACTAGGAAAGCTGCTTCTAACCATGAATCATAAACACCACACAATGTATAAACAACCTCTATCAAGAATTAGAACAAGTAACACAAATTCAAGAAGTTGAATATGCATGAAAACCCAAAATTCAAATTATTAAACCAGTTTCTGCAGCCAACTTCGACATTGAATAACTTTTGATAGAGAGCTCAGATCGACAATCCCTTCGATGAAAAGTTAGATGAATATATAGAGAACGTCCACCGAAAATTTCGTTATGATCCAACGGTTAACGAAAAAGTTATCGCGTTTTTAAAACTGTACTGCAGAAAAATACAAGAATTTTCAGATTCGTAGTTTTTCTTCTTTTCGCCATTCTTCGACCAATAAAACCTTGGGAATCCCTAGGTAACGAGCTCCCCAAGCTCTGAAACCAATTGTGGAGTTTGTTAAACTCCTTGAGATCGTTTTGAGCCTTAGGGTTTGACAATAACATATGCAACGCAACGGAATAATAAGAACATTATATATTATTGACACAAGGTTTTTCCATTATAATAATCACTCCAAGCCCCAAATATTATTTGATCAGAATAATACGGTTACCCTAAACTTGTAACAGGGATCAAAGATCCTTGAGGCTAAACTAAACAAACTCTAACCCTAGACGTTTATAGGAACACGTCTAGGTTACACACACACACACCTTTAGACTACATTATGGAAGACTTCATTATCAAATCTATACCCCATGTCCTCTTTATATACTAGAGGATTAGGGTTTACAAGATACTACGAAGGACTAAATAATAAATCTTCTTTTGCAAGCAAGTCCTTCCATCTTTTTGTAGATTTATTCTTTTTCTCTTTAAGCCCTTGATGTTTCATTCTTGTATTTATTTTGTCTCATCAAATCCAAGGAACCTAAAACCCAACAAACCCTAGGATCATGTAGCAACCAACTCTAGCTCCATCTACTTAGTAATTTTTGTAGTATGAATCAAAGTGTGTATGAGTGTTTGTGTGTTGATAGTGGACGGCAAGGAGAGGAGGGAGGAGAGAGTTGTGTGTGATTTTGCATGTAAAATGATAGGTGATGAGGTGATAGTGTTTAAGTGGGGACAAAATGGGTGAGTAAGAGTGGAGATTCTAATGAGGTGGTAGTTTGTGTTTATTTTTGATAAACTTTAGTTTTTAGGGTATAGTTTGGTCCCGGTAATTACTAATGTTAAGCCCTTAATTCACGAAACTTAAAACCGGGTAACGTGAAAATGTAATACTCCCAAAAATGTTAAAACTTAGCAACATACTCCAACTAGGTATATTAAAAGTATGATAAGTCTAATATGGTGTTTCTATGTTGTTAAAACCTAATAACGTAGGTTCGGGCACGCGTATTACGTAAAGGTAAAATGTGTACCTAAAATTTGGCAAAGTGGCAATAATTCATATGAATTATGACTAGTGGTGAAACTAAAGTATTTTTGAACACATAGACTTTTCCTAGTCTTGCGTTGGTTGTGAGGATAATTTACACTATTTAATTTTTGAGATTACTTATATAAATAATTAAAAGTAATTTATATAACGTAAAATAGTAAAATATAGACCTGAAATATGCGAGGTGCTACATTAGATCAGTAACCAAACGCACTTTATTTCAATTACCTAGGTATATGGCAAAATACCTACCCGGGGCAAGTTATTTATATATTTATATATATCGTTCGGTGATATATATACAATAGTCAGTCGTGAGTTCCATGAGCTTAGAGCAATAATAACTATCAAGAAGATAATTGTACACATTGCAATTATACTACAAACTATTGTCCACTACTGTTTACAAAACTATGAATTCACTCAACCATTGTGTTGACTTTTCGGCATGTTTTATCTGAGGTCCGTAAGATATGTCTGGCACGCGAATGAAGGCACACGGAATAGGCATTTTGAAGACTATGCATATTATCATTCGAAAACTTTTAAACTTATTATGTACATTATGGGACCTCTACTATGATATTATGAATAAATTCGAATGATAATGTATTTTAAAACGTCTCATTTTAGAGTCGTTTTCTGTAATGTGTACTTTGTGCTAATAAGTAATATCCTTGATTAGCTTCCGCTGCTATTCAAAACTGAGGGTGTTACAATTGTTTTGACCCATACCCTGGCTGTTCATCCACATCAGCATCATAAGTTTTGGCATTTCCTTCAGCAAGGAACAGTAATTCTTCCTCATTCAACACAACTCCACTATCTTGAGCTTGCACTAGTAGCATTTTGTCCCTGAAGTATTCTGAATTTTGTGGACTTTTTGGAAGAGTGCAGTTCCTTGCTATGTGTCCTTCTCCACCACAGTTGTAGCACTTGATTGGCTTTCCTTGTCCCTGGGCCATGTTCCTTCCACGATTTTGATTACTCACATATCCTCCACCTATACCAGTATTTCCATAACAGCACCAACCCCAACATTTCCTTGCTCATTATGTGGAATATAAGCATTCTGCCTTCCATGCACATTTTGCACAACTACCCTTCCATCTTTAACCATAGCATGATTGTGAAGATTAAAAGCAATTCTGAGATGATTGTTGGTAGGTGGGGTAAAGTTCAGGTTCTGCTTAACCATTAGAGCCACTTGATGAGCAAATTGTTCCAAGAATGAGTCTGAAGGCTTATAGCTTGGATCTGGAATAAGTTTGTGATTACCATCCCCAGTAGGTATGACTTGTGATGCTTTGGTGGTTATTCCTACATTAGTGAAGAATGCAGTTGAATCATTTGAAGAACTTGCATCACCAGTACTGGTACCAAATTTTTCCATGACTATTCGTTAAAATGCAGCATGCTTCTCATTTTGGAGCAGATAAGCATACAATTGCTCGTAATTGGTGTTCCTCAATCCTTTGTTCAGCTTGACTGCAGTGACAAATTTGTGCCATTCGGGATTCATGTTGTTCACAAACTTTGAATTGAGATGGATATTTGGCATTGTCATTTTGATGTTCCTCATATCATTCACAAGCTTGTGGAATCTTACATAATATTCAGTAACACTTTCCCCTGGTTTCATTTTAAATTTCTCAAAGTCGTCATAAAGCTGAGACTCCCTGTCTTATTTTGTCAGTTCTGAACCAGAGTGAAGCATCTTAACATTATCCCATACTGCCTTAGCTTCAGTGTTGTAATTGATCAGCTTGTAGATATCCTTAGGTAAACCTTGAAGTATAATGTTTGAAGCTCTGATGTCTGCATCGTATCTCTTTTTCTCCTTATCATCAAGCTCATCACACATCTTTGGTCTATCCAATCCCAATACAACTGAACCATTAACAGCAGTTTAAGGATATCTCTAGTAGTCTCAATTTGATATGGTCCTTCATCAATTGACTTAAGTATGTTAACCCCATTTTCCTTTCCTAAGCAATACAGTCTGATTCTTTGAGCCCAAGAGTCATAATCGGTTCTATCCAGCATGGGAGGACGAGGGTCGGATCCTGCAGCTTGAACGTCATCAGCAACGGAAGAGGTGATTGTAGACATGATTACAGATTCCACGGGATTTTACTACTCTATGATTAAACCGGGAAATAGATTCTTTCACGGGATTTTACTGAATCAAGAGTATAACATTAGATAAGCCAGGATTAAACTGATAAGCAATTAAACATCAAAAACAAATGAAACACAAACAGCCCTGAGGGGCTGTTTTTACACCTATGCATAAGCTTGGAAACCAAAAGCTAAAAGCTAAAATGAGTAGGAACCTAAAGATTGTCTATCAAGGGACTGAGATACCAAGTTTTAGACCATAAAGAGCTTTTAGGAGCTCATTACAAGCTAATGAAACTGGAGGTTCAGACTGCAGTCATACTTGCGAACATAAGAAATAACCTTGACTGCTACAACTTTAAACACAGAATTTGGTACACAAGTGAACTTCAAATTCCAACTTAAGGAAAAATAGATTAAGGTTGATGACCCATGATCTTACAAAACCACTTGTTACACTTAAAACACTTAATGAAAAGCGGCAATGAGATCTGATAAAAACAGGAATCAGAAACTACTTTTGGATATTGAAAACTTTGAAAACTAATAGAAAACTACACATTTAACTACAAACCTTTGAAACAGAAAAAATACTACTACATTATAAGTTATGTTTAACTATTACATTTAGATCTAAGTGAGACTCAATCAACAACTTCTGCAATTAAAATACACAATCTGACTTAACATTTATGCAAACACAGATAACTTTGGAAATCAAACAAAGTGACTCAAAATTTGAAATAAACTGATAAAGTTAACTTTATAACACCTTTTTAGACTAAATCAACATTGAAAATGTAAAACTCTTTTGACCAAAACTCATTTTAACACAAAAACTTTCTTATGCCAAACAATCCTTAATGGACTATTTTTGCTTTTAAATGCAATTTGAGAAATGAAAACTTGAAGGATTATTACTCAAACTGACTTAATAAGACTAAAGGACATAATACAACTTATTAGGAAGGACTAATAAGCTGAAATTGAACTAAAGTTGTATTTGACTTTGGTTTTGACTTTATTTGACTTTTTGAATAATTTGAAATTTAGACAAGTTAAAACATTAATAAGCTCATATAAGCTATAATAAGATCAATTAAACAGAAAAGGAAGCTTATGAAACAGTAACTAACAGTAATTGAGAGATTGAAGTAAAATTGAGAAAAGGTAAAAATGTAAATCTGAAATTGCAATTAATAACACTGAAATTACAAAACTTAAATTGAAATTACAACTACATTAAAAAGTATTTTAAAACAGTAAATGACAATGAAATTAAATGGCAACAATTCTCTAAAAGTATGAAAATTGGAAAACTTGAAATCTGTGAGGAAGTCCCTTTTTATAGCTGAAGCTGAGGATCCTTTAGGGCTTCAAAGAAGCTTCTGGGAGCTTGAATCACAACCCTCCATTACCAATTGCATCATCCCATTGATTCTCATCCGTTTGATCATTATGGTGAGGTGTTTCAACCAATCACAGCATCTGGGATTGCCAAGGTGGCAATCTCTATTATATGTCAGACTAAAGATGCTAGTACAAAGCTTGGGATATGGGTACTGTTGGTATTTCAAGGTGGAAGGGAAAGATGAACAGGGTTTTAAGCTTTGGCGGGGAAGGGTTTTAATGGGTTTTTATATATTTGTTTGACCCTAGTTTAATTGTAGGTTGACTTGGGTTTTATGGGTGAAAAACGGGTAGGGGAAACCGGGTATAGGATTATTATGTATGATAGGCTTTAGGTGTTAGTTTGGGCTAGGCTGTAGTTGGGGTATTTTTGGGTTTGGATTTGATGTTAAGGATTTGGGAAGTATTAATAAGTTTGTATCCGGATTTGGTGTATGAGTATCATAAGGGCCAATTGTGCCAAATGGTGAAACTTTAAGGACCTAAGATGTAAATTTTGCAATGTTTAGGATGTGATTTGTAATTATGGAAAATGATGAGGGTATGATGTGAAATTGGATAAGGTGAGGGTAAGATGTGTAAATATGCCAATTGTGGTCAAGAGTCCGTAAAACTGAGTCAACGGCTTCGGCTTTTGCACTCTTCTCTTTCCCGTGCTCGTTTTTCTTCTGTTTTGCGTTTTCTTTGTCCGATTTGTGATATTCGTACCTGCACATGCATAAACTCAAGAAACACACAAATATTAAGCATTAACGGCTCGTTTCCGGTTTATTTGGGCCGATTTTTATAAAGAAAAGGTATATTTTTTCACATATACCAAAATCCCCCAAACTAATGTATTGCCGTGTCCTCACGCAATGTCATCAACTCACACTTCTAAAACCAAAAATTCCCACCTCTTTCTACTAAATCTATGAAAAGTAGCAAAGCTTCCTCAAAAGAGATTAAGAAACCCTTAGCTCTAAAAACGCCTCGTTTACCTTTTTATTTCATATATAGATATTACATTTAAGCACTTTACATTTTGTGTGACGGTTTGTTGAACTTTCATGTCTATCAATAACTCTCACATATTTTTGAAAGACATTTTAGGATCACAGAGTAGGAAACACAACTCATAAAGAAGTGATCATCCGGATAGAGTTCATCGTCCTTGATTTTTCACGAGTTCCCAGACTAAGCTTAAAATCAAAATCACACGCTATATACAAATCAGATGCTAATACTACCCATAGATGCTACTTGTGCACGCTTAGATAATTTTCACTCCCATAATCCTAATTCCTCTAAGGATTTTATTTTGAAAATCGAGAATTTTTGTTTTTCTGTTTTCTTGTTGCGATAGATTTTTATTCCGATAAAAGCATCGAGTTTAGACGCTAAGTAGTTTTCAAACCTTCCCTCGGAAAACCGTTGCTCACAAGAATGAGGTCCACATCAAGGTCCTAATTTCACACGATTTAGGGGACATCCTTTTTATTTATAACCGAGACATCCCATGTTTGAGACCCGAAATGAAAACCTTTTATTAGGACATCCCCGGAGTCGAAGCTTGGCTTAACATTATTTCAGCACATTTTCATTTTTTCAACCTCGGTCTTTTCAACCACCAATTCAACGGGATTACCGTTTTATTAGAAGTCTTATTATGATTTTGGAATTTTTCCTCAACCATTTTGAAGTCCATAGCAATGGGGGTACCGTCAAACATAGAAAACTTTTATGGCTTTAGATTTTTCACATTTATACATTTGAGCTTTATTTCACGTTAATTATTTGCCAAACTCCGAGTCCCACGGCCTTTATAACAATAGAAATAATAGCCCATACTATCAAGAATCAGCTGTCTATTATACCGCAACACTGACAGTACCTTGATGTGTACCCAACTCTCATAAGCAAGGATTCTCTCAAGAATGCTTAAAAACTAAGTATCGCCAAAACCAAACACCTTTAATTATTTTGAAAATTTTGTTTTTAGGGTTTATTAAGCTGCTGAGAGTAAAAATCCACAAGTAACCTCTACGAGCTCTAAAGAGATCCAACTACTCCTCGCTTAGCATCTAACTTCTACATAACTCTATCATTTCTCGATCTTCGCAAATTTAAAATCTTAAATAATAAGTTCCGCGAATGCTTAGCCGATAATTTAGCTCTTGCAAATTAAAGTCACTCATGAGAACTTGCAAACTCTTTACTAGAATTCGCGTTTTATAGCTCCTTATATGAAAAACTAGTGAAATCTTTTAATTATCAAGGGTTAAAGGAACAAGCTAGGGCTCAACACGCCCGTTCAAGTCAAAATTCTATTCTTACTCTAACCAGTGGAAAGTCAACAAGGTGTCAAAACATATACATTATTTTGCCAATGCTTCGTCAAATAATCTCAAGCCTCGCATTTTTAAAATCACTTATTAGAAACTAGCAAATCTTTCAAGGCTTCTTATATTTAAAATCACTTAGGGAAGCTTGCAAATTCTTGGCCTTGTGACATGAACAAAATACATAAAAAAGTTAATGCACAATTTATATATATTTGTCAAGAGTAAAGCAACAAACAACTAACACACGACATAAGATATGGGAGAAAAATAAATCAAAATCAATAGTAATTTTCAAGGATAAAGAAAGAAGTATAAAAACCATTTAAGGTAGACATGGCTACCTCCAAATTATATATATATTTTTCTCCAGTGGCCACTTAGAAAGGAGATATTTCATGTTGGTTGTTTTCTTTTTCTTTCATTATAAAAAAGTCGCTAGTTGGGAGAGGCTCGTGGTATATTAAACGCTAAATTATGGGATAAATAATGGTATCTAAATACAATCACTGATTATAATATGATGGTTGTCTCCTTTATGTGATCCCATATATGAATGATGCCTGTTTGGATCTGCCCTGCTCTCATGGACTGGTTCACAAGAGTATGTGCAGGGTCTATGTTTTGAATGGGGAATGTTGTTTATATCCTGGGATATCAATAGAGTTGATGTGTTTCTTCATTAGTGAGAACTCAAGTTATGGTGAAGCCAGTTCATTAGAAATGTAGCCGTAGCTTGGTGAGTTTGCACCGAGTGATCCTAGGCTATTTGATGATGCCTACTTTTATATGCTAATTGTTGCTACATGTTGGTGGTTATTCGTCCCAAAGCAGGGTGAAGATAATCAATTCAGCAGAAATGTGCAACTCTTCAGCAGAAACAAACAAACTGTTAGTAGTAATAGATACCACTTGGTGGTTACCGGATATCACTTGGAATCGTGTGATCACTTTCCAAAGTAAACTATTCGACCCTAATGCCTGGGTATCACGAATATCTACTTGGGATAAGACCAAATGCAGTTAGAGAATTAGGCACAATTCTATAACCCTTTCGCTAATAAGTGTTTATTGTTTTCTGTGTATCTTTCATGCATAAACAGATCTCCTATTTATAGGAGGTTACTCTTGAGCTATTCCAATGGAATTATGAGTATTAATCGGCCCATTAATAGCCTCATAATTATCCCCATTATAGTCGTTAGTGGTTACATGACCAATTAAACGTAGTCATAAAGAAGTTGTAACTGCCATTTAGCAGTACTTTCCATAAGCAGTACTTTCCACTAGCAGTACTTTCACTTGCAGTGGAAGTACAGCCTATCAGTGGAAACACTGCTTATCAGTACTTTCATAGCACTATCAGTGGATACACCACTTCAGTGGAAACACTGCCTATCAGTGGAAACACTGCTTATCAGTGGAAACCACAAGCAGTACTTTCCACAAGCAGTACTTTCCACAAGCAGTACTTTCACCAATACTACCAATACAAACCACTATAAGAGTCAGGGAGTTCATGGACCTTATGGGTGTACACTCCGTACCTCCTAACCCATTACAAGGTGTGAACTAATCCCACAAGTGCACTAAATTTTCCAACAATCCTCCCCAAATTTAGTTCATTTCGTTTGCATGAAAAATAAACATCAATCAAAACATGTGCATAAACGAAAATGTCCAGAGGATTGAATTTCCATCTTAGTAAATTACACGTTCAAATATTCGAGAATCAGGGTGTTCTAAGAATTGAACCCTTCAACCCATTTGAATACCTGAAGATAAAATACACACAAGTTTTCAAACACTTATCTGCTCCTGACACTATACAAGCCTTGTGTCCATATCCAAATTCATAAATGTTGTAAAAGCTAAAAGTCCAAAGCTTCCTGAAGCGGCAAAACTTCAACATTTACATAGGTGGTTCCTCTTTAGTCATGCTCCTGCCAAGCACTTTTTTAAAGAAAATTAACCATTAAGAAGTAAAGACTTCATCCTCCTTTCAGCAGGTTCTGAGCACAACCTTGGGATGTAAATAAAACATGTGCTCCAGTCCACTGAATGTTCAGCTTTCCACATTGAACTCAGCTCCTAAGTTTCCTCAGGAGGGAGTTGGGTGTCCTAGCATTCAGTGACTAAGTTGGACTTAAACCCATCCCTTTAGCAGACTTTATAACCAAGTCTCTAGCCAGACCCTTCGTCAAGTGATCAGCTAAGTTCTGTTGAGATCTCACAAACTCTATAGATACCACCCCATTCATGATAAGCTCACGAATCATGCTATGTCTGACACCTAAGTGTCTAGACTTACCATTGTACATCTGGCTATAAGCCTTAGTCAATGTAGCTGCACTATCACACCGGATAGAAATAGGTGCTATAGGTTTAGGCCACAATGGAATCTCAAGAAGCAAGTTTTTCAACCATTCAGCTTCTTTACCAGCAGCTGCTAGAGCCACAAATTCAGATTCCATTGTTGAACTGGTGATGCAAGTTTGCTTCTTGGATGCCCAAGAAATTGCACCTCCACCAAGTAAGAATACCCAGCCACTGGTAGACGAATTGTCTTCAGTGTTACTGATCCAACTTGCATCAGTGTAACCTTCCAACACCGATGGGTAACCAGTATAAGAGAGACTATAATCCATAGTTCTCTTCAAATACTTCAGTACCCTCTGAACTGCTTGCCAGTGATGAGCACTAGGGTTACTAGTATACCTGCTCAATTTTCCCACTGCAAAACCAATATCAGGTCTTGTACAAGTCATGGCATACATCAGGCAGCCAATTACCCTAGAATACTCAAGTTGAGATACAGCCTTGCCATGATTAGGCATCAGCTTCTCACAAGTACCCATAGGTGTACTCACTGGAGTACAATCAAAGTAATTGAATTTCCTCAGTACCTTCTCAATATAATGAGACTGAGAGATAGAAATTCTATTACTTTCATGTTTAATCCTTATACCAAGGATAACATCAGCCTCCCCCATGTCTTTCATGGAGAACCTTGATGACAAAAATTCCTTTGTCAGGTCAACCTGATTTTGGTCAGTGCCAAAGATCAACATGTCATCAACATATAGACAAATGATAACTCCTTTACCAGATTCATCAAATTTGCTATATACACATTTGTCAGCTTGGTTAAGAACATAACCACTAGACAAAACCACTTCATCAAACTTTTGATGCCATTGCTTAGGTGCCTGTTTAAGTCCATAAAGAGACTTAATCAGTTTACACACCTTGTTTTCATTTCCAGGCATGATGAAGCCCTGAGGTTGGTTCATATAAACCTCCTCTTCCAATTCACCATTCAAGAAAGCTGTTTTCACATCCATCTGATGAATAACCAGATTGTGAATAGATGCCATAGCAATCAGCAGTCTTATGGTACTGATACGAGCCACAGGGGCATAAGTATCAAAATAGTCTATTCCTGACTTTTGTTTAAAGCCCTGAATGACTAGTCTAGCCTTGAACTTTTCAATAGTTCCATCTACCTTCATTTTCCTTTTGAAAATCCATTTGCAACCCAGAGGTTTGCAACCAGGAGGTAGATCAACCAACACCCAAGTGTTGTTGCCCATGATGGAATCCATCTCATCATTGATTGCTTCTTTCCAGAAAGCAATGTCCTGGGACTTCATTGCTTCTTCAAATGTTTTGGGGTCATCCTCAACAATGAAGCAATAGGAGTATTGGTCTGAGACCTCATCCCTAGTACCTTCACCTAAGTATAGTTGAAACTCAGGTCCAAATGACTTTGGAGTCCTGACCCTTTTGCTCTTCCTGAGCACAGGTTCAGGTTGCTGAACCACAACCTCATCAGGGACCACTGATGGTTCATCATCAGGGACCTCTGATACACCAGTGTCATGAGTTCCATTAGGAATCCTCTGACTTGGTCTAGGGACTGATGAGAATCTATTCTCATCAAAGTCTGCATCCCTTGATTCAATTATTGAGTTAACTGAAACATGTTCATTAGGTTCAATAACATAGAACCTAAAAGCCTTGGAATGCTCAGCATATCCAACAAAGATGCAGTCAATGCCTCTTTCACCCAAAGTCTTTTGCTTTGGATCAGGGAGTCTTACAACAGCCCTACAACCCCAAACCTTGAGATAGTTCAGGTTGGGTTTCCTTTTAGTCCAGAGTTCATAAGGGGTAACCTTGTTCCTTTTGTTGGGAACTCTATTTAGCAAATAGCAAGCTGTTAACATAGCTTCACCCCAGAACCCTTGACTCAGTCCTGAATAGGACAACATGGAATTAACCATCTCCTTCAGCACCCTGTTTTTCCTTTCAGAAATACCATTTTGCTGAGGAGTCTAAGGGGCAGTCGTTTCATGGATTATTCCAACAGACTGAAAGTACTGAGTATCCATGTACTCACCTCCCCTATCAGTCCTTAATCTTTTGATCAAAGACCCAAGTTGTAATTCAACTTTTGTTTTAAACACTTTGAATTTATCTAATGCTTCATCCTTGGTATGTAACAAATAGACATAACAAAATCTAGAAGCATCATCAATAAATGTCACAAAATACTTCTTATTTCCCAAAGAAGGAGTGGCATGCAAATCACACAGGTCACTGTGAATAAGCTCCAAGATCTTAGTCTCACGACTAACACCCTGAAAGGGTTTCTTGGTTATCTTGGTCAACATGCAAGTTTTACACTTTTCAGTGTCCATGTCAAAAGCAGGGATTAAACCATCCCTAGACATATCTTGCATCCTTTTATAGTGAACATGACCAAGTCTAGCATGCCAAAGGTTAGAATCACTCTGATCATATGTGGTCACAAAAGCTGAAATAACACTGTCAGTGGTAATATTAAGCCTGAACATTTGATTACATAAATAACCAAAACCAATAAAAACACCACATTTAGAAAGAACAAATTTATCAGATTCAATAACTTGTTTATATCCATGATTATTCAAAACACTACTTGAAACCAAGTTTTTCCTTATATCAGGAACATGAATAACATTAAACAAAGTTACAATCTTTCCAGAACTAAACCTAAGATCTACACAACCACGACCATGCACCAAGGCTGTTGACTTATTTCCCATGTGAAGAATAGAACCATCATTCAGTGACTCATAAGTCTTGAACCAGCTTCTATCTTTACACACATGAACTGTTGCACCAGAGTCAACCCACCACGCAACATCATCATCCTGCACATAAAAAGATTCAGATACATATGTAACATAATAAATCTGAAAAGACTTATTAAACATATTCTGACCTTTCAGTGAGTTGGCTGAACCACCACTCCCTGAACCATTAGTGCCTGATCCATTGGCTTTACCACCAACTTTAACACCCTTGCAGTCCCTTTTAATGTGACCAGTCTTGCCACATTTCCAACAAGTAGGTGTTGCCTTCTTGTTAGGATCTGCCCTTGTGTTATCATGAAATTTGCGTTTGCCTTTGTTGTCATTGTACCTGGTGGAGTTGTTATGCTCCACCATATTGACAACAGATGGTCCAGCAGCATTGCTACTCTTTGGCTTGTCATTATCCTGCACCTTGAGAGATTCCTCAATGTGCAGATGACTGCCCAACTCAACAAGAGTTAACTCCTCCTTCATATGTTTCAAGGTATGCTTGAAATCTTTCCATGAAGAAGGAAGTTTATCAATAACACAAGAGACTTGAATAGCCTCATCCATGTGCATATTGTGTTGTGTAAACCTTCCAAGTATTCCAAGAAGTTCATTGTATTGTTCCATAACTGGTCTTGAATCAGTCATTTTGTAATTTGTGAAATTACTAACAAGGAACTTCTTACTTGATGCATCCTCAGCCATATATTTGGCATCCAAGGAATCCCACAGTTCTTTGGAAGATTCAAAGTTCTGATAAATATCAAACAAAGAATCAGACATACCATTCAGAATAAGACCTCTGCATATGTAGTCATCATTCTCCCACTTGCTCCTCCTCCTGATTTGATCCACAGTAGCATCATCACCATCATCAGGAATTGGAGTAGTCAGCACATGGACCACACTCATGCTTGACAGCAAGAAGTGCATCTTCTTCTGCCACCTCCTAAAGTCCACCCCTTCAAACTTGTCCAGCTTAGCAAAGTTTGAAGCCATGTGTTTCATTGCAGCAGTTGCCATTGATTATCACAAAATAGTTTACTTTGATTGTTGGTGGTTATTCGTCCCAAAGCAGGGTGAAGATAATCAATTCAGCAGAAATGTGCAACTCTTCAGCAGAAACAAACAAACTGTTAGTAGTAATAGATACCACTTGGTGGTTACCGGATATCACTTGGAATCGTGTGATCACTTTCCAAAGTAAACTATTCGACCCTAATGCCTGGGTATCACGAATATCTACTTGGGATAAGACCAAATGCAGTTAGAGAATTAGGCACAATTCTATAACCCTTTCGCTAATAAGTGTTTATTGTTTTCTGTGTATCTTTCATGCATAAACAGATCTCCTATTTATAGGAGGTTACTCTTGAGCTATTCCAATGGAATTATGAGTATTAATCGGCCCATTAATAGCCTCATAATTATCCCCATTATAGTCGTTAGTGGTTACATGACCAATTAAACGTGGTCATAAAGAAGTTGTAACTGCCATTTAGCAGTACTTTCCATAAGCAGTACTTTCCACTAGCAGTACTTTCACTTGCAGTGGAAGTACAGCCTATCAGTGGAAACACTGCTTATCAGTACTTTCATAGCACTATCAGTGGATACACCACTTCAGTGGAAACACTGCCTATCAGTGGAAACACTGCTTATCAGTGGAAACCACAAGCAGTACTTTCCACAAGCAGTACTTTCACCAATACTACCAATACAAACCACTATAAGAGTCAGGGAGTTCATGGACCTTATGGGTGTACACTCCGTACCTCCTAACCCATTACAAGGTGTGAACTAATCCCACAAGTGCACTAAATTTTCCAACACTACATTTGTGAGGAGGTTTGCTACATATGGTAGGACAGGTTTGTATGGTAATTAGAGGAAAATGTAGTCAGATAACTTGAGGTATCCTCAGATGCTATTGGTGATTTGTTTTAGCTGTCTTTCCCAGAGAGCTAGTTTGATTGTTCTTTTGATAGTATATGATAGACTGTATCATTCTAATGCAACTTAGTTGTGTTTGGGAAATGTCCAAATACAATGAGTGTTTGCAATTCTTGTACATATTTTGTTGGAGGTAATACATTTCACCTAAATCGTCTAATATTTTGATCAAAAAGATATGTAGATTGTAGGTCAGGTCGGTATTGAAGCCAATTGTGTTTCATGAGATGCTTGTAATGCACCATTGTGTGTTTGAATGTAAGACAAAATATGCAAATCAATAAAGACAGTATATGGGACAATATAGTAAACAATGGACTTTATTGATAATTGATAGATTAATGTTTACACACAACATGACACATATTTATACAAACCTAAACGACACATGATAGTTACTTTGAACCATTGTGTCGTTTGACACATAAATGTCATACCTAATAACTAACTTAACTGCCATATCCTAACTGCCAGATAAAGGGTGTTTGGATTAACTGTTTTGACCCAAACTTCTAACCCATTGCAGCCTGCAAGTTCGACCCATAAACTATATACTAAAAGTACATAATAGACTTTGGCATATAATGAAATGTCCAAATACAATGAGTGTTTGCAATTCTTGTATATATTTTGTTGGAGGTAATACATTTCACCTAAATCGTGTAATATTTTGATCAAAAAGATATGTAGACATGGTATAATTCTATGAGATATGTCTCAGGATGCATGTCTTTTATCATTGACTAATCTTCATTTATACACGTTTATCTCATGTGGTAAATGACTTGGCGAGTTAAGTGAGTTTTAAACGAAGTGGTAAACTCAACGGGTCATAAGTGGAATGCAAGTGTGTAGACATTTTTATGCTAACTCTTACTCCTTACTCCTTAGTTATTTGCAGAGTAAATTGTAAAACCATCTTTCTGTTTTATCCAAATTGCAGACATAATCATTACAACTTTGAAAACAATACTCGTGGTAGCTCTGATGTGCAAGTATCGCTCGACTTTGTTTTGCTTGCACTTTTGAAGTTTCACATTTTCACGTGCAGACGTGCTAGAGACAATAGTTGCATGTTGTAGCTCTTCATGGAGACTGCGTCTACACTTTACACAGTTTGCCCAAACTATTAGAGAATAGAGATTCGACCCAAGACCGGGCTTATTAGAGAATAGATTCGACCCATACTGGGTCAAATCTATTCTCTAATATTCGACCCGGACCGGGTTTGGGTCGAATCTATTCTCTAATACAACAACAAAAAGATTGCAGTTTACACCTTTTTTTCATCAATTTTTTTAGTCAGGTTAGTGTTTTGTCAGGAAGAGACTCAGGGCCAACGCATTTAGAATCAAGTTCAACTCATTTATTTTCATTTTCATGTCGTATTTTTTGTAATAGTTTGTCATCCCATTTGGTTGATCCAAAAAAAAAATCAAATTTCACACTTACTTTGCCAACTAAAAAGTATTTTACAGTGTTAGGTTGTTGTGTATCCATTTGGTCAATTACAGCTTGATAAATCATACGATGCAACCTACTCATCTCTATCACGTCCTACAGTTTAGTCATATTTTCAACACTTGTGGTCTAAAAAGCATAAAGTTATTATATAGGCCACCAAACATTTTGACAAATAAACGATTTAGATGCTCACTAATCAGTATTATGCATCCAGCATCCTGTTACACTTGGCATATACTATTCAAACTTGCATAGCTTGGAACCAATAAATGCTTGTTTCGACTCACCCCAATAGAGTACTATACTCTTGTTCCAAATGTAATTGTCTTCATGGACTTGAGAGTCGCCGTGTTAAGTCGAGACAATTTCTGCATGTGGTTTGTTCTTTCACATGTTTTCGGTCTCTATAAAATGAAAAAAAAAGAAAAAGGAAAAAGAAAAAAGAAAACAACAAAAGGATATGAATGTGAAACAAGGATGCTCCGATGCTACACGACTATGCATATATATGCATTTCTATTTACATTTAACAAAGTCCATCCACAAAAGTGTGCGAATCAGTGGGACACCTTAACCCCGAGTGCTTTTCGTCATCAGTTATTGTCCATCTTACAAGTAGCTCCGATAACTCTCCTGACCAGTTGGGCACCAACAAGAGTGAGCACGAGTCGAGACTCGAACCCGTGACCTTTTATTCATAAAATCATTCCAATAGGCTCATGAGTTTTTCAGAGGTGAGTACCAACTGAGCTAAAGCTCTTTGGTATTTAACAAAGTATTTAAACCTATTATATGTTGGTAATTTTATGTGATCAACTATTTTAAGTAATTGGGATTTACAAAAGACCAATGAGATTTCATATTAAGCTTGGATATGAGTTAGGAAAGTGCGGAATGCACACTCGTTGAGCTAATATATTTTCGACTGGACAAAGATGCGAGAACCAAGAGAGTCGGCCCCCTTGCAGGGTCAAGGGGCAACGCCCCTTGTCGGTTAAACGATTTTTTTAAATCTGTATCAAACGACTTTAACAGTTTTTTCGGCCAAAAACCAAACCGACATATATGTTGAAGGGTTGTGACCCTTGGTGTTTAACCGAAATTAACCGCCATAACTGTCAGACATAAGACACATCTGGTCTCATTCTAACATATGAAGACACTCGATTCTCTCTGTTTTGTTTTTCTAACATACGAAGACACTCAATTCTCTCTATTTTGCTTTGTTTTCTTGTGCCTAAAAGCAATTGTTCTTCTTGAATTATCCCGACAAAAATTTCGTAATACCCAGACACAAATAGGGTTGAGACACTTTATACGAAAAATAATCTTACACAAGAATGATATCCAAGATTATCATCACAACCACTATAACCAACACCCCTTCATGATTAAGGGGAGCCTTTTATTTATACATCAAAAAAAGTCTGCACAAGTTGTTTGCTCATTACAAAAGTGAGAAAACACATAAAAGGAGCAAGAAAAATAAATCACAATGTTCTAGTTCACATTACAACACTCTCCACATCATAATATGTGGTTAACGAGACCCCGGAATGCAATACTTTGAAGATAAATATGATACAAAAACAAACAGCGATATATGTTACTTTCAGTGACTTGCATATGAACGAGAATCGAAATCAGTGGAACCTTACAACAATACAGGAAATGTCATCGGTGCTCTTCCTTACAAGTGCCTCTTCAGTCAGTTGCTTTGCAGCTGCTTTTGCATCCTTCACATTCTTGATGCAATCTACAGCCTCCTGATTCGACATAACCTAAAAAAGTATGCAAGATTAGGGGATGTATGGCATTGCTTATTTTAAAGCGCTTACCAATTACCTTTGGAAATAAACAAGTATCAACAGCTAATGGTTACTGTAATTGCTTATTCCTTGTAAAAAAAGGAGATAAGCAGTTTTCAGTAGTGTGTATTGTATTAAAACAATACAATCAGCAGATAAGCACTTAAATAAGCAATAAGAGTTATAATATTACAAAGTGAACCCGATTTTTATGATAAGTATTGTTGATAAAAAACCTTCCATACGCCATCGCTAGCCAAAATTATGAATTCAGTATCATCATCTATAGTGTCCATCGATACATCAGGTTCAGAACTCAGGTGTTCCTTCAAGCTCTTGTCACCAAATGCTCTTGCAACAGCCAACCGCCCATCAACACGTGGAACATCACCTGCCATCTAATAGCCTGTGATAACTGGTTTTGAAGGTATAATACACAATTACACATATATGAAAAGAAAAAAAACAGACGCCATTTCAAAACATCCTTCCATCTTTTTGATAGATATATTACTTATGTACAGCACACATGCGTGGTTCACGTCAAAGAAGGAAAGAAGCCAAACTTCAAAAGGCAATAATTTCCATATAATGACCGTGGCGAGCCCCAACCGTGGGGCCCAAAAACTTTTTTTCTAGAAACTGCGGTTACATTTTAGTTTCGTTTATTAGGTGAATTGCCTAAAATCAACACTTCCTAGTTTTCCCGCCTTGTTTCGGCTATAATTTACTGCTGTTTATAGCCTATTTTGAATTTTCATTGATAATTTAATGCTATTTATAGCATATTTTAAAGTTTTCATCTTTTCGCTGACTTACAAAAAGTAGAAACCGCCTATATAAGGCTTTCGGAAAGCATATGTAAATGAAATTTATCACTTTAAAAGTGAGTGTAAACACTAAATTTGTGGTTGTGCTATCCACAAGTGTGCGGCTGTTTGAAAAATTGTTGTATAACAATAAACTACCTGGAAATGTGGATACGAACCCTCCTCTGTCTTCGATTACTTTCCGTTCCTTGCTAGGCTCATGGTCAATCGACAACTGTTTAGCGACACCTTTCTTGCATATCACAGCTCGAGAGTCACCAACATTAGCTACCACAAGCTTTTTACAGTTTATTAAAATTGCAGTTACAGCAGTCGAACCTCCTTTACCCAAATCAACAGCTCTATCCAGAATCGTTTCATCAGTTATGCGATAAGCCGTTCTAATTGCATGCTCAGGTTCAGTCCAGAAATCAGGCTGCTTGGATCAAGACATATAATGTAAGAATAACACATGTTATGATAACAGTCCTAATAGAGTGTAAAAAGGGTCTTGCCTCATTCAAAATATTATCGAACAAATGAGAGCGGAGATAATCAGGAACTTCATGACTTAAGTGACCGTCGAATATAGCAAATAAACCAAGTTCATTATCATCAACATTTTTGAATTGCGCGAATACATAGTCTTCCATATCATGGTATGATTTCCCCTTAACTAGATGATACCCATGTGTAACATGTTTTGACATCTTGCTCTTTCCTTTACCTGTTTCGGCTGAAGAAAATGACAAGCCAACCTTTTCCTGTTGATAAAAAGGCCAGCATTAGTGACATATGTAATAATTGTTCTACACTAAGTAACTACCCGTTGTAATTAGCAAATATGGTATTAACTTGCATCATTTATAATTCATCCAGATGCAATATCAAAAGCCCATACAAGAGGAGTTTAGGACAAGGAATAAAAGCAGAATGAAAAATTTTGATTTGACTTTTTTGCTGCCTTTTCTGAATAACCCAAAGGGGTTATACAATGGCAGACAAAGCGCACACACGGGTTAAGAATCCTCCAATTATACCGAGTGTTTCAGATTGCTATATAATCAGCTCTAACAGAACGCGATGCTTTCTACTGAATCTGAACATATTTATCAATCTTTGGAATTGCTTATTAAAACTGCTTATTGCCTTTTTGATATGACATTAGAAAAGCAGACATATAAGCAGATAAGCAGTTTTGAGGGTGTTTGAGATAGCTTATCCAAAATGCTTTTCTTGACAAAATCCCAATAACCAACCCCAAATAAAGCTTATTTATCAACTAAAACAGCAATAACCAATAAGTATTCCTTATAAGCAAATCCAAAGTCAAAACACCCTTGAAAATAATACTCCTGATATACAATGATCTAAAAAAACATTATAAACTATAAACCTTAATTAACAGAACAGATCCAATCTAAGTCAACAACAAAATATAAATCTCCAAAACTACAATAACAAAGTCGCAAAGTCAAAACAATAAGCATGAAGAAAAAACCTTAAAGTATAGTGATATGAAAATGTAGGAAAAACGAAATGATCATAATATAAGTAGAGCTAGATAAATATACCTTCATCTTGTTGAGAATTTCCCGGCCTGTCATGACTTGTTATTTTCGTATTTTTGTTTGGTGATGGTTATCGTGTTAGGAGATCAAAAATAGTACGAGTAAGTAAGATCAAGGGAGGTGTGTATGTGACAACTAGACCAGACGACTTTCGTATAAAGTTGACACGAAAGTAGTTAAGTCCACGTAGGTACTGCTATACATGACACATCGTATTCTCTTTTGTATCGACATATGTTTTTAATGTACTGTACATATCTTATACAACCACTTGAAGCAAAATAAATATACAATACAGCTTTTTAATGCACCATCCAACCAAACTTGTTTGACTTTTTGGCTGTGTCTCTTGGCAAGTTTGTCTCTTGTCTATTAAGCCAATCGATTTATTTTCAGAGGTTTTGTTAACATGTATTGTGTGTTAACGTCCAATTAATAAACAAAAGCTTTTTATTTAACTAAAACATATATTAATACAATTAAATTGATAATTATTTTATTTAAACATAATTTTCATTTTAGCTCTAGCTTAAACTTTACTTCCTTTTATCACTACTATATACTATAAAACAAAAATATTTTTAATAAACTTTAAAAATACTAATATTTAATTCTCAAAATACCATTTTAAAAATTAAATTTTAATATTTTATTTACTTTCTCACATAAATATTTAAATAATGTTGCTTTAAAAAAAATGATTTATAAATGAGGAGAGTTATTTTATATACCAAATTTTTCTTACATACTAAGGGACTAATCTTCACCATCAATCTAAAAAGAAATCAATGACTGAGATTAAAAGCATTTTATTATTTCATCTATTTTTTATAATTTAAATATCTCTTAAACCGTTAATCGTTAAGTGAAAATATTTACACCGTCGCGAAGAGCATTTAATTATCTTTCTATAGATGGGCACTTTGATATATACTTTCGAAAAAAGAAAAAAAAATCGTTTTTTTCGTCTTTTTTTACGTTACTTGAAATTTGCATGAAAAAAAATCATATATGATTAAACACTAATTTGAATATCACATATGATATTAGTGTTATCATATATGATATGTGATATCACATGTGATATGATATGTATATCATATGTGATATTACACTAATATCACATATGATATTACATACATATATGATATAACACTAATATCACATGTAATATTCAAATTAGTGTTTAATCATATATGATTTTTTAATGCAAATTTCAGTAACGTAAAAAAAACGAAAAACTTAAAAAAAAAAGTGAAAAATACGAAAAAAAATGCTCGTCTATAGAAAGTATATCAAAGTGCCTATCTATAGAAAGATAATTAAATGCTCGTCGCAATGATATTTTTTATTTTTCGTTTAACGATTAACGGTTTGAAAGTTATTAATATTTAATAAAAGAGGATGAAAGTGGGTTTTTTAAATTGTTGGAATTAATCTCAACCATTAGATCAAATAAAAATGGATGGTGGAGATTAATCCCTTGATATGTAAATAATCTTTTGTCCTCAAATGATCTTAAATCTTTATAAATATGAGAAATGTTAGACTCGCAAAAATTTTACAACATTATATCCAAATAATGACTTCAACAAATTATGGAGGGATCTTTATAAATATGAGAAATGTTAGACTCGCAAAAATTTTACAACATTATATCCAAATAATGACTTCAACAAATTATGGAGGGTAATAAAGAAAAAAGAGAGATTATGATGCAAAATGCTTGAACCACTACATATGGCAAGTCATTTATTTTGTGGATATAATTTGTAAACTCTTTGTAGATATAGCATTGTTTTAAAAATATTCCCACCAAAAAATTCGTAAATATGCATGACAACCTTTTACAACTTTTTTCTAATATAGTTTCTTAAAAAAATAAAAAAATTAATTAAAAAAAATGAGACATTTTTGTAATTAATCACAACATCAACAATTTTTAAAATTTAGACACAAATTTTACTATATAAAAAACATATTACAAATCTTTTTTTATTATTTTATTAGTTCATAGTTGATTAAAATGAATGACAAAAAAAATGTTAACGTATTATTGAATAAGTTTCAAACTAAAATGAATTTTTTTAACGACGAAATTTTATTAAAAGAGCTAGCAAGAAGCTAGGCTAGAAAGAAATTACATAGAAATTGCAGTTAACGGGTCATTTAGCCACGCAATCCAAGAAACATTTAACTTCCTACACCTATTCTCCACCCAAATAAAAGTTTGAGAAACAAAGTTATCGAAAATCATTCCTTTAAGAGGCTTCTTCAAAGAGAATAAGGTCGCGTTCCTATACGTCCAAATATGCCACCACATTAAGAAAATAGAGGCTTCCAAAACAAGTTTTTGACGGCTGTTGAGATTGAGGTCGTTGAACCACAACACCCAAGAATCGGGGTCATCAAAAATCGGAAATTGAATGCTCCACCAGCGACCTAGCATCCTAAACAGATCTAAGGCCATCGAACAACCAAAGAACATGTGATTGCGGGTTTCAACGCCATTACCACAATTATGGCACAAGATGCATGGGATGTCTAAACCTCTATTGGAAAGATTAAACCTAGTAGGAAGCTTGTCAAGAAACATACGCCATAGAATAACGTTGGCCTTTATAGGAAGAAACTTGGATCATCTCGTAGGAGAGGAAGAAAATAAAATGAATTTAGTAAAATTATGATCTTATATTTATTGTGTTTTTTTATATATAATCATCTGTATTCATTTTCTTTTTCATATTTCACAGATTCATTGCATTCTTGTTCTCAATTCCGCTCCTATCTTTTTCTCAACTATAATTGTTTACCACTAAAAAATCTCGTTACTATGCACGTAAAACGCCCCTTTTCAAACTCGATATATATATATATATATTTTAAATTCATAGCCTCTACGCCCAGAGCCAACATGGCCTCTACGTCGTAGAATTGTTCTGTGACAAAAACCTAAAAACAATAAGCTATTTACCCTGTAGCGCCTACCAGGTCTCTACGCCGTAGAAGCTGCAGTCTTTAGGACCTCCACTTTACAATTTGACCCAAAAACACACTTAAGGATAAATCGACTCTTTATACCTGTACAAAAACACATATATCTCATATAAAACTGGAAATACACCAAACACATTGTTTCACATAACATCTTGACCCGTTTGACCCAAAGTGGGTAATAATGGACCTCGTCCCAAACATTCTTTTAAACAGCTTAAACACCATATGTACTCAACACTATAACATACTTTAAAATATGCAAATATACATTTAAAACTATAACAATACTCTTACTTTCAAAGAACCATAACCATATGGCACATTAGGGGTTCAACTCGTTTCTTTAGCATGGTTAACTACCATTTCTACTTGCCTATACAAAAACGGCAAGCACGCTCATTTCGTTTTTCAAATCCTAAGGTCTTATTCAAGGCCTTAAACCGTTCGCACTACCTACAAAAACATTGTAATTATAACACGTAAGCTTTACGCTTAGTAAGTAAAACGATAATAATATGACATCATACATCATTTACACATATTAACATCATATACCATCAACATTAGCCCACAAGACTATTTTAAACCAATACTTGCATGAAACACTTAACCAAATACCATCCACACTAACACTTGCATATAATACCATAACCATTATTGTTCCATGCAAACATAATCTTTACATACCTTAACTTGGTCCACACTAGTCTAACCACATCCTTAGCTAGTTATGTCAAACTAGCCTCATACCAACCTTAAACTAAGCACATTAAAACAATGTCTTTTATACCCTTAACATAATCATTCACATAACTCAAAATATGATAAAATCAATATAATGTCACATTATAACCAATTCACTTACCTTAGCTTCCATAGCTAATTACCAAGAAAGATCATCATCATTAGAGGTGGCAAAATGTGCCAAAAAGCAAAGAAATTGGCTAAATGGGCAAATTTTTAAACGATTTGGGCACATTTAGCCCCCTCCTTTTTTTGAAATGGGCACATATAGCCCATTGAAAACTTGAATGGGCACTAACGGGCACACTTTTTTCTCAATTGTAGAACATTACGTTCGTTTTAAAGAAATATTTTTTATATAATATAATTAAGTTTTTTTTTAATATAAATAAGATATTACGTTTAAGAAATTTATTTCGTCGTTTTAGGTATTTTATTAAGCGATTTGTATAACATATACCCGTTTGGCCCGTGCCCGTTTAAGCCCGTGCCCATTCTAGCCGGTGCCCGTTTAGCCCATGCCCGTGCCCGCCCGGCCCGCCCGTTTTGCCACCTCTAATCATCATCTTGAGTTGATTCGTAACAAGAATCATCATCATCACCTACTATTACATCAATGAATAACAAAAAATGTTACACAACCCATGAACATACTCATTTTCATCTCTAATCATCATATGATCATATCTTGATCAAATTAGAATACCCTCAAATTTACTCACTTTAATCATAAACCATTAAAGAAACTTAACCCAAAACACTATGTTAATACAAATAAGCCGTAAAAACGTTTATTTATATTTTACGATCTTCTAATGTTTTGTCGATAACAAAAGTAAAATCATATTAACGAAACAAATAAAATACGTAAGTGGTTTGAACTAATAGTTTTCTAACATATTCACATTTTCACATAAAACACTAAAACAAGTATAAGTGATTTTATGATCTAGATATATATATGTACAACAACTAGTGTTTACATATTGAGTTAGCATATACTTAAACTAAGTATACTAAAATGGGTAAAAGCATGTAAATACTAAAATAAGGAAAAAACATGTAAATACTAAAATGGGTAGAAACTAGCAAATGGTATTGAACCATAACCCATGGTTTTATATATACCACTTATCTAAGTTCATTGTATCTAGAAAGAAAACCATGGATCAACCCATAACCCATGACCCATGACCCATAACCAAAAATACCCATGGGCAAAGAGGAGCGTTCCACGGATCCCTAGCTTTGTGCTAGCCGGATCCCAAGTGGAAGGGATCCGTGGGATCCGGGGAAACAGTAGAGAATTTTCTCTATAAATAGAGAGCCATTTCTTCCTTACTTGTCATCCCTTTACACACATACTTCCCCCAAGTATTCTAACCCTCTAACCTCAGATCCAAGAGATATATGTAGCTTTTCTCTTTTGTTTATGTGTGATCTTGTAGGTTCCTCTTAAAGGAAAGATCACCACATCTTGAAGACGTGCAAGCTCAAGTCCATGAGTTGCCATGCTTCGTCATCATCAAGACAACGAAGGTTCTCTTGTTGATAGTTCTTCCTTTCTCCATAGATGTTGGGTTGAAGGCATTAGTGAAGAATGCCGAAAGTGTCAAGATGGAAGCATTAGTGAAAGGTGTTTATCATCCGCGTCAAAGCATTAGTGAAGAATGCTTAAGGTGTCAAGATGAAGGCATTAGTGAAGGGTGCCAAGCGTTGTGTCAAAGGCATTAGTGAAGGATGCCGAAGAATCAAATCAAGTAGCATTTGGGAAGAATGCTTAGGTCGTATAATCGATGAGGTGCATCGTTATACATATAAGTGTTTATTTATTCACAAGGATGGTGATATCCTTGATGGTGTTGTAACAAGGAGTAGATATCCTTGAAAATAGGTGTTGTGTCGTGAAGGGTAGTAGTTCCTCCATAATGGAACTAGGTGCTTAGCCTAGTACCTAATAAAGGGTAGGCAACGTTGTGATAGGATTAGTTCTCCTAAGGTGTGAAAGAACTCGGTGGTTAGCCTAGCACCGTATAAAGGGTAGGCGACATAGTGTTAGGTGTGGTTCGCCTTGGTGTGAAAGAACTCGGTATTTAGCTTTGTACCGAAAAAAGGTTAAGCGACGTTGTGATGGCTTCTCCGCCATAAGGAGATTTGGTGTAGTGCTTACGAACTCTCGAGTAGGTGACTCGGGGAGTGGAGTAGGGCAAGGAAGGTGTCCTTGTAGCCGAACCACTATAAATAACTTGTGTCGTGGTGATGTGCTTCCTACTCTTTATCTTTCATTTTACGTTTATATATCTATCTATCAACGTCCAACATAATTAACCAAATAGATTGACATAAGTCGATCTAAATATTTAAAAAGGAGTTTTAAATTGGTAAAACTATTCAACCCCCCCTTCTAGTTTTCCACAATTGGCATCAGAGCTTCGTAACCAAGTTTCTTAAAGTATATTGTACTTTAAAGACTTGATACGATCCGTGTATGTTTGAAAACTACAAAGAAGGATTTTTTTTGGGATCATATTTTCTGTTAAATCATTTTGTTGGACATTGATAGATGATTCTAACAATATTCCGTTCTCGAGTAATTTTCATGCTAGAATTTCCCAAAATCTTCATTCAAAGATGAAGTCAACATTCAAGGAAGGATTCTTAAAGTAATCACAACTTTAGTACATCAAGTACAAAGGATTACTTTAAAAGCTCATGAAGTATTTTTGGTCTTATACCAAATCAAGAAGCATAGATGTATGTTTTACTTTTCATTAGATAGGATACTTGAGCTCTACTTATTTTCACAAGTACTACTTTGATTATTAAAACATTAAGAGCGTTAGAAGTCTCTTTCGTCACTCTTCCACCTTTCTCGTCATCGGGAATAATATTTTTTTTAAACACCGTCATCACATCCTCGATATGAGATTCATCAAAAGCCGTCATCCAAAAACAATCGTCATCTAAAACCTCCGAACTATTTTTTTTGGTAAGCTATTCCATAAGCATACTACAAAAATAATGTCAAACAACCTCTTTTATGTTCATAGTAGCCGGATCCCTCTAGTTGTACTAGCCGGATCCCAAATACAAAGGATCCGGGGGAACCGTGGAACAGAACTCAGCTATACGCTTTCAATAATCACCACTGATCTTTTTCCCTCTATTCTCATAACACAAAAACGACCAAGCTACTGAATCCATCCTCATTGGCTTCCATAACTTTAAGTATTCCTTCCTAGAATACCATTGTAAGTAATTACATTAACCTGTTCTAATTTTCATCATCTTCATTCTAGGGTTTATGGTTCCTTAAATTACAATCAAATTAATTTAATTAGGTTTTTTCAAATTAATCATGAAAAGGGGCTTTTTAACTAAATCACATTGTGCTCACAACATTGTTAATACAAATCAAAAACCATAAACCCATTTCCAACTAATTTTACCTAATTGGAAAATTTGTATTTCTAGGACCAACCATGCCCAAAGCCACTCAACAAGATCATCATGACACCGTCCACTATCTTACTCACTACTATCGTAAAAGGGGCCTGACCAAAACTAACCGTAAAATTATCAAAAGCCTCACAAAATGACTTATTCACGAAGGTCGTGTAGTCAAGGAATGTTTCCTTGAAGATACCGACATTCGTCAAGTTTTCTCGACAATCAACTTTGATTGTCTTCTTGACATTGATGAACAAATTTGTCCGGTTTTTATTTTTGAGTTTTACAAAAGCTTTAGGATCATTAGAAACACCGATAATAGCATCTCAATTGCCTTTATCATCAACACACAAAACCTTACTCTTCCTCTCAACACTTTTGCTCAAATTCTTCGCATTCCTTGTAAAATAATTTGTATGTACTCTCAAGATTGGGCAATTAACGCTCAAAACCTTGCACTTGATCCTAAGCCTCTTTACAACACTCCTCTCGACAATCCCGAAACCATTCGTGATACTATCTTTAAAATTAGGACCAACCAATCCCGTTACGATCGTAACAAAAAGCTCATTCACCGTGATCCCTTTAAAATGGAACTTTTTGAAATGCATCCCATGTTTAGAAAATGGGAAGAAATCCTTAGGGAAAACATCATTAGCCTAGTTGGAAACAAAGATCATCCAAACGCATGCCTTGTGCAAATGATCTATTGTCTTATCCACCAAAGGCCATTTAATCTTGCCTATTACATGGTAAGGAGAATGGCTGGGGTATTCAAAGCTTCCAACATGGTACTCCCATATGGTATGCTCCTAACACGACTTTGTAAGTACGTTAGTGCATTGCAACCATCCCCCATCAACGATGACCATTACCTTTCCGATCACGTCATGGTACCCCTTACCAAACAACCATCTAAACGGTTCATGGTCAATGGAGAGAAACCCGAAGCCCTCTCGGACTCCTCGGCCGGAGAAGAAGAAGAAAAAGATAAGGAGGACATCGACCCCGTATCCAACATCAAATTGGACATTCTTGAATACCACGAACAACTTCCAACCATTCCAAACGAGACCGCGGAATACAAACAAATAAGAGGCATGATTCAAAACCTCGCTTACAATCTCACTAAGCCGTCAAAAAGAAAGAGGAAGAATTGACGAAAGAGAAAATAGGAATGTGCTTATTTTTATTTATCTTATGTTTGAATGATTTCTTTTTAGCATTGTTGGTTTATGGTATTTTGGATATTGTTTCTGGTGCTATATGATGGCTTGCTTGTTCTTATTGCTTGTTTTATAGACTTAATAATGTGCAAAACCTGCACATCTTTTCTGAATAGGTTCTGATCTGCAGATGCCGGATCCCTAGGAATAGCCTAGCCGGATCCCCTCCTTGAGGGAACCGTGGGATCCGTGTCAGCAGATAAGCAATACTGCATTTCCTACATCAAGATTGCTTTCTAGATAAACTTCACAGTAGCTAAGCATCTGTTTTAGAACCCAACTAAGTCTTATTCCATGATAAGAAAAAGCTTTGACTCACTAAAGGCTTACTTAAGATCTTAGTCTAAATACGTCTTGATTTACTAACACATCAAAAACCACCATATTTCCGCTCCATTACTCACAAGCCAAATTTTCATCTTTCAAAACACTTAAGTAGACAAATTAAACATTTTTAGAAAATTGTTTCAAGTCATTCTTATTTCAAAATGAGTCAAAAATTAGTTTTTCAATTCCTATAATTTTTAAGGATTTTTCAAATTTCATCACAAGTCTGATCACTAGGATCATTTATGACTTAACACCTCCAAAACACTTAGTGTTAACCTTGGATATCCATTGGTAGTCATCCTGTCCTATCCTCCTTCCACAAGAAACAATCATTAGCTACAAACACTTATTACTCATGATCATTCAAGTACCCTCTCATCCTAAAACACTTAGGTGAGCTGAAACACCCAAATCAAGATAGGCTTTAGCTTCTAGAAACCTCATTTCAAATCTGTCATAACTGCTGAGAGCCGGATCCCTAGGAATAGCCTAGACGGATCCCTCCAAGGAGGGAACCGTGGGATCCAGGTGACAGTATATGTCTAACATTGCTAACCCAAACACTCCATCTCATCCTAAATGAGTTCCTAGATCAGTGTAAACTCTGAGCATAAACTTTGTGCATGTTAATCATCACATTTCCAAGAACATTAATGGATTAAGTCTTAAAGGCAACCAAGCTCTTCCCTTATAAGCCATAGAACACCTTAGTTATCAAAACATCATTGCTTATGGTTGAGATTTTCAACAGCTAGAGACTTCAAAATTGAGTCAAAACCTCGAAACCCATTAATAATAATGATCTCACCTAAAATTCTGTCTGATAGCCGGATCCCTGGTCTTTAACCAGGCGGATCCCTGCTGAGAGGGATCCGCGGGATCCGTAGCTGCAGAAAGCATAAGTCAACTTCCATAATCGAATCACCTTTTTGTTTTTCTAAACCACTCTTAGAATTCATTTATTATCTTCCTAGAGATGATCAAAACCCCAAGAACATGTCTATTCCTCTAAGTAGTCATTAATTCAATCATCCTTTATAAACCAAACAACCTTAGGGGTAAAATCATCACTCTCAATCACATCCCTAAAATCAACAACTAAAGAAGTTCTTGCTTGTATCATCATCATGACTAAGGCTCCTAGTGCTAACTCATCCACTCAAAGACCACCCAAGAAAATTGCTAGAATCACACATGAAGTTTCCTCAACCGGATCTTCTTCGGGTAAGCCCACCAAAACTAGGATCTCTCCCACACTAAGAAAACCAATCAAACTAATTCACAAGAAGAGTGCTTCCACGAGGACTTCATCACATAATTCTACAAAACCCACCACACAATCATTTGAAAATCCTCAAACCACTTCACTTGAACCTCCACTTCAAGAAACTCAAAACCATGACAAAGAGTGCGATCATTGCAAACATGTGGAAAGAATGAAACATGAACTAGATGTATTAATACATGACCTACAAGCTCAAACTGAGAATAGTTAGGAAACCTTCCTCATCCTTAATCTTCAATAAGCTTTTAGTCGAATCTTAAGTTTGGATTAACTTATTAGCATTAATAGCATCTATTTGGCTAGTTCATTCTCTTAGTTTTTAGAGATTTAGTTGTGTATCTCTTTGTTTTATTGAATGAATACTTTTATGCCATGATTATTATGTGTGTTGTGCCTGTTATATTGTACTTTTATCTCATTCCCTCAAGTTGCACTCCTTGACATTTCTTCACTGCTGAAGAAACTGTAACAGATAGCCGGATCCCTTCCAGATAACTAGACGGATCCCTCCTTGAAGGGAACCGTGGGATCCGTGGTACAGAAGCACAGATTTCTACTAACTTGAGTCTCTTTTGCAGGAAATTATGCACTATACTCTTGTTTTTCTAACCTTTGTTTTGTAGATTTTCAAAATAACACATGAAGATTTTGACACCATTAAAGCTAGGGGAGCTTTGTGTCAAACAATATTGCAAAATCATTTGCAACTTAATCCAATTTTGGATTACACTTCATGGTACCCCATTGCAACTTTGCAATATTCGAGGGGGAGCACGTTTTCGTCACTTAGACGAATCATTTGCAAACTTAATTGCAAACACAAGTAGCTTATTTTACACTATGTCCTTGACGCCCTTTTTTCAAAGGGATGGACTCGTCAAGGGGGAGTTAAGACGAGTACCATTCCCGTCACTTGCTCTCATTACATCTTTTATATTTTTTCTTATAAAAATTGTGTTGGTTTCTTTTAACACTTTTTGTTTCGACAAAAAGGGGGAGAAGAAAGTAAAAACTACAAATTCAAACGTTTACGAATTTTAGCTTTTCCTTAAAATAATTTTATGTTTTGTCATCAACAAAAAGGGGGAGACTGTTAATACAAATAAGCCGTAAAAACGTTTATTTATATTTTACGATCTTCTAATGTTTTGTCGATAACAAAAGTAAAATCATATTAACGAAACAAATAAAATACGTAAATGGTTTGAACTAATAGTTTTCTAACATATTCACATTTTCACATAAAACACTAAAACAAGTATAAGTGATTTTATGATCTAGATATATATATGTACAACAACTAGTGTTTACATATTGAGTTAGCATATACTTAAACTAAGTATACTAAAATGGGTAAAAGCATGTAAATACTAAAATAAGGAAAAAACATGTAAATACTAAAATGGGTAGAAACTAGCAAATGGTATTGAACCATAACCCATGGTTTTATATATACCACTTATCTAAGTTCATTGTATCTAGAAAGAAAACCATGGATCAACCCATAACCCATGACCCATAACCAAAAATACCCATGGGCAAAGAGGAGCGTTCCACGGATCCCTAGCTTTGTGCTAGCCGGATCCCAAGTGGAAGGGATCCGTGGGATCCGGGGAAACAGTAGAGAATTTTCTCTATAAATAGAGAGCCATTTCTTCCTTACTTGTCATCCCTTTACACACATACTTCCCCCAAGTATTCTAACCCTCTAACCTCAGATCCAAGAGATCTATGTAGCTTTTCTTTTTTGTTTATGTGTGATCTTGTAGGTTCCTCTTAAAGGAAAGATCACCACATCTTGAAGACGTGCAAGCTCAAGTCCATGAGTTGCCATGCTTCGTCATCATCAAGACAACGAAGGTTCTCTTGTTGATAGTTCTTCCTTTCTCCATAGATGTTGGGTTGAAGGCATTAGTGAAGAATGCCGAAAGTGTCAAGATGGAAGCATTAGTGAAAGGTGTTTATCATCCGCGTCAAAGCATTAGTGAAGAATGCTTAAGGTGTCAAGATGAAGGCATTAGTGAAGGGTGCCAAGCGTTGTGTCAAAGGCATTAGTGAAGGATGCCGAAGAATCAAATCAAGTAGCATTTGGGAAGAATGCTTAGGTCGTATAATCGATGAGGTGCATCGTTATACATATAAGTGTTTATTTATTCACAAGGATGGTGATATCCTTGATGATGTTGTAACAAGGAGTAGATCTCCTTGAAAATAGGTGTTGTGTCGTGAAGGGTAGTAGTTCCTACCTAATGGAACTAGGTGCTTAGCCTAGTACCTAATAAAGGGTAGGCAACGTTGTGATAGGATTAGTTCTCCTAAGGTGTGAAAGAACTCGGTGGTTAGCCTAGCACCGTATAAAGGGTAGGCGACGTAGTGTTAGGTGTGGTTCGCCTTGGTGTGAAAGAACTCGGTATTTAGCTTTGTACCGAAAAAAGGTTAAGCGACGTTGTGAAGGCTTCTCCTCCATAAGGAGATTTGGTGTAGTGCTTACGAACTCTCGAGTAGGTGACTCGGGGAGTGGAGTAGGGCAAGGAAGGTGTCCTCGTAGCCGAACCACTATAAATAATTTGTGTCGTGGTGATGTGCTTCCTACTCTTTATCTTTCATTTTACGTTTATATATCTATCTATCAACGTCCAACATAAATAACCAAATAGATTGACATAAGTCGATCTAAATATTTAAAAAGGAGTTTTAAATTAGTAAAACTATTCAACCCCCCCTTCTAGTTTTCCACACACTATAACATCATTATTTTAACTTAAAACCATCTTTACCTAAAACTCCTAGTTTTCCTCAAGAACCCTAATTTTTAAATTGCCAATAAATCAAGAATTAGAAGTTACTTACTTGCACAAGATCAAGGCTAGGGTTTAACTCTTGAATTTGGAACCTTAAACATCATTAAAGATCATCAAAGCCTCCATATTTTTCCCTTTATTTTTCCTTTCTCTCGTCCCACCACAAACAGACAGACACAACTAGAAGTGTTTGGAATATGGTGGAGGATTTGCTAAGTTGGGTAAACGTTTTCCACTTTAGCATGAATAGTCCTTAATCCTCTTTCATCATAATTTGGCCACATTAAACTTTATATATCTTTAATATTTGGCCATTTATTTTAACCTTCAACTTAAACTTTTGACTAACCAGTCACATTTATCCTTTCAACACTTAAAATTCATAGCCAAACTATTACAAGCACTTTAATAATAAAATACCTAAAAATCGGTTTTTTTGTGTAACAAATTTACCCCTTTATTAAACTTTCGTTCCCGAAATCTATTCGCTTAACGTTTGCGACCATTCGTGAAACGTTTCCGCATCTTAAATTATCATTCTTACTTATCATGCCAAACACTTATTCTAACAATTGATACTTTTAACATGGACTTGTAACTATAACCATACCTTTCCGTAGGCACTCACCTTAAACCGCACTATTTCACACTTAGCTTCAACCACGTTTTAACTGTTTCTAATGACACTATGTCAGTCACACCATATTTTACCATAGCCAATCTATCATTTACCAAACTTTCCACTAAAACATCATGCTTTCTTTCATTTATTGTCTAAAATCTTCAACAATGTCGACATGTCACTTGGAAAATTCATTACATTGACTTGTCAAAGTTTGACTACCATTTCCACAAAATTTATCGATGCATTAATATGACTTAGCGTCAAAGACGGTCATTCTAGCATTTTACTCATTATCAAAGAAATTTCTTAATTCCCACTCAAAATTCTTAACACATTGACCGCTAATTTCTTTCCAATTGTACACAATAGCCTCCATTCTAAGCATCTACCTTATAGGTCTCTCACTTAATCTTAGCATCATCATGTATTTTCGTTCATACCTATCTTATTTCGTAACAAGGTCTAACTTAATTTAACTTTGTCTTTCCAACTCCTTAAATCGTACTCGAGTCACATCGAATACACATAAGCCTGATGATTTACAATTCTTTATTTGCACAAAAAGTCGTCCCAATCCATGTAAGTAAAAGATTATAAACTTATGGTTCGGTGACTTACAGTTTTTTATTTAAATAAAAATGCGTCTCAATTCATTTATATAAGAAGATTATGAATCATCCTTCTTATGTATTCCCGAAACAACTTTCATACTTATCTCAATTTCCTTCACCTTCCTATCATTTCATTTTAATCTTATCCATGCTATAAAATTCCCCCGTAAGGACTATAACACATGTCCAAAAGAACTAAAACACAATTCCAGAGAAATAAGCAATCCTTGCCGGTGAAGGCATTTAAAATCATCCTGGAGGATTTCTATAACACATTACGTAGAATTACTATAACACAATCTTGTAGGATTACTATAACACTCACTCGGAGCTATAACACATCCATTAGGATTTACTATAACACATCCCGGACTGATCTATAACATTTATGTTAGATCCAAGCTATTACGAATTTGACATATTTACACGTTTAGCTATTATTAATTTAACATATTTACACGTTTATCATTCATGTACTTTTATGATAAAGTACTTTTCCATTTTAAATTTCTTATGACTTACGCAATCACATCCTTTAATTCTTCTTCAGTCTTAGAAAAGGTCTTGTATGATACTTGTCGGTTTTATGTCTTATAATTTTATATGCATTTTCGCATTGTATTTTATCATTCACTCTTTAACCCTAAGTTGACCACATATTCAACGTTATGCCATAGCATCATAATAGTCTACTTGACTGTTTTACTCATATAAACCTCACATTTTGGTTTATTTTATAGCACTTTCCTTAATCTCATTTTTATCATTATACTTATTTTCAATATATCAACATGATTCTATTCACGTTTTTCAACTCTTCTAGCGCATTATATAGAATCATGTTTTTCAACTGTTCTAGCGCATTCTATATCACTTATGATTTCTAGCACAACTTTTCTTAAGCATCATTTCTATTCATGATAATTGTCCATATTTCGCTATCGCGATTCACCTATCTGTTTTCTATACAACATGATTTCATCACCCTTACACATAAGCAAGCACACTTCTCGACTTTATTCGCATATCAATATGTTTATATCAAAGTTTTTAATAGTTACTAAGTCGTCATGCCTTATAGCACATTATAGTCTAATCATTCGTTACTTTGCAAATAACGTAATTTAATTCAATTATGTGTTTCAATGCTTTATACTATAACATACTTCACTATCATCACTTGTTTTAACTTCCGCATTTAGGTATTTAAACTCAAATCATCCAATCTATATTGCAACATACCTTCATCGTACATTAGACATGAATTACTATTAGACCATATATTGATCATGAATCACATCATAAACCATATTAATTTAGTTCAATCATCTAACACTTCATATCACATAAATTTCTAGTCGTGCCTTTATATGCAATAGTACTATATCACACATCCTCATTCGCTTAGACAATTAATCAATTTTCATATACTTAGCATTTATACAATCACACAATCTTATACCCGATACTATCCAACAAGTGTCATGACACTATTAATCCAATTCAATTCATATGGTCTATGGTTTATAAAATAGGGCAAATCGCATAAAAAGGTACCCATATTATGTCCAATTTCAATTAAAGGTACTACTATTTTTTTTTTCTCAATTTAAGGTACCCAACTTTTTTTTTTGCTGATTTAGGTTTTTTTCTAACTTCCGTTAACCATTTCGTTAGTAAATTACAAGTTTGGTCCTTAAGTTTGTATAGGCATTTCATGTTTGGTCTATTTTCGTCCGTTTTTGTCTGTTTTTATACGTTTTTGTCCGTTTTCACATGTTTTTGTCCGTTTTACATATTTTCGTCCGTTTTTGCACGTTTTCGTCCGCTTTTACACGTTTTCGTCCGTTTTTACACGTTTTCCTCCGTTTTTGCACGTTTTCGCCTGTTTTTGTCTGTTTCTGTCTGTTTTTACACGTTTTCGTCCGTTTTTACACGTTTTCGTCCGTTTTTACACGTTTCCGTCCATTTTTATACGTTTTCGTCCGTTTTTGCACGTTTTTGTCTGTTTTCACACGTTTTCGTCTAGTTTTACACGTTTTTGTTCGTTTTTGCACGTTTTCGTCCGTGTTTACATGATTCCGTATGTTTTTGCACGTTTCTGTTTGTTTTTGTCCGTTTTTACACGTTTCTGTCTGTTTTAACACATTTTCGTCCGTTTTTGCACGATTTCGTCTGTTTTTGCAAGTTTTCGTCTATTTTTACACGTTTTCGTCCGTTTTTGCACGTTTTCGTCCGTGCAAAAACGGACGAAAACGTGCAAAAACGGACAAAAACGTGTAAAATCAGACGAAACATGTAAAAACGGAGGAAAATGTGTTAAAACAGACAGAAACATGTAAAAACGGACAAAAACGTGTAAAAACAAACAGAAACGTGCAAAAACATACGGAATCATGTAAAAACAGACAGAAACAGGCAAAAAACAGACGGAAACATGCAAAAACGGAGGAAAACGTGTAAAAATGGATGAAAACGTGTAAAAACGGACGAAAACGTGTAAAAGCGAACGAAAACGTGCAAAAACGGACGAAAATGTGTAAAACGGACGAGAACGTGTAAAAACGGACGAAAACGTATAAAAACGGACAAAAACAGACGAAAACGTATAAAAACGGACAAAAACGGACGAAAATAGACCAAACATGAAATGCCTATACAAACTTAAGGACCAAACTTGTAATTTGCTAACGAAATGGTTAACGGAAGTTAGAAAAAAACCTAAATCGGCACAAAAAAAAAGTTGAGTACCTTAAATTGAGGAAAAAAAAAAAAGTAGTACCTTTAATTGAAATTGGACATAAGATGAGTACCTTTTTATGCGATTTGCTCTATAAAATATATTTACAACAATCCAATCATGTCTAAATAATATCATTATTTCATTATCGCCGTACGCACTTAATCTAATTTATAACTAAGGCATATTATTTTCCGCACATCTTAATAAGTGGGCTCAAACATTTGTTTTCTCTTATTGGGGAGGTCTATAAAAATTACTCTCTCTCAATTAAGAGGTTAAAATAAATATGTCTCCAAACCACTTAACTTAAAAATAGCCCGTCTCGCTTGATTTTGTTATAACTTTATATTGATATCATTACATTTTGTTATAACTTGATATTTCAATTATCAGATTTAATAAGCCCAGTAACAATATACTTGTGGTTTAATCGGTTTTCAAATAACATAATACAACCATCTATTTTAGCATTATGTTACGAGAAAATCATTTGACTAGCCATTATATATATATATATTATATATATATATATTATAAGTCGTTTAAAACGACGTCGTACCGCTAACAGTATTATCTGTCAGCCCAAATAGTAGCCCACTATGCACCATGGCCCAGGTCCAGGAAGGTTTATTTAACTACAGTCCACACATATCATGCCTGACATGCCAAGAAAAAGGTACAGTACTAGTTTATATAATACGGAGTATTAAGTATAAAACAGTTTTATATAATACGGAGTATTAAGTATAAAACAGTTTTAAAGTAGTACATTTTTCTCAACATGACTAAAACTAATAGATTATTAGTACATTTTCCATAAACATAATGTAAATAGTTTTTAAAACCGGATATGATGCAATTATTTTTAAATTAAAATATCATATTCAATGATTATAAAACTGAGATAGTTGAAAAAAGGTTAAATATATGGTCACTATTTGCATTTAATTGGTCTTTTAATGAGAGGCTTAGATGCAATGACCTTTTTTCTTCTTTCAAAATATATGGGCACTGACGGAGTTGCTTTTCCTGAGGCGTTTTACCCAGGTTTGTAACATCAGAACTACACATTTTTCTTCTTTCAAAATGACCTTTGCATACCTTCTTTTCTAAAATGAAAAAAAAAAAAAAAAAAAAAAAAAAACGATTCAAGGAATATGCCGTGCCTGCAGTATGGAAAAATAAACTTTTACTGTGAGAATGGAAAGGTTTAGTGATGGGTGAAACGGGTACCTTTTTGAACAAGTTAAAATTGGTCGGAATATGTCACGTACGCACGTTGAATAACTTATGAACCATATTCTTTTAAGCTATTCCCTTTTTACTTAATATGTTCATAAGTAATTCCATATAACAAGATTTTAAAACAAGGATATTTCCATTTGACCCAAAATGGTAGCTTGGATACAATTACTGGAAGTCATTCACTCCTTGGCCTTTTGTTTAATACTTCTGATACTTGATGAAGTGACAATTTAGATATGTAGTATGTGATACATGTTTTTTTATTTATTTACAGAGATTCGATGTCAAGCAGAAGGAAATGATTGCTTCATTCAACACTCGAGTTGACGTTCTCATTCTTTTTGCAATGCCTATCCCAAGGACTCTTTGGTTTGTTGTAAGTCTGTGAATTGTATACGATGATTTTCGGTTACAAAGTTGCTTAAACTCTGTTTCTCGCTATGGTGATTGTAGCTTAAACTCTGAGCAGGTATATTCATAAATATAAAATGCTCCGCCGCAACGCGGTGGCATCGTAGCAATCCTTGTTTTGTTAATTGCAGCTAGCAAAGCATAAAAAGTAATAAAATTATTAAGCCTTGGAGTCATTTCTCATATAATAATTGTAGTCCTTATCAGCTTTCCATTCCTCGTTTTTGTCTTCCACACTCCTAGACAACAATAGGAATGTTATTAAAGCTATTTTTGTCGAACCTTTTCATTTTTGGGCACCTTCTATAATGCCCGAGAAAAACCAATCCACTTGGAACAAAGGGTCCCAAATGTTGTTCCACAAGAAACCCTTAAAACAAAGGGTGTTTGAGTTGTCCCTTTCTTTTTGGCTATTAGCACTTGCCCATTTGCCGAAAAGTTTTAGATCCATATTAAAAGTATTAGTCCTGTTGATCTAATTATTTATTACTCAAAAGCAAACTTTGCAAGTGATGATCTCCACTAGTTGAATGATACTTTAAGTTGATTTTTAGTGTCATATAGTCACATCATTCCTCCAAACGACCCTATTAAAAAAATAGGATTTAAATTATGGATTATGGCGTGTTTCGCGCTAGCAGCTACTTTATGTTATAAGCATTGTTTGCTTGAAAAAACTTATGATTGCTTACAAAAATAATCTTGAATAAGCTCTTAAAACTTAGATGCTACTTCAGTTAGCTTACAAAAATAAGCTCGAGCTTTGAACTCTTGCTCTAGCTCGAGTTTTCAGCACTTGCTCTAGCTCCACATCCAACATCAACAGAGTTAGACCGTTAGTTGCGTTAAACATACCCTGTGTTGATTGATTATATATATCTAGAATTTCTTGAGTTCAAATCTTAATGTTCTTCATTGATTGGTAAATTATTAAAGATGCTTCAGAACAAAGGCACATTAACTGATAAACCAATAATAAAATCTTGTAGAATTATGTATTTGAAGACAAACTTGGAAAAGCTAAGTTGAACCCATCATTACATGGTCTTGTTGGAGCCCAAAGGAGCCCATTAAAATGTGGTCATCCATTCAAGTTGGCATTATCCTTTTTAGTAATTTGTACTATGCTTTTTGTTCCTTTTTTGCTTTATATGAAGTGTTAAGTAGTTAACTTTATGCTTATATTTTATTAATCAATATACAATAATACTTCTTTTTCTTTAACCTTTACTTTTACTTCCAAAGGTACTTTGTGGGATTGATGATCTATATTGTATGAAATCTTATAATTAAATAGTTACTAATCCAACTTAAACCCATACTACCTTTTGAAGTTTTTCTCACTTTTCATAATGGGAAACCATGTTCTGAAGTTGAGACATTAGCTTTGTAAGTTCAACAAAATTAGTAGTTTGCATCTGATATTCCTGACTGTGGATGTGCATGCTTAAATATTAATGTGACATCTCATTTAGCATCACTAGTAAATTATGATTTTAAGGTTATACAATCAACTCAATGCACTCGACTTTAAGAATTACAATTAGTATCAAGACGATGATTGTTTCAAACGTATAATGATACTCTTTGGATATTGCTTGTGATTTTGTGATCTATTTCAGCATATGCAAAGTCCTCGTGAGAACGTCAAGTATTTGTTGGTTTTATGGATATAAATTAGTAGACGTGAGTTAGGATCGAACTCGAGACTATGAGATTGCACACTTTACGTATGAGAATTTAAAGTTAATAATTAAATATAAATGTTATATTTATTTATTTATTAAACGAAATAACTAACGGACGTTAAGTAATTAATGTAATGGACTAACGGGCGTTAAAGGTATTTGGAAAATGACTAAATTTCAAAAGTTGGGAAGTTTCCGGAATCCCTTGGGGATGCCTACCAACGATCGGCCAAGGAGAAAAGGAAACAAAGCCAAACTTGTTCACCAAGTTAGTTGGGTATATATACAAGGCTTAGGGTCTTGATTTTGCATCTCTTGTATTCATTAAGCTAAACCTAAAACTTTGTTTGTGTGTTTTCTTAATACAAACCGATCGTACATCCCTTTAGGGTGTCGATCTTCAACCTTTTCCACACCAAGTTATTTGTTTGATAAAAACTAGCATTACTTTAATTCGGTTTAGTACGTGTGTACAAGAACATAGTAATAACACACCATTGTTATTATCTTGGATTGAATTACAAAACGGTAAGGGGTAATTCACATAATCCTAACTAAATCAAATTAGGGTTCATCCGTTGCTAGTTTGTGGATTTGATTCTTGTTCGGCTAGAATCAAGAAAATGTACGCATATTCTTTTATGTTAATTAATTGTTCATTAATAAATCCTATACGCTTCCGCATGATTACTTTGATGTTTGTGATTATTTATTTGATTGTCATGTTATATAATTTCAACAGTGGCATCACGAGTCATTGGTTTTTAATGAGTAATTAATTACATAAACGCGTAATAAAACAAATAATTGTATGTTGTTTGGTATGTTAATCTAGGGTTTATGTTTATTATTGTTTGGTCGATTTTTTTTATAAATTGGGGCGTACCCCTATTTTCTTTTAAGTCGACACATATAAAATTTTTTAGGGTTTTGAAAATTGTTTGCTAACCTTATTAAAACCTAGAATTAATATATTGATTACGTGATTAATTCGTGAATAATTTGTTATGTGTCATGGAATTTTTATATGCGATCTTGTGACTTATTTGTATAAATTGTTATGATATCCATGATTATACATGCATGTTAGTCATGGATAAGTTGCTTTGATAATTGTTTAATTGTTGAGACATATTTAATTACGATAAATCTTGAATTGGGGAAGTCTCCAATTATGTATATTAATGAATCAACTATGTGCAATTTGGTATATCATTAATTATGGGTTTACGCAATCGATTCGTCGATGTATGTGGCTCACTCTCAATTGAGAGAGTGAAAGCCCTAATTAATATATACATTAATTTAACCTAGATATTGATTATTAATAGGGTTTTATCGAATAAGTTGCATGTGGCTACTTGTTTACACGTATAAATTGTTTATTATTTGCGCATTGTTTTTTAGTAGTTTATTTTTTATTTGTTACTTGTTTGTTTATTATGTTAGACAGTTTTAAGCAAAGGGTAATTTTGAATAGAAAAATAATACGGACTAAACAATGGCGAAATTTGATTTGTTTTGGAAGAGTTAAGTTTTCAATAGTTTAATTGATTGGTGACTTTGGTACAAATGGTCTGAACGGCTCACCCAATAGAATGAACTATAAAGGGGTTAATAAAGAAGTGCGCACAGTCACACTGAAAGGATGTCTTTGGTTATGCTTTGCGCTTACCTGGTCCTCTGCCCCCTGTAAGTTCGAATGGAGCTACTTAGTAAGCCATAAAATGTGCAAGCTCATCTTAAGGGCGAATTAGTTTTAATTCCATGCGCCACTTCTGTGGTAATTACCCGAAACACTAAGTGTTTACACTTATGCAAAAGTACGGTATAATGGACGATAATTATCACTAAATTCCTTGATTGGTGAACCCAATACCTCAATCAAAACTTTGATAATTTGATCTTTATGAATTGGTAATAAAAAGTTTTTTTTATTAAATTTATGCTACAAGATGAATGCATGACATCTTTGTACATATTTGATTTGACCACATAAAATCAAAACTAGTACCCTTTTAAATTAAGTTATATGCCATCTAATTAAAAGGAACACTTGAAGTTGCAATTTATGTCATGAGAGTACTTGGCTAGATTGTAATGGAGAGGTAAATCTCTATGTAAAGTCAGACCTTACATGGACATATTGCAGTTCTTTAAGTTAGACACTTAAATTGAGTAGGAAGTGAGACCTGGACTCAATGGCATAAGATGGAATGAAACATGTTTATATTTGCAATAGCGTTGGAAAATATAAATCCCATAATGATCTAGGAATTGGAAATTGTTTGCCAATTATTGTTCGACAGATTACCCTATTATGTGCTTTCGTTACTAGCAGATCAACTGATGTAATGGAACTACGATAATTTGGATCCTAGTTTTCGAGAAAATTCTATGGTTATATGAATATTACCTTGGGTATTTTATTTTCTTGAAAAGTTTAATTATCGAAAATACTAAAATTGAATTTTGCTAATTCTTTAAATGTATTAATGCAACATTAAACCGTAAACGTAGGTTATTCCTGTATTGGTAAATTGATCTACACCTGTAAGGGTTTTTTAGTAGAGTCAACCTTACTAAAAGAATGAACCTAGTCCTCTTTTCATGAGAAAGAGTCAGATTCAATCCTATTCCTTTTCATGAATGAAGAAAGGTATGATAAGACAATTAGAATTGTCTAAATTCTAAATACATAACTCGTAAGCAAATTTTAATAGTTAAGAAAATTGCATATGTTTTCTGAGTTATTTAATTAGAAGCTAGACTAATTACTGTATAATTGGTAAAAGACAAACTAGCATATTTTATCTAGTTGTTGTGCTTTGACCATTTAAAAGTACTACTTACAATTGTTGGAATAGTAGAACTATTAAGAAAGAAATTGCATGCCCAATTTTTCAAGTTAATAGCATTGATGGATAATACATCACCTACATAGTAGAATACATTTTTTTTAAGTACATAAGTAATTGTTATGTATGGACTTTCTCAAAGGTGTAGGGAAGTAAATAGAACACTATTTTCTTTCACTGGTTAATGCAACACTTACAATGTTGTCAAATCCAGTGGGAGTATTTTGTTCTTATTACTGAATAAGGAATTAATGTAATGATCTCTTATTCAGTGGGAGTTACAAGCTTTGTCATCTTGGTAGTAACCCAGATCATCTCTAGAATGTCTTAAGATAATTACTTTCCACTTGTAGACACTTATGTTTTCAAGGATAGTCATGTACGTTTCCTTATTAGACAATGAAGTGGTTCTACATCTACTAGTTATGCTAATATCAATGACACAATCATATTGATCACATAAACAAACATATGTCGTGTTGTTTATCTGCTACATGATGTTGTTCCATGTACAAGTGGGAGAAATCTATATTGTGTGCAAGGTACAACATATAAGTATATGATTTAATGGATTCTCTTGACTGCAAGGTAAGAGACTAACATTCTAATATAACTTGTACATATCTAATTCAAGAAACACTTGGTGTTGCAATTTACGTCATGTGAGAACTTGGCGAGATTGCAACAACAAAGTAAATCTCTATGTGAAGTCAGACCTTGCATGGACATATTTGCAGTTTCTAAAATTAGACAAGTATTTAGAATATGTGTCAAGATGATAGATATAAGACTACTTCAAATTAAATATTTATGTATTATTAGAATGACATAAAATTAAATGAAGTAATCTAATTCTACTTCAATTTGTTTATTTATGTATTTTGGAATGACATAAATGAAAAATAATGTAGTCCTACATTATTGTGAAGTAAATAAATTAACTTGAAATTACTATTGAAACCAAGAGTTGTGTTCATAATTACTTTAGTTAAACATGTTTATGATTCATTGTAAAGACATAAACATAAAGTCTTTTAAGACTTATAATAAAGTAAGACGTTAACTTGTTATGTTTTTAATTAAGACATATACAAGAAGTCATTGAGTTGATCAATGATTTATAACGTATAATGGGATTATAACAGTTTATGTTTTTTTTTTATAAGACATGGATATGAAGTAACTTGGTTAAAGAGTACTTGTGTTATAAAGCATGCAATTGGCTTGAAAAGTCTATTATACCATTAAGTTGACTTGGTTGGTAAATAGGTAAGCCAAAAAGGAATATGTTTATCTTATATATTGTTAGATTGTCTTACAATATTAATTCTAATGAATACCACAAGTTGATGGTATGTTCAGTTAGGAGAGTCAAACTCTATTTGATTTGTTTGATTCATGATAACCATAACTTCTTTATTAAAAAGTAATAAGGTTAGAAAATTGAGTATGGATTGAATATACTCAATATGACTCCAACCTAGAAGATTGTTAAAACACCATTTCATTATGGAATGTGATGAATCACATTAAGTTTTAAAAATTGAAGATTCTGAATTTGTTAAACTACGTATGAATAGGTTATTAACAAACTAAAGTCAGGAATTATCAATGTGTATTTGTAATATCCCAAAAAGAGAACAATATAGTTTTGCTCTAACTGCTAAGTATATATAGATAGTCTATATATTACAAAAGGCAAGTGGGAGTTTTTCTATCTTGAAAGATAAAATTACAAGATACATAATCTTCTAAAACACACTAGTAAATATCATGATGAGGTTAGACATGTAAATGATAGACCTCAAGATGATGGAATTTTCATTCATAAATCTGCAAGGATATCTCAGATATTTGACTTATATGCTGAGAAGAACATGAGTTACAAGATTATAGTAAACCTGATAATCATTATGATGGATTACCAAATATTGAATTGGGTAAATTACTCATACTATGAATGTTAAAGATGTTGTCCATAAAGATAATCAATTTTGGAAATTTGGTTTATCTTAATAGTTAGACTAGAGAATGGAAATAAGTTTCTTCAAAGAGATGAAAAACCCTAGTGGTTTGAATTTCTATGTAGAAATCATATGGACAATATTGTACACATATTTAATGCATGTTTTATGACAAGATTATTAATCATACTTAAGCAATTAATTATGATTGAATATTCTTTTCTAAACACATTAAATATATAAAGATGATAATGGTCATACTTGTTTTCATTAATATGAAATATGACAATGGAATATCAAAACTCTTTCTTGAGAAATTACTTGAGCGAGGACGGTAAGTAATCGAAAGGTTTTTTGAGTTCATATATATATAATCTTTGGAAGTGTACGAAGTGCAATAATTCATGAATGGATAAATGCATGCATCTATAAAATTATTCTTGTGTTTAATTATTAAATTATAGTTTTGATTTATAATTGAAATAAGATAAATTTTAAGTATTCCTGAAAGCTAGTGGGAGTATTATGTTAAGGTTTTTAAATCTTATATGTTGTATAACATATAGGAAGTAACATTCCTTGTAAGCTAAATGTTAAGTCGTAGATTGGAATAAAACTTCACTTGAAAGATTTAAGAATTAAAACATATAACCTTGGAATATATGTTTATTATTAATAAACATGTGCAGTAAAATAAATGATTCTAATAAAACATGATATATCATTTGGGAAATTGATAAATATCTTTTGACAAGATAGAACGTGAATGAATTCTAAGGTTGACCTGTAGATTCATCATGTACATCATGTTGTGTATTAAAATTGTTGTATCATTCTTGAATAAGAAGTGATTTGACAACATTGATATCTAACTAAAAGTTATTAGATAACTTGTGTAATGGATATTCTAAAAGAATTACATCCTCAGTCTGGAATTGCTCCTAGATTCTATGGATGAACAATATGTCAAATATTGTGCAAATTGTCATCAGCTTTAAACTTGAAAGTTAGGAAAGCATAAAACATTACACAATAAGATATTAAAGTTTACGGAGTTTTAATGAGCACATTGTTGTTTGTATACAATGATGCTGATTTAATTGAGATGACACTCAATACTAGTCATGGTGGGATTTCATCCTTGTAAATGGTCATGTGAAATAGTTATGCTACTAAGAGCAAAATTGCATTATACATTAAAAGAATAAGAATACTTTAAACTTTAAAATGTTTGAAAGTTTAAATTGTCATAAATTGATGATAGAGGATGTCACACACTTTATGAATTATTATGTGGATTGTTGAATGCACACATACAAGGACTTCATTAATTGAATTCTTGAAATAAGTATTCTCAAAATTACGATAGATCAAGTTGGTTGATTTATGCCTTGTCAACAAGTATGATTGTCATTACTTGAGGCATAATTCATCAACTGGAATTTTCATGCATTGATCTATTTGGTATTTGGATAAGGGATGTTAAACAATTGTTATAATAAATCAAGTACTTGGTATGTTTGATTTTATAATATATTGTATCCTATATTTGCATGTTTAATCCGTAAATAAATTTATTTATTCTAAATCGTCCGTTGTCAATTAATGATATGGGAGTATCATTAAACTAAGACAAATCTGAGAGAAATGGTAGAATATACTTGAAAGTATATTGATGAGAATGCATACCAATTTCAGATGATATTCAATGAATTGAATATAGGACTTATCCCAACTACATAATTTACTTTGTGGATATTGTTATAAGTAAATTATGAATAGTTATCCTCAGACTTGAGATACCAGATAAGTGTCATGAATGTAGTGCACGTCTGTGGAACAACTTAACGCTATACGTAACTGGTAGTCATAAGGGTTGTTTCCTGAAGTGTTGCAAAGTTCGTGGGTTATTCTCGTTGTCAAGATAGAATTTGTTCCTTCAAATTTATTTGGAGTTTAATACAGTTGGGCCCCTCGTAAGGTTGACAAGATGTTTGCATGGCCATGCCCAAAGTTCTCCCCTGAATATGTTCAGAAGATTTGGTAATCTTGTTCAATCACTAATAACGAGAAACAGAATGGTTGAATAAAGAATGACTTAATTTCATATCTTTATTTAACATGGTATTAGAAACAAAAGGATAATAATAATGAGAAATCATTAAAAGGTTTTCCAGGAGCCTTGCTCGAGTTGTACTAGAGGCATCGAAGTGTTGCTAGACGCTAACCGAATGTGATCACTCTATTAAGATATATCCAAGTGGGAGCTGTTGGTTTTATGGATATAAATTAGTAGACGTGAGTTAGGATCGAACTCGAGACTATGGGATTGCACACTTTACGTATGAGAATTTAAAGTTAATAATTAAATATAAATGTTATATTTATTTATTTATTAAACGAAATAACTAACGGACGTTAAGTAATTAATGTAATGGACTAACGGGCGTTAAAGGTATTTGGAAAAGGACTAAATTTCAAAAGTTGGGAAGTTTCCGGAATCCCTTGGGGATGCCTACCAACGATCGGCCAAGGAGAAAAGGAAACAAAGCCAAACTTGTTCACCAAGTTAGTTGGGTATATATACAAGGCTTAGGGTCTTGATTTTGCATCTCTTGTATTCATTAAGCTAAACCTAAAACTTTGTTTGTGTGTTTTCTTAATACAAACCGATCGTACATCCCTTTAGGGTGTCGATCTTCAACCTTTTCCACACCAAGTTATTTGTTTGATAAAAACTAGTATTACTTTAATTCGGTTTAGTACGTGTGTACAAGAACATAGTAATAACACACTATTGTTATTATCTTGGATTGAATTACAAAACGGTAAGGGGTAATTCACATAATCCTAACTAAATCAAATTAGGGTTCATCCGTTGCTAGTTTGTGGATTTGATTCTTATTCGGCTAGAATCAAGAAAAGGTACGCATATTTCTTTTATGTTAATTAATTGTTCATTAATAAATCTTATACGCTTCCGCATGATTACTTTGATGTTTGTGATTATTTATTTGATTGTCATGTTATATAATTCCAACAATATTATAGTTGGAAGATGATGTCATTTCGTCCCAAATCGCTAGTGAATCAGAATTGTGAGCTCCTTAATCTTAGATCTATCTAGATGAGTGGATGACTAGATTACTATTAAGTTTCTCTAATTATTTAACTAGTTGTGCACTGAAGTTAGTTTGCTTTAAGGTTTTCTTCAAGAGATAAACCTTTTTTTTAAGATCATCTACACCTATCACTGATTAAAATAGCCATGAAAATATCAAATCACCTTTTTTTACACATATGATATCCTTAAATCTTTACAGAATCACATTTGATCACACAATCTAGCGAGTTGGCCACGTTGAACCTTATGAATATGGCAAAACATATGTCCCCATATGGTCTTCCCTTTAGGAGAAATCACAAGCTCATTTGGTCCCATCTCATCCAATTAACTAACTTTCCAATGATATAAATTTCATGTTTCACTTCATTCAAATGCATAAATCGCCATGGAGACTCAATACCGGCACAAAAGCAATAACTCCGGCGACAACTTCACATTCCAAACAATGTCACCCGACATCCAAATGGACAATGAATTAGCCGACCATTTGTTCTCAAACGGAAAATTCCTCCTTCACACTTTCCCTATTCAAACAAAAAGCTTAACAAGTTGTACTTTTTCAAGATCATATAGTGTTAGTAGTAAAGATTCACTTGTGTCTTCGCGGAGCAATAGTACAAACAGTCGTAGCAGCAGTAGTAGCAGTTGCAGCAGCGCAAGAACAAGTACTAGCGATGCTTCCACCCCAAGAGTAGCCATGAAAACCAACATCTTTCCTGAAAAGGGAAGTTGGAGCCCGGTTCATTATAGTAATAATTATCAATTTCCTGCTCAAAGGTTGCAGTTTATGGCTCCAGTTCCTGTACTAAACCGACGTACTTCCCAAAAAAGGAAAGGTGAAGACGAGAAGCGAAAAGGGTCACCAAAGAATAAGATTTGTAACAAGAAAAAAGGGTTCTGCCAGATATTTTTCCGATGGCTTGCGTCGACATGTAAAGAATGCCATGCTATGGAGCCTTCCAAGAAAGCGTTTTAACTATGGTTTTTTTTTCTCTGTTTTTCGTAACTTTTTTCCATCAAATTTTGCTAATTTGATGGTGGTAATGTATCTTTTTGTGATAAAGTTCACGAAGTTACTTTTTTTAAGAAAGACAAACATGTAAAAGATAAAATCAGCTACAAAATATTGCAGAAAACAAAGATCACTGTTTTTACTTAGCTTTTTTTCTTCTTTTTTTGCTAATTTGATGGTGGAATTCTGTCTTTTTGTCCAGAACTTGACTACTCTATCGATTCAAGAAACATAGACAGGTAAAAGATCGAAAACAACTATAAAATATTGCTGAAAACAAAGATTACTAAAAGTTTCCATCCAAGATTCATAACAAACTGATCACATAAACATTTGATCACTCCAAGAAGTTCTCCATGACATCGGTGTACATGGCTGGCTCGTGTTTCTCATGATTCAAACTCTGACCACCATCGGCCTTGCCATCAATTCCTTCTGTAAGTGCATTGAAGAAGCTCAACCCATTAGGCCATTTGATGTCATTTTCAACATGGTCATGCCCCATCATGTTATTCATTTGTGGTTCGGATGAATGAGGATGTAGGAACATGTGTGTCTCATCTTTAGGTCCGTACCCGAGTCTTGTCGGGTTCTGGAAATTTGGTGATTGCATTCGGTTCTGTGCAGCCCAGTTGTACGGAGGAGGCTGGTGAATCGGGCCTGTTGGTTGCTTTAACGGGATCCCCGTTGAAGAAGGTGATGAAGCAGATGCAAATAACTGAGATAAGTAGAAGCCTGATTGGTAGCCGAGTGATTCAAATGTGTGTCTCATTCTAAGCACAAAATGAAGGTCTTCAGGTACCTAATCACTCATTAACACCTCAAAATAAGGTTTCCGTGGTCCATAAAGTAATCACAAGCCGTTTTCAGCCACTTAAAGAAAAACATAGAACAATAAACGATACTCACAATCTTGCACGAACCAAGTTGCAAGAGGCCATGACCAGCTTGAATCACAGCTATAGTCTAGCGAATCAAAAAATGACATAATTTATCAAAAGGTATGATCAAATGATAAAAAAGAAATGAACTTGCAAAAATCTTGATTAAAAAATGAGCTTTTACCTGAATTCCAGAATCAAACTGTTCATTCCATTCTGTTGGAAGCTGCAAAATCAGCAATTAATGAGGTCCAATTATTGAACACTGATTTCTAGTTCAGTGAAGTAAGTAAACTAAATGAAATTAATGAGTTTCAATTATTGATGAAAACAGTAAAGTTTGTGTTCTTGAGAAGCATACAGCATCAAAAGAACTTTGCCAATAATTAGATATGCTTTGATCACATTCTGATGGTTCCTTAAACACCCATTTGTGACACTTATCAGAAGCAACTTTTCCCATTAATCTGCACCACAATAAATACAACCATCATCAAAAAACAAACAAGGCCGATCGTGTCAAACGGGTATGCACTTAGTGTTAAATTTTCAAATATAATTAATATTTTTTTACACCGCCGATGGTGCTTAAAAGCCAAGGTATGCACGTGTGTATCTTCTGCCTCAAGTATGCCCGCGCTCCCGGTCTAAGATCAAAAATGCTTATATGTTGATTAAAACTGCTAATTTTACACATTAGATAAATAATCACAAATTCCCTAATAACAATTTATATGTCATATCAACACCTAATAACATGATAAACAATGCTAACTACCCCTAGAAAATCTTCTTTTTGGGACTATAGTGTTCTTAACTAGAAATTAAAAATAAACACCTACCAAGTACCCACCCTTCTCCATAATTATATAGCTGAATTGACATTTTGCTGAAAGCTTTTCTAACAAGATCTTCTCCTCCATCTATTTCTTCTAAACAATCCGTCATTCGTCCTCTGCAAAATCCATCTTCCCACATCAACATCCTGCAATAAACCATCACAGATTAACAAAATAAAACACACAGAAAAAAAAGGTGTAACTTATAAGCACATAATCAGCTAACTGAAAACTGCTTATTTTAGTATAGGGGTAAACTGGTAATTTTTAAACAACTAATTGTAATATGAAATTAACACTCTATTTCTCATACATATACTCAAAAGTGGTTAGTAATAAAAGAACATGCAATTAGCATATAAACCATCACAAATTGATTAAAAAAAAAAAATACACATAATCAGCAAACTTTTTTTGAACTTACATAATCAGCTAGCTGAAAACAACTTACTTTCAGTATAGGGGTAAAATAGTAATTTTGAAAAAGCTAGTTTTACTCTGAAGTAAACACAAACTCCTTTCATACTAGGTGGTTACTAATTAAAGGAAGTGTAATAATAATGTTTTTTTTTTAATAACATAATGTTCGAATCTGTTTAGAGGATGTTTTGGAACTGCTTATATGCTATAATCTACTAAAATAAGCAGTTCTGCAAACACTCAAAACTGCTTAACTGCAATAAGCAATCCCAAGCACCCTCTTAACATCTAATTATAGAAACATTACAAGAACTTACAAGCTACCAACATCATCACCAACTTTACATCCATTACCTCCTCTAACTCTCCTGAAAAAACACCAAAACACAAAACCAACATCAAAAAACACAATCTTTGTAACAAATATCCTTAAATTCACAAGTTTTAAAAATAGAAAGTTTACGGCCTAGGACGAATAGTCCAAAAAACAGAGTAAGTCCAGTCAGAATTAAAACAAACACTTCTTAAAGCTTCATGAAGGGCCATCATTCCAACTGCTTCTTTGTTTCTATCAACTGAACCTGTCCCCACCATTTTGTTACTACTACTTTTTTTAGCAAGATTTGCAAAGGTGATGAAAACTAAGTATACTACTAGTTGATCATTTAGCTCATACCCATGTTTTAAATTTTTATAAAACTTTGGTTTAAACGAGTATAAAAAGGAGTGTAAAATGGAGTGTGTTATTATGCCATGGTTGATGAAAGGCGGTGAGAGTTTATTATTTGGAAGTAAAATGAGTTTGGTTGTTCACCTTTAACTTTAACTACCACACTATAATTATTTATTTATGTTGTGGGTTAATTTCATTGATTAACTCACCAAATTCATGAATATCTTTAAATGATAATGATATTTTACCTTACTCAAGTATTTAATTACATTAATTTGTTTTGTCGTTATTACTTATGAGATATGATTTGTACGTGACGAGTAATGTTGCATTGTTTATTTATGTCGCGTAGGTTTTTTTGTGTATGTTAAGTTGGATGTACTATTTGAGCGTGTTTTGGTAGTTTATTATTGTAGAAATTTGTATCGTGTGTGATTGGTGTGTTCATTTTCCATAATGTTTGATTGTCTGATATTATTTATCGTCTTATATAGTAGTTACTTATATCGGTTTTTAGTCATAAGCAATCGGAAAATAAAAGTTTCACTTTTCTTACGCTAAAAAGACAAGAATTTAGGCGTTTTAAAAAATAATTTATGCATGACAATCATCATTGTTTTGACAAGTTTACATTCCATTAAAATACATTAATAAAATAGTAGAGTGTAGCCGTCACTCAAAAGGTGCACAGTTTAAAGGTTTTTTCGTCAATTTAAATTGGAGACAACACTGAGTGTAAAATCATTTAAATCAAGTTTGTAATATGCAAAGTATTTAATATGGTGTACAAAATTAACTACGGTAGTTTTAAGTTATCGATTTTTGTAACCGTTTAATGAGTAATACAAGAGAAGGGTAATTGCCATGTATTCGGCTCACTTAATACCATTTGAGTGTCAATTATATTCGGTTTTTCATATATTTTTTTCTTAGTTGCGTCGTTTTTTCTTCTTACTTGCCATTTATCTAACACGTCCTAAAATCCTACTTAACCAATTTCTTTTCCCTTTTATGCAACATGAAAATTCCCACTTTTTCAACAACAAAAAGAGTGACAAGTGAGGTCCCAAAATGGTATAATTTGAGGTTGTTTGGATAGAGTAGAAATGACTTTATCAATGTCACAATCCTTGACCAAACACACCCCTAAAAGGTATAGTGGAAGGTTTGTTAAGGACATCATAGGTTAGGCAAATAGAATCTTTACCGGTCAAAAGGCATGAGGGGATTTTGAAGGTTAGATTTGGGATGGTTATTTTATTAGAGTATGGGTTTAATAATATAATTATCAATTAATTAATGGGTTATTATTATACTTAGATGAACTTTATTTGTAAGGGTTTTTCTATCATGTGCTCCGGGGCACATGTTAAGCACACCAAAAGAATGGCGGGACTTACGAAAAAGGACGTCCGGACTCACATATTTTATTTAAAAAGTGTATTTTTTGTGGGTCCGGAAGTCCTTTTTCATGAGTTCCGCCGTCCTTTTGGTGTGCTTAACATGTGCTCCAGAAAAACTCTATTTGTAAAGGGTGCAAAAAAAATATACCTTAGGATCTCAACACTGATGCTACCTGCTTATTTTTTGTGTATTGAATACTAGTACATGTCTGGTACATGAGATTATGCTATTTTTAAAAAAAATAAGTTTTAAAAATAATCTTTGTTTGGCAGACATAAATTATAAGATATTATTAAAAATATAATCTTTCATAATCTCTTAGAATAAAATGTTACTTCATGTAACTTATAAAAAAAATCCATCCGTCTCATATTAAATGTCCAGTTTGAATTTTCTAAGTCTTTCTTTCTTAACTTTGACCATAAATATTTTTGGTTATATTATATTAGAGGTGGCAAAACGGGCGGGCACGGGCTACGGGCCAAACGGGCTATGGGCCAAATGGGCGCGGGCTAAACGGGCACGAGCTAAACGGGCATGGGCAAAACGGGCTCATGTTATACGAATCGCTTTTAAAAAGACCCAAAACGATGAAATAAATTTCTCGAACGTAACACCTCCTTTATATTTAAAAAATTAAATATAAATTTTTCTTTAAAAACAATCTAATGTTCGAGAAAAACATGTGCCCATTATGCCCATTTAACTTCTAAATGGGCAATACATGCCCATTTCAAAAAAAAAGAGGGGGCCCAAATGTGCCCAAATCTTTTAAAAGTTTGCCCATTTTGCCCATTTTTGAGATTTTGGACACAAATTGCCAGCTCTATATTATATAATATTTGATGCAAAATATATGAATAGATTGAGTTTTAAATGTATTTCCACTACATATTATTTTTATCTAATTTTTGTCAAACATAACATTTATGACATATGAACTTTTCCATATTTTAGCAAATATGTGACATACGAGAAAAGGCAGAAAACACAACTTCTTTGTTCATTTCATTATGGTTAAGCTAACATTAGTTTGATTTTTCAAATTATAATGCAAAATTTAGATGTTAAAACTATCTGAATAGACACATGTACCAATCCATCATCTAAGTTTGTTGCATATCTTCTACAAACATCTTCCAAGGTTTACTCATGTAAAACGAGTTTTTAACTTAAATGTACTTAATTTAATAAGTGTATTCCATAAATGATTCTGGTCATTTTTATATTCATCACTAAAATATGTAACCATTGAGTTTTGAACATTAATGGGGCGTTTGGGATTGCTTATTTAAAATAATTGTTTTTAAAATAGATAATCAGATAATCAGTTTTTGCAAAACGGGATTCTGAAATATTGTACACAGTAATCAAATAATCAATTTTTCTTGGTTTTGGGATTTGAACAAGAATAGAATTTTCTGCGTTAAAGATGTTCGTAAATTGTTGGACGAGTCTTTTCTTCCTAAGGAGGCTACGGCTACGAGATGGATCAAATTTGTTCCAATTAAAATTAATTTTTTTGCATGGAAGGTCTCTCTTGATAGCTTGTCTACAAGGGTGAATATGATGCATAGAGGTATTTATGTCTCTTCTTTGTCTTGCCCAATTTGTTCCTCGCATTTTGAAGATACGTCGCACCTTTTGTTTAGCTGCACCATGGCTGCTGAAGTCACTCGTCTTGTATGTCGTTGGTGGGATTTAGTTTGGTCGCCTCTTGGTTCTTACTCCGAATGGCTATCGTGGTTCAATTCCATCAGTTTGGGATCTAATTTAAAATCTATGTTGGAAGGAGTTTTATTTGTTACTTGGTGGTGCTTATGGAACTTCAAGAATAGATTGCTCTTTGCGGCTCAAAAGCCTCGGAAGGATGTGATTTTTGATGATATAGTAGCGCTTTATTTTAGTTGGTGTAATGCTAGATGTAGAAATTTCTTCTTCTTGGGATAGTTGGCTTCAACATCCTTCTTTGATTTCTTTGTAATTTTAGCTCTTTGCTAGCTTTTCAATAAAGTTTCCGTTTAAAAAAAATATATATTTGAAACTTAACGTGTAAGAAGAAAAAAAAAACATTCATATTATGATATATGATAAACTTTGTAGGTAAACATACACTCCAACAATTATTCTTTTTTTCATAAAACTTGAGATACGTATTATCTATACTATATTATATAGCATTTGAAACTTTTTAAATAAGAAAGTCTTAAAATTTTCAACCAACATATTTACTTATTATGAAATTGTGTTGGTTACAACATAATAGCATTAATTACAACATTTTAAAACATATTTTAACTCATGTTTTTTCAACAAAAGAAGAAAAAAATCCCATAACTATCCTATTAATTCTTGCATTTAGAGCCCTTTGGTGTCATAACTCAAGTTATCGCATAACTCAGCGTCACGTCAGCGCCATATCAGCTTTAACATTTTAACATTAACTCACAAAAAACACCATTATCATAACTCAACCATAACTCAATATTTTGGGCTCCGCTTTTCTTTAAAAAATAAAATCTACAAATTTAACCCCTAAAATAAAACTAGGGTCATTTGCATATATATCTCTCAAAAGATGCAAAATTGCATATATATCCTTTGCATGCATAAAAACCATTGTACTATATGCATCAAAAACTTGTAAGAAGGATATATATGAAATTATTCACCTTTGGAGGGATATAAATGCAATTCCCCCATAAAACGAATACTTCATTTAATAACATAACATAACATTAAAACTTAAACGTTACAATACGAATTTAAAAAAAATTACAACGAACAAAAAAAAATACAAATTAATAAAAACATGACATAAATGAAACTACAACATGGAAATTACGAAAAAACAATTACATCTACTGTCGAGGTTGCAAATTATATTTTTTTGATGATTTTGTCCTTTTCATTGTCAATCCAAAATGCAACGTTTGGATCCTTGCCGGCAGCGTCAATCATCAGATAATTCATCTATTCCAACTTTTGTATCGTTTGATCTTTTTCTTTAGCCGCACGATATGCTTCTTAGGACGCTTCCCGTTTGACACGATACTCGGATGTCATAACGTCCAAGAATTGGCTTGACGAGCTTGTTCCCCCGGTAGCCGTCCCCCATGTACTCGTGGTTGTCTCGGATTTAGCTTTCTTAGAAGCACGTTTTTTTGCCCATCGGACGTGGTTGATTATCATGACCGAATAACGCCTCGTTTGTTTGTCGTGGGACATCTCCAGTTAAATCAACCGCCTCGGGCACGTCCCATTTTGTATACTTTCGCAAAACGTCTCCTGCTTTCTCATGAGGAAAGGGCGCTCCTTTATGCTCGTTGCGGTATGTTTCTCTAGCCCGTCTCATGTTATCCAACTCATTTTCTCCACTTTTTTCCAAACGTTGTTCCCGTTTGTAGATTACGTTGAACTTTTGGCAATCTCGGTTCAACGTTTTCCACTTGCTTGTTAGCATATCCTTGTTGCGTTTTTTGAAAGTTGTTTTTATTGAACTCGTTCTTGACCCGTTTCCATAACGTGTCGCCCGGTTGTGCACGACCAACTTTTGAATCCTCGGTAACGGCAACGTAACACTCTGCCATTAGTTTTTCCTCACCTCCTTGCCAATGTAAGGTAGTAGCGGACACGTCATCATCAGAAAGTTGTTCAGTTGCTTTGGTTATTTTTGCCTTACGTTTACCACGACTTTTGGGTGTGGGTTTTGGAGACGTAGGTACTTAGGATACATTGAGTGCAACACCCTACCGCAAAACAAAGGCCCGATATCATAACTTGGTCTTCAACACGCATTAAGGACTTGACACGTAGGAATAACGCAAGGCCGAGGTTAACATACAGAAGGCTCTTAGTATACAAGCATATTTTAATACAATATTGAATATTATTTTATATTTGTTGTTTTGTAATAATTTGTGATTATATATGATAAATGATATTTCATATTTGAATTCTTTTACTATAATTTCATGATGTTTTCGATCTTATAGAGCAACCACTGTTAATAAAATTATCGTTTATCATGTGGTCTTGCTCTTAGACTTACTGATTTCGCCGTCGCATTGTGCGAGCATCATATTAATACATGTTTGTATAATAATACTTATTTTGTTATATATTAATATTATACTTTAGCAATTTCTCGTATAACATTTCTTGAAAATATATTTACTTAGAAACCCGTCGTCGCAACGCACAAATACCTGACTATTTATAACAACCGATTAACATGCATCACTCCAACATTATTTTTATAACTTTGTAAACTAAGGTGTCTAACTTATCCTTTTTTAATTTCATCCACATACCTCAAGGTTAGGATCCTATCAAAAGGGGGTAAGTTTAAAAGGCATAGATAGTCATCACATGGTGACAAGTGTTCCCCTTTTATTTTTGTTATTTTCACTCTTAATCGATGAACATTATGATGTTCGTCATAGTTTAATCAAAGTTTTTCATATAAAAATTTTGTTCATAAAAAAAATTGATTAACATTGTGATTTAAAAATTTAAAAAAAAAAGAAAAAAAAATAAAAAGAAACCTTATGTACAACGTGATCTAACTTGCGAATATTGTGATGTTGTTTATAAAAAAAAAAACTAATGAATTTTGTGATAACAAAAAAAGAAAAAGTTCTTCAAAAGAAAAACCGTTGAACAGTGTGATATAACTGATGAACATTGTAATATTGTTTATAAAAAAAACTGTTGAACATTATGATAACAAAAAATTGATGAACAACAAGATCTAACTGATGAACATTGTGATGTTGTACAAAAAATAATTATAAACATTGAGATAAAAAAAATAATAAAAAAATAATAAATCTAAGTGATAAACATTATAGAAGAATCAAAGTTCATCCTAAATTATTGGTCTTTATAAGAATTACCAAAATATTAGTTTATGTAATTAATACTTTTAAAGTCTACAATTAACAAAATTTATTGAGATATTTCATCAAACACCTTGTAGACATTTTCATAAACATTTTATCTATTTAAATTTTTTTAGATGAAAAACTTGAAAGAATAATGAAAGATGAAGAATTAATGACGAGTTTATATTTATTGACTTCAATTTGAAATTAAACCTAAGAAATGTTTTTTTTTTTTTTTTTTTTTTTTTTTAAAAAAAAAAAAAAGGGATTGTTGAATATATAAGATTTTGAATTAAAGAAATTGGATCAAATTGATGTAATTAAATCTTTAATTGAATTACTATATTCACAAATTTAATAAAGTAAAATGAAAAAAATTAAATAGTGGTTGGGAGGAAAGGAAATCTAGATCGGAGTTGAAAGAAGGGAAGAATGGATGGTGGATTAGAGGGAAAAAAAAAGGGAAGACACGTATCACAAGCTGGTGACTTTTTATACTTTTTATTTTTGTGTAACTTTACATTTGAGCACTGACAAATACTCCACATCATTTTTATCTCTAAACCTCACTTTTCACTTTCCCAAAACCTGTAAATACAAAACTCATCACCACCCTCGTCTTCATCCATTGCCAATGTCCGTCACTATAATTGTTCACCATCATTGGAATATGTAAAGAACGCATATACACATGTAAGAATACTTTTTTCTTTAATCAACTAGTAGTAGGTAAATTATAAGTTTAACAAAAATAGCAAAAGGGTAGTTATGTATTTTGGTTTAAGGATGAATTGCATTTTGCAATAGTATAAAGGCATCTGCTTTTTCAAATCGGTGTTTTGATATGGAGTAATGATAGGGAGACCTAACTCACATGACTAAATTTATGCCTAAACAATTCATCATGTGACATGTGGAATGCATATTTTCTCTTTCATAATCCTCACCATTAATCTTGTCATGTGTCATCATCTTAGAGTTAGGCATATCTTTAGGCATGAAGTTTAGTCATGCAAATCATATTCCTTTTGATATAAGCTTAACAAAAATAGCAAACGTGTAGTTATGTATTTTGGTTTAAGGATGAATTGCGTTTTGCAAAAGTATAAAGGCACTTGCTTTTTCAAAATGGTGTTTTGATGGATTTCAAACGCAGACCCAAACACTTGCAACTAGATTACTACGTTTTCAAAACACAATAAGCAGATAATCTACCTTCAAATGGAGATGGCAAAAAAAAAACCCGTATTTGATGAGGACCCTATCCCCAAACGCGATTTCACTTGAGAATCCCCGATTTGACAGAGGATGGGGACGAGACAGGGAATCCTCAAAATTACGTAACCAGGTATGGGGCGGGGATAGTCTAACATCAATTCCTGAACCTGGGCCCGATTTTTTTAGTGTATAAATATATGAAAATTATATGTATAGCCATACAATATTTACATTTGTACATATATCTTTATCAATATTAGCATGTAATGTATATACATGTGTAATATTTAAATGCTCAAATAGCTTAAAAAGTATATACAATTGAACACTAATTATTACATATAATTATATATTACTTAACTAATATCTTGTCTGAATACTCACATACAAAGCACAATATTCTTATATTATATGTGTTATCTCAATATCTACAATGTTTTAAAGTTGAATTAACATTGTAACTAATTTAAGTATGAGTGATGTACGTTTCTTTGATCAATTATTGATCAAATTATGAATGTTTTCGATGAGTTTGTGTATATTTTATGTTTTCTTGATAATGATGGAAAATTCTCGAATTCCTGCGGGGATCCACGATCCCCGTTGAAGACGACAATGAGGGTGTAAAACTATTACTCGACGGGAATGGGGGCGGAGATGGGATGAAGAGTGGTTAACGGAAATGAGGATGAGAAATGCGATCCGACATTCCTCACCCCGTTGTCTTCCCTACCTCAAAACACAATGCCAGACACCCCCTAAACCATTTTAGAAAGAAAAGTTCAATGTAGCTCAATTATTTTCTAAAGATACGATAAACCAATGATGGCTATTCATTTTTTGATTAAAAAAAAAATAAAAATAAATAAAAAAAAATCACCATTTTTTAAAAAATTTAATATCTCGCAAACCGTTAATCATTACACAAAACGCATCTTACCATCGCGGTGAGAATTAAATCGTCTTTTTATAGACAGGTACTTCGATATATTTTCTACATTTTTTTTCCAGTTATGTATAGAAAAATCACATGTGATTTGTATCACAAATCACATATGAATTTGTGATACAAATCATATGTGATTTTTTTCAGATGTAACTGATTCCTCCCGAACTACCTTCTTTTATTTCTCCGTCACACTTGTCAACCGCTTGTGAACGGTCAACCGTAACAGATGATAAAAGGGCGACAGCCCGGGAGAGAAATGGAAGTTAACCAAGGATTAAAATATCCTTGGATCGTTTATGTCCTGGTGAGGCGTGATATCCTGAATACAACGACTGTGTGTGCTGAAATGATATTGAATATACAAAAACAGGAATCTGATTGACTAACACTAGGAATGTGAATAGTAATAGCTCTGTCACAGCTATGTCGTTAAAAACGTGCAATCAGAAACCTAAAAACGTAAAAGATATTATTGGAAATAAATTTTTACATTATTAAATTAATTAATATAAATTAAAAATGAATTAAATGTATTTAATAATGAATTAAATAATAAGAAAATCTGAAATTAACTTAAATAAATGAAATAAAGAATCTGAAAATCAATATGTACTGATATGAAAAAGGTTAATGAAAACAAAACTAAACAAACCTAGAATTAAGCAAATTGCAAGGCTTATGGCTTATTCAGTTAAGACAGTCAAGCCATAAGCTTGAAATAAGCTTGAAAAAGCTATAAACAGGAATCAAAGGGTAAAATAAGATATATCCAAGTCCAATGGATAAATATAAACAAGAAAATGGACTGAAATGGTGCACAAGTAATATGAACAAATATAAACAAGCCTTCAGCAGAAATTGAGTGAATTCTGCTGAAGTTGTATGCTGTAGAGCTGTTGGTAATGGTGTAAGTTCACTGAGTTCTCAGTGATCTGTTATGAGTGGGCAAACAACAAGCTCCTATAAACTTCTCAAATTAACTCATGAGAGCTCAACAATCACTAAAACAACGAGTATGATAAAGATCACAAGCTCAAGGTTCAATGAGGAACTTTTCCTAAGCTACAGAGAATCACTCAACCTCCACTGTTTGCTTCAGCGGAAGGAGATCAGTGGGAATAAAGTAAGGGGTGAAAAAGCCATCTAATTTAAGCTACAAACTGAAAAACAAACATACACATAATAAAGAAATAAGTACTTCAGCAGAATCCAAAAATACTGAATCGGCAGAATCAAATACAATTCAGCAGAATCAGATAAAGCACTTAAACATGAAAACTAAAAATCAATAAAAATATACTAATGAAGACAAGAAACATAACATTAAAAACTAAAAGCATTAAACATAAAACTAAGTAACAAAGACATAAGAAAATAAACAATTAAATCAAAAACAGGAAAACTAAAAAACAGAACCAGCAGAATCAAAAATAATTCAGCAGAACTGAAAAGTTGACTAAACCGAATTTAAAACTTAAACTACTGATTAAATAAGTTAATATAAACTATAAGAACATAAAATTAACAAAGATAAACAACATTTGAACAAATATGCAAGATTCTAGGATCTAACAACCTTAAAGTGCTCATAATGAGATTATCAAGTGTCAAATTGACTTTCTACCATGCTACACCCTTTGGTTAAGATTTCACTGAGTCAAATAGGTTTCATATAGTGTGAATCAAACAAGAACAACACCATTCACAACCATTTTCACAGTTTCATTATTAAATCCAAACAATCCTTTAATGGAACAAAATTGAAGTTTTTCAAAACAAAAGACTATGTAAACCAATTTCATCAAATCCAGAGGAACCAAAGTGTCAAAATGGGCCTTTTTCAGCATAAACAAGTAGTCACAAATGTTCAAACCTAGGATTGTCAAAAACTAGCATATTGACAGTCAAGTGCAATATCAAACCACAATCAAATCCAAAACATAACAACCTAAGATAAAGCTATAATAACATAAACAAACAGCAAAGAAACACAGAAACATGAAAATTAAAGCATATAAAACATTGAAACAGTAAAGTGCAAAAATGGTGAAAAATGAGCTTACAAGTGAAATCCTGCTTAAAACTGAGAACCAAGATCACAGAACACATCCTAAGGCTTTCCACAAAGCTTCTAAACCAAAGGCAATCCACAATTAACCTTTCTCCATGCAGTTTCACCAAGATCACTTCATTATTTTTGGTTTTTCATTGTTTTTCTGATTTTAAAAACTAAACTTGTTTTAAGGTCTCTAAAAGCTTGAAAGATTTTATCAGGAGCTTATGTGAACTAATTGAGTCCATAAAACAACTACATAACAAGAATTTAAAATGATTGAAATTTAAATGAATTTAAGCAAAACATGAAATTTAAAAGATACTTGAAATTAAACTGAAAACAAAGTTTCATTACACTAATTTAAGAAAGACTACAACATTAAAACTGTAAATGACAAGTAATTTAAAGAAAGCATTTAGAATTACACTACGAAACCATTGGCTATTCCAAGGTTATTTAACTACTTGACCCAGGCTAATCCAAAAGGTCTTTACACTACATGACTAGGGCTAGATTAGCCGAAGTAAGTTCTTCTCTTGCCTCTCCTCTGATATTTATAGTCATTTGAGTTCCCACCATCTTTCCAATCAAATCCCACTTTAATTCATGTCCATTGGATAAGCAGAAATCATCCCAGCCGTTTAAGTGACTTTTGGCGCCAAAAGTGCTACCAGTAGATTGAGGCAGTTCTGCAACAATTAATGCTTCTTGTTCATATGTAGAGGTGGAGGGGACATCTTTGGATAGGTTTATGGGTCAAGTGGTGGAGTTGATAGCAAAAGCAAGGTATGTGATGGTATAGGGGAAGGTAAAGTTGTGGGCTGGTATAGGTGTGCAGGAAAAGGTGGTGAGAGTGGGTAAGCAAGTGGAGGTGGAATACCAGGGAGGTGGAAGGGTGGTATGGTTTTGGTGGAGTATGTGAGGGAGAGGGAAAACAGGAAGTTTGGTTTGACTGGTATTGACCAGATATTATTTAGTGGAAGTATCTGCTGAAACGTTAGTCTTCGGCAGAAACCATCAACGCATTTTTACTTAGGCAGAAACCATTGATTCCGCAGAATTAAAATAGGCTTCGGCAGAAACCATCAGTATTATCAGCAGAATCGAACTGTTTCACTCTTTTTGTACCTGGTTCACATAAAAACACATTTTCATGATATTTGTAACATTTATAAGGTTATTTATGTGTTTTTGGTTGTTTTAGTGGGTTTAAACAATATAAAATATATGTGTTTTTAGACACATATCAGTAACTGAAAGAAAAAACGAAAAAAATCGTCGAAAGTATATCGAAGTGCCCATCTACTGAAAGATAAAAAAAATACTCGTCGTGATGGTGTATTTTTTTTCATTTGAAGATTTACCATTTACAAGCATTTTTTTTTTTAAAGTGAAAAATGAGTTCCTTTTATTTTAATGAAAAACAAATAATGAGAATTAGTTTATTGAATCTTTAAATAATTTTAGTTCTACATTCATCTCAAGTCTCGCATATATGATTATTGACTTATTGTGCACTAGACCCGCTTCATGATGATTGCAAACATCTTTTAAGTTCCTAAATTATTACTTAGTGCTGAATTTATTTGTAACCACAAATAATTATGTCTTAAAATATTATTATATTATTATTGGACCAATTATAAACTAATTTTAGGATTAAGGTGGTCACGTGCACACGTGCCATGGCCGTGCGTCGGTGCATGAAAGAAAGTCCGTTGCACTTGCATAAATTGCGGGGTCACATTTGCGTCTCTTGTCCTTTTACACGCGCCGTGTTTTCACTCGCCATGGCTCAACGGTCAGATGATTAGAAGTTGGTCACACGAATGCTTTATGCGACTGGGTCAAAGTCTCATAGTTTCCGGTTTGACCGCCCTAGGCCTCGGTAGTGGATCCCACAAACGTATCTTTGCGGGTCCCGTGTTTAATATTTTTTCGCCTGAAAATAATTTTCAGCTCATTTTCCCATTATAACGGTAACAGAGTCTGTGTGTGTACATCATCAAGACATCAACCATCACAAAAATACTATACAAACACAAAAAAGTCTAATATATGATTCAATTCTTTTAATGATATTTAAGAAAATGTGTGTACATCATCAACTTAAGAGTGCGTTTGGTATGCTGTCATGAATGACAATGAGTATGAGTTTGATAGTACTGGTGGGTCTCTCACCTATGAAAAATCCATACCTAGCTCATTTGATGTATATGAAGTATGTATTATATCTATTATTCATTACCATAATAGTGGACCTTCTCATTTTAAACAAACACCTTTAATCACTTTTATAGTCATAGGTTCATTCCCACAGTGGATACTAAACGCACCCTTAATGTATGATTGCGTGTGTTTGATTTAGTTGTTCAGCTAAATCAGTTTAGGATACTTGCAAATTTTGTTTGGTAGTGTTGGTTTTTTACTAAGATAAATTAATGAAGGTTATATAAACGAGTGTTAATGGGTACTCGTATATGAGTGGATGTTTTATGGGTATATGAATGTGTACGTTTTTAACTAGTAATGTTTGTTACAAAAGATAACATTTTAATCAAATATTGTTTACATTATAACTAACATAATGTTAAAACATACATTAAACAACTTTAGTTATACAACTTTCACCATATGCGACTCTTAAACAACTTTAATTAGCGAACGTCCTATTGAGAGATCTAAGAGTCGTATAATTATAGTTGGTTAATGTATGTTTTAACACGTGTTGTGTTAAGAGATGTCCGTCGAAGTGTGTTACGCCTATCGTGAAGGAAAAAGCGCGTCCCCCACCCCGCCTCCTCGCGTCTAGCACAACCATAGGCGACCGAGACCCCCCAACCAAATGCATATTATGGTATGCTACATGAACACAAATTCTTTTTTTTTTTTCTTTTTTTTTTTCTTTTTTATGTTTTTGGTTGTGACTGCGGTCGCTTTACCACTTGTTTAAGATCTATATGTAGTCTTGAAGACAGAAAGCTGTGTTGACATTAATATGACAATAACAATTAACATCAGTCTAACGTAACTTTAATACTTGTGATAACAAATATAAGTTTGTGTAACAGTTTTCCAAAAAAATTAAATGCATCCCTACTCGACCTCGCAAGAACCAAACTCAATGTGATGGAAAATGGAGATAAGGAGAGTGCTGATAAGAATAGTAAAGAGAAGGTGGATGAGCAGAATATTCAAGACAAAACTAAGGAGAAACTAAGTCCTAGAAAAGCTTGGAATGTTCAAAAAGAGATCATAGAAGATATTAGAAATAGTGCTAACAAATATGTTGTGCTAAGTGAATATGATGAAGAGGATATACAGGAGAAGCAAGTGTCTATTGAAGAGGAGGTTGTTAATAAATACCTAAAATACAAAAGAAAGCCATCTACCAAGGTTATAAGTAAGTGGTCCCAAGATATGATAAATGAATTTAATAACAAGTGGGAGGATATGTGGAAGGAAGTTGAAGAAATTGAAGAGGATGTCTTGGAAGAACAAACTGAATTTGGTAAGAGTATGGAAATGAATGAGCTAGGTGGTAAAGGAGGGGATATCCTGTATAATGAGGATAGTATTTCAGCTAGTTTACAATGAATACATTAAAGACTGATTTGAGAATTGCTGCTTGGAATGTTAGGGGTATTTGTAACAAGGAATCTCATAAAGAAGTTAAGAGTTTCATTGTTGATGAGAGGCTTAGTGTTTGTGTTGTATTAGAGACTCATATGAGCCTTAAGAAAATGGATAAGATTTGTAGTTTTGTGTTTGGAAACTAGTCATGGCACACTAATGTTAGAGAATGTAGAAACGGTTGTAGAATTGCTATTGGATGGGATAATAATACTGTTAATCTCATGATCCTTAATTCCTTTGATCTTGAAGTGATTCAAACCAAGGTGAAATTCTATTGTTCTTTCACTTATGCTGCTAATTCTGGGAAAGAAAGAAAAGTGTTATGGAAGAATTTGGCTAGTGATAAGAGATTTGTGGATTCAAATCCATGGGTCCTTATGGGTGATTGGAATGTGAGCTTAAACATAAATGATCATTCAGAAGGTTAGTCATGCAAAACAAGGGACATGCTTGATTTTCAGGATTGTGTTGAAGACATTGAGGATCTGAACAGTACTGGCACTCACTTTACTTGGATTCAGAGCAGACTTAATCCTAGTAATGGTATTATGAAGAAAATTGATAGAGTTATGGGGAATGCTAAATTCATTGATAATAGCTGTTCTCATGCTGTGTTCCTTCCTCATCTTACATCTGATCGTTGTTCAGTTGTGTTGGTTCTCCCAAAGTCTCTTAGTAAGAAGAAAAAAGCCTTTAAGTTTGCTAACTATGTAGCTGATAAACCAGAGTTTTTGGATTTAGTGAAAAAGGAATGGAAAGGTCAAGAACAAGGTTGTGAGATGTTTAAGCTAGTTAAAAAGCTTAAAGCTATGAAACATCAAATGAAGGGGCTGAACTGGAAGCATGGCAACTTGTATGATAGAGCTCAATTATGGAAGGTTAAGCTGAAAGATATTCAGTATAAGGTGGATAAAAGTCCTCATGATGTTGTGTTAAAAGAGCTAGAAGCCCGTATTCTTAAAGAATACAACACTGCAATTCAAGATGAAGAAAAGTTCCTCTATCAGCAAGCTAAGATTGATTGGCTCAGAGATCGGGACAAAAACAGTAAATTTTTTCATGCAGTGTTAAAAGATAGAAGTCATAGAAGCAGAATTGCTGAGATTTGTAATGAGAAGGGTGAAAGATTTGAAGATCAAGAGGTTCCTGAGCAGTTTGTTGATCATTTCAAAAAATTCCTTGGCAAGGAAATCCCTGTCCAAGACCTCAATAATAGTGTTAGCTTGTTCTGCAACAAAGTTTCTAGAGAAGATGTTGAGTTTATGATTAGGCCGGTGAGTGACTTTGAAATTAAATTGGCTATGTTTGATATAGATGATAATAAAGCTCCTGGGCCAGATGGATATATTGCTAAATTTTACAAAAAAGCTTGGTTTGTGATTGGTGATGATGTGTGCAGGGCAATTAAAGAATTTTTTGTTACAATATCTCTTGTCCCCAAAACAGATACCCCACAAAAGGTGTATGATTTTAGGCCTATTGCTGTTGCAATGTTTTATACAAATGCATTAGCAAAATACTTACTAATAGAATCAAAACAGCTCTTTGCAAGCTTGTCAACCAAAATCAGAGTGACTTTATCCCTGGTAGACAAATCACATATAACATTTTGATTACCCAAGAGCTTTTAAGAGGTTATAACTGGAAGAATGGTGTTAAGAGGATTGCTATGAAGATAGATATTCAAAAGGCATATGATACAGTTAGTTGGAAGTTCCTTGAAGAAGCTTTAGTTCTATTTGGATTCCCTATGCAGATGGTGAAATGGATTATGGTTTGTGTTGGGAGTGCAACCTTTTCTATTTGTGTGAATGGAGATAGATATGGGTATTTCAAAGGGGGAAGAGGTTTGAGGCAAGGTGATCCAGTATCACCATATATTTTCACTTTAGTGATGGAAGTTTTTACCTTGATTATGCAGAATCAGATTGAAGGTGACAGTTCTTTTAGATGTCATTGGGGTTGCAAACAATTGAAGATATCTCATTTATGCTTTGTTGATGATCTCCTAGTTGTGTGCGATGGTGATATCAAGTCAGCTAAGGTCGTTAAGAGGTCCCTAGATTTGTTTAGTTGTCTAACTGGGCTTAATCCAAATTTGGGGAAAAGTACTGTTTTCTTTGGTAATGTAAAAGATCAGGTGAAACAAGAGGTTATCAGAATTTTACCATTTAAGATTGGAAGGCTTCATGTGAAATACCTTGGTGTCCCATTGATTACTAAGCAGATAGGGGTTAATGAGTGCAAGGAATTAATTGACAAAGTTAGAATTAAAGTAAAGAACTGGAAAAACAGAATGCTGTCTTATGCTGGGAGATTGCAGCTTATTGCTTCTGTTCTGGGTTCCATGCAAGTTTACTGGTCCTCTGTGTTTCTCATTCCTAAAATGGTGATCAAGGATATTGAAAGACTTCTCAAAGGGTTTTTATGTTGCCAAGGTGAGTTGTCTAAAGGGAAAGCCAAAGTTGCTTGGAAGCATATATGTAAGCCAAGGGATCAAGGGGGTTTGGAGATTAAAGATCTAGGTAAATGGAATGAAGTTTTGATGTCTAAGCATATCTGGAATGTTGCTAGTAATAAAGAATCTTTGTGGGTTAAGTTGATTAATGTTTTTAGGCTAAAAGGAAGCAGTATATGGAATGTTCAAGTAGATGTGAATGCTAGTGCTGGATGGAAACAAATGTTAAATCTGAGAGACTTAATAAGGAAGCATGTGTTTTATGAAATTGGTAATGGTAAACAGTGTTATTTTTGGTTTGATAAATGGTGCAATCAAGGGCCATTGAGTGAACATGTTCCTTCAGAAATTATTATGGAAGATGGTCTTCAATGTAATGCAAAGGTAAGTGATATGGTGAACAATGGTCAATGGAGAATTCCCAATGACTGGCTTGATAAGTATCCTGTGTTGCAGTCTATTACTCCCCCTAATATTGATCCAAATAAAAATGATATTGCTATATGGATTAGTAATGAGGGAAGAAAAAGCAAGTTTGTTGTTGGGAAGTTATGGCAAGATTTTTGTGTATATGAGGAAAGAGTTCAGTGGAGTAAATTGATATGGTTCTCACACTTGTACCTAAACATTCATTAATTTTATGGCTTACTATGCAAGGAAGACTTACTACTCAAGATAGGCTGGCTAAGTGGTACCCAGGGAGAAAAGATTTATGTCCTCTATGCAATAAATGCAGTGACTCTCATGGTCATCTATTCTTTGAATGCAAGTACTCTAATGAAGTGTGGAATGTTATGAAGCAGGCAATGGAACAGTGTAACATGAGCAATAAATGGAATGAAATTGTGCAAGATCTCTGCAAATTACCTAATAACAGATCCATCATGAGTGTGGTTAGAAGGATTGTATTGGGTACTAGTGTTTACTTCATATGGCACGAGAGAAATAAAATATTATTTGGGACTGAAAAGAGAAAATAGAAAGAGCTTGTTACTGTGATTATGAACTATGTAAGGCTAAAACTGTTAAGCCTTAGAGTTTTAATGACAGCACAAGTAAAGAAAGTTATGGAAAGTTGGAAAGTGGATATGCAGTGTTTAACAAATGAACAAGTTATGGTGGAATGGAGTGGTTGGGATAAGAATATTTGTACAGTTGGCTAGTACCTTGGTGGTGTAGCTATTACTGAGGATTCATGATTCTATTTTGTGTACTTAGTTGGGGTAGCAAGATGGATCATGGATTTCCTTAGGCATAGTCTACATCAGCAAAATGTAGTATCCTGCACTTGGTTTTTTGAATGCTCTCTGAGGTGGCTATGCAGTGAAGCCATTGGTCATATAAAAGTGGTAATATCATGATCTCTTGTCTAGATCATTATTAGTTTGTCTTGTGTTTTGGGACATCAAGCAGAGGTGATTGTTTCTGCTGAATCTCTTCAAAGGTTTTGACCTGTTCTTCAATTTCCTACTAATTTAGTCTCTCTTCAGTTGATGGCTTTGTATCTTGGGATAATGGTGCATCATTTCTGTGAAATCCTTTTCATCCTTATAGTAGGCCTTTGTTAGGTAGCTATGGGGATGTTTAGCCTTTTCAGAATTTATGGTCTACTTTTATCCCATAAAGTAAGTTTCCAACTGATAAGGGTAAGTGAGACTGGTGAGGCGGTGCATGTTTCTTGGAATAGTGAGGAGTGAAAGATGAACCTACTTGGTCCTTGATATGCACTGCCTAAAGGAGGTAAGGTGGTAGTCATTAAAAGGGTGTGTGTTCCTCTTCTGATGATGTCTGCTTGTTTCTTAGTTTGAGTCTATACTAGTGAGGAGGCTGCTGCTAGTATGGCTTGTCCTGAGATCTGAGCTAGGAAATGTAGTCAGAATGAGTATAACCCCTTTTGGTGAGTCAGGGTGCTATAACTTACATGGAAATTCCTTCTGGTCTTTTCTTCCTAGGGCATTGTGGATGTGGGTTGAATGTCCTAAGTTGAAAGATTAGTTGGGATTAGTCATGGAGTTATGGTAGTGAATTGGTGAACTATGGAATGGACAAATGGACAATGTTAATCTGCATCTTGAGAGTTGCTACTTCATCAGTAATCCTAGCTCCTTTGTTTAGATGTTTGTTAATTTTGTTATAGGTTGATGTATCTTTCTGCTTTTGCTATGTTGTTTTGGTTTGGGTATGTCCAGATCCAAATTTGTACTGTTGTAATTTGTTTGGAAGTTTAATATATAGTTCACCTTTCACCAAAAAAAAAAAAAAAAAAAAAAAAAAAAAAAAAAAAAAAAAAAAAGATTTTTATGTATCTTTGTATATAATCAATCATTTACGAGGTTTTAGTATAATGTCTTCTTTTAAGCTCTCGCAAATTAACGTGGAAGTTAACGTATATTTCGTGTTTAAATCTCAACATGTCCTATTAAATAGGAAGTTTTAACTAAGATGTCACCCGTGGATCTCTACATATATAGTTTGTATCAGGCTTACAATCCATGAAAAGTAAGTGATTTACATGAACCGTGTTTAAATCTCCACATTTCCTACTATATAGGAAGTATTAAGTTGTCATCCATGGGTCGCTACATAATTTGTTTCAGACTTCGTAGTTCGTTTAATCCATGAAAAAGCAAGTGAGATTTAGTGGGCTAATTAGGCCGAATGACACATTGACATGTAAAAGCAGATGCAATTATAGAGTTGACTAACTTTTGTCAAAAGATAAAAAGAAAATGAGAATCAAGAGTAAAAGATCAAGTTGAGTAGCGATATATACGGGTAAACTTATAGAAAGATATTTGTTCACAATTTTCGTGTCTAAAAATCTCCTTAACCATGATCATGATACATCGAGGTATAAAGAATAGATTTCATGTAACAAGTATGTTGCAGTGAGAAATCAAAGATGAGTTTAAAATAAAAGTTAAGAGGATGGATCATTAGCAACGTAGCATTATGAACAAAACAAGAAATGACTAATGATGAGCTTATTGTTTTTCATCTCTTATTTTTATTGCCTCTTTTAAAAGCATGCGTGTATTCGTGCTGGTGGCAAAAGTAGAAGCTGCTGAAATATGAAATGATACATTAGTAAAGCAAGCTTAATTTTGGTTTGTGGGCTTAAAGTTTATTATGGTTTTAAGTCATTTGCATTATCTACTATTGTATTAAGCGAGTTTGATCTCCATACCTGGTTGGACGCTGTCAACGGCTGTACTAATGCCACCTCATCAAATCTTTC
>BPTQ01000005.1:266459389-266720752 GCA_019973895.1 Chrysanthemum seticuspe | reverse complement strand
AAATTTAACTGATGATTAGTAATTCTTTTTACTAAGCCAAATTTATTAAGCATGCATAAGCTTTGCCCGATCATTTGAGTAGCTAACTCGCATACGGTAGATGACTGCACCGCTTTTGCATTCATATCATTTTATGAATATTTTATTTTGTCTTATGATTTAAATTATAAGACGAGAGGTTATCTCGTTCTTCCCAGTGACCGACACTACACGCGTACCGACACTATGATAAGGACTCGCTAAAACAATTAACAAATGTCAGCGACTTGGAATATTGCAAAGATAAAATAATTCAAACACGTAACAATGAAATAGCACGGACAAAAATTGTCAAACAATAATACCTTGGTCACAATATGACTTCGCGGGACACAAAATACTTAAACACATTATCACTTGAACAAAGGCTTGATAAGACTCAAGTGCAAACATGCATAACTATAATGTAAATGCACACATTTTATACGATAATTATCTCACTTACAAATACTTACACAAAATAAACAAGTATGCAATACATCTACTTTACTTACATTAACATTTTATTAAAACTCTTACTATACCTTAGAGTTGATAAAAATTAAAACACCAACTCCTTTTGTCTTTTCACTACCCACTCACGACAAAAACCAATGAGGACCCAAATTAGACATGTGCAAATTGTCTCTTTGGTCTTCTCCCTTCCACGTCTAAAGCAACCAAGAACCAAGAAAAAGAGAATCAAAATCCATCTTCAACCTCTATCTTGTACTCCCTCCCTAGGCCGAATATTTCCATTTGAAGATAAGCCAACATCTTCATCCAACACACTCACCTCTCTCATACCTAATCCATGAAAAATCTTGCTTCCCAAATCTTCCTAGATGCTCCTCTACCTTCGAAGGGATCCAAGCAAGATCAAAACAAATCACAAGGAAGAAGTAAAGATCTTTGCACCACTATATCTTTTATATCCAAAGATTCGGATGTCTTGGAAGTAAGCCATTTTTGGCTTCAAACAAAACTCCAAGATGAAGAGAGATGACCAAGGACTTTCCTCTTAACCTCTTCATAAGAAACATTGAGAGACCAAGGACACCCACAAATCAAAAAAAAAAAAACTCAAACTCACCACAAGAGAGTGATATTCTCAAAGTGACCAAGAAGTTGTTGGGTTTGCTCGAAAATTCGGTATACGGGTTGATTTGTGTGGAAGTCCCTCGACTTGGCTCTCATCAACATACCCACATCTCATTCTTGATAAGGTTCATAGTCTTTTCCTTCCTCATGATTTCTTTTGTTTCGTTGTTATGTAAACATTCTTAATGAAGTGTTTTTGTGAGGTCTTGTTTTCATTTAAGTTTGAAAGTATAAGATGTACAACTTTACAAAATGAGTATAGTTTTGTTACTCTAAAACTTGATCTAGTCATGTTGAGATTTATGTTGTCATTGAGTTGTGATTATTTCCTGTCGAGAAGCAAGCCAAGAAAATGAAGGCTTGGTCTTATAGAAATTTAGTAGTTTGACTATGTAACTAGGTACTTTGATGTTGTAATACTTGCGTCTTGATAAACAAATAATGGAAACTAGTCTTAAGTGGTCATTTGTGAACAAGGGTCCGTTGGTTTTTCTGTCGAGACAAGGACAAGAACAAAGTAAATGAGTCAAGTTTTTGTTTACAAGACTACTAGTAAAACTATGTCAAGACTCACATCTTTCCGTCAACATTCACATCATTTAAAAGTATGTCGGAAACTTGATTTTTAACCTTGCTTGTACTCGAGAAACATGCTAGTCTTTAATTGTCTTGTAACTCAAAGATGAACCATGGGTCAAAACCTCCTTGTACGCCTAGTGAGAAAACCCGAGTCGAGAGTATTCTTGTGTTAAAATGTATTTCGAGAGTCATTTACTTGTCATCTTCCCTTGTTTGCTCAACTTTGATAAGTACTTAATGGTCATCAAAAATAGATGTGCTCGAGACTATGAAAATGGGTCGACAACTACTTCTTGGTGGTACCAAAGTGGCGAATCATATTCACTAGTCGAGAGTCTCGACAACATAAGATAGAGCATAAACAAACTAGGTACACTTCAAGTCTTGAAACCTATGTTATACGCCTATATCTAACTTGAGGAATACATTTGGCAACAACTTGAAAATGTGTAACACTTCAAAACTATTAGTCATCTAATTCAAATGCTACATGTTAGTCTCCTTGTTTTCTCCTTGTTTTCTTTTTCTTGTTCATTCGTATAAGCCACAGAAAGGGGCCACAGCCCAAGTCAAACTTAGTCTCATTAAAAGGAACTACTAGCTAGTTTGGGCCCAAAACCCAAACTGGGTACCCAACTACTACCAACGCCGGGCCACAGCCCACGAAACTTCGAGTGTCCAGTCGAGTAAAACGAGCTAACACGAGGAAAAGATCTAAATGTAAAACTATTACTCAACGACGAATAGGTCTATATACACATACGCGCAACATATCACATAAATTCTAAGCTTACTTTACCAAGTAAACAAGTGCAAAAACTATTTTCTTACATAACTATATAAGACAATAAAGGCTTAAAAACTTGACACTCAATAACCATGATTAACGAAAATGGGTAGACATATATATATACGTATCAAGTAACGACCTTTAGTCGAGGACTATATATATAAATTAAAAACAAACTTTGACAAATAAAACAAGGATTACTATATCATTTTGGTCAATTTATAAACTTGAGAGTTTCCAAAATTTACTCAAGTAATTTTCTAAATTCAATGAGAAAATAAACAAACTAATAATTGCTTTTGATAATATCATTTTGTGTCAACTTAAATAAGTATATATACATTTATATACTTACTAATGAAATATTTTAATTATTTATCTTAGATCAAACTTGGATCTTAAAACTATACTAACGTCAAAATGAAAGGAGTATATATACATTCATATACTCACTAGTATACTTATTAAATCGTTTTCTTTTACAAACTAAAAGTTGATTTTAAAACCATTATATAAGAATGATGTTAATTACACCATTTCAAGTAAGCAATACTTAAGAACGATGATCTAAACATTTCCCTCCTTATCTAGGTCGCGTGTCGGTGCTGTTTCACAATATTCACTAAGTCCCACATTTGGATTTCACACTTGCTAAGGTGAGTTTCATAGCCCCACTTTTACTTGATAAATTGTTTTATACTTTTGGGGTGAGAAATATGCAAAACATTTTATGGACCAAAACTATTACATGATTACTATTACGTGGTTTAGCCTAAGCCCTTATGTCCCTAGAGAATGCCCTTTTTCATGAACCGTCAATTCCCCATTGGGAAACGCGAATGTTATAAATAGATCTATTGAGGGTGACTCCTCCGTTCGGTTGGCCATGCTAAGGCCAAGGCGAAACATATACCATGTCGGAATCAAGTGTTGAGGGACAAAACACTTGCTATGGGCCCCTTTATTGTATGACATCTTTTGGCATACAGAAACTGTCGTAGTATCGGTTGCATGAACTTAGAGCTAACGTAATAGACATTCATACATATATCATTATATTCGTTGTAATGATTATATGCCTTTGCTTATGGTCCAAGCTTACTATATTAATTTAAACCTATGAACTCACCAGCTTTTAGCTGACCTTTTAGCATATTTTTCTCAGGTGTTTAAGGTTTGTTCATGAAGGCAAGGCAAGAAGCGGATGTATGGTCGTAGTAGTATTAAAGAAGTGTTTTCACACAAAAATGATGTTTTTACTCTGGGACCACTAAATTTAATGGGATGTACCCATTTATTTAAATTATGTTGTAAGACAGCGTTTTAAAACTATTTTATAAAATCAAACGGAGTATGTATTCCGTTCTTTATTACTTGTGTTGTGATTTACCAACTCCGTAACGCTCCCGAATAACACGTATGCTTCCGCTAAACAAATTTGGGGGTGTTACAGATTGGCATCAGAGCCTAGGTTATAGAGAACTAGGTACATATAAACCCTAAACTATAACTACTTTTCACAAAAACATCATACTACGACCGCCGATTGCCGCTTGCCCTATTTGCCATTTTACTTAAAGTTCATTTAATAGGATTACATGTTTTATTTCCTATTTACTTATACACTATTTCATATCCATCATGAGCATATTTTTTCCACATACTTACACATATGCACCGTCTTGTCACAGACTATGCCTTCCCCAGCCTTTCCTCACGATGTTCAGGAGGACATCCTGTTAGCTCACTCACCGACCATCCGCCAGCTTGCACACTCAGCCACTGATCCTTATGTACAGGCCACACTAGCAGTCCAGCCAGCTATTGCACCTACTCCACTCATACCTACCCTCACCACCACTCCATCAGCCCTGTTGACGCGCAGGCAAAAGCCCCGTATGATTGTGAGAGTACCAGGATATCGAGAGCGATATTCTTATGTACCTGCACTAGCTTCTCGGATGACCCGCGCTGCTTACATGGGTCCTTCTACTACTTCAGAGTCACCGACACCATCACCCACTGAGTCACCACCTCATCAGAGACTCAGGAGATCTACTGATTCTTACTCTGAGGAAGATCCGGAAGAAGATCCGGAAGAGGATCCTGAGGAGGAATTACCAGAGCCCATACCGACTGAGAGTGTCCCTGGCTATGTTAGCATAGCAGCAGATGTGAGTACACAGGGTTTGGAGATTGTTCAGAGCATACAGGAGCTAGGACAGAGCTCTAGGATGGCTCAGAGATTGGACGATGACATGGATATTGATGCACCATTTGGATTAGGACAGAGAGCCGCTTTTCTCCACAGTCAGGAGGAGAGTAGTGAGATTGATTGGAGGGATATTGATTGCTTGATCAGTTCAGTACCACTTGTCACTAGCCCGAGCTATAGCCCGTCATCGCCTTCATTTGTACCATCTGCAGCAGACATGGAGCGCCTTGAGCGTACCACTAGACAGCTTGAGACCATTGAGGAAGCTGCACCAGTTGAGGCACAGACCGATCCAGACTTGTCAGGATCTCCAGAAGATGATCTGACCCTCACTGAGAGGATACTCATTCAGTTGGACTCTCATGAGACATTGCTAGGAGTCCATTCTGATCAGCTAGAGAGGATCGATCCAACACGCTTGCAAGCTTGCGAGAAGCGTGTTGAGGGTTTAGACCGAGTTACTGATGTGTTGTTTGAGAGCATGGGACTCGAGAGACACGAGAGGATACGACTGGATTTTAGGGTTGAGACTCAGGTTGAGGACGTCAGAGAGTTGGACAGCAGAGTACGAGCTTTGGGTAGAGGTCAGACTCAGATACACGGACGACTAGAGGAGCTAGAGAGCGTCCAGTGGATTGCGAGAGATACTGTCAGAGAGGGATGGCAGAGGACTACTGGTTTAGAGTCTATGTTGGCATCACAGATGAGGCGTATCGAGAGATTGGAGGATACACAGCGAGAGCTGATTGCCATCATAGAGCGATTACGTACCGATCATCCTTAGATTCCATTGCATGATTGTAGTACACTAAACTGAGCTATAACAGTTAGTGTTAGTCATTATCATCGTATTTCAGTTGTATTTTCCATTGTACTTCCTTTATATTCCGTTGTATTTCGGTTGTACTCCAGCTAGTATCTCATCATGTACCGTAGGAACCTTGTAACCGAAATTATATCTATGACAAACTTATTTTCCTATCCAATTGTCTTTACGTTTATAGATTGCACATATGATCTATCTACAATAACTACACTATTACGTAACACTTACCTTGTTTCAAAGGTTCTACATCTCATCACCTTTCTTACTGCAGAAATGCCGCCGAAACGAAGATCAAAACGTACCAACCCTGGTGGAGCCTCCAATGCTCCCATCCCAGCGAGAGTCACTCGCAACCAAGCTGCAAATGCTGCTATACCAAACAGAGTCACACCCGATCAGACTGCTGAAGCCACTACTCCTGCTAGGGTTACTCCAATCCAACCCATTATGAATCAAGCCATGATCGACCAACTGGTCAATGAGCGGGTGAACGCCGCTTTAGCTGCAGCAAATCACTCGTCTACTAATGCTGGAACTTCAAGACCACCCACTCACAACCGCACTTGTACTTATCAAGACTTTCGTAAAACCATGACTGGAAGCTTTAGTGGAACTGAAGGAGCTGTCGGTCTAACTAGATGGATCGAAAAGCTCGAGACTGTGTTCCGAATCTGCAACTGTGAAGAAGATTCTAAGGTTAAGTATGCATCATTCACTTTCACGGATGCTGCTTTGACCTGGTGGAACAATTTTCTGAAATCCGCTAGTATCGATGTTGCCTATGCCATGCCATGGGAGAACTTCAAGGAAATGGTACTTCGAAAGTACTGTCCTCGTAATGAGATCAAGAAACTCGAGCATGAGTTTTGGAACCTAAAGGTTCAAGGTACCAATATGGCTGCTTATAATCAGCGATTTCAAGAGCTAGCTTTATTGTGTCCTGAAATGGTTCCCACTGAGACCCGATTATTGGAGAGATACATCGGAGGATTGCCTCAACCTATCAAGGGCAATGTAACCACCTCTAAGGCTATTGATCTCCATGAAACCATCGAGGTAGCCAACAAACTCATGGACCAAGTGATTGAGGATTCCATGGAAAAAGTGGTTGACAGTAAGAGGAAATGGGATGACCATTCTCAAGGTTACAACAACTATGAATACCGTGGTAACAACAATAGGAACAACCACAACAACCAAAACAAAAGACAAAATGTTGCTAGAGCCTATGCAGTGAATGTCGGAGAAAGAAAACCGTATTCAGGGACTGCACCATTGTGTAATCGATGCACACTGCACCACAAGGGGCAGTGTACCGTTAAGTGCCGTAATTGTCAGAAGGTCGGACACTTAACCAGGAACTGCAGGTCCAAATCATTGGCGACAGTTCAAACGGCCCCAGCTCAGGACCCAAAAGCTAATATAACTTGCTTTGGTTGTGGTGAAAAAGGGCATTATAAGAATGAATGCCGAAAGACCAGGAACCAAGGCAAGGGAGGAAATCAAGGAAACCAAGGCAAGGGCTGTTTTGTATTTTTTTTTTTATTTTAAATTCAAACGGTCACTAGCCGTTATAAGAGGGTCTTTTGTAAAAATTTTGATATATATATATATATATATATATATATATATATATATATATATATATATATTTTAATGTCCTTAACGCCCGTTGGGCAAATAACGTTGGTCACTTAACGCGCATTTAACGCCGGAGGTCCAAGGGCTTAACGCCCGTTAACGCCGTTATTTGCACATTAACGCTCGTTATGGCGTTATTGATGTGCTTGCTCTAATACATCATTCCTCACAAGTAAATATTCTGAAAGTATTTTATTTATTTATTATGATTATTATTTTGCATAAATAGCCATTCTTATAAAAAAAACATGAGTAATGAGATTTTCGAACAAAAAACTTAACATTAACCACTTGCGCTAAATACATATTTTTTCAGTTAAAATACTAAAAAGCCTTTCGAAGACATTTTTTCACATTTGAGATATATTTGGTGCAGCTCTTTTACGGTACAAATGTCACACCCCCAAAATACCTGTTTTGCAGCGAAATGGAATACCTGAGGGATGACTGCCATAACATCACAGTTACAGTTATATTGAACGACCTAAAGTGTCGTTTTGAAAATCCATCGTTTGATTAAGTAAAATACCCAGAGTTTACAAAGAATAGGTCCCAAATGATAGTCAACATGTACGGAGATAAGTTTAATACAAGCCAAACGATGTTTTTAAAGTGCATAAATCCCATGTGAGACGCGTCGTCACCGCGACTCTATGATAAGTCCTTATGCATGCCATGGAGTATATGCCTTAGATACTTGAAAATACATTGCTAAAACGGTCAACAATAATGTTGGTGAGAAATCATAGGTTTATATAAATGTTTTGTACGACTACCACAAGTATAAGTTATGTATGACAAATATGTCACATGAAAATGATACAATTGCTATAAGCTCATAACACCGAAGCTAGACTGATTATGATGTTCGCCCTAACAGAGTGTTTGCCAAACAACTCTCATTCTGATATTAAATGAAATGCATCCATTTGACCAGTTGGAACTACCAACCCGGATGGAAGAGTCACCCTCAATAGATCTATTCACTCACCCTCGCTTACTCCGTAATTAATGGTTCATGATAAAGAAATGGGGACATTAATATGGCAATGAGGTAACTTAAGCAAAGTAAATAAATTTGATATACTTGGGCTCGCAATAAAATGATGTGCAATGTATTCTCCCCCGTAGGTTTGAAATGAAATATAAACTTGAATAAAACGGGGCTATGAAAACTCACTTGATACAATGATTATGATGACAAAAGTGGATACACTGAAATGAAGCGCAATCTCTAACTGCAACCTATTATGAATGATATGATCTAATATAAGTCATGATATAATGTTGTGCATGCAAACTCATATGATATCCATACCACTTGTGCATTTGAAAATAAAGTTTATCGTTGAAAAATAAGTTTATAACATCTTGTCAAGTTATAAAATACTTTACGCTTTTATATGTTGAAACAACATCCCACGATAGTCGTTTAGAAATAGAACAAGAATTTATAGTTTTTCGTCGTAAAATAATATACTTTGACAACTCATGAAAATGACTAAGTAACCTCGCGAAGCTTAGTCGCAAAATGGTGAATATAGAGTGTTAATGTTGAAGAAAAATAGTTGTGATCGTCGTATTTCAAATATGTATATCTTGAGCGTTATAGGTCCGTTTTCTACGATCTATATATCCTTGATTTAGTGTTAATGTATACTAATATATTTTTGATAAGTCGATTCATCTAGATTATGTTTAAAACTCGGTTTTGCCCCTTGAAAATCCCTTGACAGCTTGTATTATTTCAGAAAATTAGTTTTCGTCGTTAAACTTAAAATTAACGTATCTTTTTCGTTATAAACCCGTTTTAACCCATTCAAGCGACCACGGTTTCGTTTTTAAGTCTATTTTCTGAAAATATAAGCCAAAATAACTCACAACCTACTGAAAATTCCAGATTTTACAAAACGTGACAACCTTTAAATATACTTCGTCGAAAATGAATTTTCTAGTTTGTAACTTGTTCTAATCTCTTCCAATCAACACCAAATATATTATAAACCTACCATACACCTTCTTAGGGTGTCATAGGTTCTTAAACTTCACCAAAAATAATAAGGTTCATAAGGATATTAATAGGATAATTAAAACTCATTATAAGTAGTAAAATCAAGTATAAGTGGTATGGATCATAGTATACTTGCATGTTTTTCTTACTAGATCATAAAAATAGATCAAATAGGAGTATGTAAGATTAGGAAAATTATTTAGAACACTTACTTGTAATATGAAGAGGTTTTGGTAACAAGATACCTAATTACTTAAAGGTTTTTATTTCAAAACCTTAACTAGAAAACTAGATTGATCTTGTAACCACTTGATCTTGGAAAAATGATGATTTCTTCTTCTTGTTCTAAGCTTGGTCGAACCACAAAGGAAATGAGGGAGAGAGTTTCTAGTTTTTTTTTACACCTTTTAGTATGTGTAAGTATGTGTCTTAGATGAATATATTACTTGTATAATACAAATATCTTGTAAAATAGAGTATGTGTACATTTCTTAGGCCAAGATATTTATTAAAAAGATGACAAGGGGGGGGGGGGGGGGGGGTCGGCAAGGGTAAAATGGGGAGGCATGTGGTGTATTTTTTATGGTTAAATGCATTTAAAGTTAAGTATAATGTATGTTTTGTACATATAATTAGTTATTTAGTGTAACGTTAGCTAAAAATCAATTTTAACGGAACAAAATAAAATATATCGAAGTCATAAAAATTATAAAAATGCATTTCTCACAAGTATTGAGTGAATAAATAATTATCGAATAGAATTTACGAAAACCGTCATAAATATACATATATATAACAATTTATATACCAAAATAAATTCAAAACATCGGGTAAACTAATAATATAATTTTTATAGTTTTAAAATGAGTATAAAAATATATCAGGATAAATGTTGGAAGTGTCGGATCAATTATTCAAAATAAATGATCGTGCGATAGCGTTTATTTAAAAAATAAATATACGTTAATGAAATATGCAAACTCATGCATGAACTGATATGAAAATGATGTTACTGATGATATGTAGACTAACTCTAGTCTATATGTAATGTTCTCAAATGATGTTCCATGAATACGCAGCTTAACCCTTACGGTTACGCGAATTTGATACTCGTAAACCTAGTTTACGAAAATGATGAATAGTGAATCATGATTAACGATTTTTCTCCGAAAATGAATAGTATTTCATGAATAGTAAAATTTTGAAATAACCTCTCAAAGTCTCAAACCGACTTAAAAAATGATGAATAGTAACCGATGAATAGTAATTTCTCGAGATGAATAGTGAAATTTTCAAAGTTTGATAAATGACCTGAAATTACGATTTGTCACAACAAATTTATAGCTTCCGAAATGCTCTAATAGGCAGTCCCATAAGCCCTCTTTCTGCGATGGTCGTTCTTTCCAAACACCTTCTTAATAGCATAGTTCTGTAGTACAAGGTGACAAATGTATACCTAGGCATATAAAAAGTTGTTCCATTTGGATGAACTTTGAATGTAATAGCAAAATCAATTGTTATTACATGTCGCAAAAATGGTCGGAGGTCTTCTTGGAAGCAGTCTTTCTATTGTCGGGTTTATTCTGGTGGTAGGAGTAGGATCTGTCTACATTTCACTTCTTCCTTACCCTGTTCCGGCGCGATTGAGTTTGTCGTTGTTATTGCAGATCACATTTGATTATGTGTTTTTGTTGTTTCCATTTAAACATCACATGCATATTATTTTGATCAAATTTTTTACATCAAAACTGGCCTTTTTATCAACAGGAAAAGATGGGCTGCTCATCATCTATAGCCCAAACCAGTAAAATAGCAAGATATGTCACATTGTCACACATGGTATCATATAATTGAAGGACATGATTATGTTTTTGCACATTTGAAAAATGTTGATGACAAGGAACTTGGGTTATTAGCTATAGTCAAAGGTCACAATTATTGAAAAACATATTAAAGGAGGCAAGAGCGTGAGACCTTTTTTTCACTATGTTAACCAAGCAATCAATCAAGCATATCACATAACTGACTTAATGATTCTGGACAAAGCAGTTTACATAATAAAAGGATGTTTGACTGCTGTTACTGCAATTTTAGTTCACCATACCCAACGATAAATAAATTTTAAAGCAAATGTGTCGCCTGTAACGGCTATAATACATATTTGTGTTGCGAAAAAAAATAGATCAAGATTTACGTAATCTGGCAATCAATGATCCTGGAAAAACGTAAGACAAAAGTAAAACGGGTAAACAGATGAGGTTTTTCTGTTTAGGTTATCCGGGAAGGGACTCTTTGACTCAGATGTATGCGACTTAACCGAGGTATCCCCATGACCATTCTCAGCCACCTCCAAATGTGTACCTAATGAGGTTTGTACCTTTGATCTCTTGTGAAAAGTTTAAGTGTTTTACCGCTAAGTCATTTGGTGGTGGTTAAAGTAACACAAAGGTCATACCAATTAATATATTTGTTTTCTTGAAAAATAACGCTAAATGATCTGCCTTCTTTAAACTTCCCCTTCCATGCCATAATTTTATCATTCCCTATCCAAGAATGTAAAATGCAAATAATCATAAATTTAATACCATATGTTAAAAAAGAAGACAATATTGGAAAATTAGCGTGATAAGGTATTTCCCTATCAAATTTCCACATAAAATCGAATTTGCAATACATCTTTTTATGCACTTAATAATGCAGTCGACCATTTCTCCGAAACAAGTTCATTTCTTATTCACTTGCTTATCGTTATTATTAGAGCCATTGTTACTTGAGAGGTTCCTTTAAAACTTTCTAAGACGTGGCGGCATTTGAAACTAGTGACACTTCAAACCTTACTCACATGCAATAGGAATGATTAACAAGTTATGACAACTAAATATGAAAATTAATTAAACATAAGAAAAAAAATGGCAAGTTTTACACAAGTATACAAAAATATAAAGAATTACCGGCATCGTACAAAAGCAAGAGGTTTTCGTAAGCAAGAGGTTTTCGTACACTTGACACCGTAAGGCTCATCGTTGCCTTAACATAAGCCGGAAAGTTCAAAATAAGCCTGAACTTATAAAACATAAGCCGAAAAACACGTAAGACGTAAGCCTGCTATAAAAGCTTAAACAAAGACACGAAAAAAGAAGAGAAAAGAAAGAATGTGAAAGTAATGGAGGGAAAAAGTAGAGGGGGTATTGGTGTAAAGAAAAGGGGGTCGATTTAGTTTAAATATAAATATAAAATATATAAATAAAAACTTGTTTTAGAATCCCATTTTGTATGTTTTGCTGGTTTTGGTTAGTAATTTTTTTTAATCGATCATCTGCAATGCAATTTAAATAAGTCATATGTTATAACTATTTATTATGTTCATATTCCCATTAGCACTAGTCTAATACAGCAGCTTGGTATGTTTTTTTTGTATTGAGTTGTTTAAGTTTACTCTCATTGCTTTGAATGAATTTCACTACAGCTTAGTATCGCGTTTTTTTTTTCTCTTAAAATAAATTGCTGCTGCTGCAATTTTGGAATTGATGATTTTGCTTATATGGTTAATCTCAGCAGGACATGGATAACTTTCCCGACGACATCACTCTTCAAAACTTAAATATCACTGCACAGCAACTTAGGTTTAAGGTATTTCATTTTGTTAATCATAACAACACACATTGTCAATGAATTGGGCAACCACCATGTGCTTGGATTTGGACTAATTGTTTAGCAACGGAATTGCATTCTTCTTAGCAGGGAGAGTACAGCTGTCCAATACCTCAAGGGGCCGTTACCTCCCCCGTGGCTTGTGACGTGGTTAAAGTTCTCTTGCATCAAGGAATGAAGGTCGAAGAAGGGCAACCTGTGTTCGTTATGTATGTAACTAAACCTAAAACACCCTTTCCACCCTCTCAACCGGAAAAAATATTAAGTATCAAGAATTTTCTGGAGCACTCGGGTGTTGGTATTTATTCTATGAAAGACGTGTTAGCGGAACTCGATGGTACCAAACATGACCCCGTGACAGGCCTTGATAATGAAGAAAGTTTTTTTTAAAAACTTCAAGAGGTTTGATACTGTTATGGACCATTCGGATCACCTTTTTTCAGCACCTTCTTGTTGGCCAGTCAAGCAGGTAGGTAAATGTCTGTTTTCATTTTCATTAATATTATTGTCTCATTCGCATATACATGTGATATATGTTTCAGCTGCCAAATGATTGGGCTAACAAGATACACGAAGAATGGAATATTCTTAAGGAACACTTACCTGGTGTGCCAATAGTAATAACACTCCTACGTTTTTTATCTATTAATTTCTATTCTTCTTATTCCAAGTGTATTTAGTTGGTTACAACAGAGACGATATTCGTGAGGGCTTATGAAGATAGGAAGGATCTCTTAAGAGCTGTGATGATCAGACCAAAGGGGACTCCGTATCATGACGGTCTCTTCTTTTTTGACCTGTGTTTTCCAAGCAACTATCCTCATAGCCCCCCTGTAAGTCATTACTCATCCTCTTCTTGTTGATCCTAATATGCATGTTAATTTAAGTTTCACATAAATAAGGAATGATTGGTTTTTCAGCGCGTGTGCTCTCTCTCTTTTTATCTTGGTGTCTATCCAAATCTGAACGATTGTGACGAGGTTTGCCTGATCCATATGTATACAACTGCTATACTGGAAAAAACGTGGGTGCCTGGCACTTCTAATATGCTCAAATATCTTGTCTCCATACAAGGTCTCGTTTTTAATACAAAGACTTTGTTTAACGTACTTTCGATGATGGGAGATACGGTGGCTGGAGGATCACCTTCCTTACTATACAACGAGAATATCCTTATCAAATCACTGAAAACAATGGTTTGTACCATGACCAAACCACCCAAGGTAACTAAAAACTTTTCAATTTTCTTTGTGTTCCTACAGTTGCTTAATTTATATGCTTTTATCTAACTATATCTAAATATATTTTGCTACATGATGCGTCCAGCACTTTGAGCCTTTTGTGACTGGGCATTTTCGCAACCGTGCACAAGATATTCTAATGGCATGTAACTCTTATAAGGAAGGTATGCAAGTTGGGTTTCATGTCAGTAGTAATATTCATACCTGCTCAACTAAGTTCAAGAGAGATTCTGCCTCATGCATCAAGTTACTTGTAAAGGCATTTAACAAAATCGGAGCTAAGGAAGTTGAAGGTTTTCTTCATCGAATTGAAACGAGTACTCCTCCACCTGCATCTGCAGCAACTCCTGTGAGTCTTCACTGTCATTTGCTGATATAGTATATTGTATGCAAGATTTATGTAAATGTGTTTTTCTGTCGATTATCAAATTCCTTCAAAATTTTCAGGTTGTTGATGAAGACCTGTATGCTTCGGTTGTGAGAAAGAGGAAGGTATAACTTTGTTTCTATGTATTAAAGTTACAAAGCTGGATATTGGATCATCATATATCGAGTTCTATGGTCCTCAGGTGTAGTTTTTCTATTGATTCTTGTACCTGATTTTTGAATTTTTCTCGGGTGGTTTTTGACGAAGGCTTTAAGAAGAAAAGGATGTAGGTATTAGTTTCTTTCATTGTCTCAGTTTTTGAAAACATGGGTGGCTTGCAAATTGATGACATTATCTGTTGAGAAAATGCTTTTCAACCTCTTATTTACAAGCCCACCATCTTTGTATCAGTGTGACAGATTTGTGATAGAGTTGGATGTTATTTACAAGCATGTTAACTTAGTCTCTTTGTTCTTGTTACATGTTGCAGAGCGTTGATCATTGTTATTCCTGGACTGTCAGAGCACCCTCTTCTTTTACGGTGGCCAAGGTTCTGGTAGAGGAGGGATCACAAGTCGAAAAAGGGCAACCTTTGTATATCATGGACCCAAGGGAACTTGAGGTTTGGAATCAAACAACACAACTAGAATCAACTGTTGAGAAGATGGTGGAGAGGAAGCGGAGGTTGCATTTTGGTATTTGTTCTATGGAAGATGTGTTAATGGACCAGAATAATAGCCGCCAAATGGATGGGCGTGGTAATGAAGATGTTCAGAAAATGTATGAAAACTTCAACAAGTTTGATACTGCCGAAAGTAGTTCTGTAACGATCCAGGTAAAGTGTGTTTTTTTTATTGGATTATTGGATCAAGCACGAATTATAATTGTATTTTGTGACGCGTGAATGTGATTGACACGTTACAGCCATCAAAAGAGTGGGCCGACAAGCTAGGTGCTGAGAATTTTGCTGGTATGCGGATCCAAGAACGATTTGGATGTATGCTTTAAGGATCTTGTAGCTGCATTGATCAAAGTTGGAGCAAAGGGAAATCAAGAATTTCTTCCTTTTAGTTGTAGTGAGTTTGGTTAATTATCTTGTTTGTAACAACGGGTTGTATCGTGCAATGATACTAACTAGCATGATGTTTATTGTCGTAATTTATGTGTTTGAAGCTTGAGGGTTGTATCTTACAATAGATGTAACTAGCCTGATGTTTGTAGTCGTAGCACCTTTTTGACAAGTGGTCTTATAAAATGAAAAGGCCAAAATCAACAATATGTATGTAAACAATAAGCGAAGTGATCTTTGACAATTACTTTAAGCAACCTGTAACGAGTCTCGTTAATGATTGCATTTGTGTAGCTCTTGGATTTCATAATTGTTTTAGATCAGTAAATATATAAGTTTTACATCATGAATTCAAAATCTGTAATATAGTTAACAAGGTAACATCTGTAATAGAAACCCAGATCAAAACAATATAAACCAAAGATCTTTGAAGAAATAACCCAAATCAAACAATCTAAAAACAAAGTAACCGAATCAGTCAAACCAAGATTCCTATTTCCTTTTCTGATTTGGGAGACCCAGGTCTTAAACTAAACAATAGTCATACAAATAAGTACGACAAACACAACATAAAACTTGCAGGCTTGCAGCTGCATATGCAAACATATATACCTGCTAATCAATGATAAAAGTATTCAAATATTGAACATTTTTTAAAGACAAAAACTGTATGTCAACACCAAATTTCCCTAGCTAATACAACATCTGAGTGGAAACCAGAAACATATTTATGGAAAAATATGATCAACAGATTCGGTAACATCTAAAATATAAAACTTGAGGATCAAAAGCATATGTGTAACACCGCCTCCTTACTTGTAAAATAAAACACCAACCATTCTAAACAACAAATCAAGATCCCAAGGTACTTTCTACAAGCTTAGAAAAGAACAAGTTCATCACTTACAAAAATCCCTCTGTCAAAAACGACAAACCATATTAATCCAACATATCGATAGCAATTACACTTTTCACTCCCATGTAGCCTCAACATTCTGTCCAACAATGTAAAATGCAAAGAGTTATAAAATGTTTATTCATAAATCAATAAGTAAGAAAGGTGTGACTCAACTTTTATCAATTGACCATGAGCTAGTAAAGAATCTCAACGACACATATGTTAAATCACAGTAAACTGTCTACTAACCCTATATTAATGGTTTTTCACTTTTAGAGTAAGAATCTCATTTAGACGTGCTTTACAAGGGCCTATATAGGCGGTTTCTATATTTATGATCTAAAAGGACAGCCTAAAATGAGCTTATTTAGTTAAGAAGTCAGAGTCAATTCCCAACGACACGGATCATTTACTTAAGTTTTCTATTGTAACAGGATTATATATCATTTGTGGCGACGCATTTAGCTAGATCACAAAGAAAGAAACCAAATTAATCTTTCCTAAGGTTCTAGTTGTAGTTGTGGATCTTTTGATGCGATGATGTGCTCATGATCATGTGCTTATCTGCTTATTTAGAGTGAAAGAAAATGTTCTGAGTTTCCTGATATTTATTGCAAAAAAGGTGGGCATCACTTTAATCAATACCAAACAGCCGAGAAATAAGCGATAATCTTGATTCAAAGTTAAAAAATCCTTAAATGAGCAGGATAGGATCAGAAATCTCAAACATGCTAAAAAAAACAGCTGATATCATGCTCATATGTGAGATTAAAAAACGCAATAAGTAGACATCCATATTCTTATGAGTGATAATCTGCTTCTCTTAGTCTTATACATACCAAGTGAAATCCGTAAAAAAAAGTCGAGGATAAGGCTAATTGTTTTTTTTTACCTCTAGCCATGAGCATCGGAGGCTTCATCGTCACTGAAACCTCCTTGAGTGGCGGCATTGGTTGCTTCCCAAATTTCCAAGTCTTCCTCCAGGGTGCTGATGTAGTAACGGGCGTATACCATCCACTGTCGAGTATAATGGAAGCGAGGAGTGAGGACGGCGAGCTGCTTGTCAAGTAGCTCCTCCTCGTCAAGGGCATCACAGAGCAGATCCATGAAGAAGCGAAGCTTATCCTTGATCTCATTAAAAAAATCCCTCTGTCAAAAATGACAAACTCTATTAATCCAACATCTCAGATTGCAATTCCACTCCACACTCCCATGTAGCCTCAACATTCTGTCCAACAATGTAAAATGCAAAGGGTTATAAAATGTTTATTCATATATCAGTAGGTAAGAAAGGTGTGACTCAACTTTTATCAATTGACCATGAGCCTAGTAAAGAATACTCAGAACATAGATGGTTTGTACCTTTCCATTTTTTCAAATAATATGTTAAATCACAGTAAACTGTCTACTAGCCCTATATTAATGGTTTTTCACTTTTAGAGTAAGAATCTCATTTAGACATGCTTTACGAGGACCTATATAGGCGATTTCTATGTCTATCATCTGAAAGGACAGCCTAAAATGAGCTTATTTGGTTAAGAAACCAGAGCGAATTCCCAACGACACATATTATTTACTTAAGTTATCCATTGTAATAGGATTATATATCATTTGTGGCGACGCATTTAGCTAAATCACAAAGAAAGAAACCAAATAAATCTTTGCAAAGGTTCTAGTTTTCTGATATTTGTTACATAAAAGATGGGCATCAATACCAAACAGCTGAGAATAAACGATATATCTGATTCAAAGTTAAAAAATCCTTAAATGAGCAGGATAGGAACAGAAATCTCAAACACGCTGAAAAAACAGCTTATGAGTGATTATATGCTTCTCTTATACATACTAAGTGAAATCCGTAAAATGAGTCGAGGATAAAGGTAATTGTTTTTTTTACCTCTAGTTATGAGCATCGGGGGCTTCATCGTCACTGAAACCTCCTTGAGTGGCAGCATTGGCCGCTTCCCAAATTTCCAAGTCTTCCTCGAAGGTGCTGGTGCTGATGTAGTAACGGGCGTTTACCATCCACTGTCGAGTATAATGGAAGCGAGGAGTGAGGACGGCGAGCTGCTTGTCAAGTAGCAGCGCAGATCCATGAAGAAGCGGAGCTTATCCTTGATCTCGTCAAGTTGTCGGCATTTGTCTTCAAAGATCGAGTGATTCCATCTGTAACATAAGGGGCATGAATTGAAGATAACTTGTACAATTTAACAAGATATATAGACAGAACAAACACTTGATAAAACTAAATGAGAATAAAAAAGAAAAAGAAAAGCAGAGTTAGAAGGCGAAATCATCAAATATTTCAAAAAGGAACATTATAATAATTATGAGCAAAACATTGTTACTTAAAATAACACCCCCATTGAAGAAACTCAAACGTACAAAATTTATTAAACTCCAATGTAACAGGATTATATATCATTTGTGGCGATGCATTTAGCTAAATCATAAGAAAGAAACCAAATCAATCTTTCCTAAAGTTCTAGTTGTTGAACTTAGAAAAGATGGGCATCACTCTAATCAGTACCAAACAGCCGAGAAATAAATGATAAATTTGATTCAAAGTAATTATACTTGCAACATGAATCCCTAGAAAGTAATGATAATTTACCTTATGTAAATATATTTCCAAGAACACCTATTTCAATAATGAAGACATGGTAATGTAATCGCCATGGTATATACCACGCCCATCTTTCTTGGACAAAATTCATGGGTAAGAAGACTTGATTGGTGAAGAAGGATTATGGTGTTGGTTTTTTGATTTGGGAGGAAGGAGGTTTGAGAAAAGTGTGGCTGCGTGATTTGCGAGGAAGAAGGATTAAGATGAGATATTTTAGGTCAATGATCAGTTTTATATCCTTAGGTTAAGAGTTGTTGGGCTGTGGGGGTATTATCCGAATTTTGTTAGCTTGTAACAATGGGCCCCGAGTTAACATGCAATGTACTGTTAAATAGGGGAACATTTAGTGTTGATATCAATGGCTAATAATATTATAAATTGATTCATACCCTTGCCTTAGTTACCAAAAACACAAATTATTACCATATTATCTATACTATATTATAAAGCATTTGGGACATTCCTAAAAAAGAAGGCTTAAAAAATTAAGATTCAACACTTGCTAATAATGGCAAATTTTAATAAGTACATCTATAATAGCATTTGTTGCAACACTTTAAAGCACTTTTTCTTATACATGTTTCTAAAAAATGTAAATAAAAAAATACAAAGTAATTTAATATAAGAAAAAAAACGTCAATGACAATAAATACCTAATAAATGTTATTTTGAAAATACCCTTATATGAAAAATACTTGTTATTATACATATTGTACAAACTAATAAAACACACAAATCTTCATGCAATTTATATGTAAACAAGTTCATGGTACATATGGTTTTAAAAAATGGATCGGGCCAACGGGTTCAACCGGGAACCGGAGTCACCACCGGTTCGGCTAGCCCATAAAAGTCGTCCGAAAACGATATTGTTAAATCAATAGAGTTTAAAAATGCATACTAAAATAAAATGTTCAAAAAATATTATTAAATCGCAAGAGTACCTCGAGAATCAACATATGCGCCTTATGAATTTCTTTAATCAAACTTACAGTAAAAACTAAAAGCTTTGTTTTATAAAAATCGGACGGTTTTTTCAAAGCAAAGGATGCAAAGGTGCAAAGTCCTAATTATATGATTATACACATTTACACATATCTATACTATATTATAAAGCATTTGGGACATTCCTAAAAAGGAAGGCTTAAAAAATTAAGATTCAACACTTGCTAATAATGGCAAATTTTAATAAGTACATCTATAATAGCATTTGTTGCAACACTTTAAAGCACTTTTTTTATACATGTTTCTAAAAAATGTAAATAAAAAAATACAAAGTAATTTAATATAAGAAAAAAAACGTCCATGACAATAAATACCTAATAAATGTTATTTTGAAAATACCCCTTATATGAAAAATACTTGTTATTATACATATTGTACAAACTAATAAAACACACAAATCTTCATGCAATTTATATGTAAACAAGTTCATGGTACATATGGTTTTAAAAAATGGACCGGGCCAACGGGTTCAACCGGGAACCGGAGTCACCAACGGTTCGGCTAGCCCATAAAAGTCGTCCGAAAACGATATTGTTAAATCAATAGAGTTTAAAAATGCATACTAAAATAAAATGTTCAAAAAATATTATTAATTCGCAAGAGTACCTCGAGAATCAACATATGCGCCTTTTGAATTTCTTTAATCAAACTTACCGTAAAACTAAAAGCTTTGTTTTATAAAAATCGGACGGTTTTTTCAAAGCAAAGGATGCAAAGGTGCAAAGTCCTAATTATATGATTATACACATTTACACATATCTATACTATATTATAAAGCATTTGGGACATTCCTAAAAAGGAAGGCTTAAAAAATTAAGATTCAACACTTGCTAATAATGGCAAATTTTAATAAGTACATCTATAATAGCATTTGTTGCAACACTTTAAAGCACTTTTTTTTATACATGTTTCTAAAAAATGTAAATAAAAAAATACAAAGTAATTTAATATAAGAAAAAAAACGTCCATGACAATAAATACTTAATAAATGTTATTTTTAAAATACCCCTTATATGAAAAATACTTGTTATTATACATATTGTACAAACTAATAAAACACACAAATCTTCATGCAATTTATATGTAAACAAGTTCATGGTACATATGGTTTTAAAAAATGGGACCGGGCCAACGGGTTCAACCGGGAACCGGAGTCACCAACGGTTCGGCTAGCCTATAAAAGTCGTCCGAAAACGATATTGTTAAATCAATAGAGTTTAAAAATGCATACTAAAATAAAATGTTCAAAAAATATTATTAAATCGCAAGAGTACCTCGAGAATCAACATATGCGCCTTTTGAATTTCTTTAATCAAACTTACCGTAAAAACTAAAAGCTTTGTTTTATAAAAATCGGACGGTTTTTTCAAAGCAAAGGATGCAAAGGTGCAAAGTCCTAATTATATGATTATACACATTTACACATATCTATACTATATTATAAAGCATTTGGGACATTCCTAAAAAGGAAGGCTTAAAAAATTAAGATTCAACACTTGCTAATAATGGCAAATTTTAATAAGTACATCTATAATAGCATTTGTTGCAACACTTTAAAGCACTTTTTTTTATACATGTTTCTAAAAAATGTAAATAAAAAAATACAAAGTAATTTAATATAAGAAAAAAAACGTCCATGACAATAAATACTTAATAAATGTTATTTTTAAAATACCCCTTATATGAAAAATACTTGTTATTATACATATTGTACAAACTAATAAAACACACAAATCTTCATGCAATTTATATGTAAACAAGTTCATGGTACATATGGTTTTAAAAAATGGACCGGGCCAACGGGTTCAACCGGGAACCGGAGTCACCAACGGTTCGGCTAGCCCATAAAAGTCGTCCGAAAACGATATTGTTAAATCAATAGAGTTTAAAAATGCATACTAAAATAAAATGTTCAAAAATATTATTAAATCGCAAGAGTACCTCGAGAATCAACATATGCGCCTTTTGAATTTCTTTAATCAAACTCACCGTAAAAACTAAAAGCTTTGTTTTATAAAAATCGGACGGTTTTTTCAAAGCAAAGGATGCAAAGGTGCAAAGTGCTAAGTGCTAATTATATATATTGTGTATATATATTGAATATTAATAATTATACTCTTTTAAGTAACCCACATGATTTATTGAATATTTATTTTTACTTTATCTTTATAAGTAATCTTTTACTTGTATCATCCATCTATGTGGGACAAATTTAACAAACATTATTTTTGTGAACTAAATTTTCTTAGTATAATGTAAATGATTTTTAAAAGTCGCTATGGTGTTATTATTTAATGATAACTTATGACTACGGGCTATTGTCAACTACTTTTATCTCATACTTTTACAATATACCTACTACCAACTCATTATTGTCACCACATCCCGTGGATAATCTACAATTATTATATGAAAAATTTTGTTATTGCATAACAGTATTCAAAACTAAAATTATCGTCGTCCGTATATCTATTATATTGTAAAATATAGATTTAAAAAAAATTTCGCACTGAATATTTTAATTGCATGGCGTACGCCGCTGCAACGCGCGGGTACCCTGCTAGTTGGTATAGACGTATAGTTGTTGCACAGCCAAAACCGCTAATTGTTTGACATGTGAACTTTGCAGATACATGTGTTCCTACAACTAGAGAATTAATGATCCACTAAAATATCTTTTCAGCACTTAAAACCTTACTACATAATGGGTTGGTATTGATAAATTTGAACTAAATATTGATAATATTTGGATTATAGTTGTAATTGGCTATTATATGTTAGGTTGAGTTGTTGATAAATGGTAAAAAAGTTGAGATTGGTTATATGTATAGATTGTATATGTGGATGAATGAGAAAATAATATTTTAATGAAAGATTGGGTTGGATGACATTGTGAATAAAGATAGTCTGAGTCTTGTGAAGTTTATAAACTGAAGGTTGTTGTGCGATTTATTGCGAGAGTAATGCTTGGTGTACTTTGGTTGGTAGGTGTCAGGTCCAAATTGGTTGTGTTGACCGAATTCAATGTACAGTTAATGAAATACGAGTACAAGTTAAAAGACACAAGGATTGTATGTGTTAGCTATACAGCGAGATTACGAGGTTGTGTAAAAAGTTTTAAAACTCAATCAATGTTTGATTTATAAGCTTATCAAGTTAAGCTTACAGGTTAGAGAATTCTCAATGCAAGCTTTTTATAATAGCTTTTTTTAATAGTTTTTTTTTAAAGAAAAAGTAAAAAATAAAAAGAAAAGAAAAAACTTTTGCTCCATTGCAAAATAAGTCTAGTACAAAATGAATTAAAATGATACAAAATAAAGAAGAAAGAGATTGTTAAATTAGCCAAAAGCTTAAAGATCTTTAAATCATGGCTAAAAAATCTGTCTCAAATGATAAAAAAGTTTTTTCAATTAATCTTTTATAAAGTCTTTAGAAATATATATATATATATATATATATATATATATATATATATATATATATATATATATATATATATATATATATATATATATATATATTGTAAAAAACTTGTATTGTTGATGCTCTTATTTAAAGCAAGAAGCTCAACTTAATCACAATCAAAAAGAAAGTAAGTCTTTTATAATTTTTTTACAAATTTATATAAGGTTGTAAGCCCACTATATAAACTTACCAAAACATTTTCATAAAGTTTTTTTAAAAATCTAGCCGAAACAAAGAGGAGATCTATTTTAATAAAATAATACTTTTTCTGTCTCAAAATTTTGTCAAGAGACAAAAATCGCACGGTTTAATAAAAGTATGACCACTATAATTCCCAACCACTCAAATAGAATATTCCCCCACTAAATTCTCTTTTTTCATATTTAAAATAGAAGTGAACAATTATTTTGAGACATTCAAACAAGAAATATGGACAATAATTTTGAAAAGAATAAAATAAATATCTAGCGAATTTTGCATCACAGTTTTTGGGTTTTGTTTTTGGTTAGAAGCAGGGCCGTCCCGTGAATTTTAATGGCCCTGTGCCAAGAATTAAAAGTATGCCCTTCAAAATTTAAAAGTGTGCCCTTTAAACGTAAAGAATTAAAAGTGTGCCCTTCAAAATTTAAAAGTGTGCCCTTTAAACATAAAAAATAGATTGATAGCCAATATTTGTTTAAAAGAACAGAATCCCAACATGTTATAAAGAAATGAATAATGGAGTGGGCCTTTGCTAATATAAAAAATCAAACTAATGATATTTTTCTTTGAAAAACTGAATCATAATCAAATGTGGGCCCCTTCTATACATAAAATTTGTTATCTTATACGTCTCACATGGCTATAAGCCTATAAATATATAAGTGTCCAGAAAAATGAGGCCCTTTTGCATTGGGAGGCCCTGGGCCACTGCCCTTCCTGCCCACCCTCACCACCGGGCCTGGTTAGAAGTATTAAAAAGTAACACATTTATGTTTTTTTGTTTAGATTAGAAGATAAAATATCTAATTGACCTCATACCGAGTAGATATTGGGGGCAACATATGATCGTAAACAAAAGCCACCACCAAATGGTATAGTGCTAAGATCTTTGATTTCTACAAAAGAAGACAAGGGTTGAACTCTCGTTAGGTATGTACATTTGAGGGTGGCCAGGTAAGGGTCAGATTCGGTTTAGGAGGTAAGACCTTGTACATTTGAGTTAAAAGGCTCGGCCTCCACGAGTAACCTGAAAAGGAAAAACCTCATATGATTCCCTATTTATATGATCATAAACAAAACTCAAATTTGTTCGAGTTACTCGTGCAAAGGAAACGGTAAACATAATAGTAATAATACTTCATCAATTACCAAACATAACTTCGATACTCGTTTTATGTAACAAAAAAAGGAATATGATTATATTATGTTTTTATTCATAAAGAAGGAGCAAAAAATCTCTTGAATTAATGATCGGTACTTTAGTTTAAATCCATGTATGAAAGTCATAGGATGGAGAAGAAGATGGATGATCGTCTCGCGCCTAGATACCTATAAAATTTGATTTTTTTTTTCAATGCATGTGTATATGATGATATGATTAATTGAGAAAATATACAAGTTTCTATGAGTGAATATGTAAGAGTAAATTACATAAATGGTCCCTGTGGTTTGGCAAAAATTTCACTTACCGTCCCTCAAACTTAAAAGTTGCATAAATCGTCCCTATCGTTGCCAAAGAATAACATGAATGGTCCTTTTAAGGCATAAAAGTTGCATAAATCATCCCTGTTGTTTGGAAAAAAATTCACCTATCGTCCCTCAAAAGGACCATTCATGTTATTCTTTGGCAACGATAGGGACGATTTATGCAACTTTTAAGTTTGAGTGACGGTAGATGAAATTTTTGCCAAACCACATAGACCATTTATGTAATTTACTCGAATATGTAATTACCCCAATAAAATAATGCGAATACATAAGTTTTACAACAAAAATAATAATCATAGTCTAAAATAACACAATTGGAATTTTAGAAAAGAGTAAATTACACCGTTCGTCTTTATGGTTTGCCCAAAATAACATCGCAAGTCCCTTTGTTTTCATTTTTGTGTCATGAGTCCTTATAATAAAGTTTTGTAACACCATCGGTCCCTATCTCTAAGGATCGTTAGCTTTCTCCGTTAACTCGTTCGTTTTCTTACCTTTTTATCCTTTTTTCGTCCATTTTTATACGTTTTTTTTCCGTTTTCATACGTTTTCGTCCGTTTTATACATTTTCGTCCGTTTTCTTACGTTTTTATCCGTTTTCGTCTGTTTCATACATTTTCGTCCATTTTTACAGGTTTTCATCTGTTTTTATATGTTTCCCTCCGTTTTTACATTTTTATCCGTTTTCGTCTGTTTTTATACGTTTTCGTCCATTTTTATAGGTTTTCTACGTTTTCTTACGTTTTTATCCATTTATGTCCTACGTTTTTATCAGTTTTCGTCTGTTTTATATGCTTTCGTCCATTTTTACTGTAACAACCGGTAATTTCACCTTGCTTTTTATAACGAATATTTACCCATTTTATGCGTATATTTTTTTTACAATATCAATTTATTTGACTACAACATGTGACGTAACTCACATTTTCATCGAACGTGCTTACACGCGGACCGACACCGACGACCTTATGATTATTTCACATAAACATACTTATATGTCAAGTATCAAAAGTTTTCAACTTTTATTCGTCACTTTACGTTAATTCATTAACGTAAGATTTCTAAACATTCAAGCTAAACGATTTCATTAACGTACGTTAATTCATTAATGTTTTTATCCGTTTTCGTCTGTTTTTATATGTTTTCGTCCATTTTTATAGGTTGTCATTTGTTTTTATACGTTTTCGTCCGTTTTCTTACATTTTTATCCATTTTCGTCCATTTTTGTACGTTTTCATGTGTTTTTATCATTTTTCGTCTGTTTTTATACGTTTTCGTCCATTTTTACTGTAACAACCGGTAATTTCACCTTGCTTTTTATGATTAATTTTTTTTACAATATCAATTTATTTGACTACAACATGTGACGTAACTCACATTTTCAACGAACGTGTTTACACGCGGACCGACACCGACGACCTTATGATTATTTCACATGAACATACTTATATGTCAAGTATCAAAAGTTTTCAACTTTTATTCGTCACTTTACGTTAATTCATTAACGTACGATTTCTAAACATTCAAGCTAAACTTTTTCTATCTATTTGAGCTTTTCACAAACCCTAAATAATAATACATAATTTTTATAAAATATAAGAGTACAAGTCTTTCAATCAAATGTACAAGTCTCTTATGTATGAAAACTAACTTTCAAATATAAAACCCATTATAAACCTTAGTGTATTCACTTTAAAGCACACTACACGAGTCTTCAAATAAGATTTTCATATATTTTACAAAGCTAAGTACAACACCCTAATGCTTAAGTAACAAGTGAGTAATGCACAAAACCTAAAACTAAACTAAATATTTATTACACTAAACCTAACTAGACTTGGCAATACCTAACTAAAAGCCCTAACCAAGTTTCTTACACTTTGTAATCCTATGTACAACAACATCTAAGCCAAAACGAGCCCTAGTTCTTGTTTCTTGTCCAAATCGAACGAAAGGGATACCTTGGGAAAACTTGGCAAGTTTCTACACCACAAGAACCCTAACTAGGTTACTTGAACCCTAACAAGGCTCATATGATGCCACATCCTAAATATCTCACTTGGTTTCTCGAATTTCAAACCCAAGTCAAACTTGAAAACCTAAATTATGGTTAGGGAATAAACACATCATGAACCTTTATAAAATCCCACATGTAACCTCCCAAAGACCAAAGATACACATCATCATGTCTCATATCTTGAACACATGTCCATGTGGCTTGAACTTACAAGAGAAGAAAACTTGAGAAACCCTAGTTTTTCCTCTCTATATAAAATGACCCCCACCCCCTTCCTTTCACTCATCACTCATTCGCCACACTTAACACACAAATACACTATCACATTCTAACATTTTGATCTAGAGCCATTGGTAGAAGGATTGGAAAGGGATAATAAAGTCTAGGAGGAGAGAAAGAGCTTGGGATTCAAAGTTTCTTTGGTCGCATTCCCTGCTAAATTGGATACAAATCTTAGTAAGTGCTCCAACATTTTTCTTAATCATTTTACACATTCAATAACACTTATATATGATTATAAATTAGTGTCATGTAAAACCAAGGTCAAAAACCGTTTTTCTGTTTCTTTCTGTAAATGGCGAGCCAAGACAAACACCCTCTTTTGTAGTATGTTTTTGTCAAACATTAAATTACTTTATGTGTCCTTTGATCAATCTAAATAAACATTTAGTATAATATAAAACAACCTATAAGTTTCTACTAAGTATTGAACATGTTTCTGTTTTTCTGCCTTAACGTCAAAACCAAGCCAAACGCCCCTCTTGGAGCCTGATTTTATGTCATAAGCCTTGGTTCTTGGACTCAATGACTAGGAAGCGCAAAGATTTCTAATATCTACAACAAATTAAGATCAAGTTTCGTCTTGGAAATCATCAACGAAAACAAAGAAAAATGCGCAAATCAAGAAAAGTCAACAAAAGTCAAAACTGGGGGTACAAGAGGCGCCCAACCGTTCGGTTGGAGCCCGCAACCGATCCGGTTGGGCGAAGTGAAGAAGGCGCAACCGATCCGGTTGCATGAACTGGAGTTACACAAATTTACATTTAATGTTGCCTTAACTCCCCATAATCATTGGAGGCCGATCATTTCTTGTTATTTACTTGTAGAGAACGTTTTTGGCCAGTTAGTTATGTTTCTTTGTGATAACGCTACACGCGTCGTTCGGGGTCAAAGGAACTTCCTTTTCGTCGAGCAAGCTTTTCAACACCCTAGGCAATGAACCTAATCATTGTAGTGTAGTATTAGGGTAAGCCACGGGAATTGATATCGTTCTCTAGGGGAATAGGAATGCTAGTGAGAAGTTACTACGCTAAGGTTGGGGTTGAGGAATATTATTTTTTATCTTTTTTATGTTTTTTTTAGGAAATGGAAATGTACGAATCTCGGGGTTTGGATTTGGGGGGGTTGGTATTTCTACCGATTACTCTACTTATCTAATTATCTAATCTAGTGGTATATGTAGTCTATGTCTAATTATTGTGTGCTCGTATGATGATTTAAAGATGTGTTTACTTAGGTTTTATTACTCCTTAATTATCTCATATTGATGGTTGAATTATCACGTCCTTATTCTTAATCGCGTTGTGTGTCTAAGGTCGTAGGGTATGCGTTTATCCCTAACTCTTTGAAACTACCAAAGGTTATTGCCTACAAAATCTCTAGGATTTATAAACTTAACGCTAAGGTACTCTTCGGATGGTTTAGCCTACAATGACTCTAGGTACTATAAGCTAAGGTTCACAAAGATTAATCAAACATTAACTACACAACGGATGACCTATCGCAATACTAGATCATTAACAATTAAGATAAGAGACAACCAATCAATATTCAATAATTAAGTTTCATATTCCCTAAGCAAACACACAAGTAAATTAGCTGGACATGGGGAACATGCAAGTATACACACAAGTAATTGAAGACATAATTGAATTAATGAAGTAAAACACTTATCTTGATGTAAGATAGGGTATGGAACCCTAAAATACTGTACAAGACAGACTTGGTTCGGTTTAAGTTTTTACTCCAAAAGACTACACACTGAAAACTAAAAAATTCGGATTCTATATATAAGATTACAAATGCGATGGCGTCACCCTTTGATTTGTGAAGTCGTCGGGTCGCTGTCATTAGGGTTTCGTCTTGGCCACGTTAGTCTTGCAACGGCGTCACCTTATGCTTGTGACGCCGTCCCCTTCAGTCTCTGACGTCGTCTAGATCAAATCTAGGTCGTCTGAGTTGCGACGCCCTACTCTTTTAAAACATGAAGCCGTCACTTGTAAATGAGCAATTTGGCTTCTGAGCCGTCACAAAAGTTGTCCGACGGTGTCGCTATTTATGACTGACGCCGTCCCCTTCAGTTCCAGCAGCATGAGTGTCTCGATTCTTAACTTTGGCCATTTTCTTCGTATATTCACGCCTTTTCGTCCGAATAAGTGTCATTCCAGCATTTTGCCTTCAAGATACCTAAAAAGTGAAAAGGAACGATATTAATTAATAACGGATACAAAAGTAATCAAATAAGGGCTTAAACGACCCCTCAAAAAGGTACATTTTAAAACCTTATCACTTTAGCTAATAATGAACCTAGACTTAGTAGTCTAGGTGTGACACAACCCAAAGTTTAATAGTTTACACCAAAACTATTACCAACCATTTTATTCATCCCAAAAGTTTAGTTATTACTGTAAAACGTCCAGGAGGTCGGAGAGACTCATTCTCATCCATTGTTTTGATCATTCGGAGTTATACGGTTAAGCTAGGTGATTGGAGGTGTGTGGTTGCTATAATCCACGAATTCTAGTTCTTGTAATCCCAGAAGTTTAGGTATTCTATGAAACTTGTTATGGATTTCTATTCTTTTGAGTTATTGGAATTACTTTGTTATTACTTGTGTTTTGTTATAATTATCATGGAGTAGTTCTTGAATATACTTGTGTGTAAGGATGTAGGAAATCATACTAGTATTCTCATATGTGATGCATGTATAAATGATCTTGTTTAAATAAGTTTGTTGGAAAAATACTAGTCTTGTTTGATTTGTCGGTAAAACATGTTTTAAGAAAAAGGACCGAAAGGATTTCTCTTGTGTTTTATTCCAAAAATTTAAGTGACAAACTAGTATGAGGATATGGTGATTGACAACCACCATGTTTACTTATTGAAACAAGACTAGAAATATTTTCATCATGAAAGGTCGAAAGATTCGTAGGAACGAGTTAATAAGAACATTTTACAAACAAATGGATTTTCTAAAGGATAATCATTAGGATAAGGACCGAAAGGATTACCTATATGTTATTGTTCTTAAAATGATTTTACAAACATAAACCATGGGTTGGAAATTATTTGCTTATGATTTGTGCATCACATCAAGAGTTTACACCAAGCCTTCATGAACACTTACTATGATTGCCTATAGACTACACACAAGTATTTATTTCTTTATATTGAATTTCACTAAAACCATCATTTTTGGAGAGAGCCTTGACAAAGCTTTCTTGTTACCAATCTTTTAAAACAATTTCAAAAGCAAAATCCCTTGGGACGATCTCGACTTACCCACCTTTGCTATCGTGAACGAGTATACTTGCTCGTATGTGTTTATAGTAATAACCGGATAATTCGTGTTTATAAATTTTTAAAACTCCCACTGTGGTCGCCATCAAGATTTTAGAGCCGCTGCTGGGGATTTTGGATTTTTAAGTAATTTGATTTTTTTTAGATTCTGTAAAATTGGTAAATTTAAAATTGAATTTCATAGAAGAGTAAAAAAAAAGATTTTTTTTTTGGTTTAGAGGCTAACCGAATCGGCTGCGCGAGCAACCGAACCGGTTAGTGCTCTCGGTAAAAGTTTTGTTTTTGATTTTTATTGTTTTGCTTTATCTAGTGTTTTGTGTTATAGTTTTTAGTTTAATTCTTGTCATTTCTGATTTTTATAGATTGTCCTATAGATTGTTATGCTTTTCTTAGTAATTTTTAGATTTTTTATATTTTAATCATTTTTAGTTTTATTTACTTTTTAGTTAATTTTGTCTTAATTGCAGTTATTAACTTAGTTAATTTTCAGTTTTATGGGTTAATAGTTTTAATGAGTAGTTAAGTAGATTAGTTAATATAGTTTTGATTAATTAACTTAATTAATGTTTTAATGAATAAGGATAATGAGTAGCCTCAATTAATTAAGAGTTTAAGTACAATTAATGGTCTTTAATTAAATTAAATTAACAGGTTTTATTATTATTATTAAAAAAAAATTGGAAAATTGATCTAACCGTTCGGTTGCAGCCCGTAACCGGATCCTGTTGGAAGTTTTGGTTAGGAAGTTTACCACCAACCGAATCGGTTGGAGAGCTAACCGATCCGGTTGGAGCTCTTGGTAAAAATTTTATAGTTTTTTGATTTTGAGTTTTCGCTTGTGTTTTTAGTTTTGTTAAGTGTCTTTACTTGTTTAGTATATGTTTCTGTAGTTTTCTTTGGTTTTGACTAACTCTAACGCTAATGATTTGGATTTTTGTCTTTGGTTTTGTTTTGTCTTGATTAGATAGTTGTTATGGATAGTTTAAGCGGAATTTCTGAGTACCTACGTAACTTGGATGAGATGTTCAAAGACACCGGGAATTCTTTGGAGAAGATTGGGAATATTTTGGAAAAGAGTAAGAAGGACTTGGCTATTGATACGGATAGTATGGAAGAAGTGGGAGAGAACAAGGTTCAACTTCCTAAGAAGGGTAGAGTTGTGGTATTCACGCAAGCACCACTAACGGAGTATGATTCACCACTTACAAGGTTCGGTACACCTTGTAGTGTCGAAGGGGTGAGTGCGTGGGACGCTCAACTAAACATGGCCTATGGTGAAAATTATATTGTGGAGAAAGTTCTTGATCAAATTGGCCACGTACTTTTGGATTACGAAGCTTACGGGAGAAAAATGGTTAAGAATCTCAAGGTTAACATTCATGGTCATATTTTCGAAGCAGATTTTGTTGTCTTGGAGGAAGGAAACGCTGATGAGCCCGATGTTTGTTTTGGGTGGGATTTTCTTGTAACAACCAAATGTCAAGTTGATTTTGCTTTGGGGGAGATGAGGATCAACATCACCGACTTGGAAGAAGAGAAAGGGGTGAATGAAATACTTGTGGAATTATGTGCTAATATGGAAAAGGAGAATGTGGAAGTCGTAAAGATGGGGAAGGCTAATAGAAAGAAAACCTCATCCAACAAATTAACTCCTACCACATCCACCAACAAAAACAATGATTACACACCTTCACCACCCACTACACCAAACACCTTCAAACCTTTAACCCAAGACCAAAAAGAAGCCATCTTGGAAAACCTTGAACAAAAATTTCTCGAAGTCAATGAGAAAAAACCCGTAATTGAGGTACTACAAGATTATGTTTTATACCGCAAGAAACTAGATGCGGTGATGTTAGCAAGAGCAAGATTAGAGGATAAAGATCTATCGGAGGAAGATAGAGATAGGATTTTGTTTAGGGGTATGCCACGTAAGGAGAAAGACCTGGGAAATTTTGTTTTACCGATTAAGGTTAATGGGACCACACCAATGTATGCTTTGGCGGACACGAGTTCAAGCGTCAATGTTATGCCCTATCCATTATTTAAGATGTTGGGTCTTAGTAAGCCACAACCAAATCACTCAAAACTTACCATGGCGGATAACTCCTAAGCAAAAGCGATGGGGGAGGTGAAAAATGTAAGAGTTCAAATTGGCTATCAACCCTACTTGGCTGATTTTCTAGTTCTAGATATTCCGGTTGATAAGAGTCTACCTCTTCTACTAGGAAGACCGTTCCTATGCACATGTGGTGCAATCATAGATATGGGTAGGGGTACGATGACAATCGATGACGGGATCTCAAAACAAACCTATTATCCCAAACCAAGGGGACCAGTTGTGGAATTCATGGAAGATTTAGAATTGATGGAAGCGAACGATGACTTGACTTGTTTTGAAATTGGACGTGATGTCCATGTAAACCCGATGTATAAACCACTAGCTCCACCATACTTTGATATTGAGGATGAGATGGAACGCGCACTAGCGGTGGAAGCATTTTACAATCCATTCAAAAACATCCTTGTTTACAAGAAGCTAACCGATTTCTTAGGTTCTCTACCGGTTCAACTCAAAAATTTGGAATGGGGACCCGAGGGGTCAAGTGTTTACAAAAGAGAGGATGGAGACGGAGAATGGCACGTCAAAATTTGATATACTATGCCCGGATGGGAGAAGATTTGTAAGGAAGTTCAAAACTTACAAAACACACCATGAATTGACCGGGAAATATCTAAGTGAGGACATCTTAAGGCATGAGTATTTCGAGGAGTAATAAGGAGAAGCAAAGCACCATAATAACAAGCAGTTGTTTTCTTGATTTTCATGAACTTTTAATTTTATGCATTTAGGATTTCTTGTTTTTTATTTCATTTTTATTTGCTCTTATTATTTTGAAGTTATTTAATTAATGCATTTTGAGGTTTTAGTTTAAGTTATGAGTATGATGATTTAGTTTTTAAGATAGATGTTGTTGAAATTCCAAATGGTTGGATGAATGTTGTGTGCATCTTTAATCGGATTTTTGAGTAAACGATTGTTGCTTGGAAGGTAAAATGCCCGAGTAACGTAAAAAAGGCAAAATTCTGCAAAAATGCAAACCGAAACGGTTGTATCCATGACTGATCCGGTTGCATGCAAGTATATATACCAAAAATTCATTTTTTTCCCAAAAAACACACGCACACACTAATCCTCCAGCTGGGTTTTGCAAAATTCGACCATTAGAAGTTGTTTGAAGCTTGTAAAAGTTGTAGAAGATCATCATGGCACCTAAGCAAGTAAGCATCTGCAATCAATTAACTTAATTAAGGTTTAATTAGAGCATTTGATTCGAATTACAAATTAGGTCACTAATTTGGGGGTTTTTGATAGAATTTGAATTAAGTTGTAATTCTTTAGGATTAAGTGGGTAATTGATATAGGAATGCATTGCAAAAAGAATTGTAGTGATTGATTCAACATGGAATGAGTATTTGATGATTGAATTTTCGGATTTAATTAGGTTATGCCATTGAATCAAATTAAGTTTCAATTGATGATTCCTAGTTGGTAGATGATGCAATTTTAATGAATTTTAGAAGCCACATTGTTGATTAGAACAAGTAATTATGAATTGAGGTTAAGATTGTTGAGTTCTAAGAGAGATGAATATGTGATGATTGGAAGCTTTGGAAACGAATTAGGAACAATTTGAGGATGTGGGAATCATTGATGATGTTAGAATGCAGTCTAGGAGTGAATTGGACTTGGAAAATCTAGTGGAAAATGGATTTGAAGGCAAAGCCTTCTGCAGGTCGAGTAACCGATCCGGTTGCAAAGCGCAACCGAACGGTTGGATAGAGGAAGTAGGTGGAACCGATCCGGTTGCTCCTCAACCGATCCAGTTCCACGTTCTGATGTGGGAATTTTTGAATTTTTGAAGTAGACCTTAGAGGCTTCTATGGACCTTTCCGTTTGTTCTAACACTCTTATATTGACTTATATTTGTGATTCTCACGACAATATTGCATGTTTCTAACCACTAATACCTTAATTATGTTGTGAAGAATGTTTTAGGAAAAGGGATCGCATCACGAACTCGAGGAGCAAGAAAGAAGAGGAAGGTTTACACAATCTTTGATGAGGAGGAGAACTATGAAACCGATAGCGATGATGATGAAGAAGGTGATGAGATGAGTGAGGATGACGAATGATCGTGGATCATTCTTGATTTATGGTTTCAAAAACAATGGTTATCATGTGTTGAACAATATTATCTTTATCTCTTAACTATTTCTTTAGGATGATTACCATACTTTGTTTATTTTCATATTTTAGTAGCATTTGGATTGTTTGCTTGTTTTGTTTTGTGTATTGCGTATTTTGCAATTTTGTTTGCAGGATGGATGTTACGGAAGCTTATTGTTGGTCAAATATTTGGAGTTGGATAACTCACATGCTTGCTTATGACCCAATATGCATATTGCATATTCTATCCCGTGGTATCTTTTTGACTATTTCTTTTCCCATTTTCTTTACTTTGAAGTTCATTTTTATTACATTGAGGACAATGCAAAACTTAAGTATGGGGGAGGGAAGAAAATAGGAAAAATGATACGATTTTTAATTTTTTTTTAGTTTATTTTTAATTTTTGGATTTAAGTAATTAGCAGAAAATCGCCCTTGATTGTCTAGTTGTTTTCACACGTTATTGAGATATATTAAAAACAACTTGAGTATTTCAATGGTAAAATGAGGTTTTTGAATTTTTTTGATTTGGACCAAATTACAGAAGTAATTCATTGTGGATTCGATAGCATTTTCTAGCACGCATTATAGCCTTTTTCCACTTAATTGTGAGGTTTCTTTTTGTATAAAACACATCTTTTGTTTTATATTTGCTATGAGTGTGCTGGTGATTGTGTCGATTCTAGAACTTGTACTTGTTATGCATTACGGTTAAAATCACTCTCGAGTGATAAAAATATGTTCAAGTGATAAGAGGCATCGTAGGATTTAACCCAAATGGCCTTCCATTTTACATCTAATGTTTTTTGCTAACCACATCGGTTAGTTAACCACCTTATATGGATCCATTTGTTAGTGCTCATTTTAAGCACTAGATACCCTTAGTTACACCCTTCGAGCCAATCTTTTCATTCTTGTTTAAATCCAGAAAAATACAAAAAGATTTTACACCTTAAACCTTAGCCAACCCATGTCATGTCTATTGGTTTGTTGCTAGTTGTTTTGAGTGTTGGATTATTTTTTATGATCATGAAGAAGCTACACTTTCTCTATAGTGTGTACCATTCTCCAACAAAAACGAATGAGACGTCTTTCTCATTTGTATTTTTTTTTGGTGTATGCTTACACTAAGTGTGGGGGAACTTGAAAAAAAGAAAAAAAAAAATAAATGGTTATAGCCAATGAGCTATATTAAGAATATTGATTAGCCAATGAGCTAAATTGAGTTATATATGTTTGGAGATCGATATGAGAAGAGGAGGAAGATATAATCATTTTCGGGATTGTGGTTTGTATGATGACTAGCAACATGGAAGTTTAGACTTGACTTTATTTTTCTTAACACCAATTTTATAAACTATCCCATGCCTTATCCATACCTTTTATAAACCCGAAGCCTTAACGTTATAACCCGAATAAAAGCCCTCTTTGATGAATTTGTTTTCTTTGTTTTGATACTTGTACAAGCTTATGGTAAAAAACATTAATCATGACTAGGCATTGAGTGATTTACATATACCCACCAATATATGAGTGTTGAGTGAATTCTTAAAATCATTCGTGAGGTGTTCTAGTTGTGTTATCTAAAGTGTTTGGTTCATTTTAAAGTTTTCACATATTACAAGCAAACTAATCATTATTTCTTTTGAGATGATTGTTAAATTTTTGGAACCACGGTATCAAGACCATTGAAATCGATTTTTGCAAATGTTATACCTACTCGAGGGCGAGTAGAACTTAAGTGTGGGGGAATTTGATAACGCTCAAAATGAACATGTTTTTAGTAGCGTTATTGTTGGTTTTGTGTATGATAATAGACTATATTTACTCATAATTGTTGCAAAAGCGCAAAAGATGCCTATGGTGTATGTGTATGTAGCCAGGTATCACAAAAGACAAATAAATGAAGTTTTCATGCACGTTTGGAGAATTCCCAAGGAAGGAAGTCGAGTAAGGAAGCTCTTGGACTCAATGACTAGGAATCGCAAAGATTTCTAAGTATCTACAACAAGTTAAGATCAAGTTTCGTCTTGAAAATCATCAACGAAAACAAAGAAAACGGCGCAAATCAAGAAAAGTCAACAAAAGTCAAAACTGGGGGTACAAGAGGCGCCCAACCGTTCGGTTGGAGCCCGCAACCGATCCGGTTGGGCGAAGTGAAGAAGGCGCAACCGATCCGGTTGCGTTGCAACTGATCCGGTTGCATGAACCGGAGTTACACAAATTTGCATTTAATGTTGCCTTAACTCCCCATAATCATTGGAGGCCGATCATTTCCTGTTATTTACTTGTAGAGAACGTTTTTGGCCAGTTAGTTATGTTTCTTTGGCTATATAATGAACCTAGACTTAGTGGTCTAGGTGTGACACATCCCAAAGTTTAATAGTTTACACCAAAACTATTACCAACCATTTTATTCATCCCAAAAGTTTTGTTATTACTGTAAAACGTCCAGGAGGTTGGAGAGACTCATTCTCATCCATTGTTTTGATCATTCGGAGTTATACGGTTAAGCTAGGTGATTGGAGGCGTGCGGTTGCTATAATCCACGAATTCTAGTTCTTGTAATCCCAGAAGTTTAGGTATTCTATGAAACTTATTATGGATTTCTATTCTTTTGAGTTATTGGAATTACTTTGTTATTATTTGTGTTTTGTTATAATTATCATGGAATAGTTCTTGAATATACTTGTGTGTAAGGATGTAGGAAATCATACTAGTGTTCTCATATGTGATGCATGTATAAATGATCTTGTTTAAATAAGTTTGTTGGAAAAATACTAGTCTTGTTTGATTTGTCGGTAAAACATGTTTTAAGAAAAAGGACAGAAAGGATTTCTCTTGTGTTTTATTCCAAAAAGTTAAGTGACAAACTAATATGGGGATATGGTGATTGACAACCACCATGTTTACTTATTGAAACAAGACTAGAAACATTTTCATCACGAAAGGTCGAAAGATTCGTAGGAACGAGTTAATAAAAACATTTTAAAAACAAATGGATTTTCTAAAGGATAATCATTAGGATAAGGACCGAAAGGATTACCTATTTGTTATTATTCTTAAAATGATTTTACAAACATAAACCATGGGTTGGAAATCATTTGCTTATGATTTGTGCATCACATCAAGAGTTTACACCAAACCTTCATGAACACTTACTATGATTACCTATAGACTACACACAAGTATATATTTCTTTATATTGAATTTCACTAAAACCATCATTTTTGGAGAGAGCCTTGACAAAGCTTTCTTGTTACCAATATTTTAAAACAATTTCAAAAGCAAAATCCCTTGGGATGATCTCGACTTACCCACCTTTGCTATCGCGAACGAGTATACTTGCTCGTATGTGTTTATAGTAATAACCGGATAATTCGTGTTTATAAATTTTTAAAACTTGCACACGGTAAGCACATCAATTACTCAAGCATTAAAAACACAACGATGGCCTATTGCAATCCTAAGCCAATTACAATTAAGATAAGAGACAACCAATCAATATTCGATAACTAGGTTTCATAGATCTAAGCAAACACACAAGTAAATTAGCCGGACATGGTAAACATGCAAGCATACACACATACAATCGAAGACATAATGAAATCAATGAAGTAAATTACTTATCTTGTTGTAAAATAGGGTATGAGAACCCTAAGATATTGCCCAAGACAACTCAAAATTGTTTTAGGTTTTTACTCCACAAATCTACCTCCCTAAAATTCTGAAAATCGAATTCTATATATAGAGAGTTACAACTACGACGGCGTCACTCTTTAATTGTAACACCGTCGGATCGCCGCCATTAGGGTTTCGTCTTGGCCAAGTCAACTTTGGGACGGCATCACGTTGTGGTTGTGACGCCGTCAGCTTCAACTTCTGACGCCGTCTGAATCTGGATCTAGGTCGTCTGAGTCGTGACGCCCTACTCTTCAAAGCCTGATGCCGTCAGGTGCAAAATAGCAATTTCACTTCTGAGCCATCGCAAATAGAGGGACGGCGTCGCCCTTTATCTGTGACGTCGTCGGGTGCACTTCCAACAGCTTGAGTGTCTTGATCTTGACTTTAGCCATTTTCTTCACATATTCACGCCTTTTCGTCCAAATAAGCATCATTCCAGCATCTTGCCTTCAAGAGACCTAAAAAGTGAAAACGAACAAAATTAAGCAGTAACGGATATAAAAGTGGTCGATTAAGGGCTTAAATGACCCCTCAAAAGTGTACCTTTTAAAACTACAAGGGTATAAGTTGTCACTAATTTTACCACCGGCCGCTTGGTCGATGGATCGCTTAGTTGAGAAGTTGACATGATCGTAAAAGATTTGGACTTGAAGCCAAAGATCAATGCCGTGATGAGGGACTTTGTGGAGCAAGTCCTTGAATCGAGTCCATGCTTCGTAGAGAGATTCACCTTGACGTTGTTGGAACATCAAGATTCCATTCCTAAGCTTAGTAGTTCTCCTCGGTGGGAAAAATTGGGCAAGGAAACGAGTGGTGAGATCATCCCAACTTGAGATGGAGCCGGCGGGAAGTTGCTCAAACCAATTACTAGCTTGGTCCCGTAGAGAGAATTGGAAGAGACACAAGCGCGTGGTCTCCCGAGTAGTAGCATCAAGGTTGATGGAATCGACGATTTTAAGGAAATCCTTAAGATGCTGATTAGGATCTTCGGAACGAATTCCATGGAATGCACATCCACTTTGCACCAACCGGATGGTGTCGGATCGCAGGGCCGTAGTTTGAGCTTGATCGGAAAGCTCAATGGTGTTCCTATAGCCTAGGTTGCTTGGTCTTGAGTATTCACCAAGGGTGCGGCCTCTTGGCGGGTCATTTGGTGGTGGGTTGATGAGTGGTGGTTGATTATCACCTTCCATGATGAAAAGTGATGGGATTACGAACAAATTCACGAAGAAGGGGGATAGACTACGAGGAAGCTAAAAATGAGAAAAAATCTTACTTGATAGGAATCAAGCAAGGGAACCTAAACGAGGTGGAAATCTAACTAGCTATTCTATTCCCCGGCAGCGGCGCCAAAAACTTGATACGAGTACAACGCGCGTTCGGGGTCAAAGGAAACTTCCTTTTCTTCGAGCAAGTTTTTCAACCACCTAGGCATTGAACCTAATCGTTGTAGTGTAGTATTAGGGTAAGCCTCGGGATTGATATCGTTCTCTAGGGGAATAAGAATTCTAGTGAGAAATTACTACGCTAAGGTTGGGGTTGAGGAAGATTATTTTTTATCTTTTTTATATTTTTTTAGAAAACTGAAAGGTACGATCTCGGGGTATTGGATTTGGGGGGTGGTACTTCTACCGATTCTACTATTCTAATTATCTAATTAACTAAGCTAAGGGGTAGTCTTTGTCTATTGATGTGTGCTCGTATGATGATTAAAAATGTGTCTACCTAGATGCTATTACTCCCTAGTTATCTTTTATTGATGGTTGAGTTGTCACGTCCTTATTCTTAACGCGTTGTGTCTTCTAAGGTCGTAAGGTATGCTTTTCTCCCTAACTCTTTGAGAATACCTTAAGGTTATTTCCTACAAAATCTCTAGGATTCATAAACTAACTCTAAGGTTATCTTTGGATTTTTAGCCTACAATTACTATAGACAATTAAAAACTAATGTTCACAAAGATTACTCAAGCATTAAAAACACAACGATGGCCTATTGCAATCCTAAGCCAATTATAATTAAGATAAGAGACAACCAATCAATATTTAATAACTAGGTTTCATAAATCTAAGCAAACACATAAGTAAATTAGTCGGACATGGTAAGCATGCAAGCATACACACATACAATCGAAGACATAATGAAATCAATGAAGTAAATTACTTATCATGTTGTAAAATAGGGTATGAGAACCCTAAGATACTGCCCAAGACAACTCAAAACCGTTTTAGGTTTTTACTCCACAAATCTACCTCCCTAAAAGTCTGAAAATCGAATTCTATATATAGAGTTACAACTGCGACGGCGTCATTCTTTAATTGTGATGCCGTCGGATCGCCGCCATTAGGGTTTCGTCTTGGCCAAGTCAACTTTGTGACGGCGTCACGTTGTGGTTGTGACACCGTCAGCTTCAACTTCTGACGCCGTCTGAATCTGGATCTAGGCCGTTTGAGTCGTGACGCCCTACTCTTCAAAGCCTGACGCCGTCACGTGCAAAATATCAATTTCACTTCTGAGTCGTCGCAAATAGAGGGACGGCTTCGCCCTTTATCTGTGACGCCGTCGGGTGCACTTCCAGCAGCTTGAGTGTCTTGATCTTGACTTTAGCCATTTTCTTCACATATTCACGCCTTTTCGTCCAAATAACATCATTCCAGCCTTTTGCCTTCAAGAGACCTAAAAAGTGAAAAGGAACGAAATTAAGCAATAACGGATATAAAAGTGGTCGATTAAGGGCTTAAATGACCCCTCAAAAGTGTACCTTTTAAATCATTATCTGTCCTTAAGACCAACCCTTGGGCACTTATAATGACTCCCTAGGTGTCTACATAACGCCCCTATAATTTGGTAAAAAAATCTCAAGGCCTCACTTTTTTTCACCCTTTTTTCTCTTGTCGTTAGTCACAAAAACCAAATGAACCAAAAGCTGGTAAATTGGGATTTCTCTATTATTGTGACTTAGGCCCTAAGCCACACTATTAGTAAATCATAATAATGTAAAATACGTGTTACAAGACTTATGAAACCAACCCATGTACTTTAGAGGTCAAAAATGTGTTTTCCTTTTTCTTTCTTTTTGGTCGAAAAATAGCCCAAGTGGCCATGTTCACACGTTTGTTTCTCCTAAACCACAAACCTATAAAACGAATGGGATATGCCATCTTGGAGAAGTCATATCCAAGTTTCTAAAATACTAAGAACGTTTTTCAAAACTCTCATGGCCTCGCTATTAAATAGCCGTGAACATGGTGCCTCGCAAATATTTTCAACTATACCCCTTTTGTGCACTTTTTAGAATATAAGGGTTATAAGCTATAAACTTATGGGAAAATACTTTATACCAGCTAATTAACATGTCATGAGGTCACAAGAATAAGCCGTAGAGTTTACGGGTCAAAATATTCGCTTTTCCTTTTCTTCTTCTTTTGCCGCGACCAACCCAAACCACCCTTTCACAACATGATTTCTCCTTAACCAAAGGTCCATAAATTGAAAGGTTTATGCCATTTTAAAGGTCCCACATCTAAGTTGTTAAAACAGCAAGAACGTCTTTAAAAACTCCTTTTGCCTCACTTTTATTTGGTCGGGAAAAGGGTGCCTCACGTACTTTTTCACACTTACCCCTCTTGTGCACTTTTCAAAAATAAACCAAGAGATAAGCTAATAAGCTGTTATAAATGAGTTTTCAAATCATTATTAACTTATTATTACAAGTCAAGAAAAGTATCGCCTTTTTCTAAACTCAAAACGCGCTTAAAATGGGTTAAGGACTATTTACGTAACAAGTAACATACCTTGGGGGAAAGCTTGCATATTTTGAAACTTAGAGTCTTCCTTGGGCAAAAACTGTCATTTTGATAAATTATCTAATATAAGGGCTGAAAATGTACATGACTCATAGTTGTGGGTATAAAGTGTCACTTTTGAAACTACAAGGGTATAAGTTGTCAATTCATAAGAGTTAAGGGTATAAACCGTAAGTAATTGGAATTATAAGGGTATAACGTGTAACCTACAGTTCAGATGAGTCGCTGAGGTACACTGAAGCATCACCTCACGACTATAGACCGTTTGAGACACACTAAGCGTAATCCACGGGGAGTTACCGAAGTGACATGCTGTCAGGGCTGTTTGATGTTGACCATGGCAGGAGTTTCCATTCAATCAGTGAGGATCACAATAGTGAACCTCTAATAAATGTTCTCGACAGATTGCTAGGATCTGTGTAGGACTCGATAACGTACCACTGTTGTTCTTATTGTTGAACAACAAGTGATGAAATGTCAAGTGTACCTATGAGATCTTTTGATGAATCTCGTGGCTCTAGACTCAATAGTGCGTTTTGGTTTTCCTGAGCGGAGACTAGGGAGAGGGTCTCCTTCTTCAATAACAGCAATCTCTAAGAGAAAGCCGATAGTTTACGTAGGGTTCCCTATGAGAATGAAACAAGCTTCTGTTGAGAGAAACTTGAGTGGCTAAGAAGGTTTAGTGCATGCGTCACTGGGTCCATGACGACTTTTAATCTTCAATACCGGCATCATTAAGTGACAACCAGTAGGATATGAATTGAACCCGGTGTCTGCCCTAAGTTGACTAATCTGGAGGGCTATTTCTTTTCACCCTTTTCTTTGAATTTCTTTTTAATTCTTCAACTCCTTCTTTCTCCGATTCTCATTTTCTCCTTTTTATAATCATACCTAAGGACTTCTAATTCTAACTATTTGGTAGTGTCCTTGGGTAGTTCCCTCCGGCTCTGGCGGATCATAGGACGGTTATTCCTAACCTTAATCACCTTATAACTCCATTGCCATAAAACCATTTTCATGAAAATCTCTCGAAGTATTTGTGAATGAACAACATGTTTGAACACTTCAAGAGTTTTAGATTTTCAGTAATACTCCCCCTCCACATGTGCTTAAGAGTTTTGACAGAAATCTGCACAGTGAGGAAAGAGCACGCACTTTTTGAATTGATTGACTCAAGATAGACAATTCCTTGCGAGACACGATTACATTGCATAGTTAAAGAGGTACATTGTCAGCTTTTAGGTGACAACTAACTCTAATAACTACCTTGAATATGTGGACAACCCCGAAAGGTTGTCAAACCCGTCAAAGTTCATGTCTATCAGGAGTTTCTCGAATAGGTACAATTTACTTGGATAAGTCTTGGGAGACAAATCTTTTCAATGTATGACTGTTCAGTACCCGTCAATTCATGGGTTAAAGTCTTTTCACACGAGGATTCAATAGCAAAACACAACATATTTCTTATCACATAATTTTTCTCCCCCTAAAAAATGGCATATAAATGTTATTTTTGAAGAAATGTTGAGAATAAATATGACCATTTTGAGTTTTGTAGGAAGATTACACAAAGAACATATTGGTGAACAAAGTTTTTAAGTCAAATACTCCTCCTCAACAAGTGATATAAACGGTTGAGGTTTTGAAAAACATAAGGGGAAGTACTTGTTCTTTTGAGCAAAACCTTTGAAATATGAAAGGTTTGACAGGTTTTACTCAAAAGTAAGAAGCTTTCGCTCCTTTTATAAGGATTGTGGCACTGAAGCGTACCACATGGTCCTTTCATTACAAGAACGGGTTGTACACTGTTATGTGTGCACAAGCCATTGTCAATATAAATAATCACACATCCAAAATATTTTGAAATAGAAGCAGTTTAAGGGGTACCAGGAATTTCAGGTAGGTCAGCAAGAACTCCAGGAATGCGAACTGGGCATTGATATCCTGTGAGATTAATGCGAGGACGACCACCTACGAAGCTTTCCAATGTTCTGAACTGGTCCCTTCAAAACAACCTTTCATCAATCCGTTTGATGATTCTCTTGACATCCCGTCTTTCCTTAGAATCCCATCTCTTTTGTGACCCAATGCCTTGTTGAATCGCCTTTAACCGATAAGTTAGTCCATCCCTGACATGCTTCAATGTTGAATCACCAAACTTATGAAGCCCTGTACACGCCATCAAGCAGTTGCGGTGTAGTTCACTGCGGTAGACTACTCCAAAGGGTTTGCTGATGAGAGTGTATTGAGGAAGATGGTTTATGTCAGGAAGTTCTAGCTGAGGTTTGGTGAAGTTGACACGTGTCTGATACGACTCAACAACAAGTTGTAGATCTTCTACACGTTCCTGGATTATGATGCTTCTGATGAAGATAAGCAAGGACTTGATGTATTCACGTTGAATTTTTGTGGAGAATTGTCTCATGCGTCCCTGTACCTTTGCAAGATACAGATCTTCAATGTCGTTGAGAGACAAATTCTGAAAGTCCGCTTCACAGAAAGCATAGTCCTTTTAATCTTGTCTTTTGACCACGATGTTCTTTAGGAAGGTGTAGTCCCATTTAGACGAAAGAGCAACATGCTTAAGAGCAACGATTCCTTTATCACTGTGCACTTCATGTTGAGATTTACGAACATGGCAGCTTCTGTAGTAGATTCGTCGGCGTTCCGGCCAATGGTGAATCCCGTACAGTGCATCGATGTCATACTCTTCCACTCTGTTGTTGAACATGTGGTTAGCCTTTTCCTTGATGGCTATGCAGTTGGAGTATATGGCTGCCGGGAACGGAAGTGTAAGTGAGGTAGCGTATTTCTTTGACACATCGCTGTAATGTAGAAGAAATTCCAGGTCGTTGTTGAAGAAGTATCGAAATGGAATCTGAGGTTGATATGGTCGACCAATGGTAGGTAGAGGTTTGGTCCAATCTGTGTAGTATGGAGCGTTGTCTTTTCTGGTGTAGTCGATGTTTGCTTCAGGGTTGAGCCAATCAATGTTGTTAGACATGGCTCGTGCTATGTTTTCAATGTGATATTCAACTTCAATAGCACTTTCCGAGCTGTCTTTGAGTATTTGAAAATCTTCATTCTTGATTCGTTTCAACTCTGATTTCGTCATCTTCTTCACTCGGAACTTTTCTTGCAGTAACTTTGCGTGCTCCAACGTACTACCGTCTACCATATCTTGGTCATCAGTTAAGGCGGGTGTAGCAGCAACAAGTATGGAGAACCAATCATACTCGGTGTCGTCATCGTCAAGCCATGAGATGACATCAGCCTTGGGAGTCTTCTTCTTTTTTTTAGGCTTTGATGAGGATGATGGTTTCTTTGTTGTTGGAGCAGGAGAGGTGGCTTGTTGTTGGGGCTCAGAGACTTCCTCATCGTCACCACCAGTGTACTCGAAGTGATCACCGGTTTTCGTAGTTTGAGGTGGTAACTCAGAGTCCTGAGGTTTTTCAGTAGAAGAACGTGGAGGAGATCGTTGTTGAGCTGGAGTCCTTTGGGGTGGAGGTTGCATAGAGTATGATTCACCAGTTTTCTTTGGGCGTTTAGGCTCTTTATCTTTATCCTTATCTTCATCGTCTCTTGGACGCTTGGGCCTCTCAGCTTCTTCTCTGCATGCTGATTTAAGTTGGTATTCCAGGAATGCTTCAAACAATTTACCTTCGTAAGAGGCAAATATTGCAGATCGTTTAGACATTTGAGCTACCAGCCTGTTAACCAATTCAGCATCTGAGAATATTATGGGATCAACTGGGTTGATGTTTACATGCATTGGTGTTGATCTCATAGTTTGCTTGGCCAAATGCAATAGATTCGGATAGAGTTGTTTGGTAAACATCTCCTTTGTAACTCCAGGAACGATGTCAAGAAGGAACTTGTGAGTGTAACCTTTGATCATCTCGTTCATTTCCCCTTGAGGATCACGTTGCATGAACTTCTGGATGTACTCCCTTTCAGCTGACATCTTGTCATTCTCGTCATGAAGATACTGAACTTGGTCAGCGAGAAAATTCAGCTTTCTGTAAAGCACGTCTTTCTTCCTGACCTGCTTGACAGCTTTAACGATCCTTGTCTTTGCCCGAGAAGTCCAAGAGTCCGTTGGCTTCTTCACTGATTTGGATGTGGATCTGGTTGATCTTTTGGATGGTGGTGGTGAAGAGTGAGAGGATGAATCTGATGATGAAGAGTCATGAGGTGGTTCAGGGTCCTTAGGAGGTTCAGAAGTTTTCTCCTTGGAACGAGTTGGACTGTTGAGAAGAAAATCATCATAGTTCGCTTCGTCATCTTGACCAGTTTTAGCCTTTTCTTCAGCCTAAATCCTAGCTTCTTCATCTGCTTTAGCTTGAGCTGTGGCCTCTGCATCAACTTTTGCTTGAGCTGCAACAGCTTCTTCATCAGCTTTTTCTTTCTCTGACTTTTCAGATTCTGGTTTCTCAATGTCATACTCAATAGAATCCTCCAGTTGCTGTTGTTGTTGCTCAAGAGTGGTGGTACCAGTTCCCTACCGCATCAGGAATTGGTGTAGGTTGAACTCCACCACTTGACCCTCCGGGGCCACCCATTTGATCCTTTGCAAACTCTTTCGCAATGTGTTGGAGTCTAATGATTTTGAACTTTCTCCTGTAATCAGTATCCAGAGGCTCTTCATCAGAGCTTTCTTCTTCGTGCTCAATTACTGGAGTCTTCCCTTTTCCTTGGTCAGCTGATGGACTGGGAGGTTTAGCTACTGTTTGAGTTACATCGGTTGCAGTTTCAGAGTAGGTGACCTCTTCGTCTGATTTGGTTTCATCAGAGCTTTCATCCACTAGCTTTGTTTGTGGTTCAGACTTGGGAATGGGAATAGGAACAACTTCCTTAGAGGGAACTTTCCGTCTGTGTCCAGGTTTCCTCTTAGGGAACTTCCTTTTACTCTCAGTGCTTGCAGCACTTCCTGCACTTCCTCTTCTGGTTTTCCTTGTGGGTGTGCCAGAAGACTTGTCATCGAGAAAACCAACTTTGCTTTCTTCAACTGCTACCAGATACCTTTTGTATGTGTAGAGCTTTTTTATTTCATCAGACAGAAGGTGATCCGGCAACACAGTACCCTGTTTCTTTGTTGTTGATTCCTTGAATCTGACAGTTAGAGTAGGTTCAGACAACATGTCATGATTGTTGGGGTCATTGAGTCTCTTGGGGATATCAGGATTAAGCCCAAGTGCTCTTTGGATCAACAGTTTTGTATATCTGATATAAGGAATCTTTGAGCCAAGCTTTTTGAGGAATGACATCATGTCGTCCCATATCAGAACTTCAATTTCGATGTGCTTCATGTTGATCAAAGCCCAAAAGATCTGCAGTTCCATGAGCTTGGGATGCTCATAGCCACTGTCACGACCGGAAACAGATTTGGCGATGATGATATAGAGAGTTCTCCAGGGTTGAGGAATATTCTTAAGATCCACGTATGAATGCTTAGAGATTACTCCTGTAGCATCGTCATAACCAATGTCGATCATGAATTGTAGAACAGTCTCTTCAGTTGGTGCAACAACGTAATCGGTAGGCTCGATGTCGGGAATGAGGAGAACAACCCTTAACTCTGCAGGTGTGATGGTGACTTGTTTGTGGTTGAGTGTCACTGTCACAGCATTTTGTCCTTTGATCTTTTGCATTGTGTTCCAGAACTGATGAATGTAGATCTCAGGCACTGTAGCAGAATTTGAGAGCATGTTCTGATAAGGATGATTCTTCAGAATATCCGCAGCAATCAAGCAAGAAGACTCTGAGCTGGTGAGAGTTTCAAATTCAACACGAAGGTTGTTCTTTCCAATCTTCATCGGATAGCCATTAGGGAAGATATCAGCAATGGTGAGAACATTTGGTGCATCCACATTCTGCATTTGAGCATCCATGTCGTGATCTAAAATATATTTAGCCAAAAGAACCAACATATCGAAAGACATTATGTTAGTCAACATATGGTTTTGTTGTCTAATTATTGAATGTGCTATGTTGATGATTGTTACGAGTCCAAAGTCACTTGTTTGTCCAATAGTCCAATGACGTCGTGATAAGTTTCGTGAGATAATTAACATTAAGTTTTAAAGTCCTCGTTATCACTTATTTTTCACAACATATTAAACGTTTAAGCTTATTAGTGACATTATTGGTTTCGTGGCGTTATGATTTATTTATTTATAAGTTAGCACGCGTAACAATTCATAATAAAGGTTAAACAAGGCTTAGGCGTAGAAATGGCAAGCTTATGCGTAAACAAGAATGATATACGCGTAAACGCAAGCTTATGCGTAGGATCCTGACTTACGCGTAAGAAATATTACGCGTAGGAAAAGGGGACCTTATGCGTAGAGCTTACGCGTAAGCGTATATAAACCTTACGCGTAAGGCTTACTCGTAAGAGTCAACCTTATGCGTAGAGGTCATTGTTTACGCATATCCTTCACAGGATACGCGTAGTCCCTTATGTAGAACCTTACGCGTAATAGTTACGCGTAAGATTACTCTTACGCATAACTTTCTACGCGTAAGGTGATCCTTATGCGTAGTTTGCTAGTAACCTTGATTCTGAATTTCACGCGTAATAAACCTGAAATAAGATAATCATAGCACCAATATTAACACATACATTCAATATTTATCAGATCATACCATGAATAATCATTTAAAAAGTTAAGCGGAAAAACCTTATGCGTAAGCCTAAACCCTAAGTTTCAAGAATTACGCGTAAGAGAATTAGCCATAGGAATTGCACTAAAATGATTCTGGGAAGTCTAGTATGCCTATAAAGATGTTTTATCCAAGTTTTAACATCAAACTCAACATGAATCAAAAATACCCAATTCGTATGAATTAGAACCCTAAATTTCAATTCTTTCACATTTGATGTTTCTGGGCAAGATCTAAGCATGGATATAGTTAATTCATCATATAAACAACATCTTATAAGCAACTAATTGACCAGAAACACTCATACAATAAAACACCCAATTCACGCATAAACCCTAGTTTTCCATAATCAATCAATTCGTGTTTCTGGGTAAGATTTGAGGATAAAAATAGTATCATTGATGTTATAGAAACGTTTTGACACAATTATTTTAACCACAAACACATAAACAGGATTATGTGTTCATACGCATACGCGTAGAACACAAAATCGTCCTTAGATTAATATCTAACCGTTATTTTTCAAAACGATTCAAAACCATTGTTTTATAATCTTGTTACAAACACAAAAACACTTACAAAATGATGATCCAAAACACGGATTAGTGGAGCGAATTATAGGCGTAGGATTTGGTTTGGTGTAGTAATAAATGTGAAGAGTAAATGTTAGGTGAGTTGTTTTAATAAAATAACTTTAAGCTTTTGACAGTTTTAGTCTCCACCTTTTCCATTTTCATCCAATGCCTTTAACTTCCATTTTGGTTACCAAACGAAGGATATTTAGGAAAGAATTTTGACGACACTCCCCCTCGACTTAAGAAATAATGAAAGTTTATAAATGTTAGTCTTAGGAGTGTCAGAGAACCAGAAATGTGACCACCATTATTAAAGAAACAACCGGGATAAGATAACATGCAAGTACAAGGTTTTATGAAACTGAAATATTAGTTTTCTCCCCCTCAACACTTGATAGAAGAAATACTGAATTTTGAAAGATTAGAGTGTTGACGGAAGATTTGTACTTGCCATGTTAAAAGAAATATAGATAGAAGAGTATTTTGGTTGTTTTATCAGGTTTTATATTTTTGTATTTTGTTTTTGAAAGATATTTACAAAAGAGGTTTTGGTGTTTGACTGGTTTTTAAGAATGTTTTAAGAGTTCATCCAGTTCCTATTGAGTCAAACACCGCATACCAATCCGGTGGACCAACTCATTAAACCTAGCAGGAGCTAAGGCTTTGGTGAGGAGATCTGCCAATTGGTATTCTGTACCCACAAAGTATAATTCAACAGTACCCTGTTCCACGTGGTCCTTGCTGAAATGATATCGAAGATCGATGTGCTTTGATTTCGAGTGTTGAACCGAGTTGCACGAGATCGCAATAGCACTCTGATTGTCGCAGTACATCGGGATTCTGTCAAATACGTAACCATAGTCTTTGAGTTGTGTTCGCATCCAAATGACTTGAGCATAACACGCCGACATGGCTACATATTCTGCTTCTGTTGAGGACAGCGATGTACAATCCTGCTTCTTCGATTGCCATGACACCAGTTTATCACTAAGAAATTGTAATGCTCCTGAAGTACTTTTCCGTGAATCTAAGCATCCTGCGTGATCAGCATCTGAAAATGCTATTAGTTCAAAACCAGAATCCTTCGGATACCAGATCCCCAAATTAATGGTTCCCTTGATGTATCGGAGGATTCTTTTAGCCTCAGAGAGGTGGGTTTCAGTTGGTCTCGACTGATAATGGGAGCAAAGATATACGGCAAACACAATATCAGGCCTGCTAGCTGTTAAATACATGAGAGACCCAATAATACTACGGTATTTGGTAGGGTTCACCAATTTCCCATGTAAATCAGCATCTAGCTTCTTGGTATGAGCCATTGGTGTGGCATAGGTGTCACAGTTTTGCATTCCAAATTTGTTTAACAATTCAAGGGCATATTTGGACTGACTCAAGAAAATAACACGGGGTGATTGATGAACTTGCATTCCTAGAAAGAATGTGAGTTCACCAATCATTGACATTTCAAAATGTTTTGTCATTAATTTTGCAAAAGCATTTGAGTATTTTAAATGTGTTGACCCAAAAATGATGTCATCCACATAGATTTAAACGATTAAGATGTGAGCCCCGTGATATTGTATAAAAAGTGTAGGATCGACTGAACCTTTGGTGAATTTATTGGCATTGAGGAAGGATGATAACTTATCGTACCACGCCCGATGAGCTTGTTTGAGACCATACAGAGCTTTGTTCAGTTTGTAGACATGGTTCGGGAACTCGGGATCAACGAATCCTTCTGGCTGGCTGACATAAACTGTTTCTTTCAGTTGCCCATTCAGAAATGCAGTTTTGACGTCCATTTGAAAGACCGTTATGTTCATATGAGCCGCGAACGCGAGAAAAATCCGAACAGCCTCAAGACGAGCAACCGGAGCGAATGATTCTTGAAAGTAAATACCCTCTTCCTGTCTATAACCCTTAGCCACCAGACGTGACTTGTTTCTGATTGCGTTCCCTTCAGCATCCAATTTGTTTTTCCAAATCCATTTGAGACCAATGACGTAGACCCCTGTTGGTCTTTCAACCAGTTCCCATACTTTAAGACGTTTGAATTGGTTGAGTTCTTCTTGCATGGATTAAATCCAGTTGTCTTTTGTCATTGCGTCTTTAATGTTTTTAGGCTCAGATTGGCAGACAATGAGAGCATAAATTCAATGTTCACCATCTGTGTGAAGACGTTGTCTCGTAATGACTGGTTGATTTGGGTTGCCAATAATATTCTCTTGAGGATGGTCTTTTGTACAACGATGTGTAGAGGGTTGATGTTGGTATACATTGTGCAGATTTTGAGGATTCAAATGGTTTGTTGATGATTCCGCGACATCAGGTGCAGCAGTTTCATTGGCAAACGGGTTAAAGAATGCATTTGGATCAAAATCTGCAGGTGGGGTTACTTCATTAAGAACACCAGGAGTTGGTTCAGCGTCATTGGAAGCAGTTTGTTCAACTGTTGTTGTAGAGTCAACTGGTGGTGCTTCTTCAACAGTAGTTGTTGTAGCAGGTGTATCAGGTATAAGAGTAGTATCAGGTTGAGCAGCGGAAACAACGGATACACCTGGAGCACGTTCATCAATGTCATCACTAAACAGCGGAGCAAATAGCGTTTCCATTTGTTGACGAGTAAGCTGGGGGCCTAGTTCAGCTAATGATGGGGTTTGAGGGAAGTTTAAACGGTTATGACCGGGTTCCCAAGCTGTTATACTCAGAAGCCATTGCTGTAAGTTCATCAAAATTAGCATGAAACGTTTCAATAACCTGCTTTGTACGACGATTCCAGATCCGAAAACCCTTAGAATTTTCACAATATCCTATAAAGACTCCAATGTCAGCTTTGGCTTTGAGCTTTCCAAAGTCATCACGATCATTATTTGGGTAGCAAAGGGATCCAAATACATGAAAGTGTTTGAGATTTGGTTTATGGTTGTGGATAAGCTCAAAAGGTGTTTTGTTGTGGCATTTTGTAATCATTGAACGATTTTGAGTATAGCATGCAGTTGATACAGCTTCTACCCACAAGTAATCTGGAAGTTTAGCATTGATTAACATTGTTCTTGCAGCTTCCACTAACGTACGGTTTCGTCTTTCAATAACTTTGTTTTGTTCTGGTGTACGTGCAATAGATGTCTGATGCTCAATTCCCACTTTCTCATAAAAATCTCGAAGAGTTTGGTTTACAAATTCAGTTCCTTTGTCTGTTTTGATTTGGCGGACGGTGTTCCGGAGTTGAACTTGAATTTTTGTGAGAAAGGTGATGATCATCTGTGGAGCTTGATCTTTACTTCGAAGAAAGTATACCCAAGTCCATCGTGAGTAGTCATCGACAATTACCAAGATGTAATGTTTGCCATTAATCATTTGCACGCGTATCGGGCCACACAAGTCCATGTGAAGAAGATGAAGCACATGCTGAGAGCTGTGTTTCACTTTTGAAGGAAAATGAGCACGAGTGCTTTTTCCTTGTTCACAGGCTGAGCACAGGTGATCTTTAGAGTACTGGAATCTCGGGAGACCTTCAAAAAGTTTGTGTCGAACAAGGTTGGTGATGGTTTGAAAGTTTAAATGTGAGAGACGACGGTGCCATAGCCAGGATTTTGTTGATGTTGCCTTTGAAAGTAGACAGATGGGAGATGAAGCAACCATGTCTTGCATTGAAATTGTGTATAGACTAGAATTGCGAGAGCCAGACATTAGATCGTTTCCTTGTAGATCACGAATGAAACAAGTTTTCTCCCGAAAAGCAACTTCCAAATCTCTATCACAGAATTGACCGACTGAAAAGAGATTGTGACCGAGGCCTTCCATATAATAAACCCTGATAATTTCGATATTGCCATTGATATAATCTCCGTAGCCCATGATATCTGCGAAGTGATCATTCCCGAATCTGACAGTGCCAATGAACTTTGCAATAAAGTTTGATAACAGTTTAAGATTGCCTGTCATGTGTCGGGAACATCCGCTATCAACAATCCAAAGGATGATCTGTATCACCTGCATTACACACAGATGACACAGATGGAATAGAAGTAGATGTGGAACCCGAAGTGTTAGAGGGTTCCGAAGCAGTTATAGTAGAAATACACACATCAATGACTTTAGGCATCCATTTAAATCCTAGTGTATTATGTATCCATTTCTGCCATCTCCAACTAGTCTTAGCTTTAGTCTTAGTGAATGCACTAGGTGGTACTACATTCCTTGGAGGTGATACTGGAACTACAGGGACATCAATGCGTTTCTTAGAATCTAAGGAGGGCGGTTTACCAAGCACAGACTTAGAAGCATTAGTGGGCCTAGAGGTATTCTGATTCTTAGGATTCCTTAAACGAGACAAGATAGCTCTAGCAATACATTTTTCATGACAATCAGAAAGCATACTTTTACGACAAATAACACAAGAAGCTTCAGATTGAATATCAAAAGTACTTAAAGGTTTAGCATTCGTTACAACACTTTTTCCATTACATTTGTTAGACGCAATATCTAAAGTGGGTGCAACTTGAGTCTTATTCAAAGTCCTAGGGTGTTCTTCTACTTCAACATTCTTTATTGATCTTTTCTTAAGTCGCAACTTCCTATTCTTCCTTGTATTGCTCCTAGGCTGTGAAGTGCAGACGTTTGGAAAAGAGGCAACTAGTCCTGTTTCAGTAGAGGGAAACACATTAGTATCTTGTGGTTTGTCAGTAGGCAATCTGGGTGCACGTTTGCTAAGTGTTACTGGTGCAATTCTCTTAATGATGCTAGGCTGAACTTGTTCATACTTTCCTAACATCTCCCTTAACTTAATGATAGTGTACACCAAATCTTGATTTTCAGAACGAAGATTTCCAGAAAAATTCATAACTTCTTTAGTGTGTGCAAGATAATGATCAAGTTCGTTTGATGCTTCATTACGAGTCTGTTTGAGTAAATCAAATATGACACCATATTCCTTTTTAACGTTTGCAAGTTCTTGTTCATATTTTTAGATTTGACATTTCAAACACACATTTTGATCATCCAGTTGCTCAATTTTAGGATTAAACGTTTGTGATTGCAACTGGTGGATTTTGTTTTACAAAGCAAGTTCACGATTTTGACAATCTTTTTGACACCATTGAAGACGACGTTTTGAATTTGAAAGTTCGTTTAACAGTCGTTCATTTTCAGATTTTAAAGACTCGATCTGATGCACATTATCAGTATTTACAACAATATCAACAGAGTCAACAGAATCAGCAGAGATATGATCAGATGCATATGCAACAGATTGTAATAAAACAAGGTTATTGATATCAGCACAAATAACATCTTCCAAGAGTCGATCAACATCTTTTCTCAACAATTTCTTTTTACGTTTAGTATTTGAAATCGATGTTTCTGTTTTCTCAAAAACTGTTTTCATGAGACCAAGTTCCTTGTGAAAATCCCGTTCCCAATATAGTGCATAAGTTTTCAAATTTTTGACATGGGGTAAAAGTCTTTTCTGAAGAATGTCTCGATGTTCACGCGCCATTGGCGATTGAAAATGTTCAACTTTTATTTCAGAATGAAATTCAATCTCACGTTCCAAAATTTTGAGGTTAGATAAGAAAGTGTCAAAGTATTTTATGACGCGACAACTTTCGGCTTTTGTTTTAACTTCACTAAGTGAAGGTAAAGGACCATTAATTTGTGCACCATTTTGTTTGGGACTAACTTCAGAAACTGGTGTGATAACAAAAGGTTTGTTAGAAGTATCTTGTTGTTTGACAAAAGTAATGGCTTTTGAATAGTTAAATGGTTTGTTATAAACGACATTTTCCATTTTTGACCGACTCTCATCATCTGCATCTAATTCCTCCATACGATTATATTCAACAACAGTCATAATTGAATCATCAATTCTATGTTCTGCACTGTAAACATCAGGATTTGGTTTGAATGCTCTGTTTGAAAACTTAGGTTTGTAATCAGCTAGAATTGGTCCATATCCATTTGGATTAGGTTTAAAAGTAAACTTTTGAATGGTTGTGATTGACTCACCATGTTTGTAAACAACATTTTAAAACTCTTTGATTTTTGTTTGTAAGTCGACAATTTCTTCAAGATAGTTATCTATTCGTTTCGTGGAATGCTGTTTGTACTCAGAGAACTGTTTTTGACAAGTTAACTACTCAGCCTTGGCTTTTTGAGTTTCCAAAGTAAGAGCGTTAAGTTGTTTTTTATGTTCATATTTCAGTTGTTCTATTTGAGACAACAAAGCATTCTTGGAAGCGGCTAGATCACGTATCTGTCGTTCTAATGATTTTTTGTTTTGATGAGATTTAGCAAAAGCGACTTCAAAACTTTTTTCACGTTTTTCTTGAGTTTTAAAAAAGTTGATTTGTCGAATTAAGCATTCATTATCCCTAATTAACAGTGCATTTTTCTCTTTTAATTTCGTGCAAATTTCCAACCGAGAGTGTTGGTCTTTAATTAAGGTCAGGAGCTCAATTTCTCTATTAGACCGAAGCTCATTTTGTTCAACGTGAGTCTCAACATGATCATTATTTAGATCCTCAAATATAATCACGGAGTCAACTTGATTATCAATATTAACCATAAGGTCATCTTGATCGTCAAATATAACTACGGGATCTATTTGATAATCGTCGGAATGAGATGTGGATTGCTCATGTTGAACACTCTGATCCTGGTCGGATGGAGAAATTGGCGGAGATATCAGATCAGGGATGAGTATATTTTGGTCCGGTACCTGAGACAAGCCATCAGTGTCATACACTGGGCCTATGTCACTCATGTGTAGAGCTTGCATTTGTGCCATCAACATCACTGCTGCATTAGCCTGCAAGTCTTCCATATCATCATCAGAATCTGCATCTGCCATAAAGCTCTGTTCCTTGTTGGTAAGAGTTCCACCAGCTTCATCCTTAAGTGCCAAGAGCAACGCCTCTTTGTGATAAGCACTGCCTCTTGTTCTCGGCTTAGGACATGCATTAGCCAGGTGACCCTTCTCATTGCAGTTATAACAACGAAGACCATTAACCCCATTCTGAGCATTCCCCTGTTCAACCACTTGACCCCTTTGTTGTTGCGGAGCACCCATGTTATTCCTTCCAATAGCATTAAACCCTTGACCACCTCCCATCTGACGACCATAACCACGGTTTTGTACTTCAACGCGCCCATTGTTCACAACAGCTTGATTCCTTGTGTTGAATGAGGAACGAATGCGATTGTTGGATTTGTTTGTATACCGGCCGAAGGCTTTAGCAATCATAACAAATCCTTGTTGCAATTCATCGAAAGCAGCATAGTCCTCATCAGCTTCACTGTAAAGTGCTTGAGCATTGTTGTTGTTGTTGTTGTTGTATGGAACCAATTGAGTTTGTTGAGGTTGTTGCTGTGACTGATCATATGGTGTAATGGTTGCAGTTGGTTGAGGAGCGGGTTGCTGAGCTGTTTGAGGAGGAAGATTAGTTTGAGCCCACAAAGCAAGTTGTTGATTATCAGGAATTGACTGTGAAGTCGGGAGTCCACGAATAATCCTTTCTTTGTCAACTTCTTTTTGGTGAGGCTTCAAATAGTTGTACAACAATCCATATGTAGCATGATGAAGGTTCTTAGCTTGACGGAGAAAAATGACATACTTCTCCCATTCCGGACCAAGACTACTTAGGAACTTAATGTTGACAGCAATTTGAGGCATTATGATGTTGTGTTTGTCCAAATCATTAATGATGTCTAAAAATCGATGATGATATGACTCTAATGTCTCTCCTGGTTCAATCATGAAGTGTTCATAAGCCAAGTAGATTTTGGATTCCATGTCTTCCTGATTGAGTGATGTGCCTTCCATTAGAAGATGAATATGTTCCTACATTGCTTTAGCTGTCTTTTGAGCATCAACACTTCGAAGGATCGGATTGGGTAGTCCCAAAAGGATGTATTGCATTGCTAGTTCATCGGCTTCAAAGTGTAGAAGTTCATCACCAGTGAGGTCTGAGATAGTTGCAATGTTGGTGACAGCATCTCTTGGTGGATTGGCATCTGGATCTGCGGGTGTAATAACAGTAGGCAACTGAAATGGACCTTCCATAATGACCTTCTTTAAGAACTTTCCATGTGGCTTCTTTAGATCACAAAACCTAAAGAACCTTATCACCCATTGATCATAATTACCGAGAGTGAGCATTGGAGGTCTATCAAGTGAGCCAGCTTCATGAATTGATTGTTGGCTACTTAAGGCTTCACACATCTTGCCAAACCATGTCGGTTCCTTCATAGTATTCCTGGATAGATGTTGGTTGTAGAAGTTTGTGTAAGGTTGTACTTGAAGACTAGGTGGTGGTTGAACCATTTGTGGTGGTGGAATTGCTCCAAGTTGTGGAGTATGTTGTTGATTAAATTGTTGTTGATAAATTTGTTGTTGATGATTAAATTATTTATGTTGTGGACTTAGTTGTTGTTGTTGTTGATGATAAGTGTAAGGAACATAGTTAGAGTATGGTGGTTGTGACATGTTGAAAACTTGTGTTGTTAAATGGATCTTTGTAGTCGAATGAACCGTTGTTGATGAAGTAACCTTAGGCGTAGAAATCACAGAAAAGCAAAGTACCACTTATGCGTAAAAACACCAAAGATACGCGTAACAGCAAAAGTTACGCGTAGGATTAGCTTACGCGTAAGAGATGAGAAAACACTAAAGTTATGCGTAAACAGAGAGTTAAGCGTAGAAAACTTAGGCGTAGGATTACCTTATGCGTAAGACAAAGCTTAGGCGTAAGATGAATCTTATGCGTAATGGATTCTACGCGTAAGCTTAAGCTTATGCGTAATTTTAGGGTTTTACCCAAAAGATCTTTTACACTATCACAGTGCAAAAGATATCCAAAGTCGAAGTGTTTTCAGGCTTATCCAAGCAAGAAAAACACTGAGTAATCCACGAAGCTGAAGATCAAACTAAAGAACTCTTATGCGTAGTTTTAGGGTTTCGTTATGCGTAGAACTCCACCAAAAGTGATTTTTTGTCCAAAGATGTTTCTAAACCAGATTTTTGTGATGAAATAGCTTCAATATTACCAAAATAACACAAAAGTGTGAAACTTGATGATCCAAAGCTTAACAGTTATGCGTAGAACTTAACCCACGTAAAAAACCAAGCTTAAAAACAATGATACACACGTAAAGTTTGAAACTTTTTGCCAAAAACAGTTATTTTAACACCTTAAAACGTTGAAAGTACAATAATCTTGGATTGAAAAGTGAAAACATTGAGTTTTTAAGCGAACCAAAGTATCAACCTCGTTTACGCGTAAGACCAAAAACCTTCACAACAATAAAAAAATATGTTCACCCAACTATTTGGCGAATGATACCACTGTTAGGTCACCATATTAGTAACACAAGCATCAATATAAGAAATAGAGAAGAGAAGAGATCGGTTGAATAACACACACCAACACTATGCGTAGGAATATAGAGAAAGGTTATGCGTATGCAAGTGAAAGAGAATGAATTGAACAACCAACCCTCAAGTGAGGGTATTACAAGACTATTTATAGGAGGGAACTAGGGCTACACTCCAAGTTCCCATCCTTTTCCTTATTGGGCTTGGCCTAGGCTTATGGGCCTTCTACATAAGCCTAAGCTTAATAACAAACATAAAGGCCATAATAAGCTAACTATTACATATGAATCACTAACACTTGAATTAAGGTTTAGGAGTGATTCCAACATGAGCGAACTACTTAAATGTTACCACATAGATTAGTTGAGTGATTTCATTTTCCTATTTCGTGAGGTGTTTGGTTGTGAACTTGAGATTAAACGAATAAATGTTTAACTATAAAAATCCTTGACAAATGTTTTGGATTCATTTTCATAAGTTTTATCTAAAGTTTACTCGAGGACAAGGAAAGTTCAAGTTGGAGGATATTTGATGACATTAAATAAGGCCATATTAATAGCATCATTTATCCTATGTATATTGCTTGTTTTATATCATTATGTATAACATTTGATACTTAATCGCTTAAATGTTTCTATCTCAGATATTATCAATCAATTGGTGAAATTTATCAATAATGGACGTGTTTTGAAGCAAATGGATCGAGTTCGAGAAAGTCCAATTTACAGACAAGAATACGCCGTATCATTCTAGACATATACGCCGTATACCAAGACTTGAACGATTATGAAAAACATTGCCTAACTTTAAAGAATATGCCTTAACCAAGTACTGGAAACGCCGTATATGAAACTTTGGTGAAACGGAAGAACGAGCTTGTGTTAGTCCAGATACGTCGTATGACCTTATCAAGATATGTTGTATCCATCTCAAAGACTTCACCAGATTTCCAAGATTTAAAAGACCTGATATGCCGTATCATCTCTATGATACGCCGTATCAGTAAGGCGATGTACGAACATTCTGAAATTTAATAATCTTGGATCCCACGCGAAGTTACCTCGATACGGCTTATCGGACATATCTGATACATCGTATCGACCGTATTCGAAAAGTATAAATAGAAAACACTAACTTCGGTTTTCAAAGAGCACATAACCACCAAGTACGAAACCAAAGACAAAAGAAGACCAAGAAGGTCATGTTGGTGCCATAATTTCATAGGAGAATTAACTTAATTTGTTTTACTACACTTTAATCATTCGGTTAGCGTATTTTTCTCTTTCAATTTATACTTGAATCTTTATGAACATGTTATCTTGTATTATGATTGAGATTATGGGCTAATACCAGTATTACCAAGTTTAATGATTATTTGATGTTTTGATTTGTTCTAATTCAATAGTTTACTTAGTCCCAAGTATTGATTACGTTTATTACTTATAATTATTGACATGTTAATGTAAGCCCTAATGGGATAAATGATTAATTGATAATCATTAAGGTACACTTTATGCGGATTTTGACTAATCGTGGCAGGATTATGTTAGGAATTGGAAATTCCATGTTAAAGTGTCGGTCACCCCAATTATGGTCTAGCATATGTTAGCTCGTAGACTTGTAGTTATTTACGTTGTTTTGTAGTTAATTAGTTAATTAGTAGCGTAGAATAGTTTAGTGTAACACCGTGGAGGAAGGACGGGTCTTTACCTACTGTATACCTGATCCACAGGCCGTCAGGAGGTCGTTATGTCTGTAACTATAAATACCCCTTCCATCCATGGAAGGGGTGGTGCTTCTCAATCTAACATTTGATAATTTACAAAGCAAGTCTCTAAGTAGAACACCCATCTCTCTACTTTCTCTCTCTAAACATGGCATACTTGTATTTCCATCATCCAAGACCACCCGAATCATCAAACACAATAAAATATTACAATCCTACAAATGGTACCAGAGCCAAGGTTATTGTGTTGTGTTGATTTGTGTGGTTTCGTACCATGGTTATTGTGTTTTTTGATGAGTTATTGGGGTTTGAATTCTGGGTTAAACTGCGTATTTTGTACTATTTTGTGGTCGAAAATCGGTTTTTCTCTGGGTATTGTGGTTAAACTGGTTTTATCACAACTTTATGCATCCTTTGTTGTTGGTCATGGAACTGTTTTCTTTGTGTTACATATGAGTTTTATGAAACTTTATCAGTATTTTAGGTTTTATGAAACTGTTTTTGTTACAAAAAGTTAAACTGTTTTTGTCTAAACACTTTATCTTCAAATGGGTTGTATGAATCTGCTCATTTTTCGTGGTCAAACAGGGTCATCTAATGTATATTTTACACTGTTTTTCTGTTAGGAATTAGAAAATTCCATAGTGAAGTGTCGGTCACCCCAAATGTTATCTAGCTTAAGTTAGCTCGTAGACTTGTCATTAGTTAAGTTATTTATTGTTTTATTAGTTAGTCAGTAGCATAAAATAGTTTAGTGCAACACCGTGGAGGAAGGACGGGTCTTTACCCACTGTATCCCTGATCCACAGGCCGATAGGAGGTCGTGTATTGTGTAAGTATAAATACCCCTTCCATCCATGGAAGGGGTGGTGCTTCTCATAATATAATATTCAACTTTTGTGTAAACCTCTAGCAAGAACACCCTAACTCTCTACTTCTCTCTCTAAAATGACAAACATGTATTTTGATCTCCCAAGACCACCCGAATCATCTAACACAATAAATATTACGATCCTACAATTGGTACCAGAGCCAAGGTTGTTGTGTTTCTTTGATTTGTGTGGTCTTTTTGTACTATGGTTATTGTGGTTTATTGATTTTGTTGGCTCGAAATATTGGTTGAAACTGTTTTTTATCATCTTTTGGTTGAATCTTTTATTAACAGTTTTTAAACTAGTTTCTTTTGGTCAATAAACTATTGGTCTTTCATTGAATATCTGTTGTGTGTCAAGTTGTCTAAACAGTGTTTGTCTCACCTTTATCAGTCTTTGGGTACAAAAAATCAGTGTATATTTGTGGTCAAAATATTGGTGACGTTACAATGTTGTCAATATCTGTTTATGTTAACAAGGTCAAACTGTGGTCAAAATAATTCTCATAGGCTGTTTTCTGGGTTTGTATGAAGATGGTCGGAAATACTGTCGGAAAACTCGCCGGAAAAACTAAAACATCTTACTAGCGACTTGTACAAGTTCTAGTTAGCGAGTTGGCTGTTTATGTTGTCCAGGTTCATTGTACCTCATCTTAGCGACTTAAGTAGCGATTTATGCTAGCGACTTATGGACAAAATTAGCGACTTGTTACTGAACAAGTCGTAGCGACTTAGTGCTAGCGACTAAGTGCTAGCGACTAAGTGCTAGCGACTTAGTGCTAGCGACTAAGTGCTAGCGACTAAGTGCTAGTGACATGTTGCTAGCGACTTGACTCTTGACCTAGCGACTTAGACAGAAAGGTAGATGAAGGAGAAGACTTGACCGGACCTTAGACCACAACAACAAATACCATATTCAAAATGACACACGACCTCTATACCTTTTACCAAACTATACTCGACCTCAGCCAGATTGTTGCATCATCAGTCCAAGACCTTTTGTATCAGTCTAATAACCAAAACCAACTCTAGTCAAAACTCATCTCAACCTCAGGTTCCTTCAACCTTCACCGATCCAAGAAAAGTTAACACATGATCTCAGATTTCTTTATGTTTTGTGTCTAATCTTTTCAGATCCAAACAACATCATAGAACTCGTCATCGATCTATAGTCAAAGTGTCTTATATTGTTAATATGTACGATGTCATGAAAAAGAACGTAACAATATTGTTACTTCGTTTTTCATTGGTTCGAGATGTTTGATAACAAATCAAAACAAGATAATTCTTTACTTATGATTTTCAAACACTAAATGATGAGAAATAACAAGAGTGTTATTCTCTTTGCATTCTTTGGTTCGTTAATTGTTAGAACAAGCAAATTAATACCTACCCGTAATTTTTCAAAGACCGTGAAGCCATGTCTTTTCCTCATGCCAACCCTGTGGTATTCTTTTTTGTGCTCGGATATGTGTGAATGAAAGAAAGGTGCGGATGAGTTTTCAGTTTGGGTTAAGTGTTACTGATTGTTTGTCGCAAAGTGAGGAGAAGGGGGCGGATTTTTAGAGAACGATTAGGGTTAAGATGTGTGGAGGTTATTTAGGAGATGGATGAGGATGTGTAGAGAGAGGCGCAGTATTTCCAAAGTGTGGTTAGGGTTTGTGATAATGTGAGTATTTTTAGGGCAACTGAGTGATATGTGTGTTAAATACCCCGAGAACTTAGGGTTTCTCTCTGATTGTATCCGGATTTAAATGTGGGCCTTGTTACGAATAGATTGGATCAGCTTTGAGTTTTGGTTACATGGGCCTTTGAGATGTGGTAACATGCTTGGGCCTAATATGCTGGATATTTCGTGATCAATGGCTGGACATGGACTGAATGAGTATTATTGAACTTGGGCCTGGACTTTAGTGTTAATGGATTTGGTTTTCTGCTTGTAGGCGGACTTCTTGGATCAAAGGCTATTTTTAATGAATCGAAGATTTTTTTGCTTTATTCGGCTATGTGACAATACTTCTCATTATAATGTGTTACATAAGGCTTGGACTAATTGGTCTATGATTGAAACCGGATATGAGCTTAAAGTGTTATGTGTGAATTTTATTTGTGCGGCTTGACTTCAATTGAAACTTGTGTATGTGATGGATGTGATTGTGAAATGGGCGTTACAATCAGTAATTATGATGAGTTAAATGATACCAAAATTTTGAATGCATGATTGGATTTTTGTCAAATCGGGTACACAACCTAAAATGGGCTTGAGTGATGTTTGATGATGAGTATTGGTATGATAATAAGATTTGTTGTGGTATGGGGATTATTATTTGGGTTTATGCATGTTCACTGAGCTTATTATGTCTCGGCTTGAATTGGTTATTGAACAAGATTGACTATGGGGTGTTTGTTCGGTATGTCGTATTGGACTTTGAAGTGAGGTTTTCCGGGGGTGTTTACTTATTTTCGTCTTCTTTCTTTCTACCCTTCCGCGAAGATGACTTGTGTGGGCATTTATAGAGTGTGATAAAGACTTGGCTATCTAGTTACGGTTATGATTTTTTTTTCACTTAACCCACTACGTAACTATCATTTCGGTGTCTCACGCAGCTGAGGATACGTCAAGAGGTTTTGTACATTGGGTACACCGTTTCTTGTTCACAAGAATTAGTACAAGTTTAAGTAACAAATCTGGGGAGTTTTACTTCATGATCAAGTTTGACATATCGGGTTTAATTCTCCATGTGGTCTCTACTATAGCCGACAGAATGCGTGATTGATGCGTTTACCAAGGTGTTGATTGGATGGTTGTTGATGGTGTTGATGTTGGATAATAGACCGGTGATGAACCACTGCATGTTCCCCTAAAACAGATATTCACTGAAAACAAAGCTGTCATAACACATTCGAGCTGACATTGTTTACGGTTTTGTCTTGATTTTGTAAAATCCCGCGAAAGAACCTATTTCTCGGTTTAAATCATAGACTTGTAAAATCCCGTGACAGTAGAAACATCCTGGTAATTGTAAAGTGCATTTCCGGATCTATCTTACGGTTTATTCTTGGATTTGTAAAATCCCGCGAAAGAAACTATTTCTCGGTTTAAACCATAGAATTGTAAAATCCCGTAGTGATGGAACCATCCTGGAGAAAGGAAAGTGTGTTTCGGAATCTTATTTGATCCTGGTGCTACGGTTTCTACTTCGAAGAAGGGATAAAAGGGTGTGCTTCATGTATTGGATGTGTGTTTGGATATTTGTCATGGCAGTTTGGTTATTACATGATTTTACGGGGTTACGTGTTTTTTTAACCATGGTCAGGATGAAACTATTATCAAAGTTCGCTTAACAAGTCAAAGGAGGCTAGATTTGAGCAGTTCAGAAGATGTGACAACGGCGTTAATTCAGTATTATTTATTTGAGGTTGAAGTGAATTATCACGGGCGAGTGTACTTAGTATCTGAAGGTATCGGGGATGGTTGGATGAAGATTCTTCATGATCCTTGTTCGATGCTTATTATCAAAAACGAAGACTTGGAAATCTAGTTATTATTGGGTGTCTTTTACCTTTTCTTTTACCACTTGGGGGAATTGGGCTCATACCATCACAAAATAACTATCACTTTAAGGAGTTACGTTGTAGTGCTCAGTGTCACATTCAATTGTGGATTTTCAAGAGGTGATATACGTCTATTACTCGATGGTTGGTTGGTTGAAGAGTATAGAGTACTTAGAGATTCAAATGGGCATGAAGTCTCAGCACCGCTCTTTGTTACATATGTGCAAGTTTAAGTCACGAGTTCGGGGTAGTCTACTTCAGGGTCAAATTCATCATATTGGGTTTTCTCCATCAGCTGTCACTACAAAGAGCCTACTGAATGATAATGGGGTTGATCACATGTTTTGCCAAAAGGGATTGAAAAGAGAGAGATTATGACGTCTGTTCACATCAGTTCAGGCCTCGTACACCAAAGAAAAGAAAAGTGTACGTCTCAGTGCGCTTTATCTTCGAAAGAAGAGAAATCTTCTCATTAATGACCATTCTCGTCAACATGCTTCATACTTTTTCCATGCGCTTAAGTCATCAAGTGAACCGGGCTACCACTGATTGTTTTCTCATTCCACTTGCTCGATTATAATGAAGATGGCGACATCATGTGCTTATTTTGCGGGAGAGAAGTGTGAATAGAACATTCAGATGATTTTCACTTATTTAATCAAGAATGGCAACTCCGTATGCAATTCTTGAGGGGGAGAAGAAGTGTGAAATTACTGCATGGTTGATTATTATTTGAGAATTTAAATGGTCATACGGCTCTAAACTCATGTAAGAACCGAGCTTCTTCTTATCGGGTAATCTTCACATGGAGTTTCTTCTTAAGAGCCGTTAGTTGACATCTTCACAAGCTGATATGAGTTTATTGACAAAGTGCTTCCGGTTAATGCTTCACGTGCACATCAACATGATGATTCCGAACAACCTTCTGTTCTTGTTTGATGTGATTGTTTGCTTGGTGTTACCATTTCGTGTGTTCGTTGCGGCCTGATTGCTGATTTCCTTGATGAACATCTTTCTGTTCTTGTTTGATTGGGAGGGATTCTAGTTAAGGGGATTTGCAAGATGTAAGTTAATTGGGATGCTTTTTGGTGATGTTCTTGTGTTTTTGGTGAAATGAAGATGTTAACTATCTATTCCCCAACTGGACAATCTTGAAGAAGGTCGAGTCTACAGTCTGTTCTACATTTTCTGCTACATGTTAGAAGACTAAAGACGAGTTGCATTTAACGATCTAAAGACTTCTTCTTAATCTGGGCATTTTTCAAACAGATTGTCGGTTTTGGGAAGAGCACTAATTGGGAGTGTGTTATAAGTCTGATTCAATCCCCAATTAGACTTGCTCATATTCTTTGCAGTGACTACTCGAGACGTTGATATTGACTATTGTTGGACATTTGACACAAGGTGATTACTTCGGAGTTAATCATTTATCACTTATTTGAGATTGAAGTTGACTTTCACAAAGGCGTGTTCTTATATGATAACTTGCTCGGGCTTAAGAATTTGAGTTGAAGACTTGGTTTATCTAGTTACCAGCAGTCGAGGTGGATGGTTGAAGACCTGGTTAACTATCACTATTAGGAGTTACTTTGTTTTACTCAGTGTCACACGCATATGACGGTGTGGATAATCGCAAGAGGTGTTAATGTCTCATACTTTGTTTGGGTAGTGAGTACTTAGAGATTTGCTTGAAGCATAAATTCTCGACACCGTTCTTCCATCATTGGGTGCAAGCTTAAGATACAAATGTGGGGAAGTTGACTTCAGTTTCATGTATGGTATAGCGGGTTTTCTTCTTCAGTGGTCACTTCAAATTGTCTACATAAGGGTTGATAAAAATTGTCTGAGGAGTCTTCAGCAAGTTGATTCTCACAAAGACTTCAAGCGATCTTCTCAACAAATTTCAAGTATTTGGGCATTCAAAGAGTTGCTGATTCTGAAGTATCAAAACCAGAAAGAGGGAAGGAGACAAGCATCTAAACGCGAGTAAACTTGATGTACTTAATACTTCTAAGAATTTGAAGATATCCCGGGAAGACAAATGTTATTACCGCAGAGAAACTCAAGGTTTGACTCATGGCGAGTAAACTTGATGAACTTAACTCTTCTAAGTGATTGAAGATATTCCGGGAAAACAAATGTCATGACCGCAGAGAAACTCAAGGTTTTACTCATCAAGGCGTTTAGTGTTCTTATTCCAACTATGTGGGGGAAGTGATGTTAGAGAAAGTTTCTGAAGATAAAAGAGGTACACAAGTACGACATATTCAGGGGAGATAAATGTGTAACATGAGGGAGGTGTTATCAGTTACTCTCTCGTTGGGAATGTGTGTACTTCGGATTCTTGGGCTTCATACACATTCATCAGGGACGAAAGATGTGAACATAGGGGAGGTGTTCTTCATTACCCTCATGATGTGTATTCGGGAGAGTTCTTTGATATTGGTGTACTTCGGGTTCTTGAGCTTCATACACGTTCATCAGGGAAGAAAAATGTGAACATGGGAAGGTGTTCTTCATTCCCCTCATGAAGTGTATTCGGGAGAGTTCTTGAGCATTATACTAAGAGACTGACTACATCAACTCAACTACTTGGGGGAAGTGTTCTCTTGACACCTTTTTGGAATGGATTGCTTCAGACTTCAGTGGTAATGAAATTTGAGAAGAAATTTAATGAGTGGGATGTAACGTTGCTGGTCTTCTACTGGATGATATAACCCCGAATGGAGATCCTCGATTATCGTTCTTAAATGGAGCAGCGGGATTTATGATAATGGTGTGCTTTCTTGTGCACCTGGCTAAAGCAAGCTTGAAATAGAGCTTCGAATCTGCTCATCTTAAGGATTTTCGGTTTGGGGGGAAGCTGCCAGAGTCTCACTTTCAGATGGTTCTATTTTTTCAATTCAAGAGCCCTTGGAAGCTTTGGTGGTGGATGTTTAAGAGATGACGAATTCTATCTTCTACGACGTGCTGCTCGATATCCTTATCTCGGTACTCGTATCATCATCCTCTTTAACTATATCATCCATTCTATCCTTGTAAATATTTTTTCGTAAAACAAAATACAAAAATATAAAACCAACAAAAAGAAATAGAAAATTATAAAACCTTCAAAAATCCATAAAAATCAGAAAATTTCAAAAAGACCAAAAATATTGTTTTCTCAAGACATGTCTTCTGGTATCGATAACATCTGCGGTCTTAGAAATGTCATTCAATAATGGCACGGGACCATAGATGAAGTTCGAGCAGGAGGTGTAAATATTTTTTTCTAAACATGTCACATACAATGGCTTACAGTTATTTCAGACTGTAACCCGCGCTTCAAAATATGGCTTACAGTTATTTCAGACTGTAACCCGTGCTTTAAACTATGGCTTGCTATTATTTCAGATGGCAACCCGCTCTTTAAAGGAAGGAAAGTGTTGCGCTAAACAATTTTTCAAATATCTCGTGCACTTATCCTAAAACAAATTGAGGAAAGTATGTCGAAGGACTGCTGTTCCTACACAAATGTTTTTCCGTCTAAAATTCTTCAGAAAAATATTTGTTGTATTTCAAAATGGTGGTAAAATGAGTTGCTTGATAAATCAATCAGGATCAGAGTTTTTCGTATTAATTCGCAAAAACTCAATCGATGACTTCAGCACTTTTAAAACTTTTCAAGAAAAGAGTCATTGATTGAGGGGGAGAATGTTTTCAAATTTATATCATCTAACGGACTTTCTTAATTATCCTACGTGCTTAATTAAAAATGATAATTGCCTGTGTCGAAGGACTAGGAATTTAGGATATGATTGTTAGGTTTAGATGACTAGAGTTTGATTAACACATAAACCCCATGCCTTATATGATCTGATTGTTATGTTGAATTGACTTTAATTAGTCGATTGCTGTTATGGGTGATGTCGACCACCATATATCTGTATGTGTGTTCACTAACGTATGCAGGTATATTGGTTATAAGAATGTTCCCGATCCGGATCCCACAATTGAAGATGATTGGATGCCGAAAGGAAAGGGTAAATATACCTTGGGTTGGCAAATGAAGAAACGGAGCTTAACTGGACTTCAATGGAGAGTTGGCATGAAATGCAACGTAAGAGGTCTTACTGCATCAGCAGATGGTTTTCTTCAACAAGTGAAGAAACGGAGCTTAATTGGACCTCAGTTGGCATTCAAAATGCAACGTAAGAAGAAGTCTCACTGCATTTGCAGACGGTTTTTCTTCCAACCCTACAGCAACAACAACGGAAGCTTCTCAACCACTAACGTATCTTTGTGCAGGATACCATTTTTTTTAAAACAATTTTGAATAATTTGATTAAATTGTTTTGAAAATGAAAAAATATTGTTTTGAAAATTAATTGAACTAAATTTTGAAAATCACCGGACTTCTTTTTATCAAAACCTAAGTCACTCAATTATTGACTTATGTCATGGATTGAGGGGGAGAGTGATTTAAATTAAATATTTTCAAACGATATATCTTCAAAAGAGTCCGTTTGTACGCTAAAATGTGGTGATCTAAAGATTTAATGTTATGTCATGGTATCATTTTTTCTTTAGAATCAAGGTCTTTCAAAATGAAATCTTTTCTGTTCTTGTTTGATTGTGAAATTGTTTTGTTTTACTTAAAAGATCTCTTAAAAACTATCATACCTGACACTAACAATCTTTAATGTCTTATAATGGTCCTTATCTGTCATATTTCAAAATTGAATCTTGCCACGTCTTTCCCCAAATTTTTCTAAATGATTTAAATCATTTGGGATCACAAATCTCAAATGGTTTGATATTTCTGATCGGGGTAGAGATCGTGTTTTAAATCTCAAATCTGTTTTAATGGAATTGGTTTTAGTCCTTTATAGGCACTCCTGCCTCCATGTGCCAAACGATTTCAAATACACAATGCACATGTTGAGGAGGAGGATTTATCCAAAAACCAGATGAGTATTTAAACAAGGCCAGATTTTCTCCCATGTTTTCTAAACCTAATTAAATCACTTGGGATCCAAAATCTCAAAGGATTTGATATTTTTGATCGGGGGAGAATTTGTGATTTAATAATGAAATTTGATAAAAGTTGATCGTTTTGATTCAGTTGTGCAGGCTGCTCTCTCATATGTGCTAAACTCTTTCGAATCTCGAAGCACATATTGAGGGGGAGCAAAACCATCGAGGTACAAAAGTTTTTTAAAGATTATAAAGTACCTTGATTGTGTTTTCAAATGGTTTTCTTAATGGCGCTTGTGATTGTGGATGTGCTTCAAATTAACTCTTGCCTCTATGTGATAAAAATGATTTCAAAAATCCTATGCACATATTGAGGGGGAGAATTTTACCATGAAAATCAAATGGCTTTTTCGTATGAAAATTGTGATCAAAGAAAATATTTCAAAGTCCTCTTGCCTCCTTGTGCTGAACAATTTCTAAATCATATGCACATGTTGAGGGGGAGCATTTTCTAAATGATCAAAACTATTAAGGGACAAAATGCTTTGATATCGTATCACAAGTACCTTGATTGTTTTTCCAAATGATTTTTCAATTGGTTTTAAGTAAGAATGAACTGTACCAAAAGACCGACCAATTTACTTTATGCATGGTGTTATAAGGATGGTTAGGTTAGGTATTAGTTCCCACGATCCGCCAGAACCGGAGGGATCTACCCAGGGACAATCCACTAGATAGTGTAGAGTCCTTAGGTATGATGATAAAAAGGAGAAAAATGAGAAATTGGGAAGAGTGCGGACTGAGACAGAGCTAGTACTGGAATAAACCCAACAAGGTTCTAGTTATGAAGTCTCGGTAAGCACTGAAGGGGTTGAAGAATGAAAAAGAAATGAATGATAAAAGGGTGAAAAGAAATAGCCCTCCATCAATTCAACCTTAGGGCAGAAACCGGGTTCAATTCATATGCTACTGGTGGTTACTAAGGTAACACTGGTATTGAAGACAAGACATCATGGACCCAGTGATGCACTGCACTAAACTTCCCAAACCACTCAAGTTCCTCTTAAAAGGGCTTGTTTCATTCTCACGGGGAACCGACATAATCTATCGACTTTCTCTTAGAGATGGTTGATATTGAAGTAGGAGACCCTCTCCCTAGTCTCCGGCACAGGAACCAAATATGCACTATTGAGTCTAGAGCCAAGAGATCATCCACAATATCTCGTTAGGACACTAAATTCTTGAAGACTTGCTTTTTCACACAATGTGGAAAGTAAGTATATATATTAAGAGTCCTACGCATTATCCTCGTGGTATTGCCAGAACATCCGAGTGATATGTAAAAATATTCACGATGAAGATGGAAATCCTTCTAGAGCCAACATCAAACAAGCTCTTGGTGGGTGACATGTGAGATCTTGCAAAAGATCAAGCTTGTGAGAACTGGATAGAAACGATGGGGAGATTCAATCTTGAATCAACCTTGGTCCAGGAATGGAATTGACGAATACTTTTGGAAAAACCATTCGATGTGCAAATCTTCTTTTCTCTAGCACGTCGAATGTGTACTTATGTTTTCAAAATTCAAAAAATATCTCTGATTGAAAAATACTTTTAGAAAAACCGGTCGATGTGCGAATCTCTTCCTTTCACTAGCACGTCGATTGTGTACTATTTTCAAATACAAAAAGTGTTTTGATTGAAAATTGATCTTTCTCATAAAACCTTCGTCGTATTGCAAAACTCTTTATTCTAAGCAATACGCGATTGCTTTTCAAATCATTTTTCATCAATCAGTGAATCTCAATTTGCTGGTTCACTCACTCCGTGTTGTCTTCTTTGAGACGTTCCGGTTTGAGAACAGCTAGAACAGCTGCGAAACCCTGTTAAGGAGATTCTTAAGAATCCTACCTGATCACAGGCAGTATTTATACTGATCAACGGGGAACCGTGGGCCGTGTACCTCAATTCAACGAAAGTGATCAAAGACACTTTCGTGCGCTTTATTGCTAACTGTTGTTTGCAGGTACATTTTGACGGTTGCAGCTGATCAGAATTGAGGAGTCAATCTAAAGCCGCATGCTCACAGCATCCACACTTAATTCAAGAAATCATGACTGGTGCATAATCTACATAACCTGGTTCTGATATTTCTATACTATGCTTCTGCTACGCTGCTACAAATATCATGAACCAGTAAAGCTTCCGCTACTCTGATGGAAAGATGTCATGATTCAAAAGTGTGAGCATGTCGGTCCGAAAGTCACAACAACACATGATGGCAACACAATAAAGGGTGATCTAGAGATTTACTGTGGCTGATGATCTCAATGAAAGCTCGAAGATCATCAAAGATGTGGATCAGTTAAAGACCTCCACTGAAAGTACTAAGCACTCGGACTTTGAAGTATCACTGCTAAAGCACAACTGATGCGGAAGTTGAAGAATTTAAGTCTACGAGCTCAAGACTAAAGATTAAATAGAATGCTAGGATTCAAAATGTAAAACATGGGGTGACCTCCCTTAGGGGGAGATTGTTAGGAATTAGAAAATTCCATAGTGAAGTGTCGGTCACCCCAAATGTTATCTAGCTTAAGTTAGCTCGTAGACTTGTCATTAGTTAAGTTATTTATTGTTTTATTAGTTAGTCAGTAGCATAAAATAGTTTAGTGCAACACCGTGGAGGAAGGACGGGTCTTTACCCACTGTATCCCTGATCCACAGGCCGATAGGAGGTCGTGTATTGTGTAAGTATAAATACCCCTTCCATCCATGGAAGGGGTGGTGCTTCTCATAATCTAATATTCAACTTTTGTGTAAACCTCTAGCAAGAACACCCTAACTCTCTACTTCTCTCTCTAAAATGACAAACATGTATTTTGATCTCCCAAGACCACCCGAATCATCTAACACAATAAATATTACGATCCTACATTTTCTGGGTAAAGTTGATGTTGAACGGTTTTTTATGGTCGAAAAACTCATCGGAAAATGTCTAAAATCTTGTTAGCGACTTGACATTTTTCCATCCAGATCCATTGAATATGGGTAGCGACTTGTCTTTACAAGTCGTAGCGACTTGTGCTAGCGACTTGTGCTAGCGACTTGTGCTAGCTACTTGTGCTAGCGACTTGTGCTATCGACTTGGGCTAGAGACTTGGGCTAGCGACTTGTCGTTATGACCCTTGACTGATACAACTTGACAGAAAGGAAGATGAAGAAGATGATAAAGAAATTGACTCACGACCACAATAACATATTCCAAAACAACAACTCGACCTTAGCTATAAGCCATCATCAGTCCTAGACACTTATTTCGAATTAATACATGTAACACAAGATTCGTCCCAACATCAAACTCAAACCATCCTAATCTCAACTACCTCATCAAGACTCAATGATTAAAGGGTAATTTATTCAAGATCTCAGATTCGTTATGGGCTAATGATAACTTTATGATCATCTTTCAGATCTCGACAACCGCATAGCAATCCATCACTGATCTCAAGTTATCCTTTTACAAATATCCAAATAAAATACTTTATCATCACAGATACATCCTACCATGACTCAACCCTAGCATAAATGAAAACAAAAAGATCTCAGATTTTTTTAATTCGTGGTTCTCAAATGAAACATCATAACTATAAAGTCTATATCACGAATAAAAAAAACTCGTCATCATTGATCAATACGGTTTTATTCGATTGTAAAGAAATGATGTCAACAATATTATTGAATCATTTCTTTGATTCGTTAAAAGATAATGATTATCCAAACACAAAAGTAAAGAAACCTAACATTTGAGTTAGTTTCTTTCTTTGATTCGTCTAGCATAAAGACAACAAGTCAAGTAAAAACCTACCCGAAACCATTACTGATTTATGAAGTCGAGGCCATCACAAAATTAAAACCAACCCTGTGGCAGTGATGTCGTGCTCGAGCCATCCCTGTGGCGAGCCCTATGATTGATTATCCTCAGATTCGTTCTTGAAATGCATGTATGTGGAGTGGCATATGGTTATAAGATGGAGATATGTTTTGGTTAGGTGCTAAGGATTAAGTTTTCTGCCTTTTTGTTCATGATGTGCGAGAATGGGAGACAAATGATTCTGATTGAAAGATTATTTTTAGGGTTTGAGAAACTTTTGTGTGGCTGCGTTTGATTATGAGATGTGATATTAGGGTTGTGATAATCTTTGTGTGCTCTTTTAATACCCGTGATATTAGGTCAAACTGTGGTGGGCCGAGTCCTTCAATTATTCAATGGGCCGACGCTCCATCAATCAATTTGGATCAAATGGGCCTGTGACACTTAATGATTGGATCGATATTAACCTTTTAATTTGGGCTGTCATGTTATTCATTTAACGTGTGGTTAGTGAAATGATATATGAATAAACGATATATGAATTTCAAGAATATGCTACACTTATCGTTTAGTGATAAGGTTTTAAAAGGTACCTTTTTGAGGGGTCATTTAAGCCCTTATTCGATCACTTTTGTATCCGTTATTGCTTAATATCGTTCCTTTTCACTTTTTAGGTCTCTTGAGGGCAAAATGCTGGAATGATGCTTATTTGGACGAAAAGGCGCGAATATACGAAGAAAATGGCCAAAGTCAGAATCGAGACACTCAAAGCTGCTGAAACATAAGGCGACGGCGTCACTGCATATCTGCGACGCCGTCGGGAAGGCATTTTGCGACGGCTCAGAGGCGAAATTGCATGTTTTCAAGGGACGACGTCAGGTTCTAAAGGAATAGGCCGTCGCTACTCAGACGGCCTAGATGCAGCCAAGACGGCGTCAGAGCTGAAGGGGACGGCGTCACAGTCATAAGGTGACGCCGTCGCAAGGTTTACGTGGCCAAGACGAAACCCTAATGACGGTGACACGACGGCGTCACGAAACATAAGGTGACGCCGTCGCAGATGTAATCTTATATATAGAATCCGAATTTTTCAGTTTTTGTGTGTAGTCTTTTGGAGTAAAAACCTAAAACCGAACCAAGGCTTTCTTGTGCAGTATTTTAGGGTTCTAAACCCTATTATACATCAAGATAAGAATTTACTTCATTAATTTAATTATGTCTTTGATTATTTGTGTGTATGCTTGCATGTTCTCCATGTCCGGCTAATTTATTTGTGTGTTTGCTTAGGGAATATGAAACTTAATTATTGAATATTGATTGGTTGATACTTATCTTAGTTGACTAATGATCTAGAGTGCGCTAGATTATTCGTTGTGTACTTAATGCTTGACATTTCTTTGTGAACTTTAGAATATAATTATCTAGGTAATTGTAGGATAAAGTATTCAAGGACAACTGTAGAGTAGGCGTCTATAAATCACTAGAGGATTTGTAAACAAGACCCTTTGGTAATTTCAAAGAGTTAGGGAAATAAGCACGCCCTATAGCCTTAGAATCACAACGCAACTAGGAATAAGGACGTGACAAATCAACCATCAATAGGAGATAATTAAGGAGTAGTAAAACCTAAGTAAACACATCTTTAAACTATCATACGAGTACACATCAATTAGACATAGACTATCACAACCTTAGCTTAGATAATTAGATAATAGTAGAGTAATCGGTAGCAATACCAACCCCCCAAATCCAATACCCGAGATTCGTATCTTTTCATTTTCTAAAAAAAACATAAAAAGATAAAAAATAATCTTCCTCAACCTCAACCTTAGCGTAGTAACTTCTCACTAGCATTCCTATTCCCCTAGAGAACGATATCAATACCCGTGGCTTACCCTAATTACTACACTACAACGATTAGGTTCAGTGCCTAGGGTGTTATAAAACTTGCTCGAAGAAAAGGAAGTTTCCTTGACCCCGAACGACGCGTGTAGCGTTATCAAGTTTTTGGCGCCGTTGCCGGGGAATAGAATAGCTAGTTAGTAGTCCACCTCGTTTAGGTTTCTTTGCTTGATTCCTATCAAGTAAACTTTTTTCTCATTTTTAGCTTTCTCTTAGTCTATCCCCCTTCTTCGTGACCTTTGTTCGTAACCCCATCACTTTTCATCATGGAAGGTGGTAACCAACCTATGTCGCTCAAAACCCAACCCAATAACCAACACCAACGTCGAAGCCGCTATGTGAGTAGAAACACCGACCTTCCGGATTTGCAAAAAACATTCGATAGTACAATCAGAGAAGCTATTGAGAAAGTAGTCAGCGCTGCTATAGTTGGCTCTATGATTAGCAGTAATTCGGACAATGGCATAACCAACAACAAAGTGGACGAGGAAAATAGTGCGTACTTCAATCTTTACCCCACTAAGGAAGAGGTTGCGTACCATCAATACATAATCAATAATCCACGATCACCTATCATTAGGATATGCCCTAAGATTAGGAGAGGAAATCCCTGGAACCTAAAAATTCCTTGTATGATCGGATATAGGAGTATCGACCACGCTTACATAGATACGGAATCTCCCATCAATATAATGTCGTCTGCTGTTTACAATGACATTATGAATGAGCGACTCAATATTAGGAGAGACCCTAAATATCCGGGAGGAATTTGCAACTTTGTGGGAAGAGTCAAGGATGTGCATGTCTTTATAGGAAATTTCACCTACCTTGTTGATTTTATGATCCTAGAAGATGTGGGATGCGTCATTGACTATAGCCTATCCCAAGTAGTGCTAGGGAAACCGTTTGTTGAGACATCTAGGATGGGCCATAACAAGCATGATGGAACCGTTAGGTTTAAGGAGGGAACCGATGAGATTACCTATAGGATGCCTTGGAAAACAACTGAGTATGGCCACTTGTCCATTTATGATCGAGACAACATCAAAGCTTTTGAGGACAAAAGCAAGGAAGATGTTGAAAAGGGTTATAAATTCATGTGGGAAAGAAGGAGGCATTATTATAAGGATTGCTTGACCCTAGGGCCTAGGTATAGAGTCGATGAAAATTTTGTCAACATGATAGAATTCTCATTGAGAATGCAAAACGAGGCAACGTAGGAGTAGGACTACGAGTCTAGCTACAAGACTCTTAAATAAAGAAAAGCGCTTCGTGGGAGGCAACCCATGCTTAATTGTTTGCTTGTTAGTGTCATATATCTTTTATTAATTGTTTGTCCTCATGTTTAAATTTGTAAAAATGCTTTATTTTGTTTTTAACCTCGTCTTAATTACATATAAAGGTATTTTACATAAAGGATAAGTGTAGGGAGGATTACACACGTTTTCATAAGAAACGTGAACATGAGAATAACAATTAATTAAAAGATATATATGTTTGTTTGTTCGAGTCAAATGCTTGTATCGAGTCACAATGGATGTTTTTGCATAAATTTTTCCAGATTCTAAAGATGTAAATTTTATAGAAAATCGCAGACCAGTTTTTGTCAGGATAACCTGACGGCGTCAGGATTGCAACCTGACGGCGTCAGGAAGGAATAAAAATATCAGCTTACTTTTTCTCGTTTTATGAGCTACTTGTAAATTTTTGGAATTTTCCAGATCTTAACTTTCAAAACAAATTCTGTAAACATCCATTCCACAAGCATTATATCCTAGTTTAAATCGAGTCTTATGTATATTATTACCGCCGATTTTACGCGAAGGTTTCGTTTGTTTTCTTCTAGTGTGCAGGTTTAGTTTGTCAAGAAGAAGTTACACAAGTTTGGAAGGAGCCTTTCACGCAAAAACTCTTCTTGGAAAAGATTTAACCACCACTTTTTACGGATCCTACCGAGCTAATCAGGGGAGTATTAGTTTCTTTCGTTTTTAATTACCTTCTATTATCATAACTTTGATACTTTCGGGGAACATTGGGGACAATGTTCAGTTTAAGTGTAGGGAGGGAAAATAAACGGGAACTTTGAAACTATGCTTATCCTTGACTGTTTGCTTTGTCCAAGTGTATTTGTGTAATAAACCATGAGAAAATTTAAAATTTTTTCATGACGTATAAGAGTGGGCCATTAGTCTTAACAAAAGCGTCTCATGGATAGGAAATTGCATGACTAGCACAAAAACCCTTACCACCTAAATTCCACCCAAAATGTGAGGATCGCCCTTAGATTAGTAGGAATTAAAGCATTCAACTTTAATGCTTAGAGTGTGAACCGGTAGTATATTAGATTCTAGAACTTGTTTTGTGATGCATTCCGAGATCGCTAGTGAGACTACACTTGTGTAGTTAGGAATAACTAAATGATAAGAGGCATTAGGATAAACCCTTGTTTGATACCTGTAATATAATTACTTCTTCCACCTCGGTTGAATAATTCCCCCACACCCTTTGCGTTGTACTCATCTTTAGTACACGATACCCCTAGTTAACCCCTCAGAGCCTATCCTTTTCGCGGTTCTCGTGATGTTTCGGTTTTTCCGGAATATCAATGAAGAGCATTGTTTACACCCCACCCCCAAATATACACCCAAATCGCCTTAGCCTACCTTTATTGCACTCACTTTTAGTGCAAATTTATGTTATCACCTAAAACCCTTAGTTCAATTATCTGATTGCTTGCATGAGTTGCTAAGTCGAGTCATATCCTTTGTATACAGTTTTGGGATGATTGGGATTCATGGGAAAAGTTAAAGTTTATGAAACATAGGAAAGAGAACGTTAAACTCAAATTCCCTTTGTTTGCATAATAATGTACTCCAAGTGTTTTGATCTTTTCAATTCGGGTCAAATTAGTGTTAGAGTAATAAAAACTCAAGTGTAGGGATGTGTCTATAAATCCCTATCATTTTGATGTACCGTAGAGGATGGTAGAGTAAAAGTGTATGCACCAAAAAAAAAAAAAAAAAAAAAAAAAAAAAAAAAAAAAAAAAAAAAAAATTCGAAAAAAAAAATAGAAAAAGAAAAAAAAAAAAAAAAAAAAAAAAAAAAAAAAAAAAAAAAAAAAAAACCATACGGGCTACCATCCTACATCTATCTTTTAAATTATGTTTGTTTATTTTCGTTGCCTAGAGTTTTAGAGTGTCGAGTCTTGGCTTAGCAACGCCATTCTTCGTATACTTGCAACATAGAGATTTTTGACTATCCACCACTAAATAGCCTATCCCACCAAACCCTTCATTTCCCTACCGTAAGCCTAACGTTACAACCCTTTAAAGACCTCTTTGATAGTCTTTCCTAGGTGCTTACGCCAAAGCGATGGAGGTTTGATCTATTCTCAAGCCTATGGTAATCTATGTACTAGGACCGGTTAATGAGTGTTTATCTTCCATTTCCGATTTGTTATATTTCATATATACACCCGAGAGAGATGTGAGTATCCAAACACCCCATGTGAGGTGCTAGTATGTAATTTCCGTGCTTGTTATGACTTTTGCGGGGCTTATATGTGTTGTGGACCGTTTTGAATGGATGCTTCATGACCCCTAACTTATAAATTAATTGGCTAAAAGCACATTTGCTTGAGGACAAGCAAGTACCAAGTGTAGGGATATTTGATAAGGTTTTAAAAGGTACCTTTTTGAGGGGTCATTTAAGCCCTTATTCGATCACTTTTGTATCCGTTATTGCTCAATATCGTTCCTTTTCACTTTTTAGGTCTCTTGAGGGCAAAATGCTGGAATGATGCTTATTTGGACGAAAAGGCGCGAATATACGAAGAAAATGGCCAAAGTCAGAATCGAGACACTCAAAGCTGCTGAAACATAAGGCGACGGCGTCACTGCATATCTGCGACGCCGTCGGGAAGGCATTTTGCGACGGCTCAGAGGCGAAATTGCATGTTTTCAAGGGACGACGTCAGGTTCTAAAGGAATAGGCCGTCGCTACTCAGACGGCCTAGATGCAGCCAAGACGGCGTCAGAGCTGAAGGGGACGGCGTCACAGTCATAAGGTGACGCCGTCGCAAGGTTTACGTGGCCAAGACGAAACCCTAATGACGGCGACACGACGGCGTCACGAAACATAAGGTGACGCCGTCGCAGATGTAATCTTATATATAGAATCCGAATTTTTCAGTTTTTGTGTGTAGTCTTTTGGAGTAAAAACCTAAAACCGAACCAAGGCTTTCTTGTGCAGTATTTTAGGGTTCTAAACCCTATTATACATCAAGATAAGAATTTACTTCATTAATTTAATTATGTCTTTGATTATTTGTGTGTATGCTTGCATGTTCTCCATGTCCGGCTAATTTATTTGTGTGTTTGCTTAGGGAATATGAAACTTAATTATTGAATATTGATTGGTTGATACTTATCTTAGTTGACTAATGATCTAGAGTGCGCTAGATTATTCGTTGTGTACTTAATGCTTGACATTTCTTTGTGAACTTTAGAATATAATTATCTAGGTAATTGTAGGATAAAGTATTCAAGGACAACCGTAGAGTAGGCGTCTATAAATCACTAGAGGATTTGTAAACAAGACCCTTTGGTAATTTCAAAGAGTTAGGGAAATAAGCACGCCCTATAGCCTTAGAATCACAACGCAACTAGGAATAAGGACGTGACAAATCAACCATCAATAGGAGATAATTAAGGAGTAGTAAAACCTAAGTAAACACATCTTTAAACTATCATACGAGTACACATCAATTAGACATAGACTATCACAACCTTAGCTTAGATAATTAGATAATAGTAGAGTAATCGGTAGCAATACCAACCCCCCAAATCCAATACCCGAGATTCGTACCTTTTCATTTTCTAAAAAAAACATAAAAAGATAAAAAATAATCTTCCTCAACCTCAACCTTAGCGTAGTAACTTCTCACTAGCATTCCTATTCCCCTAGAGAACGATATCAATACCCGTGGCTTACCCTAATTACTACACTACAACGATTAGGTTCACTGCCTAGGGTGTTATAAAACTTGCTCGAAGAAAAGGAAGTTTCCTTGACCCCGAACGACGCGTGTAGCGTTATCATTTAGTCACATGCATCGTTTGTTCTCTGAATTGGGAATCAAAATGCTTGGGCAGAAATTCACATGCGCTTATATGCACTGTCAAATTGTTATCCGAATTTTTGTTTAACATTTTGATGGCATTTGGAAAATGAGTTGTAAATATGATTTGGATCGGATGTATTATTGCTTCGCTTCGTGAGATGAACTTGGATTAATTTTTGGAATTACCTTTGGACCGGGTGTTATTCATGATGGATTGGGCCGAAGATATATGATGACTTGGATGATGGACTGATGGGCTTAGCAAAATTGGATCGTGCATATGAGATTTGACTAATATGTGTTTTGATGGTACGAGGTTTATGAGATTTGGACATGATGAGATTCGATGATGAGATTGGGTATGATGATGAGATTTGTTTTGTTATAAGGTCTGATACTTTGGTTAAAACATTTTCATGGAGTATATTATGTCTCGGCTTGAATTGATGGTTCAACAAAGTTGATTACGGGGTTGATTGGACGGTATTTCTTATTTGGTTTTGAAGTAAAGGTTTTCAGGCACGTTTACTTATTTCGTCTTCTTTCTTTCTACCCTTCCGCGAAGATGACTAGTTTGGGCGTTTATAGAGGGTGATAAAGACTTGGCTATTTAATTACGGTTGTGATTCTTTCTCACTTAACCCACAACGTAACTATCACTTCGGTGTCTCACTCAGTTGAGAATGTCAAGAGGTTTTGTACATTGGGTACACCGTTTCTTTTTCACGAGGATTAGTACAAGTTTAAGTAACAAATCTAGGGACGTTCACTTCATGATCAAGTTTGGCATATCTGGTTTACTTCACCGTGTTGTCACTGCAATAGCCGACAGAATGCGTGAATGATGTGTTTACCAAAGTGTTTATTGGATGGTTGTTGATTTTATTGTTGTTGGATAATGAACCGCTGATGAACCACTGCATGTTCCCCTAAAACAGATATTCACCAAAACCTAATTTGTCATAACACATTCAAGCTGACATTGTTTACGGTTTTGTCTTGATTTTGTAAAATCCCGCGAAAGAAACTATTTCTCGGTTTAAAGCATAGACTTGTAAAATCCCGTGACAATGGAAACATTCGGGTAATAGTAAAGTGCATTTTCGGATCTTTCTTACGGTTTATTCTTGGTTTTGTAAAATCCCGCGAAAGAAACTATTTCTCGGTTTAAACTATAGAATTGTAAAATCCCGTATTGTTGGATTCATCCTGGAGAAAGGAAAGTGTATTTCGGGATCTTATCTGATGCTGGTGCTACGGTTTCTTCTTCAAAGAAGGGATAAAAGGGGGTACTTTATGAATTGGATGTGTGTTTAAATTTTCGTCATGGCAGTTTGGTTATTTCATGGTTTTACGGGGTTATGTGCTTTTAACCATGGTCAGGATGAAACCATTATCATAGTTCACTTAAAACGTAAAAGGAGGCTAGATGTGAGCTTTTAACCAGAAGATGTGACAACGGGGTTAATTCACTATTATTTATTTGAGGTTGAAGTGAAATATCACGGGCGAGTGTACTTAGTATCTAAAGGTATCGGGGATGGTTGGATGAAGATTCTTCATGATCCTTGTTCGAGCTTATTATCAAAAACGAAGACTTGAAAATCTAGTTATTGTTGGGTGTCTTTTACATTTTCTTTTACCACTTGGGGGAATTGGGCTCTTACCACTACAAAATAACTATCACTTTAAGGAGTTACATTGTAGTGCTCAGTGTCACATTCAATTGTGGATTTTCAAGAGGTAATGTACGTCTTATACTTGATGGTTGGTTGGTTGAAGAGTATAGAGTACGTAGAGAGTACTTAGAGATGCTAATGGAAATCGGCACCGCTCTTTGTTACATATGTGCAAGTTTAAGTCACGAGTTCGGGGTAGTTTACTTCAGGGTCAAATTCATTATATCGGGTTTTCTCAATCAGCTGTCACTACAAAGAGCCTAATGAATGATAATGGGGTTGATTACATGTTTTGCCAAGAGTAGATGAAATGAGAGAGGTTATGACGTTTGAATACTTCAGTTCAAGCCTCGTTCCTCAAAGAAAAGAAAAGTGTACGTGTCAGTGCGCTTTATCTTCTGAAGAAGAGAAATCTTCTCTATTATGACCATTCTCATCAACATGCTTCATGCTTTTTCCATGTGCTTTCGATTATCAAGTGAACTGGGCTACCGTTGATTGTTTTCTTATTCCACTTGCTCAACTATAATGACGATGGCGACATCATGTGCTAATTTTGCGGGGGAGAAGTGTGAATAGACTACATGTGTTGAAGATATTCACTTATTCAATCAAGAATGGCAACTCCGTATGCAATTCTTGAGGGGGAGAAGAAGCGTGAATTTACTGCATGGTCGATTGATTTTTGAGAATAAATGGTCAAACGGCTCCAAACTCATGTAAGAACCGAGCTTCTTCTTATCGGGTCATCTTCACATGGAGTTTTCTAGTAAGAGTCGCTGGTTAACATCTTCACACATGCTGATTTGATCAATGACAAAGTGCTTCCAGTTGCGGGGCTGATTTCCTTGATGAACATCTTTCTGTTCTTGTTTGATTGGGAGGGATTTGATTTAAGGGGATTTGCTATTTTTAAGTTAACGGGAATGCATTTGGTGAGTTGAAGATGTTGACTTTCTATTCCCCAATTGGACAATCTTGAAGAAGGTCGAGTCTACAGTCTGTTCTACATTTTCTGCTACATGTTAGAAGACTAAAAGACGAGTTGCATTTAACGATCTAAAGACTTCTTCTTAAATTCGGGCATTTATCAAACAGATTGTCGGTTTAGGGGAGAGTGATATGTCATATTTAATCCCCAATTAGACTTGCTCATTCTGTTCTTCAGCAAGTTAATTCTCACAAGATTGCTAATGGTATTCTTCTCAAAAGATTTCGAGCATTTGGGCTTATAAGATGTTGCTGATTCTGAAGTGTCAAAGCCAGCAAGGGGGAAGGAGACACGTATCTAAACGCGAGTAAACTTGATAAGCTTAATACTTCTAAGTGATTGAAGATATCCCGGGAAGACAAATGTCATTACCGCAGAGAAACTCAAGGTTTGACTCATGGCGTTTAGTGTTTATTCCAACTACGTGGGGGAAGTGATGTTAGAGAAAGTTTCTGAAGATAAAAGAGGTACACAAGTATGACATATTCAGGGGAGATAAATGTGTAACATGAGGGAGGTGTTATCAGTTATTCTCTCGTTGGGAATGTGTGTACTTCGGATTCTTGAGCTTCATACACATTCATCAGGGACGAAAGATGTGAACATAGGGGAGGTGTTCTTCATTACCCTCATGATGTGTATTAGGGAGAGTTCTTGGATATTGGTGTACTTCGGATTCTTGAGCTTCATACACATTCATCAGGGACGAAAGATGTGAACATAGGGGAGGTGTTTTTCATTATCCTCATGATGTGTATTCGGGAGAGTTCTTGAGCATTATACAAAGAGACTGACTGCATCAATTCAACTACTTGGGGGAATTGTTCTCTTGACACCTTTTGGAATGGATTGCGTCAGACTTCAGTGGTTATGAAATTTAAGATTATTTATGGGTGGGATGATACGTTGCTGTTCTTCTTCTTCTTGATGATATAACCCCGAATGGAGAATCTCGATTATCGTTCTTAAAAAGGAGCAGCCGGATTTATGATAATGGTGTGCTTCTCTGTGCACCTGGCTAAGGCAAGCTTGAAATAGAGCTTCGAATCTGCTCATCTATTGGATTTTCGGTTTGGGGGGAAGCTGCCAAAGTCTCACTTTTAGATGGTTCTATTTCTTTCTTCGATTCAAGAGTCTTGGAAGCTTTGGTGGTGAATGTTTAAAAGATGACGATTTCTATCTTCTACAACGGGGATGTTCGATATCCTTATCTCGGTACTCGTATCATCATCTTCTTAAACTATATCATCTACTCTATCTGTGTATATATTTTTCAAAAACAAAATACAAAAATATAAAACCAACAAAAAGAAAATAGAAAAATATAAAACCTTCAAAAACCCATAAAAATCAGAAAATTTAAAAATTCCAAAAATATGTTTTCTCAAGACATGTCTTCTGGTATCGATAAAATCTGCAGTCTTAGAAATGTTATTCAATAATGGCACGGGACCATAGATGAAGTTCGAGCAGGAGGTGTAAATATTCTTTTCCAAAACATGTCACAAACTATGGCTTACAGTTATTTCAGGCTGTAACCCGCGCTTCAAAAAATGGCTTGCAGTTACTTCAGACTGTGACCCTTGCTTAAAACTATGGTTTGCTATTATTTCAGATAGCAACCCGTTCTTCAAGAAAGGAAAGTGTTGCGCTAAACCTATTTTCAAATATTTCGTGCACTTATCCTAAAACAATTTGAGGAAAGTATGTCGAAGGACTGCTGTTCCTACTCAAATATTTTTCCTTCTAAAATTCTTCTGAAAAATATTTGTTTTAATAAAAATGGTGGATAATGAGTTGCTTGTAAATCAATCAGATTCAGAGTTTTCGTAAAAATTGAAAACTCAATCAATGACTTCAGCGCTTTTAAACTTTTCAGAAAAATAAGTCATTGATTGAGGAGGAGAATGTTTTCAAATTTATATCATCTAACGAACTTTTCTAATTATCCTATATGCTTAATTAAAAATGATGTTAACCTATGTTGAAGGACTAGGTGCCCAGGATATGATTGTTAGGATTAGATTATTAGAGTTTGATGAACACATATATCCCATGCCTTATATGAACTGATTGATATGTTGAATTGACTTTAATTAGTCGATTGCTGTTTGGGTGATGTCGACCACCATATATCTGTTTGTGTATACTAACGTATGCAGGTATATTGGTATATAAGAATGTTCCCGGTCTGGATCCCACAATTGAAGATGATTGGATGCCGAAAGGAAAGGGTAACTATATCTTGGGTTGACAAATGAAGAAACATAGCTTAATTGGACTTCTATGGAGAGTTGGCATGGAAAAATGCAACGTAAGAGGTCTCACTGCATCAGCAGATGGTTTTATTCATCAGCAAATGAAGAAACGGAGCTTAACTTGACCTCAGTTGGCATTAAAATGCAACGTATGAAGTATCACTGCTTCTGCAGATGGTTTTCTTCCATACCTACAACAACAACAACAAAAGCAGCTCAACCACCTAACGTATCTTTGTGCAGGATACCATTTTTAAACAATTTTGAAAAAAAAATTGATTAAATTGTTTTGAAACTGGAAAATATTGTTTTGAAAATTACTTGGACTTAATTTTGAAAATCACCGGACTTTATTTTATCAAAACCTAAGTCACTCAATCATCGACTACGGTCATCGATTGAGGGGGAGAGTGATTTAAAACAAAATATTTTCAAAAGGATATTTCTTCATAAAAAGTCCGGTCTGTACAACATAAAGTGGTGATATAAAGATTTAATGTTATGTCATGGTATGATTTTCTTTAAAACTCAAAGATCTTACAAAATGAAATTTTTTATGTGCTTGTTTGATTGTGAGATTGTTTTATTTTACTAAAGATCTCTTAAAAACATTCATACCTGACACTAACAATCTTTAATGTCTTAAAATGGTCCTTATCTGTCATTTTTGAAAATCAAATCTTGACACGTCTTTCCCCAAAATTCTCTAAACGATTTAAATCTTTTGGGATCACAAATCTCAAATGGTTTGAAATTTTTTATCAGGGGAGAGATCGTGATTTAAATCTCTTATCTGTTTAAATAGAATTGGTTTTAGTCCTTTAAAGGCAATCATGCCTCCATGTGCCAAACTATTTCAATATACATAATGCACATGTTGAGGGGGAGCATTTATCCAAAAACATGATGAGTTTTTAAATCAGACACATTTTCTTCCATGTTTTCTAAACCTTATTAAATCACTTGGGATCCAAAATCTCAAAGGGTTTGATATTTTTGATCGGGGGAGAATTTGTGATTTAATATGAAATTTGATAAAAGGTGATCATTTGATTCGATGTGCAAGTTCTCTCTAATATGTGCCAAACGCTTTCGAATCTCGAAACACATATTGAGGGGGAACAAATGGTTTCTTAATGGATTTTGTGTTTGTGGATGTGCTTCAAAAGAACTCTTTCCTCTATGTGACAAAATGATTTCAAAAATACTATGCACACATTGAGGGGGAGAATTTACCAAAAGAAATTCAAATGGCTCTTTCTACGGAAATTGTGATCAAGAAATTATTTCTAAGAACTCTTGCCTCCATGTGCTAAACAATTTCAAAATCATACGCACATGTTGAGGGGGAGCATTTTCTAAATGATCAAAACTGTTAAGGTGCAAAATGCTTTGATCCCGTATCACAAGTACCTTGATTGATTTTCCAAATGATTTTTCAATTGGTTTCAAGAAGGAATGAACAGTACCAAAAGACCGACCTATTTACTTTATGCATGGAGTTATAAGGATGGTTAGGTTAGGTATTCGTTCCCACAATCCGCCAGAACCGGAGAGATCTACCCAGGGACAATCCACTAGATAGTGTAGAGTCCTTAGGTATGATGAAAAAAGGAGAAAAATGAGAAATGGGAAGAGTGCGGACTGAGACAGAGCTAGTACTGGAATAAACCCAACAAGGTTCTAGTTATGAAGTCTCGGTAAGCACTGAAGCGGTTGAAGAATGAAAAAGAAATGAATATGAAAAGGGTGAAAAGAAATAGCCCTCCAATAATTCAACCTTAGGGCAGAAACCGGGTTCAATACATATGCTACTGGTGTTTACTAAGGTAACACTGGTATTGAAGACAAGACATCATGGACCCAGTGATGCACTGCACTAAACTTCCCAAGCTACTCAAGTTCCTCTTAAAAGGGCTTGTTTCATTCTCACGGGGAACCTACATAATCTATCGACTTTCTCTTAGAGATTGTTGATTTTGAAGAAGGAGACCCTCTCCCTAGACTCCGGAATAGGAACCAAATGTGCACAATTGAGTCTAGAGCCAAGAGATCATCCACAATATCTCATTAGGACACAAAATTAATGAAGACTTGTTGTTTCACACAATGTGGAAAGTAAGAATATATTAAGAGTCCTACGCATTATCCTTGTGGTATTGCCAGAACATCCAAGTGATATATTAAATATATTCACGATGAAGATGGAAATCCTTCTAGAGCCAACATCAAACAAGCTCTTGGTGGGTGACATGTGAGATCTTTCCAAAAGATCAAGCTTGTGACAACTGGATAGAAACGATGGGGCGATTCACTCGTGAATCAACCTTGGTCCAGGATTGGAATTGACGAATACTTTTGGAAAAATCGTTCGATGTGCAAACCTTCTTTTCTCTTGCACGTCGAATGTGTATTCATATTTCAAACACAAAAAGTATCTCTGATTGAAAAAATACTTTTGGAAAAACCGTTCGATGTGCGAATCTCTTCTTTTCTCTAGCACATCGAATGTGTACTCATTTTCTAATACAAAAGGTATTTTGATTGAAAATTGATCTTTCTCATAAAACCTTCGTCGTATTGCAAAACTCTTTCTTCTAAGCAATACGCGATTGTTTTCATATCAATTTTTCATCAATCAGTGAATCTCAATTCGCTGGTTCACTCACTCCGTGTTGTCTTCTTTGAGATGTTCCGGTTTGAGAACAACTAGAACAGCTGCGAAACCCTGTCAAGGAGATTCTTTGGAATTATACCTGTTCACAGGCAGTACTTGTACTGATCAACGGGGAACCTTGAGCCGTGTACCTCAATTCAACGAAAGTGATCAAAGACACTTTCGTGTGTTTTATTGCTAACTGTTGTTTGCAGGTACATTTGGACGGTTGCAGCTGATCAGAATTGAGGAGTCAATCCAAAGCCGCATGCTCACAGCATCCGCACTTAATTAAAGAAATCATGACTGGTGCATATCTACATAACCTGGTTCTGATATTTTTATACTATGCTTCTACTACGCTGCTGCAAATATCATGAACCAGTAAAGCTTCCACTACTCTGATGGAAAGATGTCATGATCCAGAAAGTGTGAGCATGTCGGTCCGAAAGTCACAACTTCACATGATGGCAACACAATAAAGGGTGATCCAGAGATTTACTGTGGCTGATGATCTCAATGAAAGCTCAAAGATCATCAAAGATGTGGATCAGTTCAAAGACCTCCACTCAAAGTACAAAACTATGCGGACTTTAATGAATCGCTACTAATGCACAAAGATTGCGGAACTTGAAGAATTGAAGTCTACGAGCTCGAGAACTAAAGACAAAGAAAGAATGGTAGGATGCAAAATGTATTTCATGGGGTGACCTCCCTTAGGGGGAGATTGTTAGGAATTGGAAATTCCATGTTAAAGTGTCGGTCACCCCAATTATGGTCTAGCATATGTTAGCTCATAGACTTGTAGTTATTTACGTTGTTTTGTAGTTAATTAGTTAATTAGTAGCGTAGAATAGTTTAGTGTAACACCGTGGAGGAAGGACGGGTCTTTACCCACTGTATACCTGATCCACAGGCCGTCAGGAGGTCGTTATGTCTGTAACTATAAATACCGCTTCCATCCATGGAAGGGGTGGTGCTTCTCAATCTAACATTTGATAATTTACAAAGCAAGTCTCTAAGTAGAACACCCATCTCTCTACTTTCTCTCTCTAAACATGGCATACTTGTATTTCCATCATCCAAGACCACCCGAATCATCAAACACAATAAACTTATTACGATCCTACAGATTAGATATGTTAAGAAACTTAATACGCACATCTAGAGTTTAGGGGCTGCCTAGACTTAGGTTCGATAAACGTCAGTTCGTGAGTATCGTCATTACAGGTCTTAGACTAATGAAACATCTTATACGACTAAAGTTGGTTAATACGTTTTCCTTACTATCGGCTTGACCTCTTGTTCTCATTGCATTTACAATTTTATTAAATTTAAACATCATGTCAGTCTCTCAGGCTGAAAAACCCTTTTGCTGCGTTAGAATTAGGTTTAATTAGACTAACTTAAGTAATTAAAATACTGATAGATTTAAGTGTTAACGTTCCACTCTTAGTGATCGACACCCTACTTACCAACTAGCTCACCATCGACCGGGCAACTGCCTGTTAGCGTTTGTTATAGGTAACGTCGGCAAAACATAAATTTAAAACTTGAATACATAAATTACCTACACACAACGACCACATCATTGGCGTGGGAAACAAAGAAGACAAAAGAAGAAATTTTTTTGAAAATTTTAAAGTGTATAATGTGTATTGTAATGTATAAGTTTAGGTATTAAAGATATATTGTATGTTATGCATGCATGTAATATGTAATATGTAATATGTAAGTTTACGTAACCAACATAAATGTTTTAAAACCGTAAGCATATAAATGATAAAATGTGCTCGTGATGATGAAAATATGTTGATTATAAGTAGACTAAACTTAGTCTATGGTCGGTGTACGTTCTTAAATGTTTTTCATAGTACGCGGAATAACCTAACCGGCTACAAGTAAAAGTAATTATGTAAACTTCCAATGTATATAATTTTGAGTTTATAGGTAAGTAGTGATCTGAAAATTGCGAGTTGCTACAGATCCCGAATGTTATGGTTTGATGAAATTCGCGACGAGGTCCCACATTGATTCTCGAGCATGCAGACTTTGGATAAGACGAATTGAATTCCGGAACGGAATTCTTTGTAACGGGTGGATGATGTGACAGCCGTCAAACTCAAATTATCAACCATAGAGTTTTTATAACTCCTCAAATTAAACTTACTTATGTTAAGTTCATTTTGTGCTTGTCGGGTCATTTTTTCCTTAGAATGACTTTTTATTAGGAAACCTCATTTACGAACGCACCTTTGAACTAGGATCTTATTTTAACATCATATAAAAGTCACGATATGCGTATGTCAACTTAAAATATTTAAATCACTCACAATTATAAACTTAGGACGTTTTATAATGTACAAATTTTACGTTACCCGATAACCTCAGAAATCGCGTAAGTCTTTAACGTTTTACACTTTTTAAGAACAACACTCACATGCACCTATTATTAAACTACTAAGAGTCAATATACTTGAGAATAAGCTCATTTTACATTTTATAAACTTACCATATTTTACGTCACCCGATATTCACGTTTTAAACCTTACATTTTTATAATATACTTTTAACTAAACATTATAAAATATATACAAACTTTTAAAAAAAACACCCCCATTTAACCCTTAGGGGGTTTGGAAAGCCTGAAATCAAAACCATAATTTTGGTTTTACTCTTCCCCATTTCACTAATTACTCTTGTTTTTTCAAAACCAATATTTCTCCCACATCTCACACACATTCCCCATTTCTTCTAGGTGTTTTCTAAAAATCCTCTCCTTCTTCTCTAGCTCAAAAATCTGGCCACCCATACACCACCATCAACCACCACTCAAAATCTTGTATTTTTGCAAGATTTGTGCTTAAAAAGACTAGTTTTGATCCTCTAAAACAAGTGTTTAACCATTAGCTCACCAAAACCACCACATAAAGAATCCATGATACCTCAGCCCACTTTTCAACATACTTTAATCTTGGGTTTTCTTGAAGGTACTGAGTGTGCAAGACAGTTTATATCCATCTTGCACCCGAAAAAGTCCAAAAAAACGAGTTTTTGAAACCCTAAGCTCATTTTCTTGTATAGTTGGTCTAAGAGTATTTAGAATCTGAAGAAATGGGTATTTTATCATGTTCATGGATTCATGTAAAGGAGGATGGGATTTGACGGGTTGGAGTTATTTATTGTTAGGGTCCGTTTGGTACATGGGTTTATTGGGGTTTGGGTTGAAAGTTGGGTGAAATCAATTGTTTGGTTTCTCTAGTTTAGATTGACGCGTGGTATTTAGTCCAAAATCCTATCCCTTGTAACTTGTTGGGATTTGACTTTTACACCATGATATGGTTTTTTAATATTTATAATATTCATCAGCCACAGATTTTATATTATTCATAGTTTTAATATAAATTCTTTATTAAAAAACTATTGTATAAAATATATTTAATCTTTATAATTTTTTATTATTTTTATAATAAATTCAAATTCTAAACCAAATCAAAATCCAAGTCTAAACCCATGTATAAACCAAACGGACCCTTAGTTGTTTAGAGTAGTGGAAAAACTAGAAATATAGGGTTTTGAGGTTATTTTTAGTGTTTTTGGATTATTACAAGAAAATTATTATAAACTCTTTTACCTACTGTGATTTATGCATTTTTTGAAACAAGTATTTGATGGACAAAAAGGAGGTATAGGTCATGGCTAGGTTAGGTTTCTAATAGGTCAAGAGATCGGGTAAACTACGTTACATGAAACCATGATTTTTAAGATAGATCGGGTTCGATCTTGATAATACATAAACATAGACTTTTATGAAAACAACCCACTTATATTTTAAGATAAAAATAGTATTAACACATGTATAAAATGAGTTTGGGAGTTGGTTGAGTCATTATGGGTTGTAAGTTTTTGACATGTTCTAGTTAAGTTTAATTTCAAGCAGCCCACTCTCAAATTTGTTGTGTCATTTTATAAGGACTATATTTTGATGAAAAATAGGTCTTAAAATATGATCCTTAATTTTAAACCCAAGTACTCTGAGTCTAGTTTCCAGAAATATAAATTTTGTAAAAAGATGATGTCGTTTGGTTAGTGAAATATGCAAAATAGCAATAGGTGTCAAGTCTGCCAGAAACTCAGTTTTGAACCCTTGTACTAAATGGACTACAAATCATGAACCATATCAAATCTTTACTTGAAACTGATATAGGAGATGATCATATGTGTTATTTAGAGTCTCCCGTTTTCCCTAACCATAAAACCACCGTTTAATCCTCTGCTAGTTAAATTACTTTCATGTGTCCAGAATTGACCGTTTTTTAAGTCGGGTCTAAAAGGTCAAGCTAAAATCTTTTATTAAATCTAGAAAAATTCATGAACCATCACAACACATAGTATTATAACCTGTAGTAATGGTTAGTCTATTAAAATACATGGCTTAGTCAAATGGTAACAGGTAATGTCACTACAAGAAAAGGGGGCTTATAGGACACCGGTTAGTGTCCTATAAAATTAGTTTATAGGACCTTTAATCTAATAGGACCAAAATATATGTGTCCCATAGGAAGGGGTTGTAATATATATTTAGGACATTTATCAGCGTCCTAATAAACTCAAACATTTTAAAACTAATTCTTTGGTCCTATTAAAAAGTTTATACAACCAAAATGGCGTCCTAATAGACCGACCGCATTATAGGATGTTATCCGGCGTTCTAATATATTCTTACCCATGTGTTACGTTTTGGGACACTTTCATAGGTTTTAAAACATATTTTTATAGGACGAAAACATAATGGATAAAGTTTTATTTTAGTACCAAGAAAAGGGTCCTAAGGAGATAGGTGCTTTGTTAGGACCAAATTTGGTGTTATAAAAGATGTTTTGTCCCATGTTTAGTTAATAGCATTAGTGTCCTAATAAGTCACATCATAAAACACTTTGTATCTATGCGACATATTTAACATTACTTAATTCACAATCACAAAACAATCAACTGAACAAAATTTGAAGCAAGTAATATGAACGAACATAATTTGATAAGCAAGAAAAGATTTCATTTTTTTCAACCGAGTTACATTATCCAAGATAAAAGTCTTACAAAATTTAAATACCAGGAAATAAAAGTAGGGGGAACATGTAGAGATAGTCTTGAGCCATCAGGCGATGATAACAGAAAATAATAAACAAAGCAGCAGCGGGCGTAACAAAAGGAAACTAGAAACTAATAAACTTTAGTCTGAACAAGCATATCTTGAATTTTTGCACAAATTTCTTCCTTGATCTCTTCATGCATCTCTTCTTTTAGCTCTTCGCGCATTTCTTCTTTGAGCTCATTCTTCATTTCTTCCTTGAGCTCGACTTTTTCTTCCTTTAAATCTCCATGAACATGTAAAGTGAGTTATAATTCCAGTATCCTTACAGAACTAACCTCAAAAGATTTGAAACATTAAAAATTTTAGAATATAAACACTTAAGGAAAGCATATATATTGATACACCTAAAACCTAAACACAGTCAATAGATACAGATCAGCATAGTCACATGAAACGGGGATTGTTTCGGTACGCGATCGAGGATCGGGATCGCGGTTCTCTAGGTGCCTAAAATTCGGTTTGATGGGGGTTGGTTCATTCGGGATCGCTCGGGTACGATGTACCTAATAATTAATATATTCTTAAGTATTATAAAAGGAATCCTAACATCCAAAATTGAAAAAATAGTTTGATACTTATAAAATTTTGGCAAGTCATAACTAGTTATCGGGTCGGGTTATCGGGTCTTATCGGGTCGTGTTAAGTCGGGTTTTAATTTTTAATAACTCACCCGCAACCCGACCCGATAAGAAGTCGGGTGTCGGGTGATTCGGGTTATCGGGTGATACTACAAATGAGCAACTAATAAATTACCAAATGTGACCTTGATCAAAGAACAACTTAATAGTGAATAAAGTTGTGTATAAATCCAAATGCCCAACCAATTGTGCCATGCAAAATAAACAACAGCATATGATGTTAAGCCCATAAGTGAGAAGAGGAAGTTTGCTACTGCAAATTTTGCTGCCATTGATGTTCATATTGCAGACATTCACTCTCTCCTTTTAGAATATATACTTTGCTTCCTTGATATGCATGTCGCCTGGAATTCAAGCTTGATTCATAACCTAGGTATTCACAATTTAATTAAGTCACTTTTAGTGACGTAAAAATGCATGTTAATGAACAAAATTACTTGGGAGGTCTTATGCATTATAAATGCTATAGGCAACTTTAGAGGTTCACCAATTTGACCCAAACTTTTAATCTTGACTAATACTAATATTTTTGACAAAATTAAAGTCCAACGATATATCATCTCATAATGATATATAGTCCATAAGGAATCTTGGATATAATTTTGTCCCTCACATAACATATATCAGAGAGCGACACAAATGTCAAAACATTCTTGAAGAATAGGAACTTGAAGAGCAACATTCACATAACTCTTGCTCACAAAAGAAGTCGCCTTTTTAAGTTATTAGTAAAAAAAATAAATTAAATATTGATTTTCGGGTCTTATCGGGTTGACCCGACAAAAATTATCTAACCCTAACCCGATCACAATGTCGGGTTATCGGGTTTGGGTGAAACTAACCCGATAAGCTTTTTCAACCCGATAATAACCATTAGTCATTTACATAAGTTTTTGTAAAAAAAAAAAAAATCAATTTCATCATTGAGAAGGTTTGAAATTCGGATTGTTAATTTCCTCGTTCCCGATCGAATTGTACCCAAATTAGGAACGCGCGAACTGGATCGCAATTCGTGGCCTTTCTAGCGAATTATGTTGCTATTCCCTTAAAAGTCAAAAGAGTCACTAAAACAAAAGGACTACACTTGTGCTATGATAAATCAAACTATTCAAGCTCAGTGGGATCACTAGTTTCACGATTGGTTTTGCGCACTACCACACAAACTAACGCAATAATCTAACCACATTTTATATAACAGTTGTATTTCAATGACAGCAATAATTATGACACATGTTTTCAGTGAGGCATTTTAACAAACCCCTAGCGTGTGTTAAACAAAGGGTATATAATTCTTTTTTCAGTTGACGTGGCATAACACGGGGGGTCACGGGTTCAAAACCTGCCCCCAAGTCCCTTAAATCATATGGTGTTATGCAATTTAATAGATTGATTTTTGCACGTGGGTCGGTTTCCCATGGACTAAATGCACACATTCAAAACTGTGTAACTATTCAATAGTCATACCTGCTAGTAGGACAGTGAAAGCCTGAATACAATTCTGCTGAAGCGAAACTAACAAAGCATTAGTAACGTTCTGTCTACTCAACATCAGTTGAAAACCGTGCATCCTCAGTTTGATTGTCCCTGTACCCTGCCACATTTGATTTTCTTCCAGCAATTGTAGTTACACTTGTTCATATACTTGTTCTTCAATAAGTTATATATGAAATCAGTGAAGTATCCTTGAACTATTTTCATAATGCCCTTAAAAAACCAATATAGAACTTGAATCTAATTTGAAATTATGAGTTGACATGTATAGCAAACCTGTTTCACCATCTGTTTGATGGCAAGATTAGAGATATCAGCAACGTAAACATTTCCTTTATCATCCACAGTAACCCCTTTAGGATGATCAAAACGGGCTTCATTTGGTTTTCCATCCACATGTCTAGTATAACCTTCGAATAACCCCACAATCTATCTTGCCCTACTATCTGAATTAACAAAAAACCAAAGAATATTTAACACAGATTGATTATATGAAGTCATGAAGCATTTTTTTGGGTCGTGAGCTTAAATTGAGATAAATGAGGTGTGACTTGAACAATGTTGCTATTGACTGAGTCGACAGTATATAGTTCACCATCCTGTGACACTGAATAGAATAAGGCACAACCATTGAGTTTCTTCTATTAAACAAATCAAGGGTTAACAACATTTACGAAATGACAACACCTTCACTATTCTACTTCCTTTATTTTACTCATTGGATAATCCAACTTTCAGTTTCTCTGTATCCTATCCAAATTCTAGAACAAACTGAAAGCGGGATATGTAAACCGGTGGATCTAATCATTAACAAATCAGAGTATATTGTTTAATATAAAGTGCTTAGTATCCGTTTTTGAATTTTTAAAGTGTTGAGTCACTCTATAATAAGTAGATTTCCATCCAACACTTCAAACTACTATATGGCGTTTAGGATTGCTTATATGCTTATTTTTAAAGTGGATCAACATGTTTGAGTCTCGGCATGAAACTGCTATATGTTTCTTTTACAGTAGATAAGCACTTACCCACTTGTTTACTTTTGAAGGAGTGTCAATTGGTGTGTGGGATTGCTTAGTTAACTCCTTATCTGCTCATTTATAAGCACTCAAACCGATACCCACTTGAAAATAAGCAAATCCCAAACACAACTTTAAAAAAATACAATCAATAAAAATATAATAATAATAAAAAAAAATGCTTAATCACCGGAGCTAAAAACAAAACGAAATCACAAACACAAACAATTCTTTATATAAAAATAATTACTAAGAATTTAAACTCGAAAAATAAAGGTTTACCTTTGAATTTTGAAGACAAAGTGAACCCTAGCTTCAATTTGAGATTCAACTTCTGGACCTCAAACCGTTTTTGATTTTGAGTTTCAAACCTAAACTTAAAGGTGCATGAAGAACGTGGATCCTTCAATTTCGTAGCGCCAAAATCAGTATAGTTTTCCAATCGCGCGTTCTAATTTTCCTAAATTGATTGGCGGGTTTATATTCCCACCCAATTTTGGGGAGTTGCTGAAATTGTAATTTACAAAAGAGGTCCTTATATTGAGCTTTTGTACACTTGTCACATTTTTTAAGCTAAACATACCAATACATATCTAAACTAAATTTGTACCGGTCATACTCACGGGAGTTTTTAGCGGCAAATAGTTATAAAGATTAAATTTTAGCTCGGTCTTCACTTGTTTAAAATTATTTAAAATTAAAAAAATATGTTATGATAAACTTAATCAATGTTCAAGTATAAAGCTCAGGCTTGAACCCGTTTAATATTTACAATTTTACATATATGTGATCTATGTAGATATATACTTTAAAGCTTGTATACATTGGCGAGTCTAATCAATCCTTAAGGTATGAAGCTCGAGCTCGTTTATTGAGCCAGGACTGGGTTCAAACTCGAAATGTGTCTTATTAAGGCTTGACTCGCTTATTGCTTGTATTTAGTCAATCCCGAGTAGCTCACAAGCACCTCACTTACACACCCTTGTCCCTATGTCTAACATGTAAATTTTGTTTTTTCAACTCGTATTGTTTACAGGTTAAATTTATTATGTGTTTCAATTCGCTTGTTAATTAAATTTGTTAATTGATGTTTTGGAGACACAAATTATTTCTCGTGTAATGGTTTAGGATGGTCAACGTGGCGGACATCCAAGGGAGGATATAAGAATGACACATAGAGTGACATCTTGGTTGTGTCAGATTCATGGAATGTCTCATGTTTGATATCATGTACCAACATGATGTTCGTAGCACTACCTCTGCTCGAATGAGGCAGTGACACTTATTGTCTGTTGTAACAACATTGGCTAGATTTCAAGGTGAGTCATGGCTTGAATATGTTTATAAGGTATGACTTTGTTCGTGTTAACCTAGGAAGGCGATTCCCAGGCAGATTGTGGCAAGCTTTAGCCTAAGTGGGATTGTCTTGGGCCTATTTCAAATGTATGGGCTTTATTCAGTTGGGCTGAAGCTCCCATATATATGCTATTCACTGCAATATGTGTAATCTTGGTCACAACATCTATCATTCACAAATGAGGATTAAGCTCAACCATCCCATATAGATTCAATTATAATATTGAACTTATCAAGCACAAAATTTAAATAACTCTATTTACATAAGATAATATAAGTGAAGTAATCTAAATAGAAGATTCTATAAGTTCGGTGACCTAAATGAACTAGGATAACATAAGTGAAGTAATCTAAATAGAAGATTCTATAAGTTCGGTGACCTAAATGAACTAAAACTAGAAGGATAATCTAGTTGAACAGAAACACAAAGTACATAAACCATCTTATGTAATAACCCAATGTTGTAAAAATAAACATAGTGTAATACTCATTATCAAGGTCATAATTTTCAATTTTTTACTCTTACGTTAACTTAATTATGATGTTCCATATAGACATATATCAAAAGCAGTGGTATAACAAAAAACTATCACTTTCATCTCAAAATATACGAATTTACATTTTTCACCTCGCTTACATATTCAATTTTTCCAATCTTTTACACCACGACCGGAATAATCGACAATCACGAAAAAACTTCGCCGCAACGTACGAGTATACGTCAAGCAAAATATTACTCTAACTTATTATGTAAAAAGTATAACTTATAAAACATTTAACATTCCAGTAATAGATGGTGCATTGGATATATTGATACCTAGTCGAATATGCGTCCGATAAAACTAGATCTAATAGGACCCATATACTAACTGTCATATTAAATTATAATCTAATAAGAACAAACAAAAAAAAGCGTCTCATAAGATGTATTATAATAAGACTTTTATATCAAGTGTCCTATTAAGTTACATCATAATAAGACCATATTAAAAAAATGTCCCATAAGATGTAATATAATAGGACCTTTATATCAAATGTCTTATTAAGTTATATCATAATAAGACCATGGGGTACCATGGCATGCCAAAAATCTTGTTTCAGTGCCACCTCATCGCCATCTCAGCATTCACACTTTTAACACTCACACACCAAAATACCCCTTCACTCATAACATGCCTTTTGAGGCCCACCCACCATAAATTTTATTTTCTTTTATATTTTTTTTTAACAAACTTAATTCAAATGTTTAATATGATGTAATATTAATTAAATCAATCTTTGTCAATGGTCATAACAATAATAGCTCACAATGTAAAACTTATACCACAAAACCTGACTGAATGGCATATCCTTGAATAAAATAATCGTTTATTACATTTGAGAAGTGTAGTTGCATATATGTGAAAAATCATATTTTTGGTAGGGGACAGCTGTTCCATATAACGTACCCCTCATCCTCACAACTCACAAGTATATTTTGCTCATGTGATGACCCACCAAACACTTCTTCTTCCTTCCTTCTCTTTGGTAAAACACACACCTACACACACTAGAAAAATACACATTCACAAAAACATTATACAAACACAAATTTATTTTTTGTCCTCTTCCGAAAATCACACACGCCACTCTAGTGGCTTGGGAATTGGCGAGAAGGGGTTGGGGTATGTTGGCACAAGTGTGGCGGCGCCACTTTGGTGGCCACATCGGATCTGGCGAGAAGCCAAGCCATGGTACCCCATGGTCTAAGACCATATTAAAAAAGTGTCTTGTAAATTAACTTAATAGGATTCACATAAAAAGTGTCATATTTAAAGCCACTATAATAAGACTCAAAATTTAATTGGTCCTATAAAACGTTTTTAGGACCTCATTAAAAAAAGTGTCCTACAGAAAGGTCCTATAAGGCCTCTTTTTTTGTAGTGTGTTGGGTCTTATTTTTGACCCAATGGTCTCTGAAAATGTATTTAAACATAAAATAGCCTAATCAAATAAGTCTCTGATATAAGTTAGTGAGAACAACACTTACTAATAAGGATTATAGAGTAAGTCACCCTCTGATGTAAATCAAAGGACGTACTCTCTGATGGTTATGAGAAAGTGTTACTCCCTGATGGTTATCAGAGATTACACCATGATGATTGTGAGTGATAGGTGCCTCACTAATGATTATCGATGGCTGTAACTTTAATGATATAATAAATCCATGAGCATTGTATAAAGCTCAAACAATTTCCAAGCTTCAGGAAAGTCGAAGACCAACTTAAGAAACACTTTGTATAACTGATGCCGTGTCAGGGAGCAAAGTACAAGGAGCTATAAGCAACACCAGTGGGACTAAGGACTGACAAATGCCTCAGTTACCCTGAAGACTTTTCTCTACAAGGGACTTAGTATCTGATGAATGGGCGGGAAACTCGTTGGGAAGATAAGCGTAAGGTCTTATCAAAGGACGATAAAGCAAGATCTAGGGTACAAAAATTTTCAGCATTGGAAAGCTAAACGCACGATCCACCTACTATACTAGGCACGTGCTAAGCTACTTCAAGGCCCGCTAACCACAATACCCATGTACATCCACAATATTCCTTGGCCTATTTAAAGGAGACTTTGTAACCTGGATAGGCAGGATTCTAAACAAACACATAAAGTAGAACTTAGCTCTATAGTTGATAGAATCTTCTCTCCCAGGAACTTCTAAGCAAAGCTAGCTGTCTCTAGATTTTCCGAATGGATTGTTACATTTGTCGCTCAACCGGATTAGTTTTACCGAGAGCTATTCCACTGTCATTCTTTACATTCTTTAATAAAGATATATACACGTTGAAAAGTACAAATGGTATTATTATGGTTTTGGGTGATGTTGTTACTATCCTTGTTACGAGTAGGAAGATTCCAGCATTTACTCAAACCTTGTGGACCAACAAGTAACGATACCAAAGTCGGGTAAAAAAACATGATTTTATGTATAATATGATATGTAACATTTTTAGATAAACTAATAAGTAACTTTACCAATAGGCATAAAATATTGTCCGAGCATATCGTCTATAGTCTAATTAGTGTTATTATGTGTGTCTTAGGTTCGTAGTTCGAGGTGCGTAAATCGCGTTTACCTTAGTTGTCTTTGAGCCGTGTTAGCGTTCGTATACTCTACCGCTTGAGGTTAGAAATCACATCCCCATTTTAACCGCTCTTATAACTATTTTTGGGGAGATATGCATGAATACTTCTATTTTGACATAAATCTTGGTTGTATGCTTTTTGTAAATAGCGGATTGTTTTTATGTGTAGAATTTGATTAAAAATAATAATTACTTTTATATTATTTTTAAGGACGTAAAAGACTTGATTGAATTTCATCTTGCGTATTACTTTATATACATATGACCTTTATAGACATATACTTTTGAGATTGCTTATACATTTTGTGTTGGATGTGGGAGTACCTTCATACTCCTAAGGGCTCTACCGAACGTACCCCTCGCATTGTTAGTCCCCCTTGGTGTTCCATGACGAATTCCAATTATTACATCCCCTGACGGGTGCCCCTTGTTTACGGGTATACTTACTAAGGATATCTCTATTAGAGGTCGGCCAACCTCTCCTCCTCTTTCTTTCTTTTTAGTTGGTTAAGGGCACACATACTAATTATATAGGGGGCTTTTGTTGCATAACACTACCTTATTTGTCATTTATTTTGACATACATATACAACCAAGTACTTTTGACTTACTATTTTTTGGAAATACATCATTATTATGGACTGGTGTATCAATCTATATGTTACAAGTCTTGTACGGGCGAGACTTGTAATAGGATAGATTGATATGACCTTTGCCATGAGGACTTATTTACAAAGGTTTTGTTTTATCTATATAAACGTGTATACTCACAAACTATTTTCATAGTTGACCGTTTTCTCTCATGCATTTCAGGTGATCGTCAGTAAGCATTTTCATGAAGGCATCTTTGTTATTGTTATGTTGCCAAGACAATATCTTTTGAAAACTAAGTCTTATGTTTCATTTGCCGATGTCGGCTAAAACATTGTTGTAATGATGTACAATTTCCTTTAATTTAATAATGACATGCTCTATTATCTTATGCATGTACTATTACCTGTTACAATCCGTGTTTCCGCTTTAGCAGGGTGTGACAAAGTGTAAAAAGATGAATGCTCAAACTAACATGAAACTTGTTAAACAAAACGTAAAATAAGACTCTAGTGAAGATATATGCATACTTGTAATGGATTTAAAAGCATAAAAAAAAGAAGCAAAAATCGAAGTAAATATGGAAAATTTTACTGTTGGAGTCATGGAGTGTGTGTTTTTAGTTTTTTTACCCCCAAATAACGGCTTTTTTACACACACAAAACCAATTCTTTCTGCCAAAACACATTTCACACACACACACACACACACACACACACAGACACACACTCTTTCTTCCTTCCTTCATTTTCATTTGATCCCCTTTTCAAAACCTTCAAATATCACAAACCCTAATTAATCACACTGATCCATCAATCAACAGGTACTATTTCACTTTCAATCACTTTACTATCAATTATTATATTCAATTCTAATTTCATGATGTTAGGTGCGTGAATTTCGGAACGATGCGTCAAGCAACAGTGATCCAAATTGACAGTTAAGCATTGTCAGTAGTAGTTCAAATTATTGGAGATTATGATTGTTTAGGTGAAGGTGAAGGTGAAGGTTAGGTTTAGGGATTATCGAAGAGATGGCGGATGCGGCAGCGTTTATGGAAGCGGCGGGATCTCGGTTTACGGATTTGGAACTTATTGGTAGAGGATCTTTTGGTGATGTTTACAAGGGGTATATTTCGAGATTTTTTCGACTTGTTTACTCATTGTTTAATGCAGCTGTTTATGTTGATGTTTACGAGCTTGATTGTTAGTTACTGATTTGTTGATCGTGTTCTTATTGTAGATTTTTACGTGTTGTAGAATGTAGTAGGTGATAAGTGTCTGATTGCGTTAAGTTATTGGATAGATTCATTTAGCTATATATAACCAGTTACCGTTAACATGATTAGCCGTTGATGTAATTGTTTAAAAGAGTTGTTTGATTTGACTTAAGTGGAAAGTTGAAACTTTTGGTAATTAATTGAATAGATACTTTTCGAGACGGTTAGTATAATGTTTTCCCCCAATAAGTGTTCGGAATGCTTTAATAATAATGAATACGAGGTATTGATAGTAATGCAAAAAAGCTCATAGTAGTAACTAGGCTTTCACAAACTCTTGGACCGGACCCGTGGACACGTGACGTTTGACTGCTGAATTTTTTTTGTCTCTAGTGAGTTTATAAGGGGTATATTTCTCCAAATTTGATCCTTATTACTGATTGCTTTTGATCATATTCTTGGTGTAGATTTTTATGTGTTATAGAATATAGAATGTAGTAAGTGATAAGTGTCTGCATAGTTGACAAATGCAGCTGTTTATGATGATTAAAAATTGCGTTAGTTTTATGAGCTTGATGATTGACAATTGGATCCAGTCATACAGCTAATAATTTCTGTTAAAGACATTGCCCTTATTAACATTGTCCTTATTACATTTACAGAAGGAAAACTTGTCGTTTGGTGTTTTTTGGTGTATGTAAATACTGTTGCTAATACGGAAGTTATATCCCTTGGCTGGTTGTATGGTTGAGCTATCTCCAGCTTTTTGTCGTTTTGCTATCTCGCTTGGGATTGTTTAAAGATGTGGAGAGAATGAGGGTAGATTTTTTGGATACAGTTGCTTAGGATAGCAAATATGTGTTTGAGTGACGCAAGTGGAAACTTATAGTAATTAATTGGATATTTCCTTTTGACAGCTAGCATGGTGTTCCCGTGAAATTAGTATTTTAAGTGATTTCTTAATAATGAGTATGAGTATTAATAGTAATATTTAAAGCTCATCGTAGTAATTAGGTTTCCACAGGAATGGACAGGCTCACACATGAAGTGTCACTGCTGAGGAATTTGTTTCTAGTGAGTTACGACCATGACGTCTTGTGGTCCCCCCGACATGAGTGTCATCTTTGACATGGTTATAAGGTTAGGGCAATGGGTGATTTTGGTAGGATGAAATGGCATTAAATCTAGCATTTAGCTGGGTTAAACCAATCTAATGTTAGTACTTCCATATTTTTTCCATCAAGGATTAATAACCATATCTGCTAACAATCACAATAGTTAGAGGCATTATGTTATTTGCTGTAAAACATGGATTATAAAGTAATGATTGATGAATAGGTGACAAATGCAGCTGTTTATGATGATTTTTTAGTTACGTTAGTTTCACTATATTTGATGATAGAGTGGTAGATAATTGGATATAGCTATATAACATGAAAGCAGTTACCACTATATACATGATAAAGCTGATATGTTCTGTTAAAGACATTCTACCTATATGCATTTACAGAAGAAAAAGTGTCATTTAGGGAGGTTGTGGACGTGTGTTGTTCTGATCTATGTAACACTGATCATAATTGAGCTATCTCCATTTATTTTCGTTTTGCATCTCAATTGGCTATGTAAAAAAATGAAGAGAAACTGACGGTTACTTGTTTGGATTAGCTGTTTTATTTACGCAAGTAGAAACTTAGATATTTTCTTATGACAGTTGGTTTAAAGTTATCGTGCAACAAGTATTCTAATCGCCTTCTTAATTATGAGTACAAGTATTAATAGTAATTTTAAAAGCTCATAGTAGTAATTAGGCTTTCACAATTTCCTGGATGTCCAGGCTCACACAAGTATGTGACGTCTCAATGCTGAAGAATTTGTTTCTGGTGAGTTATGATCATGATGTCCTGTAGTTTTTTTTTGTGAAAGGTGAGGTATTATAGATAATCACAAAAAGTACAAAGCCTCAAACACAACTCATGGACACTCTGGAAATAATAAAAGCTATACAACAACAATAGCATTCAAACCTGCATTCAAACTACGCATTCTATACGTCCTGTAGTTCCCCCTGACACGAGTGTCATCTTTGGCGGGGTCATTAGGTTACTCAAAGGGCGATTTTGGTAGGATGTTATGGTGTTGAATCTAGTATTTAGTTGGGTCAAACCAATGTAATTATTACAACTGGTCAGTACTCCACATTTTTTGCGAGAGATGATTGATAACTGTATCTGCTGACAATCACAATAGTTAGATGCATTCTGTTATTTATTGTGTCTTTTTGTTGTGATGCCTTAGAAAAGTTTCTTCGAGTTATTGAGACAAGAAAGTAGATAGATGTCTCTTCTGGGCACATGAATCTGTCACGGTCTCATTTCAAGGAAACCATATCCTAGAGTACAAAAGTTGGTGTGCTCTTTGGTCAACTTGCCGCGATGCATTAAATTAACAAACTGCAAATGACACCATGAGGCGCGTCACACGTGACCTATTGTTGATACTTTGCCAGTTTAATGCAATTAGCACATGTGAGATGTTTCCCTTCATTAGGATTTTGCAAAATATGTTCCTTTCATCACTTACATGCTGTGACTACAACATCTACCTGCTTTGCAATAAATATTTGCTTGCGTAGGAATGTAGGATTATCAGGGTTTGGACGAACATTGGTTGTGACTATCCTCTTGATTCCTTACACATTCAGATTATTTATTGCAATGGTTATTTCAACTGTTAGCAGTCAGGTGGCACATATGGCACACAGTCTCAAACTGGGTAAGGGTTGGGTGCAGCTCTTTATCAAGAAGTCGACGAGAAGTATATAATAATTTATAGGGAATATGTAGATGACGTTATAAACTTTATGCTATTATGTGTAAAAAAATATGGTTGTCTAAGAAAGTAAGAAATTTAGGCTATTATGAACCGAGCAAGAGGTTTCCTCTTCACCAGGACGCTAGTGACTGCGAGAAGAAATTTACCAATTTTTTTGAAGAGTGTAATTATGAGGAAAGAGAAGATGCATTAACTTTCAAGATTTTATGTATCTTTTTACATAAAGTTATCTGGTAAGTTTGATGGGAGATTTGTCTGTTGCCACAAATTTTCCAAATAAATATTCTACATATATGCTAATAAGTATGGGTAAGAGTTCTTTTACCTGGACAATTAGGAAATGTTTCTCACAAAATAAACATTTAGTATACTTTCTTAGCAATACTAATCTTATCAATCCTAATACTCGCAAATTGCTAACCACAATTAGGCTTCAGTGGCATCTCGCATCAGGCTTGGCCTGAATCACTTTCTGATATCAAATCGGTTACTCAGCATTATCTAACTAGCATTGTGAACTCACCAGCTTTCATTAATTTGAAATTTTGTATACTTCCTTCCGTATCCTTCAAAAGTATTTACATTTTTAAGGGTGGTTTAGTAACTTCAGTGATAATGTGAGTATTTTGGAAGACGACATGCAGTGGTAGAGCTAAAGCCATGCCATTTAATGAAAAACTATCATTTGGGAAAGAAAATTGCTATACATTCGTAATTTTTTGTTCCCAAATCGTACTCCTAACCATAAAAAATGTTACATGTGTCATCCACACGTTATCTCTCTAAACCTAACCCTTGATTATTCCATTTGTCATCATCATGCTGTTAGGAGGATAATTAGGAAGAGGTAGCTTTTTCCTTTGGGATATTACTGTCTTAATCAATTTATCATATACATGTACTTGCCTATCCTACATTCATTAAATACTCTGTGTGTAATTTTTTATGTAGTTATACGCCCTATAAGTTTCATTTTTTTGCAGGTTTGATAAGGAACTCAACAAAGAGGTCGCTATTAAAGTTATCGATTTGGAAGAATCGTGAGTCTTTGCTCTTTTTATGTTTATCTATCTTTGTTACCCATCATCTTACTCATAGCTACTTTGGATTATTATTTGGAAATAAAAAATTATTATATGAGTAAAGCTTTGCTCTTGTTTTTATTACAGAGAGGATGAAATTGAAGACATTCAAAAGGTATCTAGGTCCTTACACATCCTATCACTTGTCTATTTGTATTCTTAGGTATTAAATAGTGTTTACACTGGAATATGTTTCAGGAAATAGCAGTTCTGCAGCAATGTAGATCCCAATACATTACCGAATACTATGGGTCATATCTTCACCAAACTAAATTATGGATAATAATGGAATATATGGCTGGTGGCTCGGTTGCTGATCTAGTACGTTATTTACCATTCAGTATGCAATTAAATTTTATTTGTCTATGAAAATATGTATATCTGTCACATGTTTGATGTATGGAACTATTATTGAACCGCCCTTCCACAGATTCAACCAAATCAACCACTAGATGAAATGTCAATAGCTTGCATCTTACGTGACTTGCTGCATGCCATTGAGTATCTTCATACCGAAGGAAAGATCCACAGAGATATTAAAGGTTCTCCATGACAAAATTACAGGCTTAAGTCCTTTTTTTGGATAATTTATTTGGTTATATGTTAAAATTATAGAATGTAAAACATTCTTTCTAAAAATATTTACTATATTTTTGGAAGAAAGTTTACATTCTTGTCAATGTGGTGGTATAATGACGTGTAGTTGTCTCACATTTTGACAGCTGCAAACATTTTGTTGACTTCCAATGGTGATGTTAAGGTACTTCATTTATGCTCACTTTTATCCGGTCATATTACTCAAATGGCACTTGTATAACATATGAGATTGCTACCATTTAAGCTTATATTTTGACTTTCTTACAGGTTGCAGACTTTGGCGTGTCTGCACAACTGACTAGAACAATTTCTAGAAGAAAGGTATATTATGGATCTGAGATTTCAGTGTTATTTTTTTTTTTGCCTCTTTTTAGATACTGTTTTAAGGTTGATAATCGGAAAATCATCTGTCGCTGATACAATGATGGTCACAGACCTTTGTAGGCACACCATTTTGGATGGCACCGGAAGTAATTCAGAACACAGAGGGATATAATGAAAAGGTCCACTGCTATGTTTCCCTTATGAATTTACGTCATATTTTGTTGATTTTTCTGCAAACATGTTACCAATTTGTTTAACTTCGCTTGTTACAGGCAGATATTTGGTCTTTAGGAATAACTGCAATTGAGATGGCGAAAGGGGAGCCTCCACTTGCTGATCTTCACCCAATGAGAGTTCTTTTCATCATACCTAGAGAAAACCCACCCCAGGTCTGGAGTTCTACTGAAATTATACATCTGAACTTTAACGTGGATAATTTAGGATATATATTTGTTTCTTTTAATTGAGATAGATGTAGCATATATTAAGGACTTCAACATTTTTTTATGGTTCTCTTGCAGTTAGATGAACACTTTTCTCGTCCTATGAAAGAGTTTGTTTCACTGTGTTTAAAGAAGGTGCCTGCCGAGGTATGCTATCAGCCTTACTCTATATGTGTGTGTCTAATGTATGCTAAGTTGGTTTTTTTTCTTTGTTTCTTTATAATAATTATGGTTATAATAGCTACTGCCATTACTACCATTACTTTCTTTGTCCCAGTAAAAGAGTCCCCTCCGTGTGATGATGTATTGACAATCCTACAGTAAGATGTATTTGATGTACCTACAGTAACCTTCATTTCTAATAAAACAAAACGAAGAGGCATTTTGTTAACTCGAATGTAGTCAAAGTCCTATATTGTACAAACAACTATCTTTGGGTTTCTTCTAGATTTTAAAGTGGACCCTTCCCTTTTAAGTTCTGAATTTCTAATTGTTCCCCTCTGGTAATTTGAATTTTTGATTCTATACTTCAGAGACCAAGTGCAAAGGAACTTCTGAAACACCGCTTTATTAAGAATGCTAAGAAGAACCCGAGACTCCTGGAGAGAATCAGGTATGTTTCTTGTATGCTATTACCCCATCTTTCTGGATACAAAATGAGGTGTATTGTTCACATCATTTTCATTCTTTCCCTTTCGCCCACTTAATCATTCTCTGTTATCTTGACAATATCCTTGTATCTTGACAGAGAACGACCAAAGTTCCAACTTAAGGAGGATGGGGAAACCCCTAGAAATGGTACACAAGCTTTTGGCGAAGGCTCTAATACCGTGAAGGTTACCAGGGAACCAAGAGTAGATGATACTGTTCGAGCCAGGTGAAATGTGGTCGATAACTAGATGTGATTACACATTGAACGTTGTTTTTTGATGCGTTGATTAACCATTATTTGAATCACAGTGGGCAGGGAAAACCTCAAAGAAATTCTGGATGGGATTTTAGCATAGGTGCGTCCGGGAGTACAGGAACGGTTAGAAGTGCTGTTAGGCCACCTCAAATTAGAGACCGGAAATCCGAGAATCAAGCAACCCAGAAGAGAAATGTAGACACTGGTACCAGACGTTTGTCAGAAACTTCCAGAAGAGATTTTAGAGAGTCGGATCAAGAGAAAAAACAAGATTATTACAAAAGTGATGAAGATATATCTATGGATGGCACAGGAACCGTTGTTATGAGATCTCCAAGACCTCAAACATCTTCGCTTTTTAGTGATCAGAGCACCATGGTACGGTTGGAATCTGTTTAACGTTTTACCAACCTTTTGATTTTGTCATTGATTTTAACGGGGCTTTTGTCGGGCGTACAGTCGAGCAGCACATTTAGCTCTCCTGAGGATGGTTCCATCAGTGGCACCTTTGTCTATCGTGGACCTCATGATGAGTCAGATTCTCCTCGCACTCCAAAGTCAAGGCTGGGAATTCAAGAGAAAACATCATCTGCCTCACATGAGGACAGTGCATTAAACATGGCCGAGGTAATTTATTATGTCCATTCGTATTATTTCGACATATCAATGTCATCCGATACTAGTATCATGTTATTTTAAGGTTTGGTTCTATGTTATCAGGCTAAGGCTGCAATTCAAGGAGGAATGAAGAAAGGACAGGCCAAAGATAAATCTGCTTTAAGCAAGGCCAACAAGGGTGTCCAAGAAAGTCGAAGAATAGAGAAATCAACAAATAGCTCAGATTCTTCAAGGTAACAAATCTGAATTTTTCTGTATCATTCGGGTTATTGATATTTAGTTTCTCTAAACCATTTTTACTTCTAAATCAGACATTCAGGCGACTATTATGATGCAATAAAAGCATTTCCAAAACCTCGTCAAGCAAGTAGCGATGAAGAAGATAGTGCCAGAACCTCTGCTTCATCAGCCTCTGCTCCATTGTCTGTCCTAATAATCCCTTCCTTGAAAGAGGTGAGTACATATATAGTAGTATTTTGAATTTAAGGGCTATTTTGTTTGTGAGAATTGGAAAGTGGTGACATTGGGCTTACAAATGTAATTTAGGCTGTTGCGGATGATTTAGAGGCATCCGTTGTTCGTTCAGTGATAAGTTCTTTGATGGATATGGAATACACAAAGCCTGGGTCTTGTGAGTTTCTTGTCACCAGGATGCTTCACCGGTTAGCAAGGTGCTTAATTAAACCTCATGCTATTTTTTTATTAATCCTTCTTTTTTATGTTTTTCCTTACGAAAGGGACTTTTCAGCTCAAAGGAACCACAATTAAAGGATCTGCAAGATGTGGCAATACGTGGATTCTCCAAGGGTAAAAAGGTAACCGAGTCAGAAAATGCAAATGCAATTGCAGAAGCGGATACCAAAAGGAAGCAACAGGAGAAAGAGGCTCAGTCCACTGCCAACTTAAGCCCTCTTGCAAGGTTCTTGCTTTCAAGGTTAGTCAAGTCACAACTTTTCGCTTTTCTTATTTTCCCAGCCTTTGCTCCATCTAAAGATACTCAAGGCGGAATTCCTTATTTACCCTTTGTTTACATGATTACTTCGCTGATGAAACTGAACCTTTGTTTCATGTTGCAGATGGCAAGGCCAAGCTTCACGAGATCTCAACCCAAGATAGAGATATTGTATTGTTGATCATAGTACGCCTTTTGATGGATTTTCTGTTCATTATTAATTTATTCAACTGTAAATAACATCGAGAGAAGATAGTAACTTCAATTTTTTGTGCGACTCATGACAATTTTTTGGCTGAGCCTAGCGTACATTTCTTTATTGTAGTTAAATATTGTTGTATACTTGGGCGTTGATCAAAGTTTTTGTGGGCGACAACTTTATGTATCTGCTGTTAGACTGACTATCACTCTGATTGAGTGACAACTTCAATTATATCATTTTGTTCATATCTCAATCTTTAGTTATTTAGCTATTTTGGAATATTTGTCCATGACCTATTTTGTTTTCACGGAACCGGGAACAAAACGGCATATAATCAAGATCGATAAAAGGGCTTTCTTGCAGCGAGAGGAGAATGTCTTCCCTAATCTTTTTGGTATGGTTTATTAAATCATTTTCGAAAAACTTTTATTTTTTACGTTTTATACAAAACTACCCTAACTGATCTCAAATTTATGTTAAGAACTTCACTAATATTAAGAGAATTCTCAGCTAATTTTCGTTGTTCAAAATTCTAACTTGCTTGTCAAAGGGCCCTTGGCCTCAAGTTTAGTCAAATATCTATGTTTATTTTTCAGGATTCGATCACACTAATTACCCAGTTAATAGAAGTGTAATCACTTCATTTGACACCGATATAATCCTTAATAGTTAATATCATAAACATCATAAAAGAGCCTTCCATTTTGTACAATTGTTATGAATTTAAGCCAATACTTCTGAAATTCAAATTAAAGTGATATGATGAAAATCACCTTTTTTGTTACATATCAAGTTTAAATAGTAACAATTAACTATATTAACTTAATTATACTGATAACATGTGTAATTAAAGTTGTCAAAGGCCCTTTGGTTCAAACACAGCACTGTCGGTGACTCGAAACAGGATAGTCGACAATGGATTGCAGTGAGTTGGAGTCTTGGCAGCCGTTAGCTGATTCGCGTCGGAATTACATCCTTTGAATGTTGCATAAAGAGCTAACAAGTGCAAAAGAGTATTTTGAAGATATGCAACTTTGAATCCATGTTGAATATGAGTACCCAATGGGGCTGTCTCACATCTAAGCTTACATGCGAAACTATAAAAAATCACTATAAAATACGTCAATTTGATTATTATTTTTTCAAAATTTTAGTAGTGGAACTAATATATGCATAGTGGAATGCATTTTAATGGTGAATTAAATCAAACTATTGTTGAATCTATAACTAATTTGTTAGTAAATGAAAACACCTAACAATATGATGTAGATTACGCATGTATCAACGTGAACCTAACATAAGTGATGTTGTGATGAAATCAAGGGAAAACACTAATATAATGAAAGATTTGATACAAATGAAGATGATTTGATGTTTTTCTTGTTAAAACGATGTAATTTTTGATGGTTTCGCGTGTAAGCTTATATGTGAGACAGCCCCATATTCACTATCCTCTATATATATATATATAGTGTTGGAAGTCCTTGACTCCTTGTAATTGTAGTATTAACTAAGTTAATATGGTTAGTAGTTACTATTTATATCATGCAAAATGAAACTGAAAAGCTAATTTATTCGAACAATCTCTCAAAGGCCCTTAAGTGTCATTAACTGTAATAAAACAATATCTGATTAATTGATTTTTATATCAAAGCTGCATTGCAAACACGCATCCAAACGCCCCTTCAGCCCGCACTTGTATTTTATCAGCGATTCGTTTTGATTCAAAGGACAACATGCTTTAATGTGTACAAAACTATAAAAGTCAGTTACCATTACTATCAAAGTATCCAACTCGATCACCACATACATGCCTTGTTCCTTCCTTTACATCCATGTATGTATATGTCATAATTGGTATCCTATCATGGTCATCGCTATTATAAAAGCAGGTATTTAAGAAACATACAAGGACTTATAACAGTATGATAAAAAATGGATATATTACCTTATATGTTGTATATTTATGTTGAGTTAAAATAGTAAATACTAATTATATAACTATAAATATAAATATACTAGCAAGTCTTCAATAAACTTACAAGGACTTCCAACACTATTTTATCAAGCATTAGGACTCATATTCAGCATGTATTCAAAGATGCATTTCATCAAAATACTTTTGCACTTGTTAGCTCTTTGCACAGCTTTTCAAGGATGTTATTCAGACGCAGATCAGCTCAGGGATGCCAAGACTCCAACTGACTGCAATCCATCGTCGTCTATCCTGTTTCAGGTCACCGGAAATATTTATCCTGATGGGTATCCACTTCTTCTGTTTTCTTTGTTTATATTATTTTGTATAAATTATTACTTTAATATCTAAGATATGATCATAAAAAGTCATTACTAGAATTCTGAGATAAATTTAGAATAAAACAGTTTATTTAGCTTAATACTTCGATGCTACTTTTTGTTTTTGGTAAAACATGTGATATATCATTATGAGTCTTAAAAGATCCAAATTGATGTTACAATGCTTGAGGAAGGTGTTGCCTTCCAATGAAAACTATTGAAACAACAATGAACTGCATGAAACTAAAATGGCTTAACTTGCAATGTTTAACTTGTGAACCTTGTAATGAAAATTTTAAAACACAAACCCTTTGATAATAGTGTTTGAACCCTAAATACAAACTTTTGTCGCATAACAAAAACCAAAGTCGAACATCCACTTCTCAAATAAATGAAAAAATTGCACGTCAACCTGTCCTAACCTTTGCTCAAAAAAGTATATCAATTCCGACCATTATATTTGTCCTGTGACCTAACACATTTTAGTCTTTTGAGTTTTGACTATAGATTGGTATGTATACTTGTTTGTGTGAAATGTGTTATGACAGTTCTTTAGATATTTTGAATTGTCTATCTGCTCGGTGTTCAGCCAACATTTTTCTGTTTGTTTTTCTTTGAAATTATAAAATGAGTATGAACGTTTTAACATGTGACTGGATACATATTAGCGAAATTCAATTATGAATATATGATCATAAAAACTTGCTACTAAAATTATAATATTTGTTGGAAACATTTTATACATTCCAGCCTATTTCACAGCCGTTACAACTAGTTTAATTCAGAGTACTTTTGACGCCGACCTTACTATATTTAGAAATAAAGTATAAATATTGGATCGGATATTCGGATTTATTACAGTATATCAGCAAATAGCATGGCAATGTATTGGATTGGTCACTAACTCACTATGAAATTTATCAAAAAAAAAAAGATATAAAGCTTGGTACACTATGTTTGAACTATGTTATCTATTTTCTCACTTGTTAGTTGTATGTGCAGGTATTATTACGTGATGGTGTGTCTCGGGGATCCGGCAACACCTTATCATCTCGACTTCGACACTGGGAGTCATTTCACTTGGATTCAGTGTGATGCACCTTGCCAGAAATGCCTCCCTGTACGTAATTTAATTCAATCTTAGCATATACATGCAGCGCAACTTATGCAAACACATTGCATACCACCGCGTAACACAAAAATGCATGTGAATGACTAAAATCGCGTACAAATCACCTCTCATATATATTAAGCCAAACTTTAAACCATGATTATGTAAGAGAGATAATGATCGAATGATTTTGATTGATTGAAGATCACAATTACATCATACACATAAATAGCAATCTACAGAATATTCTAGACCCGGGCTTGGACCCGTTACAATAATATAACTACGGGCTAACAGATTAGAGGCGCAATTTACAAAAAAACAAAAATTGTAAGTATGTTTATTGAATTAGCACCTAGTTGGACGCAATATTTGTTGGTTTTATATCTAAGCTTGCATATCAAACATTGACATACTCACTTTTATCTACATATATTGTAGGCTCCTCACCCGCCTTATAAACCGCTTACATGGAAACTTATGGGATGCAAAGATCCTATCTGTGAAGATATTCGCTACCCAAAAGACCATGTTTGTGAGTTTCCAAATGAGCCCTGTACCTACTACTTAAGATACGCGGACGGTGGATCATCTCTTGGTGTGGTAATAAACGACCCGTTCACTTTACAATACACCAATGGAACTGTAATCAAACCTGATATTTCATTTGGGTAAGCTTAGCTCTTTATGATCATTATTTATAAAACAGTTTGGATTTCATAATTTACCAAGCTCCTTATATTTGTTTTATCTATCCAGATGTGGTTACCACCAAAAACATCCAGACCCAAAGAATCGACCTTACGTAGATGGGATCCTTGGTCTAGGCTCGGGAAAAGAAGGCATTTTAAGCCAACTGCGAGAACTTGGCATAGTAAAAAACGTAGTGGATCATTGCTTAAGTACACAAGGAGGTGGATACCTGTTTTTAGGCGATGAATTTGTCCCTTCAATTGTCGTATGGACTCCTATGATAACTACAAGTGAATTTGCGTAAGAACTTTTTTGTAGATTCCTATGCATATATGATTGTTTTCGTACTATAATTTGTCAAAACCTATAATAACTTCTACAATTTGGCTTTTCAGTAAACGGTACTTCTTGGGAGTTGCCGAACTCTATGTTGGTGGATTAGCAACCGGGATTAGAGATCTCCGCGTATTGTTTGATAGTGGAACCACCTTCAGTTTCTTCGCTCCTGAAGCTTATGGTGCTTTAGTTTCTATGGTGAGGGAAATCATTCTTGACCTCATAATCCGCTAATTGTATCTCACACATCAAACTAATCAAACTTAAGACCCGATGCCATTTTTCAATGTGGTATCAGCCCGGTTGATTGATTGCCTGGCCAACCCCTTGGGGGTTAGTAATACCGATTAGGATCATCATTTAGGCATTAACATGTTACTAGTATTTTTTACGATGTGGATCTCTTTAATTCTTTATAGGGTGTCAGGACTAAATAATATCCAAACCTATTGCAGGTTACGAGTGACATAAAAGAAAAGCAGCTGTACATTGTACATGATGAATACCTCCCCGTATGTTGGAGAGGCTCGCAACCTTTTGAGTCCATCCAAGATGTCAAAAACATATTTAAACCAATAGCGTTAAGCTTTGAAAATCCACAGAATACATGGTTCGAGATGTACCCTGAGGCATATCTTATCATCACTGTAAGTAGTCAATCCTCTACGCTTAAAAACAAGTAGTCATTTTATTGGCAATGTGGTTTAATTTCTGCATATGCTGTTGCAGAAAGATGGAAATGTTTGCCTGGGGATCTTGGATAGCACAACAATTGAAGCTCCAACCGTTAATCTAATTGGAGGTAGAATTACTCGACAAATCAGTTAACCAAATTAACCGTTTCTCGTTGTATGCATAATAAACTTGGTTTTTTACCCTTGGTATTTGCAGCCATATCATTCCTTGACAAACTCGTCATCTATGACAACGAGAATCAAAAGATCGGATGGACTATCGCAAATTGCAAAGACCCCCCACATTCTCATCGTCATTCGCTTATAATAAACTGATGCCACATAGTTTCATACATTTTATTGTTTTGTCAACTTAGAAATATATTGTTGGACATGACTGAAATATTCTAATCAACGTTTAGAGTACATGTATTATCAAAAGTAACCAAGGTCTGGGATCATCACTTTTGGCACATTATGCTTCAGTGATTATCTCTGTCCTTGTCTACAGCAGCAACAAAGTGTTTGGAATATATGAGTTCACGTTGATCAAGTTTGTTTCTATCTTAAGACCCAAATAATTCGGTTGTGTAATTTGTTATACGACTTCTACCACAAAACACATTGCACTAATGCACTCAGTACATGACTTCAACTTCTCATCAAACGATAAGATGTTTAATACACATATATAAATTTTGCTTTTTAACTAATTAGTATCAGTATTTTGGATTTCATGCTACAAAACTAAGCAAGAGTCACTAATTTAATCAAATCTATCTGATAAATTGATTTTGATTCTACAGCTGCAATAACAGCTTTTTCAAAAGCACATCCAAACACCCGTTAAACATGCACTTCTTTTTCTAAACAGTACTAAATTTTTTTAGTGCTATTTTCAAACTTACATTTAGCCATTTCAAACAAATTCACCACAAACAATACAACAAACTCCCCACATCCATTTATGGATATGAATAATGCAGCTATGATGGTATGGATGCACACACACATACATGTTGTACATATGTATGAACATATGGTTGAACTTGGTTTCTTGAGAAATTTGGATACAGTTGCCAAGTAAGTTGCACAAAAGAATACTCGATCTTGTACAGTCTATACAAAACTTAACATAATTTACCTCGAAGTAGTTTTAGCTTTTAATAACTTAACTCGGATCAAGAAAAGCTGAGAAACCTCGCCTAATCTATGCGGTGTATAATATTCATTGCATGGTCAAAACAACAAGATTCACCTGTAACTGGCTCTGAATACATGAACCAATAGTTCACCTCTAACACTAGATCACGAAAACATCCTGTTTTGGTTGACCTCCACCTTCTTTGTCAATTGTTTTATTTATGTTTCCCTTTTATAGGTTGCTTGACAGGAGTCAGCTTCCGGAATGAGGCATGCACCATCATCACTACACGGATTTCAGAATTTAGAAAACAATAATAAAACTTATAAGGAAAAGTAGAGACACAAGTGGTCACAAAAGAGTTGGTTCAACGGACCTGCATAACTAACTCCAAGAGCATATAACACTGCCATTTGAACATTGCACAAAAATATGATGACAGCAGTGGCTGCAATACGAAGATCAGTGAGATATGATTAGAAACTAATAAAGTTTTTGAGGTGTGCAAAAGTTTAGATTTTCGTGCAGAATGGTTGCCACAAACGGGTTGTTTAGAAAATGATCTTAAAAAGCAATGGGTTATAGTCACGTGCAAATAACTGTAAGGGGGAATATAAAGATATGAAAAATCTGAGCCACATATGCTTCTGTGAACTTCGTGGATAATCACCAAAATTAAGTCGTATATGCCCTTGACAACTAAAAGAGGTCAAGTGATTTGGTGAGCTATCTCCCCTTTTCCCATAGGCATAACAATAACCTACCCTCCTTTATGTCCATTATCACTACAGTTTGCTAACAAACCTTAACCATTATAATTCCAATTATGTAACTATGGACAAGATGCAGAAATGACAGCTTTTAGCATTCACTACATGCAGTCTTACACAATTCCATATCAGCTGTACTAGCTATTCACAAATAATCTTAGTATTACCCTATCAACGCAAGTGCATGACCTTATAGAGCCACTAGCAAGCCTCAAAAAGCCCTTAAGTTGGAAATCCGCTGCGTACATGTTAACTGACTCTTAATGCAATTACCTTCAGCATATGCTTTTTATGCAACGTTAATACTTTCTATGGGCAGTGCCTACTTTGACATACCAATATACCATAATAACCCTGTTCTAGCAGAATTAACGGCAAGCAACTGGCAGATGACAGAACCAAGTTAAATGACATAGGACTGGTCGGATGTTAAGATGTTGTTAAGATACTATACGCACGGAAATGTCAAAGCTTACTCTAACGAATCTCAATAACCAGCCAACATAACCTAAAGGCAATAACAAACAGAAGTAAGTTGAATATGAATACTAACCACATTGTAGCAAACGCAGCAAGAACTCTCGAGTAACCGGATAATCATCTAACCCCCAACGGTTACCACAATACGCAAACAAATCCCAAAGTGCCAAACTTGATACCAAACCAACAAGTGCAATAGGTCTCTGATACCTACAACATTACAAACAACGCTTATCAACAATAAAACCCTCAAACATATTAAATCAAAACACGTAACCTGATACAAAATAACAATAAAAACTTTCATGTCAAGTCCATTTTAGCAACTATTATATCTGAAATGACCCAATATAGTAAATACAGCTTATAAAACTAATAATCCGTAGTAGCCAAAAACGCTAATTGAAAGGTAGGACTCAAAAAACCTTCACTTACCAAATTAGAAGGGTGTTCGGGATTGTTATATATTTTTTCTAATAATCCAAACTACTTGTGATTACTTATTTTGGAGCTGTTTCCAATAAGCTGCTTATTTCATAGTGCTTAGTGAGACAAGATTAGAATGACCTTTTAACTGTAATATCTAACCTTAAAACCAAAGTCTCATTAGTATGTAATTAATGCAACCAACTGGGCTAGCTCAGTTTTTTTTTTTTTTTTTTGAACGGCAATTGTGGCTACATGGCTCCTAGCCCAGAAGGCGTAGCGAGCCCACACAACCAGGTTGGGTCCAGCCCAGAAGGCAATGGCACCCTTCCTTTTACGCACGCGGGAGGAAACCCCTATCGCCCTAGACAAGACTCGAACTTGAGACCTTGCCTAGGAGGGTAAAACCTCCATACCGCTAGACCAAAGGCCCGTTGGCCACCAAGGTTTCCTTAAGGTGCCTTGGGGAGGGGATGTTTGGCTAGGGGAGGCCTCAAATTCGAGTTCCACCCGGGACTTTTACTCCTTGGCGATAAAGGAGTAGCAGGCGGGTCTCAGGGTCAGCATACTGCCGAATTGGATGTCACTCGACCTGAACCACTAACAACTAACAAGCCGTTCAATAAAAAAGTATGTAATTAATGCATAGTTTATTACAGCATAAGACAATCCAAAAATATTTACCAAAATGGACCATTTATGAAAAATACTTACAAAGAACAAGCGAAAAAGAGGATGAACAAAGTAGCATAGTTCCGACAATATCTTTTGTTATTCTCAGTAACTCTCATACTGGCTTGATTCCTAGACTTAGGAAACGAGTACGAATCCGAATACCCAATAAACCCCAGAGTCCAAGGTGGCGTGTCACCCGCAAAGTCTTCATTTGTCAGCTTGGAAAACGGGTTTATTGTTACTAAAGATAGTAATATTCCTATGTGGTTAAAAACAGAAAGTAGGAAGGTGGTTGTGACTGTTGTTGTGGTGGTGGCTGTGGTTGGTGGGGTGGTGGTGGAGGGGGGTGGGGGTTTGGAGGAGGAGATGCGGTGGAGATCGGAGGTGCGTTGGTCGAGGATTTCGAGGTAGCCGGAGTCTCGGAGCCAGGTTTCGAAGTTTGGGTCGGGGACGCTCAGGGATAAGGGGTTTGAAGAGAAAGACATTTTGTTGTTCTTGTTCTTGTTTTTGTTTTTTTTAGGTACTTTTGGTTTGTTGCGAGTTATCCTAGAAGAAGTGGTTTTATACGGGGCTTTGAATTTAGAAGTCAAGCACCACTTATTTAAAGAGCAACTATATTTATCAACAACCTATCACAACCCAATCTCTTAATAAAATATTATTTTCTCTTTTCTACACCTACACAACCAATACATACAAGCAATCTATATATTTTTTTTTACCATTTATTAACAACCTAACCCAACTAATACATTCAACCAATCTATTCTTTTATAAAATAATAAAAAAAACAAGTAGCCATTCACCGGTTGTCATGTGGCAGATTGGAGGTTGTCAACCTAGATTGCTTTGTGACCTTGGTTGATGAAAAGATTGGATGAATTTTATTAAAATATTACTCCCTCCGTCTCAATATAATTGTTCACATTTCCTTTTTTGGATGTCTCAAAATTATTGTCCACTTTCCTTTTATAGTAAAAGAAAGAGAATTTAGTGGAGAAATATTCCTTTTGAATGGTTGAAAATTAAAGTGACCCAACTTTTATTAAATTGTGTGAATTTTGTCTAGTGACAATAATTTTGAGACGGAGGGAGTATTATTTTTGTACGGTACACCCAACCGATTGGGTTGCCAACCCATGGATAAACATAGTCTAAGGCTAGTCTGATGGGAGATGAACCAGGTCATCAGGTGCCACATCAGCTTTCTTTTTTTAACGACCAGACATGACCAGTATGTCACAGTCGATGACCCAAGTTATTATTATTTTTTTATTTTTTAATATTTTAAACATTAAATTTAAATTCATTAAAATTAAAAAAACATTACAATACTTAAAAGAGTAAAGAGTGAAATGACACTATAGATACAACCCAATTTGTCACAAATTCAAATAGAAGCGGGATTATTTATAATTTAAATTCAAATTTCAAATTAAAATTCAAAATTCAAATTCTAATAGGAGCGTGATTATTTAAAATTCAAATTCAAAATCACAGCTACTTGATGACACTATATATACAACCGGATAAAGATCAAATAAAAAGACAAATATCCGTAAAAAGATAAAAAGATTTTTTTAAAAAAAAAAAGTTCTCGAAATATATCCAAAAAATTCCACAAGATCGGGTATGATAGTGCATGAAAAAGTTGTGAAAAACTTTTTTCTAAAAGTGGATATTTTTTCCGAAAAAAAATTATAAAAAAATACGTTTGCGCATTAAATCGTTTTTTTTGTGCATCAAAAACTGGTTTTTGCACCCAACTTCTTTTGACTTTTTTCATCAAAATTACATTGCGCATCTAACTAAAACGAGTTGAAAATTGTGTGCATCAAAATTTTTTTGCGCATCAAAATTCATTTTTTGTGCATTAAAAAAAACGTATCAAAAAACTCAAAATTATAAAAAATATTTTCACAAAAGTTTTATGCACCAACATACCAGATCTTGTGGAATTTTTTTGAAATTTTTTGGAGAATTAAAAAAAAAAAAAACAAATCTTTTTATTCTTTTTACGGATATTTTGTCTTTTTATTTTTCATCAAAATTACATTGCGCATCTAACTAAAACGAGTTGAAAATTGTGTGCATCAAAATTTTTTTGCGCATCAAAATTCATTTTTTGTGCATTAAAAAAAACGTATCAAAAAACTCAAAATTATAAAAAATATTTTCACAAAAGTTTTATGCACCAACATACCAGATCTTGTGGAATTTTTTTGAAATTTTTTGGAGAATTAAAAAAAAAAAAAAACAAATCTTTTTATTCTTTTTACGGATATTTTGTCTTTTTATTTTAACTTTACCCTATACAACCCTACCAGTCCACCAATTCACACACACAACTCACACAATTCACACAAAAAAATGTCTCGCAAAGATTTTCCTCAGCAATTCCCAAGTCCACCAAAGTTGCCGGAAACAAGCTTTTAAACTTCACCACAGTTTCCTCCAACTAGCTTTTCAACTTCACCACAGTTTCCTCCAACTAGCTTTTCAACTTCAGAAGAAGTTGAAGTTTACTCAACACCACCAGAAAACCTATTTTTAAACACTCCACCAGTGAACAATCCAATTGTTCCAACACCACCTGTTAACAGTCCACAGGTGGATCAAACAACCCATTCGGGTTAAGTGAGGCTTCCATTCGTCAACTTGAACAGGACGAAGAAAATTATAGGGAGATTATGGAAGAGCAGGCACGTGAGGAAGTTGCTCGTCGTGAGCAAGAAGCAAGGGAAGCTCAGTATCTCCAAGATAACTATTTTGACATAATGGAGACTCGGCTCATTAATGACGAGTTTAATTCCCCTTCAAGTTCTGAGGGTTGGGTCTCAGATGATTCGTTTTTTTAAGTTTTAGTAGTTTTATTTTCATCAATATGCGTTGTAGTTTTTTATGTTTAAGCGTATTATGTATTTCATGTTTTCAGTTAATTGTTCAAGTTTCAATTTATGTTTTTCAATTTGTGTTTTTCCCAACTCAAGAAATAAAAAGAAAAAAGAGAGAAAAAAAAATGGTACTCGACCGATGTGATGACCCATGGCCACAACCATATCGATCGATGTTAACATCGGTCGTGGCACCACTTTTTCGACAACCGACCGATGTTACTCACACGATTGGGACTAGCCTAATGGGTAAATTTTGATGGTCGCCATTGTGGACTCCTGGCAGTTGGCTCGACGTCGAGTGGATCGTGGTCATGACCACGAGCAAAATACACACATTCCCTTGTTTTGATATAAAAAGTGATTCGTGTTGGGTAGTAATTAGAGCAGAAAGTATGATGACTACTATTTTTTAGCTATTTGGGCCTCAACACATGCCACCTCATTTCAACACTTCAACTTCAAAATACATCTTCCTCACAACTAACTTCAACACAGCTATTTGGGCCCTACCCACCTTCATTATTTTCAAATGGTTGAAAATCATAAATGAAAATGTTTTGTCTTTTGTGTGTTGGAGAAGTGGCTCAAATGGAAGTGGGGAGTCATGATGGTATAATGGCTAAGATTTGGCACAACCAAAATCATGTCTATTATACTCAATGCTTTTATAGCTGTCAGATAACTATTTGATATAAAGTGTAATTACTACTACCTCCGTTCCATATTAATTGTCATTTTTTGATTTTTTAAGTCTTTTTTTTAATAACTTTGACCTTAAATATTTTTATTTGTGTTATATAATATTTAATAAAAATTATACCAATAAAAAATATATTTAAAACTCAATCTATTCATATATTTTGCATCAAGTATTATATAACACAATTAAAATATTTAAGGTTAAAGTTAGAAATAAAAAACCTAGAAAATTCAAAGTGAACAGATAATATAGGACAATCAATATATTAGTAACATTTACTCGAAAGGTGTAGGCGGCTATAGTTGCTGAATGAAATATCATACGTTCTTTTTCACTTTTTTCGTTTGTTAATCTGAATAATTTTTTTATTATTTTTTGAAATTGGGCGGGTTAACCCAACCGAGACTCATCTAGGTCCGTACCCTTGTTCTCAAATGTCCCCACCTAGACTCGGTCCGTTTAGACCATGTGACTCGATGCACACATGGTGGGCATAAGTTACCTCACTATGTATGTTGGCTCAAGCTCGTCTTTTTGAGGATTTTTTTAGTCTTGTGAAATGGTCCCACTTGATTGTGCATCTATGAAACATATATATATCGAACGATTAAAGTTAAACTATGCAAGTATGTCAAATTAAATTTCAAAGTTGACTAGCCTTTATGTGTTACATTTGTGAATTTTGTATAAGATTAGTTTGCGAAGTCCATAAGAAACTTTTGTTTTGATAATTCCACTCGTTTGACAAGCAAAATTTCTACAACATTGAAAAATTTACCGTAAGCTTGAGAATCTTCAAAATAATGGATTTGAAAACCTATTTTGAATCAAACTCAGAGAAGTGAATCTAAGCTTGAGAAAAGACCCACGGTTGCGGCTCTCATATGAGTTACTGCTGTGTATCCCGCAAGAGTTGATCCTTAAAAACACAAAAACACAACTTTTCTGACAAATGCAACTCTGGAACCATTGAAGCCCACTACAAGAGAACTGAACCTGCATAATCATGCTTGAAGCTCTATTTGATGTGTCATGAACTCATAATATTGAAGTATTGAACTACTAAGACTAAAGTTGAACACTTTGACTTGATATTGAACCATCTGATACTTTGCAGTTTACATTGACCATTTATCCATTTGAGACCCTCAACCAGTTGATATTGGTTACAGGCTTACAGAGTTACAGCTAACATCATTTGCATTGAACCCATTTGAACTTAAGCTCTGGCCTAATATCTCAATATTTTGTTAATTGTTAATTAGCTTTTATTCTATTTGCTTCATTTTTATGTATTATTACATCAAATTTAATGACCCCTAATCAGCTTGCTAGCTAACTAGTCGAATCATCTACATCTATATAGTTTTGAGTTTTTAACAGCTCATTTTACAGGTTCTAATCGCTTACAAAGCTGACTTTAATATCACCAATAATCTCCACAGGAGCACAAACCATCTACAAAATGGTGAAACCGATTTCTATCTCTAATTATAATCCTACGTCTTGTAATCTTCGAGATCAGTTTCATAACCTCATGACAATCCAAACAAATCCTAAGATTCTTCACAATCTTAATACTACTTCCAGCCTCTGTACTAATAAGCCCAAATGCAACAGCAAGCTTCTCACTGTGAACTTCTAATGATCGCGCTCTTTCCTTATTCCCAAAATCATGCAACACAATATCAGTTTGTGGACTATAACCATGATTCTTAAGCCATCCATTAACCTCGTCCAACATCATATAAATCTTATTGCTATTTGGGTGTTTCATGTCCCCTGCAACAAACTCATGCACTTTGTTATGCACTTCAATTGAGCTACATCCGGGCTCTTTAAGCACCCCGTGGTCCTTCATCATGGTCCTCATCCGGGCCACCCCGTCCCAGTTTGAAGTGGCGGCATATAAATTAGAAAGAAGGATATAAGTACCCGAATTTGCAAGATTATTGTCTATCAAAAACTTAACAATCTCTTCGGCTAAATGTACATTTTTATGCAGGGTACATGAGTCGAGTAAAGTTCCCCATATGACTGGATCAGGGTCAACCTTCAGGTTCTTGACTAGCTCATACGCTTCTTCAAGATAACCGGCTCGACCAAGAAGGTTAACCATACATCCATAGTGCTCGATTGTTGGTTCAATCATGTATTTTCTCTTCATTAAAAGAAATATACCTTTTCCGATTGAAACTAAACCCGAATGAGCACAGGCACTCAAGATTCCAATAAATGAGATATCCGTCGGTCTTGTATGCATCCTACACATATCACTAAAAAGCTGCAAAGCTTCTTGGCAATGTCCGTGCATCGCGTAACATGTAATCATTGAATTATAAGCAACGACATCTTTGTTCTTAAGCCTATCAAATACCACTTTAGCGTCTTCTAAACTGCCACATTTCCCATACATATCAATCAAAGCAGTACCTAAATGAACATTCATCTGAATCCCATTATTCCGCATATAAGAATGAACCCATCTACCCGATTCCAACACCCCAACCTGTCCACACGCAGATAAAACCATCAACAACGTAACTTCATCAGGACGGCTCATCTTCTCACCCAACATACATCTAAATAAACTCAACGCCTCCATCGCCTTCCCATACTTCGCATACCCACCAATCATCACATTCCAGCAAACCACATCCCTCTCCACCATCTCATCAAACAACGCCCTCGCCTTCTCAACCTCCCCACATTTCACATACCCCGTAACCATCCCGGTCCACAAAACCAAACTTCTCTCAGGCATTTCATCAAACACTTTACGCGCATTCGCCACCTCACCGCCCCTCCCGTAAACATCAACAAGGCCACTTCTCACATGCAAATTCCCGCCAAAACCAAATTTCACCACATGCCCATGAACCATCCTCCCATAAACCACCCCACAACCCTTTAAAACCGCAGAAAAAGTATACTCAGTGGGTCCCACATCGTCCATCAACATCTGGGCATAAAGCTTCATTTTTTCATGCTCATCTGCATGCGCTTGGATAATGGACGTGTAGAAATACACATTGGGTTTGTGGGTATGGTTAAAAAGTGCTGTGGAGTGATCTAGACGGTTGAAATGTGTGTATGAACGTTGGAGTTTAAAGTTTAGGGTGGGGTGTGTGTGGTAGCCATGGCGGATTATGGATGCGTGGATTTGGGTTAGGTGTTTGAGGTTTTTGGTGGTGGTGAGGAGGTGTATGAGTGTTTCCGGTGACGGTGGTGGTGGTGGTGGTTGTGGGTGGTGGGTGGTGGTGATGGGTGGTGGTAGCATTGTAAACGAGTAAACGGATAAGGTTTTTCCAGTCTAGACGAGGTCAAGTTTTTTTTAATTCAGATGTACACGGTCTAACTAAAATATTTTTTAACTTTTCACTTAAAGACCTAGAGGTGTATATCTAATGAGTTTTAAATCTAGCACATCTTAAGAAATTATGATATTAGGTCAACTTGGTGGTGGTAGCATTGGTTTGAGTTTAAGTTGCAGGTTTAATGGTTAGAGATGACATGAACATGTTTTTTGTGATAAGGTCTCTGTGTTTGTGTTTATGTTTAAGTGTGTGTTGTGACGTGGCAGTCAAATTTGACTTTGAAATAAAAAGTCAAACTTTGACTAAGCGCATATCCTTTTTGCATGACTAGACGAGTACCCGTGTCTAGCGGCAAGGGTGTCTAGTTTTCTGTAAAATTCTGACGACTCATAAGTTTCTTTCAACAAACTGTATTTGTAGCGTCAGAAAATCATTTTTGAATAACTATAATTCTGATGCGTGGTTGCATAGTAGCAGAAATATACAATTTTCAAGAAAATTATATAGATTCGATCTAAGTGTGGGAGTATATTTCTAATAGGATTAAAATTATTAAGATTTTAGTAATAATAGATTCAAGTATTACAAAAAGCAACGATATTATGTAGTTGGCAATATTATATTATAGTTTTTTAGAGGTATAGCCAACGTGTGTGACCGTCTTTTCTTGTTTTGTCGGTAATTTAGGCAGTGATAACTATTTTTTCTACATGTGTAGCGTTTATAATTTGGTGTGTGGCTTTTAAACTTGTAACCTTACAAATTTAATATCACAATAATAAGATTATCTTGTACTATCAATCTGCATAGATATTTAAGCATTGTTCAAAACTATTTGTTTGGGGTACAAATAATTATCGCTAAAGATAACAATAATATTTAATTTTTGTGATTCTAATAAACTTACATAACATTATTGATATACCGGACAAAGGGCTATACAATATATATTAACTTTTAAAAGACGATTCATATATGCTAGTCCCTTAAGTGGTGCAAGACCAACATTTTTCAAAATAACATTATACAAATGACAACTTACATGTGTCAAAGCAAAATAAACAACAAAAAACTACAATTACTTGGTCTATCATTTTTCCAAATTTGTCACGGGTTCCACAACTACTTTATCATTTCTCATATAATTTTGTCAAATTTGAAACCTTGTTCAACCCGTTCCGGTAAAAAAAACAAGTCGATTTAAACCAAGTCAACCCGACAGGTTGGGTCGAAAACAAGTCAAATTAAATCGGGTCAACCCGTCGGGTTTGAAGCGTCCCGGATCAACCCGGTTTTCGAAGTGTATTAATAGTTTCCTTTTGAAATATATGTTTTCAACATTTCCATTTTTAGTTTCAATTTTTCACTTTTTACTTTTTGGCTTTTCATTTATATATAATATATAGCAGAGTACTCGCGCGTTTTGGCGGCGGGTACCCTGTGACGATTAACCGCAAAAATAGATCTTGGTAAGACCTGATTCACCAGTTTGTATCGGTTTCAACGGGTCCTCTCTGGTTCATTTTCGGATGGCTTTAATTGGTTAGCCGAACCGGTAGCCACCGGTTCCCGGTTGAACACGTTGGTCCGGTCCGGTCCGGTTTTCAAAACTATATGTAACATCAACTTGTTAGCTTGTATGAAGTTTTGTGTGTTTTATTAATTTATATAATGTGTATAATAACATGTACTTTTCATTTTAAAATGTTTTAAAAATATCATTAATTAGTGTGTCTAATTATTTTATATTTTGAATTATGTTGTAGCTTTTTAAAATTATACGTTATGAAAATTTTATTGTACTTTTTAGTAAGGGGTGTTTTAATTGATTGTTTTTAATTTAGTAGATGTGCTTTTAATTGGTTGTATAATGTGAATAAATTATTGTATTTTTAAGTAATGAGATGTTTTAATAAGAGTATTAATTACACTATGCATTTCTCTCTCATTTGACCAATTTCAACAATTCAACTTTTCAACTTTTCACCTTTGACCGTTTCCTATTATATGTAGTATAGATGGTTGTACAATGTGAATAAATTATTATACTTTATTACACTATGCATTTCTCTCTCATTTGACCAATTTCAACAATTCAACTTTTCACCTTTGACCGTTTTTCTATTATATGTAGTATAGATGGAATTCCATACCATATATCACTCGAATAAACAGTTTCAGTGAAGTGAAAGAGGTTTTTTTTCTTATTGAAAAAAATTAACTTTGATAACTCTAGAGCACAAGGTATCGCAATGACGAATAACATGTTATTGGTGTGTCACCTCAGCGCCACATAATACACTCCCAAATAATACACCAATAACTAAAAACCCCTCCTTCATAACACCACTAACATCACCTGTAAGTCATACAAAATACCCCACCTTCATAACACCACTAACATCACCTGTAAGCCATAGGTTTTAGTAAAACCTTTAGCCACCAGATGAGCCTTGTAGGTGTGTACATTGTCAGTTTTCTTTTTGAAGATCCACTTACTCCCAACGACTTTAGCCTTGGGAGGAAGGTCAACTTCAATCCAGACATCATTATCTTTCATGGATTGCATTTCCCCATTCATAGCAATCTGCCATTTATCCTTCTCAGGATCAGCCATGGCAGCCTTATAGTTGGCAGGTTCATTAAGATCCCCAACCATATTTTCCTCCACCTCTACGTTAAGACATAGACGGTCAGGTGCACGTATAGTCCTTTCAGACCTACGAATGGGAACAACTTCAGGAGGAGCACCTAAGCTTTCAGGTTCTTCTTGAAGTTGGCTAGTATTTTCAGAAGGTGTTGTATCTTCTTGATCATATTCCAGATCAAATACTCTCCCACTGAGTTCTTGAGATATGAGATTCCTTTCAAGGAAATCTCCATACCTAGCCACAAAGACTTTATTCTCAGCTGGGTAGTAAAAGTAGTAACCCATAGTTTCCTTAGGGTATCCTACAAAGATACACTTAACAGATCTGGCTTGGAGCTTATCAGGTGTGTCATGTTTAACAAACGCTTCACATCCCCAGACCTTTAAGTAAGAAAAGTTGGGAGCTTTTCCTGTCCATATTTCATATGGATTTTTAACAACCTTCTTTGTTGGAACCATATTCAAAATGCGAATAGCAGTTTCAAGGGCATAATCCCAAAAAGTAAAAGGAAGAGTCGTAAGTTCAAACATTGATCGTACCATGTCAAGTAAGGTACGATTTCTCCTTTCAGATACACCATTTTGCTGTGGAGTATAAGGAGATGTGAGCTGCTGGATAATTCCACACTCAGCTAAGTAATGTTTGAACTCTTGACTTATATACTCACCACCTCTGTCTGATCGAAGAGCTTTAATCTTCTTACCGAGTTGTAATTCTACTTCACTTTTGAAAACCTTAAATGTTTCAAAGACTTCATGTTTATGTTTAAGTAAATAAACATAACCATAACGACTGAAATCATCCGTAAAGGTTAAGAAGTAGATAGCACCACGTTTTGACACATGTCTAAGTGGACCACACACATCAGTGTGTATCAATCCAAGTAGATCAGAAGCCCTTTCCACTTGTGGTGAAAAAGGTTTACTTGTCATCTTCCCAGCAATGCAAGACTCGCATTTGTCAAATGATTCATCATTGACCGTTTTAATTTAGTAGTTGTGCTTTTAATTGGTTGTATAATGTGAATAAATTATTGTACTTTTAAGTAATGAGATGTTTTAATAAGAGTATTAATTACACTATGCATTTCTCTCTCATTTGACCAATTTCAACAATTCAACTTTTCAACTTTTCACCTTTGACCGTTTTCTATTATATGTAGTATAGATGGTTGTACAATGTGAATAAATTATTATACTTTATTACACTATGCATTTCTCTCTCATTTGACCAATTTCAACAATTCAACTTTTCACCTTTGATCGTTTTTCTATTATATGTGGTATAGATGGGATTCCATACCATATATCACTCGAATAAACAGTTTCAGTGAAGTGAAAGAGATGTTTTTTTTCTTATTGAATAAAAATAACTTTGATAACTCTAGAGCACAAGGTATCGCAATGACGAATAACATGTTATTTGTATGTCACCTCAGCGCCACATAATACACTCCCAAATAATACACCAATAACTAAAAACCCCTCCTTCATAACGCCACTAACATCACCTGTAAGTCCTACAAAATACCCCACCAAATATACCACTCACTCACAATTAAAAAAAAAAAAATGCATTTGGCGTAAGCCAATGCAATGGCTCAAAACACAAAATGGTACTTTTGGCTCACAAATGGCACAAGTGATGGTATGCATTTGGCATGCCATTGGTATTTTTTTTCCTTTGGCATGTTAACAAGCTCGATACCATGAACTCATCTTGTGCTTGTGTATATATCACGCGTTCACGCGTTGACAAGATTCACGCAAGCAATTGCAGGTCATTTGGCATATGAAAAAAAGCGTTGGAACTTTTGTTTTCTGAAGGCAAAGACGTTGGAACACAGGTCGTGCCTCACCACGGGCACTGAATGAATCAAATGAGTGGAGATTTTCCTTCCCTGCTAATTACGAAGAACCTACTTCATATATAATTAAATACATCTTTTGTTTCAAATAAGACTTTACAACGTTCAAGTTAGTGAGACACCTTAGATATCGTTATGCCAAAGGCCATGGATAATATTAAAACTTACACATAATTATATGGGAAAAGAATACACAACTTAGCAAAAAGAAATATTACATATATTTCCAATCAATCAGCCTATAGGGTATCATTTTGCTTTTGTAAGTGCATGATTTTAAATGTCAATCTATCCAACTACAAGATATATTTTTCAGACGAGAGCGTGATATGAGTGTGCAGTGGACTTTGTTTCCTATAGTTCCACATAAACGAAATGATGGTATCAAGCGAGAACTTTTTTTTTCTTTTTTTTTTCTCCAAATGTCAATAGCAACCGAGCATGAATGAAACACGTGAGCTTCGGTTTCAATGTCATTCTCTCAAATTGACCATCTCACTGATTCAAGATCAATCTCGCGTTTATCGTGGTCAGTCCTAGTAGGAAGTTCATAACGCGCCAAGCTAGAATGTTAACTTTTGAAGGAATTAGCTTGTCCCATCTAGTGTAAGGAGAATCAACTGAACTCAGCATGAATGAGATGACTTTCCTATAGCAATTTGGTGTACATACCCAAATGTCTTGATCGACATTTAAGTGGAGATTTGCTAAGAGATATTGGTCAATTCAATGAAATCCATTTGTTTCCTCATACTTTTCAAGCCCAATTAAGAGCCGCGTCCACAGTCCACTAGAGGGCTTAGAGGAGTAACTGGGCTGCTGGATAAGGGTTAGTGTTGTTGGATCGGCAGATAAGTGAGGGAGGCAGATTACCATTAACGTGCATAAAAGTTCATAAACCACTAGTTAAACAAAACCTTAAAAAACTCTCAAACATCTATCAGTGCAAACGTGTTAAGTTTTTAGTAGTAAAAGTCTACTTTTATCTTTTTCGTAGTGTCATAACATCCTATAATAAGTTACGAGTCAAAATACAAATATGGAGTTTTCTTTTGCAGATTAAAGGCTCAATTGAGCCCGATACAACTTATGAGAGAAATTCGACTACAACTGTCGGAGAATATGAACAAGATTTGGTCATCATATATTCAACTCGTATCTCTAGGCCTATAAATATTCATTCTAATCTAACGGTTGTGAACTTGTGATTGGTGTTGTGCTAACATTAAACTCAACTCAACTCAAGCTGTCACCTCATGCTCATATTACATCATTTCTATTTTGTTGATATCTTTTCTGCATTGCAAGTATTTCACTCAACTTCATATTTCATGCAATTTCAACTTGATGTTGGTTCCCTTGTTTTTTTTTTTTTTTTTTTTTTTTTTTTTTCTCCTTCCTTCTGTCTCGTAGTCAAAATGTAAAATCATACTAGTATTACTTTGTGTATGCGTTCCTTACAAGGTATATAACTTTATGGTTGTTTAAAAAATTCAAAAACAATAACAAAGAAAACGATTTCATCTTTTATATAAAAGCACTGCAAAAGACTGATAATTTTTTTACTCGATCTTACACAGCTTGTTGCTTATCATGAAGCCAGTCAGCCACCTTGCTCTCCACGTTCGCTTGAAAATACTTTTATACCCTTTAAACCAAAGGAACTACTGTAGTACATAAGTGATCTTGAAAAGTGGCATAACTAATGTGGCTTTGAGACAAAACAGAATAAATGTGACACATGTGTAACTTTATATTGCTAGCCATATTTTTAGGTCATGAGAATCACTATCCTTATGATAAAAACTTCTAATGAAGAGGGTACTAATTAACAATATCAAATCCATAACGCTAACAACAGCTAATATACATGTAATCTACTTATGTAAAAAAGCATAAAACTAGCAAGCATAAACATATCAATATATCATTGTGGAGGAAAATTAGCACATCAAAACATCATCCATCATTTTACTAAATTGATAACGCTAAGAGCACCCGGTGTGGTAAAATCGTGCTTCGCCGTCGTCCTACGTGGAGCCTCGTCGTGGCTCGCCGCCACACCGGCCCCCCTCGCCGTGGGATGTCGTGGAGGTGTTCTTCGTGGGGACGACGAAGTAAATTTCTGACAAATGTTTTTTTTTAATTGATAAAAACAGGTTTGTGTGTTTGTGTGTGTGTAATGGTGGGCCCCAAATGAAGAGGTTGAGGTTTGTTATGAGTGAGGAGGGGGTTTGTTGTGATTAGTTGTGGAAAAAAAAGATGCTGATGTGGCGCTGAGGTGGCACGACGACGAAGTTAGAGCTTGTTATGACACCTTGTGCTCTAACAACAGCTACCTCATTATACTAATTTTGCATACTTAAGAACAAAATTCAACAAAATCAGCACATCAAAACATTATCCATCATTCATGAGACTTCTTTAATCCTAACACATTTTTATCTAAAGTTCTAAACTAGCAAGCATAAACATATCATCGCGGAGGAAAATTAAGATCGAGCTCGAGATTCTTCGATTTCAAACATTCGGAATAACCAGAACTACTACTACAACCAACAGATGTCTCATATGACATATCCACTTTATTGTGAATGTCATTTTTTGTCACTCTTGGACGATACGGAAACATGGGTCCAGCAGGCGCCTGTCCACCAAAAGAATAACTCGAGAGTCTAAGCTCAAGTGCTCTTGGTGGAAGTGGGGCTGCAGGATGATACACAAACATGGGTTCAGTACCCGCAATTCCACTAGAAGAATAACTCGAGAGCCTAAGCTCGAGTGCTTCTGGTGGAAGTGCGGGTGGGAAGTTAGTTTTGGCTTTGTTGCCTCGAAGCTGACGAGCGGCTGAATCATAAGCTAGAGCGGCTTCTTCGGCTGTATTAAAAGTACCAAGCCAAAGATGGCTTTTGAAGCTTCCAGAATCATAAATTGCAGCCCCGTAACGGCCCCAAGGACGCTTACGGACACCACGGTAGTGAGGTTCTACGGGGCTGTTAGCGGCTTCAGTTTTTTTGTCATGTTTAGAGCGGGAAGACATCTTGCGTGTGATTATTTTGGTTGTATTTCGTGGCCTATGGAACAGGTTTTAGTACCTACACAAATTGTACATGTGAACATCTGAACATATACTCGGAAACATTAAACCCTTTTATTATTTTACTTTTGAAGACTTCTACTATCCAAAATAGCATTTGCATCAATTGTGTTAGTGTCTAGTCAAAAGATATTGACATAAGTCTCTAATTGTGTTAGGGTGTCTTTGTTTTTCTAAAAAAAGTCTTAGTAGCCTTCTTACTCTTACCAATAAAAGAAGAGCAGACGTTTTGCTTGTTTGTTTTTTTCTTTTGAGTCAGACCCAGTTAGACATATAACATCTTACTCAGTAAGAGGTGGGAGACTTGTCTTACTGCCTCTTACTCTATAAGAGATTGAAGACTTGTGTTAATTAACTATGTTATATTTATGATAAAAAGTCTTGTTTCATATTTATATAAGTTACTTATTAGGGTGGTGGCAACCCTCATTCCCCATCCCTCACCATCCCTCACTATCCACCAATAACATTCTTCCAACTCATCTCATCCCCACACCACCCCTCACCATAGATTTTTAGTGGCAACCATGTATCCCTACCCCTCACCATTTTTTTTTTAACAATAGCCGTTCAACGGTTGCTTTTTTGCTTAGCCCGATTCGAGCTTCTTCCCCGCTGCAAGATGAGCCCGCTCGATCCTTCGATGGTGGCGGCGGTGTAGCCGCGCGGGCTAGGCCAACCCGCTCCTCAGCCCGAAGCCGTTGCCACCACCCTTATCGCATTGCGTTAGTTTAATATATAAATTGTAGAAACGAGCATTTAAAATCATTCGACAATTATACAAAAACAAACAACATTATTTTGTTCAAATTTAGACTTTCTAGCCACCTCTTACCAGTAAGATGTGGTAGTCAGATTCAGACCTAAAACATCTTAATGAAACAAACACACCCTTATTGTCTAGTCAGAAGATATTGACATAAGTTATTCTTAAGTTACCAAAGATATTATGAATATTATTTTTGCGAGCGATGATTGATGCAAAATGTAACGAAAATCTTCGAGAACTAATATTGGACCGGAAATAAATAAGGGAAAAAGGTGTTGGGGCAAAAAAATGTTACTCTCAGTGATCATGTCAGATGTTTAAGTGTTCAAATGTTTAGATGACAAGTTGAACTTGTGACCTGATCATTGACACTAACAACTTTTGCTTAACAATCGAGCTTAGTAAAATTTGAGTTATAATTTATTGATGGACTAACTAGACACACAATACATCAGTACAGTTCAAAGATATCGGGTCTTTTAAGATAATTACTACGAGTCAAAGTTTTATTGAGGTCTCGTGATATCACGAAACCCTCTAGTTCTGGCGCAGTTATGATCCACATAGCTATGTTTGGCGAAGGGCTTATGAGGGCTTGGACTTTTAAAATAAGTCATCTTATAAAATAAGTCTCGTTTGTGACACAGACTTATGGAGGCTTATGGCTTATAAAATAAGTCGCAAGCCTTAATAAGTCTAAGCTCATAGAAAGAGGCTTATAGCTAGTTAAATTACTTAAATACCTTTAAAAATATAATGAATTATCACGTAAAAGCTGAAAATATATGTGAATTTAATTTGATGTATTTTTATGTGATTATACATTAATAAGCTTCAGCTCCAAGTAATTCGCCAAACAACTTTACAAAAATATAAACTTCAGCTTGCGGCTTATAAAATAAGCCCTAGCCTCAGCCCCAGCTCCATCTCAACCCCCCAGCCCAATACGCCAAAGACACCCTATAAGGTGTAAGTTGAAGCAAAATTTCATATATAAATTAAATAAACTAGAAACTTTTTATGAAACAAAATTTCGATTTATTTGTAAGTTCCTTAAATTATGTTGTTTAATCTAGAGATCATATTGGTGTACCTGTTTATAACTACCCTTTTTAGTTGATAAATATTTATTTGCATGGTTGTAAACGAACTGAACGTTTAGTAAACAGTTCATGAACTGCTCGATAAAAGGTTCATTTATTTATTTTTATAAATGTACGAACATGAACAATATTCTACGTACTACTACAAAAACTGTCTTTTCCGACCAATTATTCCCACAAGTGGAAAAGTCGTGGGAAATTTCCCATGGATAAGCTACAATTTACACACCAATTGATTAACCAAACTTCTGTGGGAAATCTGTTGCAAATTTCTCACGGATTAGCGACAAGTTACACACTAATTTTTTGACCAAGTTTTTTGTGAGAAATTCCTCGCAAATTTCCTACCGATTAGCTACTGTTTTATTGCTTAATTTTTTTGGCAAAAATTTCTAACAGATTACCCACCGATTTGATAAATCCGTGGGAAATTCGTGAGTAGCTTACCTACTGATTTTCCACAAATAATATATTTTTTTGTGTTTTTGTTATCTAAAATCTCCCGCATTACTATGTATGTTTTCACATATGTTTGTAGCTTTGTATTATGTCTTTGTCATTCTAAAAACTAATGCATGTATATAAGAGGGGTGTATGTGTCTTAAATGTGTAAAAATGTTTAAAACATGTTAAAAACGATTATGTCAGTGGCAAATATGTGGGTAGTTTCCCACAGATTTGAAAATCAGTGGGAAATTTGTAGGTAGTTTACCCATTGATTTCTCACAAATAATATCGTTTTTGTTACCTTATAATCTCTTGCATTACTATTTATGTCCTCATATATGTTTGTAGCTTCGTATTATATGTTTTTTTTCATTAGTGTAATTGTTTGTGTGGGTATTATAAGAGTGTGTGTGTGGGCGCACGTATATATAATACATATTTATGTAAACACGTACCACACGAACCGTTGCATATACATGAATGTGTGTATACACGTGGTGTAAGTTGATTCTCACTTCATTGTATTTGTATATGGTTTTAATTCATGTATATAATACCCGAGGTGTTTGGTTTAGTGGCATGTGAGTGTGTCCATCAGCCAAGATATTGTGGGTTAATGTCTTGGAGACATTTGTGAGATAGATGACATAGGTGCGTGCAAAATTGTCATTCTATAAAATAGTGCATGTAGACAACAGGTGTGTATGTGTCTAAATGTGTAAAAATGTTTAAAACATGTTAAAACGATTATGGCAGTGGCAAGTATGTGAGTAGTTTCTCACGGATTACCCACCGATTTGATAAATCCCTGGGTAGTTTACCTACTAATTTCTCACAAACAATATCGCTTTTTTGTGTTTTTGTTACCTTATAATCTCCCTCGTTACTATGTATGTTTTCAAATATGTTTGTAGCTTTGCATCGTATGTCTTGTTTCATGGAGTTCTAAATTAAAGATCATTGTATGTGTTTTTGTGTTTCCACTTACTATCCCTACATTATTACACTAGCCGGTACCCGCGCGTTGCGGCGGCGAGTACCCGCGTAATTTTATTTTCAAGCGAAAATCTTTTTTGAAGTACTTTTTTTTCCAATCGCATAGTTTTCTGTTGCATAAACTTGCACCATACCCTCAAGTTACGATACTTTACCACTTTTCCAAACATGTATTTTTGTTATGAGTTGGGTCTCAATATATAAATTATTGAATTTATTATTTATTTTTAATTTAGCATAACCAATCAATACATAACATATAATTTGCAACTTGATTAAATGAGAATGTTTACTCTGTCAAAATAAACATATAATTTGCAACTTGATTAAATGAGAATGTTTACTCTGTCAAAATATTACTCCATGCTACGAAATTGACACCTATTTTCCAAGAGAAGTACGGAGTAATAAAGAAAATTGTAAAGTAAAAAAAATTCTATTTTGCATGTATAGAATATTTAGAGGGTTTTTACTAAATTAAGTTGTTTTATATAAGGGTTCCCCCATATTAGCCTCTTATGAGAGAAGCAAGCTTTAATGTCTCGCCCACTTAAAAGTCACTAAAAGTTTTGAGCTCACTTTTCTCTCTATTAAAAAAAAAGTAAACACTCCCTTATAGTAGCTACAATTTTCCGAACTCTTTTTACAATGACCATCAAAACTTATTATATTCATAAAGGGAGCATTTTGACCTTTGGATTGCCCCAATGTCACTTTTGATAGGCAAGATAAAACCAATGGTTAATCACAACAAACACAAATCTATCTTCTATCTTTTAAGTTTAAGAGTGACTAACACATATCACTCTCTCTTTCTTAGTAACATTACTACAACCGACCACCAATAACACGCATGAGACAACCTTTAATCACCAATAACTGGTATATCTCTTTCTTTATAAAGATATAAACTTTTTAGATCTAAAGTTTCATCTTACGAAATATGATCTTTACACATTTGTTTGGTATTTCAGATCTATGGAGTTTTTGAGTTTTTGTTTCATATAGGGATTATTGTATTATTGTTACGTTTAAGTAGCTCTAAACTTTGTGTTTGTTGAATCTTTTATTTTGGTTACAAGCACTCATATTGTTTTGTATTTTATGAACACAGGTGGGAAAAATGCTTATGGCCAAAATGGATGGAATGTCAAGATCATAGAAGATATTATCGATCTAGCATTGTTAGGCAATGTAAATAGTGTTGCAACCAAAGTAATGTAACGCGCACACTTCTATTTTTTATTTTTTTTCTTAAGTAGCTTATGGTCGGAGTTGTTGTATCAAATATATTTGTTGGTTTATATGTGTTTTAATGGAATATACCATATTTTTTAGATTATCACTTTATGTGTTTTGTACAAAGGATATTGGATTAACTTTTTTTTGACATGTTGTATTGTCACTATTTTGTTTTTGGATCTCCGTTTATTAATATATGAAATACTAAATGTCTTGAATTTTATATAATTTTGCCACTCGTTTCTCACAAAACTGTCCATTAGAAATTCGTAGGGAATATTTATCGTGAATTTGCAGGAAGCGATTCGGTAGGAAAATATTTTGTGGGAAATTCATAATAAACTATCCATCATAATTCCGTGTGAAATTAACCGATGGATCATCAACAACAATATTTGTGAGAAAATAGTCAAAATCCGTGAGAAATTTAGTGAGAAAATATTTACTCACAAGGTTTTACTCACGAAATTATTCTGTGTAAAATCCGTGGATAACGGCCTTTTTCTACGGACTTTCCCACGGATCTTACCGTGGGAAAAAGTTATTAGTTAAATGAATGAACATAAACAAAAATCTTGTTCGTTCATTTATGTTTGTAAGCGTTTGATCATTTGTTCATTAACGTTCATTTATGTTCCTTATTTTTTTTATGTTCGTATATCATATCTTTTACTCAACACTTTTAAAATTGGTGTATTTTATCAAAACAACAATTTAGATCTATAATCTACTGCTCATGAAAATCATCATCTAAAATTTGTTCTTCCATAATTTTTTGTTTTTGATATTAGATCTTTAATCTACTGTTCATTCGACACAAATTGATATAAAAAGTTTCATTTTCCCACTACTCTTATAGCGCATTTATTACGGTTTATAAAACCGTTATACGCACTTAATTTACACATTGTTCTTCAATCCTAAAAAATACAAAAACATAAATCCGTTTTCTTCATTTCTTCCACTTCTATTCTCTTTGATTATGATATTGGATATCTATTGACCTCTTATTGTTCCTCTTTATGGATAACACTGATGTGTCAAACCCTAATTTAAGGGTTCAATCTGTTGGGTCTGATGAGGGCGTTGCACTGAAGCGTACTACTAGAAGTCAGATTGGTAGTATGAAAGGTTCTAATAAACAAACTAAGGTATCTAATAAGTCGATTAATGTGAGTTTTAAAAAGGGGGATATGAATATGGGTACTAAGGGTGGTAAGGCTAACAAAAGAGCTAAGGTTGTTGAGGGTTTTGAAGGAGTTGATGAGTCTGATGGTGATATGGTTTAAAGTGTTGATGGCCAAAGTATTGATTCTAAAAGTTGTGGTAAATCAGCATCTGAAAAAGGAAATGGAGGGGATAAGTGAGAAAGAGTTATTTAATGAATCAGGTACTATTACTAATAAGGTTACTGAATTTAATATTAATATTAGTAGTAATGGAATTGGTATACATAACAGTATTAATGTTGGTGAAATCCCAGTTCCAGTAGTTAAGAATCCCACTATTATCTCTAGTGATAGTCCTGTTAGGAGTCCAAGATTATTGAAAAGAGGGGAAGTTTTAGATAAAAATGGGAATATTGCTAATGCACCTTTTTCATTTAACAATATGGAAAAGTGGCCTAGTTTGAATAATTCTAAAAATGTTTCACCTGCTATTGTAACTAAGGAGAGTAATGAAGTTATGAAAGTTTTGAATGATGATGTGGCTAGTTCTAGTGAAAGGGTTAGGAAGGAGCAGTCTGTATCATTTGCTAGTGCAATTCAGGGGTTAAGTCCAAGTGGTTGTAATAAGCTTAGGCTGATTCCTATAAGTGTGGATGACTCAGGAAAGAGTTTTGTTGATTTGGACCCTGTTGTTGCAGAAGGGAGCAAGTTATGGTCTATGACATTGGTTGGGTATTTTGTTGGAATGCAGATGAATTATAGGGAGATAATGGGCCATTTAAAGAGAATGTGGAGAGGATATCACTTTGATGATATTATAATGAATGAATGTGGGCTGTATTTTATAAAGTTTAAAGCTAAGGAAGGTATGCAGTTGGTTCTTGAGAATGGGCCGTGGTTGGTAGATGGTAAACCATTGTTTATTCAGAAGTGGGAACCTGGTTGTTGGATCGATACACTTTAATCAAACTAACTTAACTAGCTTGTTAAGGATTAATAACCTCGGATAAATCCTAAGTTATTAACAAAGAAACACTGAGCAATCTTTATTAAGTACGCGGAATTTACTTAACAAAGCTTTCTCAGTGTTTCTTTGTTAATAACTTAGGATTTATCCGAGGTTATTAATCCTTAACAAGCTAGTTAAGTTAGTTTGATTAAAGTGTATCGATCCAACAAGTGGTATCAGAGCTTGTGTGGAAACTCGAAACCCTACTTCAACAATATTCAAGATGTCGACTGAAGCTGTTCCACCACCCTCAATCACCTCACTCAGAATTCCAATAATCAAGAAGGGAGAATATGATCTCTGGTACATGAAGATGAGGCAGTATATTGCCATTACAGACCATGCACTATGGAATGTAATTGTGAATGGCAATGAAGTAGTTCCAGAACCTATTAATATTCCTGGACAACCAATTGCACCAAAGGCAGTCTTACCAGCAGCAACCCTAAGGAATCAAGAAAAGGCACTAAACATTCTCTTATCTGCCATTCCAGATGGTCATCTTCTCAAATTTCATGATGCTAAAGATGCTAAGCAGCTCTGGGCTGCTCTCAAGACCATATTTGGAGGGAATGAAGCCTCTAAGAAGATGCACAGAAATCTGCTGAAGCAACAGTTTGAAACTTTCACAGTAGGTGAAAGAGAGAGTCTTGATGCTGCATATGATAGGTTTCAAAATCTCCTCAACATGTTGGAGTTATACAAGGCAGAAGTGTCAGTTGAGGATGCTAATTTGAAGTTTCTAAGGAGTTTGCCATCTACATGGCATGTGATTGCTACAATGATCAGAGGACAACAAGGTTTGGATGTCATGGACTTTGATGATCTCTATCATCAATTAAAGGTGTATGAGCATGAGATGAGTGGTCAAACAAATTCTAAGTCTCACAGTATAGCTTTGCTATCATCTGAAAAGAAGTGCAATACTTCTGTCAAAAGTACTGCTTCTCCTCAAAGTACTGTTTCTCAAAGTATTGCTGTTTACAACCCCCCTTTATATGTTCAGCAGGCCTCACCATCTACCACTTTGCACTCAGATGAAGTTGTGTGTTCTTTCTTTGCACAACAAGCCAGTTTACCTGTCACTTATGAAGAAGATCTAGCACAGATTGAAGAAGATGCACTTGAAGAAATTAATATCAGGTGGCAAGTTGCTATGATCACTGCAAGGATCAAAAAGTACATGAAGAAGACATGCAAAAGTATTGATTTCAAACCTAAACAAGGAATAACTTTTGACAAATCCCAAATTGAATGCTTCAATTGTCAAAAGACTGGTCACTTTGCAAGGGAGTGCAGGTTTGCTAAGTATCAAGCAAACAGAACATCTGAGAAGCCAAAACTTGAGCTCAAAGAAATTCCTATTACTGAAACAAAGGCTTTGGTTGCTCAAGAGAAGTTATCAGAAGTTGACTGGAGTGAAGAGTTTGATGATGAACCAATAACTTACTATATGGTAGCAGTGGAAGATGCAGTAGAAGACACAGTGGATGCATTGGACTGGAGCACTGCTTTTGATGAAGAACCTGAACATGCTGCTTTGGAATCTGATGATGGCTTTGGAGGATTTGATTGGAGCAAAGAAAGTGAAGATGATCTTGTTCTTCTTGCAATGGTGGCTACTTCACCAACTCAGTCTCTTATCTCTGAGGTTTGTTCTAACTGTTATGATTTTTATCTAAAATTACTTAACAATTATGTGATTGAAAGAGATAATTGTGTTAAGGCTAGATCTGAGGTAGCAGGTTATCAAATTACTTTAGAGTCTATGGAAGCTAAAATTATAACACATGAAAATAATGAAATGGCTTGGGCTGAAAAGTATGAACAACAGGATTACCAGTTAAAACTTAGTGAATGGAAACTAAATTGTAAAATTGCTGAAATTGAGAAATTAACTAAGGAGAGAGACGATCTGTTAGAAAAGTTTGCTGCCTGGAATGAATCTGGTTTGTCCCATGTTACTTATGTTGAAAAACAAAGAAGAGCATACATTAGAACTGGATTAGGTTTTGGTATGAACTTTGATAATATAGAAGAAAACCAACCTAGTGATCAGGATGTAGGTGATTTTGAGGACATAACCACTAGTGATGATGAACTCATTAACTATTGATAAGGTTTTAAAAGGTACCATTTTGAGGGGTCGTTTAAGTCCTTATTTGATCACTTTTGTATCCGTTATTGCTTAATATCGTTCCTTTTCACTTTTTAGGTCTCGTGAAGGCAAAATGCTGGAATGGCACTTATTTGGACGAAAAGGCGCGAATATATGAAGAAAATGGCCAAAGTCAAAATCGAGACACTCACAGTTGCTGAAATTAGAAGGCGACGGCGTCAGGTGCTAATTGTGACGCCGTCCCAAGATTTTTGTGACGATACAGAACTCAAAACTCGTATTTTCAAGTGACGACGTCCAGTTGTAAAAGAGTAGGCCGTCGCTACTCAGACGGCCTAGATGCAATCCAGACGACGTCAGAAGCTGAAGAGGACGGCGTCACGGACATAAGGTGACACCGTCGCAAGGTTAACGTGGCCAAGACGAAACCCTAATGACGGCGACACGACGACGTCACTAAACATAAGGTGACGCCGTCGCATATGTAATCTTATATATAGAATCCGAATTTTTCAGTCTTTTGTAGAGAGTCTTTTGGAGTAAAAACCTAAAACCGAACCTAAGGTGTCTTGTACAGTATTTTAGGGTTTTAAACCCTATCTTACATCAAGATAAGTCTTTACTTCATTAATTCAATTATGTCTTTGATTATTTGTGTGTATGCATGCATGTTCTCCATGTCCGGCTAATTTATTTGTGTGTTTGCTTAGGAAGTATGAAACTTAATTATTGAATATTGATTGGTTGTTTCTTATCTTAGTTGACTAATGATCTAGTAATGCGATAGGTCATTCGTTGTGTACTTAATGCTTGATTCATCTTTGTGAACCTTAGAATATAATTACCTGAGTAGTTGTAGGCTAAACCATCCAAAGAGCGCCTTAGAGTAGGAGTTTATCATCCCTAGTGGGTTTGTAGACAAGACCCTTTGGTAAGTTCAAAGAGTTAGGGAGAAACGCATACCCTACAACTTTAGACACACAACGCAATTAAGAATAAGACGTGACAACTCAACCATCAATAGGAGATAATTAAGGAGTAGTACAACCTAAGTAAACACATCTTTAAACTATCATACGAGCACACATTAATTAGACATAGACTCCCACAACCTTAGTTTAGATAATTAGATAATAGTAGAGTAATCGGTAGAAATACCAACCCCCCAAATCCAATACCCGAGATTCGTACCTTTCCATTTTCATAAAATATAAAAAGATAAAAAATAATCTTCCTCAACCTTAACCTTAGCGTAGTAACTCCTTACTAGCATTCCTATTCCCCTAGAGAACGATATCAATACCCGTGGCTTACCCTAATTACTACACTACAATGATTAGGTTCACTGCCTAGGGTGTTATCAAACTTGCTCGAAGAAAAGGAAGTTTCCTTGACCCCGAACGACGCGTGTAGCGTTATCAAGTTTTTGGCGCCGCTGCCGGGGAATAGAATAGCTAGTTAGTAGTCCACCTCGTTTAGGTTTCTTTGCTTGATTCCTATCAAGTAAATTTTTTCTCATTTTTAGCCTTCTCTTAGTCTATCCCCCTTCTTCGTGACCTTTGTTCATAATCTTATCACTTTTCATCATGGAAGGTGATAACCACCCACCGTTCATCAACCCACCACCAATTGACCCACCAAGAGCCCGTACTCTTGGTGAGTATTCGAGACCAAGCCACCTAGGCTATAGGAACACCATTGAGCTTCCCGACCAAGCCCAAACTACGGCCCTGCGATCCGACACCATCCGGTTGGTGCAAAACGGATGTGCATTCCATGGACTTCGTTCCGAAGATCCAAATCAGCATCTGAGGGATTTCCTCAAAATCGTCGATTCCATCGACCTTGATGCTACTACTCGGGAGACCACGCGCCTGCGTCTCTTCCAATTCTCTCTACGGGACCAAGCTAGTAATTGGCTTGAGCGACTTCCCGCCGGCTCCATCTCAAGTTGGGATGATCTTACCTCTCGCTTCCTTGCTCAATTTTTCCCACCGGGGAGAACCACTAAGCTTAGGAATGACATCTTGATGTTCCAACAACGTCAAGGTGAATCTCTCTACGAAGCATGGACCCGATTCAAGGACTTACTTCATAAAGTCCCTCATCACGGCATTGATCTTTGGCTCCAAGTCCAAATCTTTTATGATCATGTCAACTTCCCCACTAAGCGATCCATTGACCAAGCGGCCGGTGGAAAACTTAGTGAACTCACCGCAGAAGAATCATGGGAAATAATAGAGGACCTCGCCCTCTATGACAACGAAAGTTGGGATGACCCCCGTGAGCTGCCTAAAACCGTTAAGGCAATCTCCTTGCCTCCTTCCGACCGTAGGATGATCGAACTTGAAGATCAAGTTAGATTCCTCATGAGTTCCTACGAAAATCCTAAGTCTTCACACCATGTGAACAAAGTTTCTTCCTCGTGCGAGCCGTTTTGTGATCCTCATAACACGCGCACTAGCACCCGATCCCCCGAACACGCTTCTGTTGACTACGCATCCTCGCGTATTAATGGAGTGGGAGGAAGATTCCCTACAACACCCGGACCTAGGAATTTCAATGAAACCCGAGAGGCATGGAAAGGCAAACCCGACTTCTACTTGGGACAAACCAAAGAATTCACCTCCAATGATTTCTCATGGCCCCCACCTAACGGTCCTAACCAACAAAACGTCGAAGGGATGTTGCAAAACCTAGTTGCATCCCAAGAAACCCAAATGGCTAAGCTCTCGGACCGCTTTAACCATCAACAAGCCGAGATGGATAGGAAAATAGACAACCTTTTGAAAGCCATAACTAATAGTGATAAGAAGGTTAGTGCTATCTCAACTCCCGAGCCTTCAGGTATAGAGATTAAGGATCCAAGCAAGCTTACTAAGCATGTCCAATTCATCAATACCATCTCCTTAGTTGAACCTGATGAAACAAATGACGAAGAGGACTATACACTTGCGGATGAGGAAATACCCGAGGAAGTAGATGAAGTAGACATTGACTATTTCAACAAATTTCCTACGGAAGAAGAACTATCTCGCCACCCTCATTTAGTGCGTGACCTCCGTCACATGTATGTTAGGAAAAGTCCTCGAATCAAGTTTGGGAACCCTTGGAATCTTAACATACCATGTGTCATAGGACACCTTTTTGTGGCAAAAGCCTACATTGATCGCAAGTCCCCAATCAACATAATGACTAGCACCTACTACAATTGGATATTGAAGAAGCCTATTCTAACTAGGCAAGACCCCAATGATCCTAATGTTAGTTGCAATTTTCTCGGAAGAATTAAGGGATTGCCCGTTTATGTAGGTAGTTTCACGTTTCCTACGGACTTCATAATTGTGGATGATATTAGCACGGCCATAGACCCTAGCTTGTCCCATGTTATTCTAGGAAAACCTTTCATAGAAAGCACCGGGATGACCTATGACCCCTCGTTAGGAGTAGTACGATTCAAGAATGAGACCGATGACATAGCTTACCAAATGCCGTTTAAGATTGAGAAGTTTTCATCACTCTCTAATGATGAAAAGGAACTTAAACTGTCGGTCTATTATAGGAATGATGAGGATAGGGAGAAAGGTGTTGATTATGTTATGGCTAAGATTTTCGGATTCTATAAGGATTGCTTGAGCCTAGGACCGGAATATAGGACCAATTGGGGAGAGGATGAACTCTTAGAGAAGTGCATGTTAGGGCACTTCTACAACATGGAATCCCCCATTAGAGACCGTCAAAAGGGCGGTAATGAGAAAACGTAGGAGTATGACTATGAGTCTAGCTACAAGACTCTTAAATAAAGAAAAGCGCTTCGTGGGAGGCAACCCATGCTTAATTGTTTGCTTGTTAGTGTCATATATCTTTTATTAATTGTTTATCCTCATGTTTAAATTTGTAAAAATGCTTTATTTTGTTTTTAACCTCGTCTTAATTGCATATAAAGGTATTTTACATAAAGGATAAGTGTAGGGAGGATTACACACATTTTCAAAAGAAACGTAAACATGAGAATAACAATTAACTAAAAGATATTTATGTTTGTTTGTTCGAGTCAAATGCTTGTATCGAGTCATAATGGATGTTTTGCAGAAATTTTTCTAGATTCTAAAGATGTAAATTTTCCAGAAAATCGCAGACCAGTTTTTGTCAGGATAACCTGACGGCGTCAGGATTGCAACCTGACGGCGTCAGGAAGGAGTAAAAACATCAGATTACTTTTTTCTCGTTTTCTGAGCTACTTATAAATTTTTGGAATTTTCCAGGTCTTAATTTTCTTAGAAATTCTGTAAACATCCATTCCACAAGCATTATATCCTAGTTTAAATCGAGTCTTATATATATTATTACCGCCGATTTTACGCGAAGGTTTCGTTTGTTTTTTTCAAGTGTGCAGGTTTAGTTTGTCAAGAAGAAATTACATAAGATTGGAAGGAGCTTTTCACGCAATAATTCTTCTTGAAAAGGATTTAACCACCACTTTACACGGATTCTACCGAGCTAATCAGGGGAGTATTAGTTTCTTTCGTTTTTAATTACCTTCTTTTATCATAACTTTGATACTTTCGGGGAACATTGGGGACAATGTTCAGTTTAAGTGTAGGGAGGGAAAATAAAACGGGAACTTTGAAACTATGCTTATCCTTGACTATTTGCTTTGTCTAATTGTGATTGTGTAATAAACCATGAGAAAATGTCGGTTAGGGTAATTTTGGCACCAAATTTAAAATTTTTTATGACATATAGGAGTGGGCCATTAGTCTTAACAAAAGCGTCTCACGGATAGGAAGTTGCATGACTAGCACAAAAACCCTTTACCACCCAAATTCCACCAAAATGTGAGGATCGCCCTTAGATTAGTAGGAATTAAAGCATTCATCTTCAATGCTTAGAGTGTGAACCGGTAGTATATTAGATTCTAGAACTTGTTTTGTGATGCATTCCGAGATCGCAAGTGAGGCTACACTTGTGTAGTTAGGAATAACTAAATGATAAGAGGCATTAGGATAACCCTTGTTTGATACCTGTAATATAATTACTTCTTCCATATCGGTTGAGTAATTCCCCCACACCCTTTGCGTTGTACTCATCTTTAGTACACGATACCCATAGTTAACCCCTCAGAGCCTATCCTTTTCGCGGTTCTCGTGATGTTTCGGTTTTTCCGGAATATCAATGAAGAGCATTGTTTACACCCCACCCCCAAATATACACCCAAATCGCCTTAGCCTACCCCTTATGCACTCACTTTTAGTGCAAATGTTTGTTATCACCCTAAACCCTTAATTCAATTATCTAGTTGCTTGCATAAGTTGCTAAGTCGAGTCATATCCTTTGTATACAGTTTTGGGACGATTGGGATTCATGGGAAAAGTTAAAATTTATGAAATGACGGGAAGTGAACGTTAAAAATTCAAATTCCCTTTGTTTGCGTAATAATGTACCCCAAGTGTTTTGATCTTTTCAATTCGGGTCAAATTAGCGTTAGAGTAATAAAAACTCAAGTGTAGGGATATGTCTATAAATCCCTAGTATTTTAATGTTATCTTAGAGGATGGTAGAGTAAAAGTGTATGAAAAAAAAAAAAAATCAAAAAAAAAAAAAATAGAAAAAGAGAAAAGAAAAAAATAGAGTGTGAATATATATATATATATATATATATATATATATATATATATATATATATATATATATATATATACACTAAATAGCCTATCCCACCAAACCCTTGTTTCCCTACCGTAAGCCTAACATTACAACCTTTTAAAAGACCTCTTTGATAGTCTTTCCTAGGTGCTTACGCCAAAGCGATGGAGGTTTGATCTATTCTCAAGCCTATGGTAATCTATGTACTAGGACCGGTTAATGAGTGTTTATCTTCCATTTCCTATTTGTTATATTTCATATATACACCCGAGAGAGATGTGAGTATCCAAACACCCCATGTGAGGTGCTAGTATGTAATTTCCGTGCTTGTTATGACGGCGACACGACGGCGTCACTAAACATAAGGTGACGCCGTCGCATATGTAATCTTATATATAGAATCCGAATTTTTCAGTCTTTTGTAGAGAGTCTTTTGGAGTAAAAACCTAAAACCGAACCTAAGGTGTCTTGTACAGTATTTTAGGGTTTTAAACCCTATCTTACATCAAGATAAGTCTTTACTTCATTAATTCAATTATGTCTTTGGTTATTTGTGTGTATGCTTGCATGTTCTCCATGTCCGGCTAATTTATTTGTGTGTTTGCTTAGGAAGTATGAAACTTAATTATTGAATATTGATTGGTTGTTTCTTATCTTAGTTGACTAATGATCTAGTAATGCGATAGGTCATTCGTTGTGTACTTAATGCTTGATTCATCTTTGTGAACCTTAGAATATAATTACCTGAGTAGTTGTAGGCTAAACCATCCAAAGAGCGCCTTAGAGTAGGAGTTTATCATCCCTAGTGGGTTTGTAGACAAGACCCTTTGGTAAGTCCAAAGAGTTAGGGAGAAACGCATACCCTACAACTTTAGACACACAACGCAATTAAGAATAAGACGTGACAACTCAACCATCAATAGGAGATAATTAAGGAGTAGTACAACCTAAGTAAACACATCTTTAAACTATCATACGAGCACACATTAATAGACTCCCACAACCTTAGTTTAGATAATTAGATAATAGTAGAGTAATCGGTAGAAATACCAACCCCCCAAATCCAATACCCGAGATTCGTACCTTTCCATTTTCATAAAATATAAAAAGATAAAAAATAATCTTCCTCAACCTTAACCTTAGCGTAGTAACTCCTTACTAGCATTCCTATTCCCCTAGAGAATGATATCAATACCCGTGGCTTACTCTAATTACTACACTACAACGATTAGGTTCACTCCCTAGGGTGTTATAAAACTTGCTCAAAGAAAAGGAAGTTTCCTTGACCCCGAACGACGCGTGTAGCGTTATCAACTATGTAGATACATCTAGTAATGAGGGCTCAATAAGTGAACCACCTCCTGAGTATAAGAAAGACAAGGGATATAATGCTGTCCCACATCCCATTAGTCATCAACCCATAAGGCCTGATGTTTCTCGATTTGGAGTAGACAGTCTAGAGTTTAGGAAGAAGCTTGTTGCTCAATCTAGATCTGAAAAACCCAAAGATGCTGTTGAAAATAATGTTCAAAATCAAGCAGTACCTTCAAATCAAAGTACTGCTCCACAAGCAGTATCTTCTGCAAAGTCTTTTCAAAATCGTACTGCTAAACCTTTTTGGGATAATTTTGGTCAAAACAGGTTTAATCATTTACCTAGAAGGCAAAATAATTTTGGGCATAGACATAGAAGAAATCACTTTGGAAATATGGGTCAAAAACTGTGTTTTGTGTGTTATAGTCCTAATCACTTAATCAAAGATTGTGATCGACACTCAGAATACCTTAGCAAATTTCCAAAGAATAGATCTGCCAACCACAAACCTAGAGAGCACAAACCAGTTTGGAATAATTCAAATAGGATTAATCACAGAAACTTCACACCAGATCACAAATATCCACATCAGAGAAGACCTTTTTCAAAACCTTCAGTATCTCACAGTACTTTTCAAAGTACTGCTCAGAAACAAGGTACTGATCACACTACTTGGAATAGGAATCCTAGGAGATCTCACTATCAACCTAAAAGGTATTACAATTCACATAGGGGATCTAGATCACAGGAACCACGTGTTAAACCAGAATGGGTTAAGAGGGAAGGTACTGCTGAGGGACAAACAATACTTTCAACAAAAAGTGAATCTGATGTTTTTGTGACACAAGAAAAAGCTAATAATCATGTGAAAGAGATTTATGTTGAAAAATCAGAAAGTTTTGAAAATCCACATGCTCAAGATCAAAAGATAATTCTGGATCATCATTTGAAAGATAGTGGGAATTACATACTCAAAGAATTTGAGTTTGTAACTCCACAAGGGGAACACAAGTCAGTAATGGCTTGGGTTCCTAAAAATCACTAACTATTTTCTTTGTGTGCAGGGCAACCCAGAAGAGGAGCTTAAAGATCATCTGATTGTAGATAGTGGTTGCTCTGGAAGTATGACAGGAGACAAAGATATTCTGTCTGATTTTAGAAATCTTAGTGGAGGAAGAGTTGCATTTGGGAATGATCCCAATGGAGGAAAGATTACTGGAAAAGGAACTATCAAAGCAGGGCTTATAGTCTTTGAGAATGTTAGATATGTGAAGGAGCTAAAGTTCAACTTGCTCTCAGTCTCTCAAATTTGTGATAAAAAGCATCCTGTGTTATTCACTGACATAGAATGTCTCATCCTTTCCTCTGATTTTAAACCTGTTGATGATGACATGGTAGTACTTAGAGTACCAAGGACAAATGATGTGTATAGTTTAGACATGAAGAGTCTACATTTGTCACACCCTCGCCAGAGGCGGAAACACGAGGTGTAACGGAAAGGAACATAAGCACAAGATAATAGAACATACCAACGTTAAGATTTAAAAGAAAGAGTACACCATTACAATACCAGTTTAGCCGACATCGGCAAATATATTACAAAGTTTAGATTCCAAAATATTTCGTTCTATTACATAACGATTTGCAGTGACAAGTGAAAACTTCATTATGCAAGACCTGGTAGAAAAACTTACTAACGATCACCTGAAATGCATGAGAGAAAAACGGGTCAACTATGAAAATAGTTGGTGAGTAAACATGTTTAGCAAAATAAGAAAACTCGTAAGATATATTCAAAGCTTTCGGTCAACGAAAAAAAAATAGTCCACAAAGCAAAGGCATTGTAAATCCACTCAGTTCCAAGTTCCGCCCATACAAAACTTGCAACCTGTGTATTCACAACCCATTGCACAATATATAGCGTATGAAGTAGTCAAGTATAAGCGGTCATAATAGTTCACAATATAGTACCACGAATATAATAATTCAGGTATGCTACCGATGAAACCAAATTAAGTTGGGTGCCACTACCCAAAGTTATGTTGGGTGCCTCTTCCCAAAGATATACTGGGTGCCTCTTCCCAAAGATATACTGGGTGCCTCTTCCCAAAGATACGCTCCGAACACGGGAGACTTTATAGTGATGCTCCGAACATGGGAGACTTTGGGACAAGGTCATAACATGTACGGTTCAATAAGTTCTAACAAGTCATGATTTCGTAATTAAGTTCAAGGATTTGATTCGAGTTCACAAGTTCTAGTCAAACAAGTTAATAAAAGTAGTAATCAATTTAGCTCAAGAATGGTTCATGCATTTCGCCCCAAAATATTGTAAAACGGTAAAAAGGGGATGTGATTACTCACTTGGTAAACTGGTGTGATGACAAAAGTGAGTACACTGAGGTATAATGTGATGCTTTAACCGGGACCTATTACGAATGATATGATATGTAATGAGTTGCAATGTAATGTTATGCATGCATTTCGTATGTTATTTATACCATTTGCGAGTTTTGAAAATAATACTTATCGTCGAAAAAAATACTCTTTTGACGTCTTGACCCTTCAAAAATCACTTTACAAGTTTTTACGTCAAAATGTCATCCTACAATGGTTTCGTAATGATTTATAGTGAAATTTTCACTTTTCGTCGCAAAACAATGTCGTCGGAAATTTCTTGAAAGTGACAAAAATGGCTCCGAAAAACTAGTCGTAAAATGGTGTACGTCGAGCGTTAGGAAACGAACTCGACGGTTTTGGAAAGTTTGCATCGAAATCTAGAAGTTTCAGTTCAGGAGTTTTCGTCATAAAGGTCTCGAACATAAAGATAATAAGGGTTAAAGATGGTGATTTTGTCTAAAATGTTGGTTAAAAATGAGTTTCGGCCAAGTTTAAACATCCATAAATAATTTATTACAACTCCGCTATACAAACGGCTTGTCGTTTTGAAAAATATGTTCGGTGATCTTGATTTTACTAGAAGACATTTCGTTCCAAAAAGTTCCACATCATAGTTAAAAACAGCCTCCAACATGGTCGTTTCAGCTACCGTAACACTTGTATCGTAAAAATACTATAGTTTTTCAGAAAATAATAGTTACGGCAATTTTATGAAAACGTGCATATCTTTGTCGTTTCAAATCCGTTTTCTACGTATAATACGTCCTTAGCTTCGTATCAAAGTATACTAATATATTTTTGACAAGTCGAAATAATTTGTGAAGCTTAAGGCTCATTTTTGACTCGTACAAGATAAAAATAGTATGCTGAAATTTCAGAAAATTATATATTTCGTCGTCAAACTTGAAAAATTCATAACTTCTTCGTTATAACTCCGTTTTAATCCGTTCAAGCGGCCACGGATTCGTTTTAAAGTATATTTTCTAATTATCAAGGCCAAAATTTCGTGCCTACTGTCGGTTTTTCCAGAAAATCAAAACAAGGACAGAACACATTTTATACTTATCGAAAATAGTTTTTCTCGTACTAAACCTATTCCAATCCCTTCAAATCAACTCCAAAGCTAATCTAATCCTACCATACACCTTCTTAGGGTGTCATGGGTTCCTAAACATCATCAAGACCAACATATATCAAGGGGATAATTATAGGATGACCTTATATATACATATATATATCTAAAAATCATGTAAAAATGGTATAAACAACACAAATCATGCATGCTTGCTCCAAAAATGAAGAGATACTTATGAAATGAAAAGGAGATATGAAAAATATAAATGATATGCTTACAAGTTAATATGATGAGGTGCAAGGAACAAGGTTAAACTTAAACACTCTTGGTTTTTATTTCAAAACCTTATAAAGAGTATGATCTAGATTGTTAAAACACTTGGACTTGAGAAAAATTTTGATCCCCTCCTAGCTTCTTGATGTGGCCGGTTTTGGAAGAACAAAAGAGAGAAAGAAAAAGTTTTCTATCACTTGGTGAATTATGAGAATTACATAAATGAAATAATTGAAAGAGTAAGACTTTTATGTAGTGTAAAAACATATATAATCAAGAGCCATGCCATATTTAATGTTACCCTCCCCCTTGGTCGGCCAAGGGGGGAGGGATGTGAAGATATATATATATATATATATATTTTTTTCTTTCTTATATATGTATAAGTATATATATTTGTTAAAAGGTGTAAGTAATTGTGTAGGAAAATGTAACTTGTAAGGTAAATGGTAGTTTTTAGGTAAAAGAGATTTTTAATAGACCAAAGTAGAATGTAATGAGATCATAAAAATTGTAAAAATACATTCCTTGCGAAATTTGAGTGATAAAATAATTATCGAGTAATTTTTAAGAAAAACGTCGTAATAATATAACTTTAACGATTTATATACCAAATAAATTCAAAACACTAGGTAAAGTCAAAATATAGTTTTTATAACTAAATGTAAGTATAAAAATATATCGAGATCATTTTTGAAAGTAACGGATTAAATATTCAAAATAATAACTCACGCGATAACGTTTATTTAATATAAAATTCACGCGTTTAATATGAAATGCAATGTCATGAATGAACTAACGTGATGCAAATGATGTTAATGAAATGTAGACTAAACTTAGTCCATATGAAACGTTCGTGATGATATGATCATGAATTCGCCGCTAAACCATAAAGGTTACGTGAATTTGGAACAAGTAAACCAAGTTTACGATAAATGTTGAAATAGTGAAACGTGAATTGTTTTGAGAAATGACTGGAAATTGAGAATTGTGACAACATTCTTATGGAAGAGCCACATGTTTGGTGGCTAAAGCAACATCTGAAGAAGCACATCAATGGCATAGAAGATTGGGCCATGTTAATTTCAAGAATATCAACAAGCTGGTCAAAGGCAATCTAGTTAGAGGTTTACCTTCAAAGACTTACAAGAATGATCACTCATGCTTGGCATGCAAGAAGGGTAAACAACACAAAACTTCTTGCAAGAAGCTTGAGGAAAGAACTATTAGAGAACCATTGGAGCTGTTACATATGGATTTGTTTGGACCTGTCTCTGTGGCAAGTTTAAACAAGAGAAAATACTGTTTGGTTGTTACAGATGACTGCAGTAGATTCAGTTGGGTTTTCTTTTTGGGTTTTAAAGACGATACCTTTGATGCTATTTAGACTCTGATTATAGCACTTGAAAACCAATTAAGACTCAAGGTTAGAGGTATTAGATGCGATAATGGAACTGAATTCAAGAACAAGCTTATGGATGAATTTTGTGCCAACAAAGGCATAAAGAGGGACCTTAGTATTGCAAGAACACCACAGCAAAATGGTGTTGCAGAAAGGAAGAATAGGACTTTGATTGAAGCAGCAAGAACAATGCTAGCAGATTCCCATCTACCTATTCAATTTTGGGCAGAAGCTGTAAGTACTGCATGCTATGTACTTAACAGAGTCTCTGTCACCAAACCACATATGAAGATACCCTATGAATTGCTGATGGGCAATAAACCCAACATTCGTTTTATGAAGCCTTTTGGATGCCCTCTTACTATTTTAAACACCATTGATAATCTGGGGAAGTTTGATGGCAAGTCTGAAGAAGGATACTTATTGGGTTATTGTACTAACAGTAAAGGCTTTAGAGGTATCAACAAGTGCTGATTATACTAATTTAGATGATGCATATGGAGTTCCACAGTATCTAATCTTACGGATTCATAAGAATCATCCAACTGATCAAATCATTGGTCCATCTACTTCTGGAGTGATGACAAGACACAGAGCTAAGAGTTTTTCTAAACCTCATAATGCTTTACTTAGCTTTGTCTACAAACAAAACAGGCTGAATCATAAGGACCATCAAACCTGCCTATTTACTTGTTTTATCTCTCAAGAGGAACCCAAGAACATTGCTCAAGCTTTGACTAAAGAAAGCTGGGTTGAAGCTATGCAGGAAGAACTTCTTCAATTTAAACTTCAAGAAGTTTGGGTTTTATGTGATCTTCCAGATGGGAAGAGAGTTATTGGAACCAGATGGGTCTTCAGAGTGAAAAGAGATGAAAGAGGCAATGTTATAAAAAACAAGGCAAGGTTAGTAGCTCAAGGCTACAGACAAGAAGAAGGTGTAGATTATGATGAAGTATTTGCTCCTGTCGCAAGAATTGAGGCTATTAGAATATTTCTTGCTTTTGCTTCATACATGGGTTTTCAGGTTTACCAAATGGATGTCAAGAGTGCCTTTCTCTATGGCACTATTACAGAAGAGGTGTATGTGAAACAACCTCCTGGTTTTGAAGATCCTAAACACCCAAACAAAGTCTACAAGGTGGTTAAGGCTCTTTATGGCCTTCATCAGGCACCTAGAGCTTGGTATGAGAGGCTCTCTACATTCTTATTGCAACATGGATACAGGAGGGGAGCTATAGACAAGACTTTGTTTATTAAGCGAGACAAGAAGGATATCATGTTAGTACAAGTCTATGTTGATGATATTATCTTTGGGGCTACCAAACAGTCTATGGTTAAGGAGTTTGAGCAGCTGATGCAGAAGGAATTTCAAATGAGTTCAATGGGAGAGTTAACTTTCTTTTTGGGACTTCAGGTTAAGCAGTCAATGGAAGGAATTTTTATCAGTCAAGACAAGTATGTTACTGACATACTTAAGAAGTTTAATTTTGATGATATGAAGGCTGTTACTACACCTATTAAAGCTATCAATTCATTGGGCAAAGATGAAGATGGACAGCCTGTTGAAGTCAAGTTATACAGATCAATGATTGGCTCTCTTATGTATCTTACTGCATCAAGGCCTGATATCATGTTTGCAATTTGTTTATGTGCAAGATATCAAGTCTCACCAAAGATCTCTCACATGAATGCAGTAAAGAGAATCTTCTGTTATTTGAAGCAACAACCTAAGTTGGGGTTGTGGTATCCAAAAGAGTCACCTTTTCACTTAGAAGCTTTTTCAAATAGTGATTATGCAGGTGATAATTATGATAGAAGATCAACAACTGGGGGATGCCAATATCTTGGAAGAAGGTTAGTCTCCTGGCAATGCAAGAAGCAGACAATTACAGCAACATCATCTACTGAAGCTGAATATGTAGCTGCTGCAAGCTGTTGTGGACAAGTTTTGTGGATGCAGAATCAACTCTTGGACTATGGGTTCAATTTCAAAAATACTCCTATCAATATTGATAATGAGAGTACCATTTGTATTGTGAAGAATCCTGTGTATCATTCCAAGACAAAGCATATTCAGATTAGGCATCACTTTATCAGAGATTGTTATGAGCACAGGCTCATTAATGTTGTTAAGGTTCACACAGATGACAATGTAGCTGACTTACTCACCAAAGGCTTTGATGTTTCAAGATTCAATCACTTGGTGGTGAGTATTGGCATGATTAACTACTAAGCTACATTTGAGGGGAGGACTATAAGGTGTTAGTATAGTCCTGTGTATTGTTTGAGGGGAGGATATTTGTGTATACTTAGTTTCTATGGAGGAATTTGGCAAAGTACTGTTTTTCCTAAAAGTACTGCTTGGAACGTACTGCTTTCGGAAAGTACTGCATACGTGGAAAGTACTGTTTGTCGTATTAAAGTACTGTTCCAACGGTTATATTGAGGGGTAATTAATGCTAACGGTTGTTTTATTTTGGGCCGTGATTTTTCAAATCTCTCCTATAAATAACTACTTTCCGATTTTCCCTCTTATATTCTATTTCTCTCATTCTTATTCGATTTAAATTCTTATTGTGCTTACATAATCACTCATGGGGGAATCGACCTACTGTTTCAAAGCACAATATGGTAGCCAATTTAGACAAGACTGAAGACAATGAGGCGTTTCATGATATTATTGATTATTTAACTGGGTCGCCAATCAGTTATGCTCTTTTAGTGGAGCCGGATATTATTGAGCCTTGGATTCAAGAATTTTGGGCTACTGCAAGAGAAAACATGGAGAATGAAGAATTCTATATTAGGGCTACAGTTGTTGGAAGAACTGTGAAGATTACTAAAGCATCTATTTGAGAGGATTTGCTGTTTAATGATAATGATGGTGCTATTCGTTTTGCCAAGGAATTGATTTGGGAAACTTTTGGGCATATTGGTTATGAAGGTTCTTTGACAGAACAAACATTCAGAAAACAGTTGTTTTGTCCTCAATGGAAATTTTTGGTTCATGAGTTGCTACATTGCATAAGTGCTAAGAGTACTTCTTGGGAGCAGTTCGGGTCCAATATAGCATCTGCTATGGTTGGGTTAGCTACAGATCGAGTTTTTAACTTTTCAAGGCTAATACTGGATGGGATGCTTTCACATATCTCACATGGATCTACTTGGCTAATGTACCCACGGTTTATACAGGTTTTCTTAAACAAGCAACTTGCTGATGTGCCAAAACCTACAGACCTATTGCCTGTTATTGTTCAACAATCCAAAATTTTTACTTTTATGGCTAGAAGAAGTGATTTATTTAGAGGTCCAGATACACCATTAACTACTTCTATGATGGAAGTTGTTCAGGCTGTTAGAGCAGATGATGAAGATGATGCAGCAATTGAAAGTACTGCATCTGAAGGAACTGCAACTGCAGGTACTGCATCTGAAGGTACTGCATCTGCAAGTACTGCTTCGCATGAAGGTACTGTATCTCCACAGGGTACTGTTTCTCCAAGCCCTGAGGTTCAAGAAGAAGTTGTAAGATCACCTTCTACATCTCCACCACGATCTGTTCCTGTTTCTCAATCAGAGGAACATTAACATATTCAGAGTGAAGATCCACATTCTATACCTCGTGAAGGTTTATCTTTGGATAATTATGCTTTGACAAGGGAGATAGTTAAGTTGCAAAAGACTACTACGGTTCAAGCTAAGCAGATAAAGAAATTAAAGATAAAATTTAGAAGGCTTAAAACTTTTTTCTGGCCTTTGATTAAAGAATTTCGTATCTGGGTCAAATCAAAGAAGAAAGCACAAAGACAGTCCAAGACAAGAAAACACCAAAAGGTTCATAAACCATCTTCTGTCAACTTGGGGAGGAATTTAGAAGAGCATAAATTGAAAGAAGATAAAGTTAAAGAGAATGAACCTGAAAGTTCTCAAAAGTCTGAAGAAAAGATCATTCAAGATACTGATGAAGTTCAAGTTCAAAGTACTGCTGATGTTCAAGGTACTGAACAACAAAGTACTGGTTTTCAGGATACTTTCAGACAAGAAGTAATTACTCCAAGAGTTTTAAATTTTGAAGAGGAAGCTGGACCTTCTACAACAGTTTTTCAAGAGGAGGAAGCTATTCTCAAACCTATTCATTCTGCAAGTGATGATGAGTTCATTGCTACAATTCTTGGAGATTTATCACAACCAAGAGGAGGAGTTACTATTCGAGATGTTCAAGAAGAAGAACGACAAAGAACTTCTCAACCTGAAATTAATCCTAAGGATAAAGGGAAGGGTGTTTTGGTAGAAGTTAAGAAGAAGAAACCAACTTTAGCACAGTTAAGAGCTGCTCAAGATGCTTTTAATGAACAAGCAGCTAGAAAGATTCAAGAAGATTTAAATGCTAAAGATAGAGAAGCTCAGGAAGCTCAAGAATCTCAGAATAGAGAAGCAGCTCAAAAGGTACAAGATGAATTAAATGCTGAAGCTGCTGAACCATTACAGTCACCTGTTCCTGTTAGATTTATGCCAAGAAGACTTAATAAAGCTAAAGACAGAAATGCTTTGATGGCTTATCTGAAAAGTCAAGGGTATAAAGGATTGCAGAAGTTTAATTATTTTGAGATGAAAAGATTATATGATGCTGCTAGGGAGGATTATAAGAAGGATGTTGCAGGCATCAAAGATTTTAGAGAAGAAGCTACCTGGACTGAAGCTGAAAGAAAGAAGAGCTTGAAAAGAAAAAGGAAAACTGAAGTTACAAATGTTCAGTTCTCAAAGAAAGAAAAAGTTGAATTAAGATCTGATACTAGTGATGAATTAAGGAATTATCTCAGAGTAGTAGATTTTGATTACTCAAAAGAAGATGATGACATGAAGATAAATAGATCAAAGATTAGTGCTTTTGAAGTTGTGAAATTCAAGGATGGAGATTACATGATTTTTCATAAAGAAGATGAAAGCTTTAAAGTTTTCAAAAGGCTATGGGACTTACTGCACATTATAGATAGAGTAGATTTATTCTATTTATATCATGTGGTGAAAGCTTACTTTGAACATAATCCATTTGAAGGGATTGGTTTAGATTTACATGGTGATCTCATAACTGTATGGGAAACTGAAGAGGAGAGCACTGATGATATTTGGAAGAATCAAGAAAGCTGGGAAATTGTTTGCTGGAGATTCTTTGAAGAGTCTGGAGTTCATGTTTTAGAGCTGGAAAATGGAACAATGATACATATGTTTGCAGAAAGAAGATACCCTCTCACAGTTGAGCTCATGAGAAGAATGTTAGAGCATGGAATGGAAGTAGAAGAGGATAATGAAACTGCTTGCATGGTTATCAACTTGTTTATCAACTGGACTACTATTACTGAGGATGATCAATAACTGGTATGAATTTTATTTGAATAAATACTTTTTGATATATCAGTACTTTTATTCAAAGTACTGATTGATCAGACAGTACTTTCATCAAAGTACTGTTTGAAGAAATAAACCAGTTAAAAGAATTTTAAATGAAACCTTTTGTTAAGTAATAAATATTTTGAAATAAAGGTTGAATAAATGGTTTTTGTGATGATAACATCAATAGGTTATCAATCCACCATGGTTATAAAAGGATTGGCTAATCCATGAGCAAACGGCTCTGGTAAAGATATATCAAATCCGTTTTTAGTTGACAACTTGCTAATAAGTTGGATGGTAATCAACTCACCATATCAGTAATGTGAAGAGTTGGCTAGCCCACAAGAAAATGGCTTGTGGTAAAGGCTGTGGAAAAACCATTATTGGTAATTAGTTCACCATTAGATAGAAGAACTAACTAGTCCAGAAGGGTACAACTTTTGGTAAAGACAAATCAAATCTATTGATAGCTGGTGGTTTGCTAAAAATCATATGGTTATCAATGTACCATGGTCTTACACACCAAAACATTCGGCTACTCCAGAGTTAATGGCTTTGGTAAAGAGATCTAAATCCATTAAATTTTCAATGATTCACCTCTCATAGGAGTTAACACACCTGGAAGTGATGAGAATAGAATGCAACTTTAACTGAATTAATGTACAAATTGTCATATGTTGTTGTGTTGCTGAAAAGATGGAGCTTGCTGGATGCTGCTGTAAAAGAATAATTCTAAGAGATACTTTGACAAGCACAGACACTACAGAGTTACAATCCAAAGACTAAGAAACAATCTGTCCTTAAAGATGAAGTTGTTTAAGATATATTTACAAAAGGGAACTTGAAGTCAAGCAAGTAGAATTCAAGTTAGGGGAGGATTGTTGGGATATGAAAGTGCTGAAGATAATAAAGTACGGAAGATATGAAAGTACTGTAAGCGGCAAAGTACTGGAAGAAGTCAAAGAGTCAAAGTACTGCTAAAGACAAAGTCAAAGTACTGCTAAAGACAAAGTCAAAGTACTGCACTATGAAGTCAAAGTACTGTAAGAACACAAGAACTGTTATATTCGTTTATGGAAAGTATTGTATTCTATGTTTAGATTACTTGTCGTACAATAATACAAATTATAAACCGACTAGGATATCCTTAAGCCTATAAAAGGACTCCTAGATTGGCATTAGAGATACGATTTTTAGAGTTTACGAATTCACAAGTTATTTAGTGTTTTAGAGAGAAGTTCGATAATCTTAGAGTTGTTTAGAGTATCTGCATAATAAGCAGATTTAGAGTTTATAATAAAAGTTATTCTTCTTAGCTTTGTTAAGTAAATTCTGCGTACTTAATAAAGATTGCTCAGTGTTTCTTTGTTAATAACTTAGGATTTATCCGAGGTTATTAATCCTTAACAAGCTAGTTAAGTTAGTTTGATTAAAGTGTATCGATCCAACACTGGTTTATGTATGGTTAAACAAGAACCAACAAGAACTCCAATATGGGTTAAAATTTGGCACATTCCTCTTGAAGCATGGAATTCTGATGGTATAAGTAGAATTGCCAGCATGATTGGTAATCCTGTTATTATGGACAGGATTACTACATCAATGTGTGAAAAGGCAAATGGAAGGGATAATTTTGCTAGAGTTTTAGTTGAAATAGATGCTACTAAAGGTTATGTGGATAATGTTGATGTATGCTACAAGAGTTTAGGGAAGTCCATGAAATTAAAAGTTGAATATCCTTGGAGGCCTCCAATATGTGATACTTGCAAGGTGTTTGGGAATGGGAATGAGAATTGTGTTAATAGGGTGATAAGTACTGATAAAAATTAGAAGATTGAGATAAATAATCAAAAGGTTGATGTTGGAACTAATAAGAATGTTAGTAGTGGTGATTGAAAGAATTTTGAAATATGAGGAATGCTAAGAATCATGTGATTAATAGAGAAAGTAATGAGCAAAGGAATTATGTTGGTTAAAGTTCGAATAGTAGAGGAGGATTTGTTGGTAGATGGAGAGGAAGAGGTATGTATGGTAGGGGATATAATGGTCCAAGATACAATAGGAATATTAATCAAACTGCTTATGATAAAAAAAGGGGCTGAAGGAACAACTGGAAGTTCTCAGAAGGTGGAAGTGAAAGATAAAGGAAAGAAGGTTGTTATTAGTAAGGAAAATGAATAGGGAGGTGGATCAAAAGAGAAGGCTCGGAGTGTTGAATCACAAAATAGGTATGCTGTTTTATCAGATGAAAATGAAGATGTTGGAAATTTAGTTGGGGAAGCTAAAAAGAGCAGGGTTGATGAGGTATGTGCTAAAGGTTTATTTGTTATTAGGGATGAAAGAAATACATGGTCAAGTGAAGGAAAAGAATATAACAAAGTAAAGTTACAGAAGAGTGTTGAGTCTATGACAGTTGAGGGGTTGAAAAGTAAGATTCAAAATCTTGAAAACCAGATAAGCTGCAGTAATCATAATCTTGCTATGAGTTCTAAGGCTAAGGCTGGTAGTATGGTGAAGGCCATAATGGTGGAACATGGTTTGACTGAGAATCATGCTTTCACTAAGGTTTATGATGAGGAGTATAGGGATGAGTTGGAAAGGATTAAATAATTGGGAATAAAAAAGATGCAGACTGAAGTTCAATTTTTCTTTAAAACAAGTCAGGTTTTCACCCAGTATGAGCTTGAAACTTGGACTGATGAAAAGCTTGAACTGTATGAAGCTATGGTAGGTGATGATGTGTATGGGAATCTGATTTCTAAATTTCCAGATGTTAATAAGGAGAATTGTGATGAAGAGGTGGCTACTGATACTCATGGGTGTGCTCAGTTTATATCTCAAGATATGATCAACAATGTAGCAGGTTGTGATATTAATGAGGTGCAAAATGACATTGCACCTCAAGCTTCCTTAAATTAATTTTATGTTAGTTCAGATTGTTGCTTGGAACATTAAGGGAATGTGCAATTTTCTTAAGCAAAATGAAATTAAAAAGTTAATTAAGCATAATGGTATTAGCTTGTATGGGGTAATTGATACTCAATTGAGAAATAAGTTTGTTGACTCTGTTTGTAACAATGTTTTTTCTGGATGGAATTGGGCGTCTAATTCTAATCTTAGTAAGAAGGGTTGTAGAATTGCAGTGGGATGGGATGAAAGAGTTTTTAAGGGTCAGATTATCTCTTATACTGACCAGGTTATGAATATGTTGATCAGTAGGGTACTTGATGGTGAAGTTATGTATGTCTCTTTTGTGTATGGTGAAAACAATGCTAAGGCTAGAATGGAATTGTGAAAAGATTTAAGTGATCATAAGTCTCTTGTGGGTAGTTCTCCTTGGTTAATGCTTGGGGATTTTAATGTTATTCTTAACTTTAGTGAGTATTCTAATATTAAGAAAGTGAATCATGATGGTATGGAGGAATTCAGAGAATGTATTGAAGGTATAGGCATGGAATATAATAAAATGAATGGGATTTTGCACCTCATTAATATCACAAGCATATAAACTTTTACGAATTTTAGTTTTTCCATCTGAACTAACATAATATATGAGGTGATATATATTAATGAGGTGATATATAATTTTAGTTTATATGAGGTGATTTTATTGGATTTTTCACCTCATTAATATCACCTCAAATGCATATGTACAACAACTAGTGTTTACATAATGGGTAGATATATACATACTTAGTATGTATTATAATGGGTAATAGAATGGGTAGAAGTATAAGTATTTGACCCATTGACTAAATACATTGAATGTAGTTGGGTAAAACCCAAAGTCCATGACCCATACCCATGGAGCATGATCCATTACCCATGACCTATTGCATGATATCATGCATAAGTCATAATGGGTATTATCCATGATCCATGGAGCTAACCCATGACCTATTGACTAGATGCATTGCATCTTCTAGATACATTGTATCTATTTGGATACCTATGGATCAAAGCCTACAACCCATGATCGATGATCCATGACCCACAACCCACTTTAGGGGGAGCGTCCTACGGATCCCTAGTAATACACTAGACAGATCCCTCAAGCAAGGGATCCGTGGAACAGTAGCATGTTTTTGTCTATAAATAGTGAGCCATTTCTTCATTGTAAGTTGCCACTTCTACACATACTTTCTCCTAGTATTGTAAACTCTCTAACCTCAGATCCAAAGGATCTTTCTATGTAGTTTGTATTTGTTTTTGTGTGATTCTCTAGGTTCCTCTTAAAGGCGAGATCACCACCTCTTGAAGTCGAGCAAGCTCAAGTCCATGAGTTGCCATGCTTCGTCATCATCAAGACTACTGAAGCTCTCTTGTTTATAGTTCTTTTTTCCTCTCTAGAAGTGTTGTGTCTAAGGCATTAGTGAAGGATGCCAAAAGGGTCAAGACGAAGGCATTAGTGAAATGTGCCGAACGTCTGTGTCTAAGGCATTAGTGAAGGATGCCAAAAGGGTCAAGACAAAGGCATTAGTGAAAGGTGCCGAACGTCCATGTCAAAGGCATTAATGAAGGATGCCAAAAAGGGTCAAGTCGAAGGCATTAGTGAAAGGTGCCAAAAGATCATGTCAAAGGCATTAGTGAAAGATGCCAAGGGTGTACAATCGATATGGTGCATCGATGTACAAATATAGATAGGTTGTGTACAAGGATATTGATATCCTTGATGATGTTGTTATAAGGAGTGGGTATCCTTTGGGATAGGTGTTGTGTAGTGTTGGGTAGTAGTTCATCATTTGTAATGGAACTCGGTATCTAGCCTTGTACCGGATAAAGTGTAGGCGACTTTGTGATAGGTTTGGTTGTACCTCGTGGAAGAACCCGATGTCTAGCCTTGTACCGGAAAAAGAGTAGGCGACGTTGTGAAGGCTTCTTCGCCATAAGGAGTTTGTGTCGTGTAGTGCTTACGAACTCTCGAGTAGGTGACTCGGGGAGTGGAGTAGGGCAAGGAAGTTGTCCTTGTAGCCGAACCACTATAAACACTCGTGTCGTGGTTTTGTGTTTCTTACTCTTTACCTTTGCATTACATATTCACATACCTATCTATCAACATCCAACATACACATTTAAACAGACTGACATAAGTCGATCCAAATATTTTAAAACAAAGTTTTAATCGGAAAAACTATTCAACCCCCCCTTTCTAGTTTTCCATAATTGGCATCAGAGCTTCGTTACCAAGTTTTTTAAGAGTTTATTGTACTTTTAAAAACTTGATACGATCCATGTATGATTGAAAACTACAAGGAAGGAAATTTCTTAAAAACAAAAGGTCACGTTTTAAAATCATCATACTTTATAATGTTGGATAACGATAGATCTTTTTAATATTTTCCTTGTTGAGAATTCTCCATACTAGGATTTGGGCATCCTAAAAAGATCATGAAGAATTTCTCTCTAATACTTCTTTTCTCAAAAAAGAATATATAGCAAAGGTATGATCTTTAATAAATTACTTACAAATAAATTATTTTCGTATAATTTCTTGATGAATTAATAATGTCATTTTTGTTTAAACATGATTAAGTTTAGTAGTATCATTACGCTCTCTTAAAAATCACTAAAGTGGTTATCTATATTGAACTCATCATCAAAAATGGTATTCTTCGTTGATTTTCATAGACAAAACTACAAACTAGTGATAATGATATCTCGGCTATTCGAGAGCCTTGATCATCACTCCTCACATAAGGATTATTGACATTTCATCTATGTCAATAAGTATCCATGTGAGACTTCTCATATTATGATAAAATGAGATTTTCTCATAATCTTTAAGACTTCCCAAAGAATTATGATTTATTCATAAAAAGGGAACCTCGTCAAATAGGACTAGTAAAACACGTCAAAACCCCAAACCATAAGTTATAGAGCATAAACATCAACCCTAGCCAAGAATTAGAACTCCTAAACCAAAATTATCAAAGATCACTTAAGCTGTCAATTTGCTGATATGCCAGATCCCTGTGCTTGAACTAGCCGGATCCCTCATACAAGGGATCCGTGCAACAGAAGACAGAATAAGAAAGAAATGATCATTGTGGAAGTTCCACTCTTCACTTTTGTTAGGATTTAGAAAATCCATTAGTTAAAGTGTCGGTCACCTCAAGTATTTGTATTCGTTAGAAAGCTCGTAGTCGTAGTCATGTTATGTTAATAAGTAATTAGTTAAGTAACACTGTAGAGGACGGACGGGTCTTTACCCACTGTATGTCTGATCCACAGCCCGTAGGAGGCGAGTCTTGTAAGAAACTATAAATACCCTCTACCTCCCAAGGTAGAGGGTTGGAGCTTCAATACCATTTTTCTTTGTTTCACATAGTTCCCAACTCTCTTCTCTTTCTCTCTCTATAACTTTCTCTCTCTAAACCTAATATACGCCCACTTTGTATTATGGTGTGATGTGTTTGTGAAATACAAAAGATTACAATTGGTATCAAAAGCCATGGTTTGATCACTCATCTTTCATGATCTTGGTTTGAGTGGATATTATAAGGTTTTTAGGGTTAAAAGTGTTTAGAAGAGTTTGAATCATTTGGTTAATTTCTAGTGTTAAAGTTTGAATTTTGATTGTACTTTTGTGTTTAGGATCATCATATGTGTTTAGGTTTTGAATTGGAAGGCTTGAATCATCGTGGTTGGGTTGTTTTTGATTGTTAAAGTGGTTGTTTTTGAATATTGTACGAAGCGAGTTGAGCCACGGTAAAACACTTCTTGGAAGCGAGTTGGTATGTTGTTTGAAGCGAGTTGTCTCTAAAGCGAGTTGATACTTAAGCGAGTTGCTTTGTAAGCGAGTTGACTATTTCTGCGAGTTGTCTCTTAAGCGAGTTGTCTTGGAAGTGAGTTGGTTTATGCGACTTGGCTATTAAGCGAGTTGTCTCTTTATGCAACTTGGGTTTTATGCAACTTGGCTATTAAGCGAGTTGTCTCTTTAAGCGACTTGGGTGTTAAGCGACTTGTCTTTTAAGCGAGTTGATATCAAAGCGAGTTGGTAAGGGTGCGACTTGTCAAGTTTACTACTTGTCTATTGAGACTTGTTACTTATTCGTGCTACATTGTACGGTTGTTCTTTTGATTTTGTAAAATCCCGTGAAAGAATCAATTTCCCGGTTTAATCAAAGAGTTGTAAAATCCCGTAGAATCTGGAATCATGTCTAACAACGTACCTACTATCGTCTCTTCTGTAGCTGAGGACGTTCAAGCAGCAGGATCAGATACTCGTCCACCCATGCTAGACAGAACTGATTATGACTCTTGGGCTCAACGAATCAGATTGTACTGCTTGGGTAAGGAAAATGGGGTTAACATTCTCAAATCAATTGATGAAGGACCGTACCAGATTGAGACTACCAGAGACATACTTGAAACTGCTGATGATGGCTCAGTGACATTAGGATTGGATAGACCAAAGACATATGGTGAACTTACTGATAAGGAGAAAAAGAGATATGATGCGGATATTAGGGCCTCAAACATTGTACTTTAGGTCTACCAAAGGACATCTACAAGCTAATCAATCACAACACTGAAGCCAAAGCAGTTTGGGACAATGTCAAGATGCTTCTCTCTGGTTCTGAATTTCTCTCTAGTTCTGAATTAACTAAAAAAAGACAGAGAATCTCAACTGTATGATGACTTTGAGCACTTTAAGATGAAACCAGGGGAAAGTGTCACTGAATATTACGTGAGGTTCCACAAGCTTGTGAATGACATGAGGAATATCAAAATGACTATGCCGAATATTCAGCTAAATTCAAAGTTTGTGAACAACATGAATCCCGAATGGCACAAATTTGTCACTTCAGTCAAGTTAACAAAAGGTTTGAGGAACACTAACTATGAGCAATTGTATGCGTACTTGCTTCAGAATGAGAGACATGCTATGTTTGAACAAATGATCTTGGAAAAGTTCAATTCAAATTCTGGAAATGCAAGTTCATCAAATGATTCAACAGCCTTTTACACCAATGTAGGAATAACCACCAAAGCATCTCAAGTCATACCTACTGGTAATGGTAATCACAAACTTATTCCAGATCCAGGGTATAAACCACCTGATGGAAACACGATCATGGAACATTTCATCAATCAACTGGCTCTAATGGTTAAGCAAAATCTGAACCTCACTCTACACACTAACAATGACATTAGAACTGCATCCAATCTACACAACCATGCTATTGTCAGAGATGGTAAGATCATGGTGCAACCTGTGCAAGGAAGACTGTATAAACAAGGAAAGGGTGGAGTAGGTGGAGGGTATGTGGCTAATCAGAACCGTGGAAGGAATGCAAATCAAGGACAAGGAAAGCCAATCAAGTGCTACAACTGTGGTGGTGAAGGACATATTGCAAGGAACTGCACATCTCCAAAACGCCCTCAAAATGCAGAGTATTTCAGGGACAAGATGCTGCTGGTGCAAGCTCAGGATAGTGGAGCAGTTTTGGATGAAGAAGAGTTGCTGTTTCTTGTTGTGGGAAATGCCAAAACCTATTATGCTGATGTGGATGAGTAGCCAATTTAGGAAATAGGTCACAGTCATCAAAATGCCTTTCAAGTTGCTGACTGTGATGCATTTGAATCTGATGTCGATGATGAACCTACTGCCCAGACAATCTTCATGGCTAGCATTTCTCCAATGGTCTCTCCAAAGGTCTCATCACCACAACAGGCTGGCCCATCCAAAGACTCAATCATTTCAGAGGTATTAAGACTATACGATGAAGTTGATGAGCAAAAGATACATAACGAAGTACAATCACATGAAACTAATGAATCAGATATAGATAATGTGGGTAATAGTAATATTGTCCCATATGATCAATATGTGATACAAAGTGAAAGTGAGATCATACCAAGTGATGCATCTTCTGCAGTCAATGATGACTATGTTTTTGATGAATACACTGCATGTGCCCCTGATGATTCTGTTATCTCTGAACTGAATGCCTATAAAGAACAAGTTGCCATTTATGAACAACGTGCTAAGTTTGAGTTAACTACCCATGAGCAGGAAATGGATGACCAAATGCGTACAATTATTAGAAAAAGTAATTTTAGGGAAGAAATATTAAAACAAGAGCTTGATTCCTTAAAGGACAAACTAAACAAAACTGTTAAGCAAAAGCAACAACTTCAAGAAAATGTTAAAGTGCTTACACAGGAATTTAATGCTAAGGAATCAAAACTTTTAACTGATTTTTCTAACCTAAAAACTTTGAAAAATAAGCTTGAAAATAAGTTGTACATACAAGGGAACACCATTCAGACTGCTCACATGATCACTAAGCATAGAGTCTTAAGCGATAAACATAGCATCCCCCTTATAGAGGTACCCAATCCCGAGTATGGAAAAGTTGCTAGAGCAGCTCAAAATGTAATTTATGATGAGAATGAGATTCTTAAACCTAGACAGAAATCTAGTTATGCTGAGTGCACTGTGGAAGATATTCAATTAGAAGATGCCTCTAGGGAGAAAATGAATAAGAAGTTAGAAGATCCTGAGTGTAAAAAGCAGAACATAATGGTCAAACCCCATGATTACACTAAAGAAAATTGGATTTCCCTGAACAAGTTTAAGCCTCAAACCCTATTAACGCCTGAACAAGTGTTCTGGAAAAAGGATTTGGATAAGCTAAAAGTAGATAATCTTGTTGAAACAAACACTCCCCTTAGGAAAGTGCTTCCAGCTACTGTGTATCCTCCGAATACACCAATGCATTTAGTTCCTAGAACTCTTCCCACTAAGAGCAAGACCCTAATCAGCCTGTATGTTGTTTATCAACTATTCGTTGATTTTGAGAAGACTTGCAAGAAGAGAATCACACCAACAGGGATTACTGAAGGGGAAAGGGGTTTTGAGCAAATTAAAGAATGCTATTTAACTGAGGTCATGCCTTTCTTTAAACAATTAAAAAGTCAATTTGAGAGTCTTAAAAAGGGAATAGACACAGAGATTAAAGAAATGGAAAAGGAATTTGATGCAATGATTGTTGAAGTCAATAATTATGAACGTGAGCTTAAGAATAATGAAATTGAGATAAAGAATCTGCAAATCATTAATGATAATCTGATCTCTCAATGTGTTGTTCAAGATGTGTTCTACACTGTTACTAAGTATTCTATTACTGCTTCTCAATTTTATGAATTATCTGTTGCTTTAAAAGTTTCCCATGATCGTGTCATTGAGCTTGAAAACAAAAACTCAAAACTAAATGAGAAAATTGACCGGGATGATCACGATAATTTGGTAAAACACTTTTCTAAATTGGAAGTTGAACATTTGGATTTGCAACTAAAATATCAACATCTCAAAGAAAATGTTAAAACCTCAAACATCAAGATATCCTCGGATGTTCCAGAGTTTGATGCAGTTTTTGAAATCAACAAACGTGATGAACATATTCAAGCTCACTGTAACCCGATCAGAAAGTTAAAAACCCAAATTTCACAATTAAAGGGTGAAAAGAACAATGTGACTGGCTCCCAAATGCCGCCTCCTTTAGATTCTCAATTTTCTCAAAACTTTCATCTTCAAAACATCATTAATGTATTACAACAAGAAAATGAGAGTTTTCTAGAAGAAAATGAAAAGGTCAAACGACACTTCACAGAGTTATACGATTCAATGAAAGTCACTTGTGACAAAAACAATGAAAAAATAACTTCGTTACAAAAGGAAATTGAGAATCTGAAGAGTCAGGTAAAAGGAAAATTGCCACTTGTCTTTAATGAGAATGTTGCATCAAAGTCATCTGCAGATTCTAAATATACTATGACTGTTAAATACATTCCTCCTCATCTTAGAATTAACGAACTTGTGTTTCATAACTATTTCTGTCACCTTAAGGATAGTCTAGAATGTCCCCGAGAGATTGTAGAAGAGGATAGCTTAAATAAGCCACTTGATAGTGAAATTAGGTATGCATGCTTATATGCCAAACGATCTCAGGAGCTGTTAGAATGTTTAAGAGCAACATGCCCTAAATCCTTATGTGAGAAAGATAAAGCTGTGATGCCTTGTTCTATGCCCAGTATTAAGAAAGTAAACTTTAATGTGCCTTCAAGTAGTTCAGATCCCAGCACTTCTAAACCTGAAATGCAAAAAGTAGCAAAACCAACTAATGTTCCCATCCCTCTACAGGAGTAAAAAGTGACACCAAAGCGAGCAGGTCAAAGCCTCAAGGCAACACAAAGAATGATAGGACCTTGCAAGCTAGGGATGTTCAGTGGAAGAGAGTAGACGAGCACCTTACGAAGAATGAAACTATGTTGAATAAAACGAATCATGTTGTTTCTAGTGTTAGCTCTAAGCATGCTGTAATTAATGCGAATTCTGCTACTTTTGGCAAAACATGTAATGATGATTGCTTCGTTTCTGTTACTAATCATGTATGTGGTGTGAATGATTTGATTAATGCCGTTAAAAACCCAGTTAAAATCATTAATGCCAACAATCATGTTAAGAAGGCTAGAAAGCAATGGTGGAAGAAGGTTAGAAAACATAGGAAACCCACGGGAAGAAAATTTAGTAATGTAGGTTATCAGTAGATGCCTACTGGCCGAAAATTTATCTTAATGAGTTGTGCCCTAAATTATCTAAGTCAATGCCCATTAGGAAATGGATGCCTACCGGTAGAACTATTCCTTTAAGAAGTGAACATACTTTGAATAGGTCTAATGCGTACACTAGCACCGCATCTATCACTAATGATTCCATTGATTCTGCTTTTGATGTGGGTGTTCCAATCACTGTTACTAACCAAATGGAACCCATTCTTGCATGGGGATCCCAATTATCCAGTTATCCATTCTTGTTTGTGTTCAACTGCAGGTCGTTCAAATCGTTCTGTGGTACTTGGACTCAGGCTGTTCCAAGCATATGACTAGAGACCGGTCACGGCTCGTGAACTTCGTGAGCAAATTCATCAGGACTGTTAGATTCGGAAATGATCACTTTGGTGCTATTTTGGGTTATGGAGATTATGTTGTTGGAAGTAGTGTGATCTCCAGGGTATACTATGTTGAAGGTCTTGGTCATATATTATGTTGTTGGAAGTAGAGGTGGCTTTTAGAAAACATACTTGCTTCGTTAGAGAACTTGATGGTGTGGAACTTTTAAGAGGAACACGTGGCACAAACCTATACACCATCTCTATCGAAGATATGATGAAGTATTCTCCAATCTTCTTGTTGTCAAAGGCTTCGAAAACAAAGTCATGGTTATGGCATCGTCGTCTCAATCACTTGAACTTTGCCACCATTAATGATCTTTCCAGAAAGGACCTAGTAAGAGGCTTACCTAGATTAAAGTATGAAAAGGACCATCTTTGTTCAGCATGCCAATTGGGAAAAAGCAGAAAATATGCCCACAGACCCAAACCCACAAACTCAGTTATGGAAGTTCTTCATACTATTCATATAGATTTGTGCGGACCTATGAGAGTGCAAACAATTAACGGGAATAAATATGTGTTAGTCGTGGTTGATGACTACTCTCGATTCACTTAGGTTAAGTTCTTGAGGACAAAGGATGAAACTCCAGATGTCATCATTAAACTTATCAAACAGCTGCAGGTTCGACTTAACAAGACTAGTAGAATCATCCGAACTGACAATGGAACTGAGTTTGTCAACAAAGAACTTAGTGAGTTTTATGAAAGTGTTGGAATCAGTCATCAAAGAAGTGTTCCACGAACTCCTCAATAGAAAGGTGTAGTTGAAAGACGAAATCGAACTCTTGTGGAAACCGCAAGAACAATGCTGATTTATTCAAAGGTTCCAACATTTCTCTGGGCTGAAGCCATTGCCACTGCATGCTACACCCAAAATCGATCCCTAATTCACACAACTCATGGAAAAACTCCATATGAACTTGTCCACAATCGAAAACCTGATCTATCCTTCCTTCGTGTGTTTGGTGCTTTGTGTTATCCAACTAATGAGGGTCAAGATTTAGGTAAACTGAAAGCTAAAGCGGACATTGGAGTGTTTTTAGGATATGCACCAAACAGAAAAGGATACCGAATCTACAACAAAAGAACCCGAAATATCATGGAAACAATTCACGTTACGTTCGATGAGTTGACCGGTCGAATGGCTCCAGGACAATCAAGGTCTGGACCCGCATCACAACCTTCATTAAGTTGCCCCATTAGTTCTTCTCTTGTACAAAATCCCTCACCAGCAATGTCATATGTACCCCCTTCGGAAGATGATTTGAAGAAATTATTTGATCCAATGTTTGATGAACACTATGAGCCTACTGCTAATGATCAGTCAAATCCAACCACAGAGGCTGTTCCTAACCCAGTCAACGTAGTTAACTCATCAGTTTCTATGTCACTGAGTTAAGAAGCGCCTACTGCAGATCTCTCATCCTCATCAAAATGTCCTCAATCATCAAGTGTACATCATGAAAATGTGTCTGGCACCTATGATGGAGATAACCCATTTGTTTCTCCCGAAGATGCTCCATTTGAGAACATATTTGCTCCTGAACCAACTTCAGAACCATCTTCATCAGGAGATCCAAACTCTGCTACTTCAGTTCCTCAACAACAACCACACGAACATCTTAGAAAATGGACACATGACCATCCATTAGACAATATCATTGGGAATCCCTCTCGTCCAGTATCCACTCGTAAACAACTTGCAACTGATGCCTTGTGGTGCTTCTTCAACTCCGTATTATCTAAGGTCGAACCAAAAGATGTTAAATCAGCAATGACTGAGGATAACTGGTTCAATGCAATGCAAGATGAAATTCATGAGTTCGATCGGTTAGATGGATGGGAATTAGTACCAGCTCCTGACTGTGCTATGATTATAGCTCTTAAGTGGATCTTCAAAGTGAAACTTGACGAACATGGTGATGTACTGAAGAACAAGGCAAGACTAGTTGCCAAAGGATACTGTCAAGAGGAGGGTATTAACTTTGAAGAATCTTTTGCTCCAGTTGCACGTATCGAGGCAATCAGAATCTTCCTGGCTAATGCTGCTAGTAAGAATATGGTGGTCTATCAGATGGATGTTAAGACTGCCTTTCTTAATGAAGATCTGAAGGAAGTGGTTTACGTTAGCCAGCCATAAGGCTTTGTGGATCTAGAGCATCCCACTCATGTCTATCGCTTAAATAAGGCTCTCTATGGTCTAAAACAAGCTCCAAGGGCGTGGTATGATACTCTGTCAAAGCTCCTCTTATCTACTGGATTCAGCAAGGGAGCAGTTGATCTGACATTGTTCACCAGAAAGTCAGGCAAACACTTAATTCACATTCAAATCTATGTTGATGATATAATTTTTCCCTCGACTGACCCCAATGAATGTGACCGTTTTTTTAAGGAGATGGGCTCCAAATTTCAAATGTCAATGATGGGACAAATGTCATTTTTCTTGGGATTACAAATTTCACAAAGTCCCGGAGGCATTTTTATCAATCAATCTAAATATGCTAATGAAATTTTACAGAAATTTGGATTTGATTCTTGTGACCTTGTTGACACTCCCATGGTGGAGCGTACCAAACTGGATGAGGACCACTCAGGGATAATGGTTGATCAAACGAAATATCATAGTATGATTGGATCCCTGATGTACCTCACAGCCAGTAGGCCTGATATTCTGTTCGATGTATGCATGTGTGCTAGATACCAGGCTAAGCCTACCAAAAAGCACCTTGAAGCGGTTAAACGGGTCTTTCGGTACCTCCAAGGAACCATTAACATGGGTCTTTGGTATCCGAAGGACACCGGTATGTCACTAACGGCCTATGCAGATGCTGACCATGCAGGGTGTCAAGATACACGTCGAAGCACATCAGGAGGTGCTCAATTTTTGGGTGATAAGCTTGTCAGCTGGTCTTCAAAGAAACAAATGAGCACTTCAATATCCTCTACAGAGGTTGAATACATAGCCATGTCATCTTGTTGTGCTCAAATCTTATGGATGAGATCACAATTATCTGACTATGGCTTTGAATTCAACAAAATCCCTCTGTACTGTGATAACAAAAGTGCAATTGCTCTCTCCTGCAACAATGTTCAACACTCTAGAGCAAAGCACATTGACATTCGACATCACTTCACCAGGGAACAAGTTGAAAGAGGTGTGGTTGAGTTATACTTCGTGAGAACTGAATATCAGTTGGCAGACATCTTCACCAAAGCTCTTCCTAGAGAACGTTTTGAGTTTATTCTTCCACGACTTGGCTTGAAAAGCCTTCAACCAGAAACACTCAAACGTCTTCAAGAGGAAGACGAGGAGTAACAGTGATTGTCTCTATCTGTTCTTTGTATATATCTTAACAAAAACAAAATACAAAATTATAAAACCAACTAAAAGAAAATAGAAAAATATAAAACTTTAAAGAAAAAAAAAAAAAAAAATCTGAAAACTTTAAAAAATTATTGTCATTTTTGTCTTAATATTCTTATTCGATTTCATCTATGGTCTTTGTGTTGTCATTCAAAGAGTGACACGGGTCTTTAGATGAAATTCGAATGTACATAAATTGTTAAAAAAAAAAAAAAAAAAAAAAAAGGAGATGGAGAAAATTGGTGGTTTATTGTCATTTCAGGCAATAACCCGTATTTCAAAAGAAAGAATAGAGCCATGTCTAATCTAATTTTTTGAAATCTCATGCTCTGATTCTAAAAAAAAAAAAAAAAAAAAAAAAAAAAAAAAAAAAAGAAGTTTTTCGCCAAAAAGACAAATGGTTTCCTTTCAAATATTTTTCCTTCTATAAATTCTTGTGAAAAATATTTGTCATATAATGAAAACAAAATTGCTTTGAAAATAACTCGGACTCTATTTTTGAAAATCATCTGGACTTATCAATTGTCAAAATCTCTATCTCTCAATCAACAACCAATGTCATTGATTAAGGGGGAGAATGATTTCAATCAAATCAAAAAGGTTATTTTTCAAACAATTGGCACATAAACGAGCAAGGTCTACTTTTGGACAATCCAAAAGAACAATGTTTTACAATGTTTTATACAATTGGTTCAAGACCTTGACTAATGTTATGTTTTCATAAGATACTTAAGCATGTTTGAAAAATGGAGATTAAAGTCTCAAAATCTGATCCTTATCAGTTAAAATGTTTTTCAAAAGAAAGTCACAATTCTCCTCAAAAGTTTTTCAAAATTAATTTAAATCAATAGAGATCACAATTCTCAAAAGATTTGAAAATTGTGATCGGGGGAGAATTTGTGATTTAAATTGGATATAATTTGATAATTCGATAAGTGGTTTAGAAATATAATAACAAGCACTCCTCCCTACATGTGCCAAACGATTTCAATGTTTCCATGCACATGTTAAGGGGGAGCAGTTATCTTAAACAAAAAGGAATTGAAACGTGTTTGATTTAAAGTGCAGGTTCTCTCTAATATGTGCATAACTCTTTCTAATATCGATGCACATATTGAGGGGGAGCAATCATAAGAAAACCTCATCCTTCCCAAAATTGATTTTTTTTCAAAGTGTTTAAATACTATATTTAATTGAGAAGTGATGATGATCATTTTAGAAAATGTTAATCAAAAGATTGGATCTTTCATGCTCAATCTAAGATTTCTAATGTCCTCTTGCCTCCATGCGCTAAAATAATTTCTAATACTTGAAGCACATGTTGAAGGGGAGCATTTCTAAAATATCAAAAACAATTAAGTTACAAAATACTTTGATTTTATATCACAAGTACCTTGATTGATTTTTAAATGGTTTCAATTGATTTCGAGGTGGAAGAAAAATACCAAAAGAATGACCAATTTTACTTTATGCATGGAGATATAAGTATGGTTAGGTTAGGTATTCGTTCCCACGATCCCGCCAGAGCCAGAGGGATCTACCCAGGGACAATCCACTAGATAGTGTAGAGTCCTTAGGTATGATGAAAAAAAGGAGAAAAGTGAGAAATGGGAAGAGTGCGGACTGAGATAGAGCTTGAACTGGAATAAACCCAACAAGGTTCTAGTAATGAAGTCTCGGTAAGCACGGAAGGGGTTGAATAATGAAAAAGAAATGAATGTGAACAGGCTGAAAAGAAATAGCCCTCTAATAATTCAACCTTAGGGCAGAAACCGGGTTCAATACATATGCTACTGGTTGTTACTAAGGTAACACCGGTATTGAAGACAAGACATCATGGACCCAGTGACGCACTGCACTACATCTTCCCAAGCCACTCAAGTTCCTCTTAAAAGGTCTTGTTTCATTCTCACGGGGAACCTACATTATCTATCGACTTTCTCTTAGAGATGGTTGATATTGAAGAAGGAGACCCTCTCCCTAGTCTCCGGCATAGGAACCAAATGTGCACAATTGAGTCTAGAGCCACGAGATCATCAATAAATCTCATTAAGGACACAGTCAATGAAGACTCACTGTTCCACACAATGTGGCAAGTGAAAATATATCTTAAGAGTCCTATGCATTATCCTTGTGGTATTGCCAGAACATCTGAGTGATATGTTCACATATTCACAATGAAGATGGAAAACCTTCTAGAGCCAACATCAAACAAGCTCTTGGTAGGTAACATGTGAGATCTATCCAATAGATCAAACTTGTGACAACTGGATAGAAACAATGGGGCGATTCAATAATTGAATCAACCTTGGTCCAGGAAATGGATTGACGGATACCTTTGAAAAACCGGTCGTTGTGCTTAAAATTCCTTTCTCTAGCACATCGACTGTCTATTAATATTTCAAATTAAAAGGTGTTTATGATTGATAATTGATTTTCCTTAAAACCTTCGTTGTATTGCAAAACACTTTAGATTAAGCAGTACACGATTGTTTTTCAAATCACTTTTCATCAATCAGTGAATCTCAATTCGTTGGTTCACTCACTCCGTGTTGTCTTCTTTAAGACGTTCCGGTTTGAGAACAGCTAGAGCAACTGCGAAACCCTGTCAAGGAAATTCTTAGGAATTCTACCTGATCAACGGGGAACCGTGGGCCGTGTACCTCAATTCAATGAAAGTAATCAAAGACACTTTCGTGCACTTTATTGCTAACTGTTGTATGCAGGTACACCCAAAGTTTGTAGCTGATCAGAATTGAGAGGTCAATCCATAGCCGCATGCTCACACAACACATTCATTTCTAAAGAAATCATGATAAGTGCATCAATGACTCTGATATTGTCACTCCATGCTTCTGCTACGCTGCTGCAAATATCATGAATCATCTAAAGCTTCCGCTACTCTGATGAGAAGAAATCATGATCCAGAATGTGAGCATGTCGGTCCAATGTCACAACATCACATAATGTCAACACTACAAAGGAAGAGTTAGAGATTTATGGTTGCTGATAATCTCAAAGCTGGCTCAAAACTCATCATCACGTGGATCAGTTAAAGACCTCCACTTGGATTAACCAAACATGCAACACATGAAGAATCAGAGACTACGGGCTACAGAGCAAAGAATTTAATCAAGAATCCAAGAACAATCAAAATGTAATATCTGGTTGTATTCAATGTAAATTGAGGTGACCTCCCTTAGGGGGAGATTGTTAGGATTTAGAAAATCCATTGGTTAAAGTGTCGGTCACCTCAAGTATTTGTATTCATTGGAAAGCTCGTAGTCGTAGTTATGTTAATAAGTAATTAGTTAAGTAACACCGTGGAGGACGGACGGGTCTTTACCCACTGTATGCCTGATCCACAGCCCGTAGTAGGTGAGTCTTGTAAGAAACTATAAATACCCTCTACCTCCCAAGGTAGAGGGTTGGAGCTTCAATACCATTTTTTTTGTTTCACATAGTTCCCAACTCTTTTCTCTTTCTCTCTCTATAACTTTCTCTCTCTAAACCTAATATACGCCTACTTTGTATTATGGTGTGATGTGTTTGTGAAATCCAAAAGATTACAACTTTACTCTCTCAAAACTCATGAACATAAAACCCAATTTACTGTTCATAGGAGTTAATTCATCATCTTCTCCAAGGAAACAATCTCTTGTGTAAGTATAATCTTCACTACATTGTTATTTCCATTCTTCAATTCCTAGGATTACAATTTTCATCTTTAGAAATTTAGCTCAAATGGGTTTGTCACAATTTGTTACCTCATTGTTTTCTAAGATAAACTAAATCAAAGAATCAACATTGTTAATACAAAGTAAACTCATTTTTTGAATTCAATGAAGATGTATTGACCAAAATTGTAATGAAGCCCATTAGGTTATTATTCACACAATTAACACCACATTGTGGTTTTGATGTTTAGGACCAATCATGCCTAGCAATAGACAACAAGATTACCAAGACACCGCTCACTACATTCCCATGTATCAACGTAAGGAAGGCTTGAGCCCGGATGATCGAAAAACCTTCAAGATGTCGGAAAAGAGACGATTCCACGAAGGACGAGTAGTTGAACCCTCATTCATCAACAACACCGACATTTCCCAAGTCTTTGGGGCAATCAACTTCCATTGTCTATTGAACATTAATGAGCAAATTTGTCTGGTGTTTGTGCTAGAGTTTTACAAGACCATGAGAATCATTCGAAATGAAGATGGAACCATTTCGATAGCCTTCATCATCAATGGGCGCTAGTTCACCTTCACTCTTGTAGAGTTTGCTAGGATACTCTGTATCCCATGTCAGGGAGTATGTATGTACTAAAATGAATGGTCGTTGGCAGAGCTTCATGACATGGTGGATCATCACGAGGTATACTTCACTGCCATCCCGAAAGCAACCATGGTAAGGGATACCGTCTTCATGGAAAGAGCCTCTCCATCAAGAGTCACAGAAACTCCAAGGTGATCTATAGAGATCCGTTTCAAATGGAGCTTTCAGAAATGTTCCCATTATACAAGAAATGGGAACTCATGCTAAGGGAGAATGTACTTTGCATGGGAGGAAATAAGGATCATCCCAATGCTTGCCTAAGCTTCATGATCTATTGCCTTGTAACCGGCACTCACTTCAACCTTGCCTATTACATGGTAAAAAGAATGGCAAGTGTGAAAAGTATGGACAAGATGGTACTCCCTTATGCCATGCTCTTGACTCGCCTAGCAAACTTCATTTTTGCTCTAGAGGATTCTCCTTACTCCTATGACCACACATTTTGCAACAAGGTTATGGTGCCTCTATCCGATGGAAAGAATACAAGGATTATGGTAGATGGCAAGAGACCTCACCCACCAACGGACTCATCGGATGAAATAGAAAGAGAAGGAGAAGGTAGTAACCCCCTTGGCAACGTCCATCTCGACCCCTTTGCATACATTAATGTTAGGATTTAGTAAACCCAGTTATTAAAGAGTCGGTCACCTCAAATATATGTAATCGTTAGAAAGCTCGTAGTCGTAGATTAGTTAATGTTTAGTAGTATTTAGTTAAGTAACACCGTGGAGGACGGACGGGTCTTTACCCACTGTATGCCTGATCCACAGCCCGTAGGTGGCGATTTATGTAAGAACTATAAATACTCTCTACCTCCCAAGGTAGAGAGTTGGAGCTCATAATAAGATTTTTCTTTCTCTCACTAAAGTTCCCAACCTCTAACTTTCTCTCTCTAAAACTATAGTATACGCCTCTTTGATCTTTGGTTTAGTGTGTTTGTGAAATCCAATATGTTACAAATGGTATCAAGGGCCATGGTTTGATCATCTCTCTTACATATCCTTGGATTTCTAGTGGTTTTAGATAGTTTTTGAGTTTGAGAAAGTTTAGTGGTTTTTGCATCATTTGGATCATTTCTTGTGTTAAAGTTTGAATTTTGGGTGTACTTTTGGGTTTAGAATCATTGTATGTGATTGGGTTTTGATTTGTTAAGCTTGAATCACTGTGGATTGAGCTTGTTTTGGATTGAAAAGTGTGTTTTTGAAGTTTTTCTTGCTAGCGACTTGGTTCTCGTAGTATTTTTCATCATAGCGACTTGCTTCAGTAAAGTTAGCGACTTACAGTGTTAGTTGTTAGCGACTTATTTATTGAGACAAGCCGACAAATAGTACAAGTTAGTGGATTCTCCACTACGGCTAGCGACTTGGTGAGGTTAGCGACTTGCTTCAGAAACTGTTAGCGAGTTGTAGTGTAAATTCTTAGCGACTTGGACCTTAGCGAGTTGCTCTTTAGCGACTTGACTGTGTAGCGACTTGGTGCTTTAGCGACTTGTGTCCAGCGACTTGGGTCTTAGCGACTTGGTCTTAGTGACTTGGTTCACAGGAAATTGAGATCTTAGCGAGTTGCTACTTAGTGACTTGGTGCTTAGCGACTTGGTTCAAGAATTCTTAGCGACTTGTTGACTTTTCCCGACAAAACTTCAAACGGCCATAACTTTTGAACCGTAACTCCGTTTTCAGCGTTCTACCATCAAAACGACCGTGAAAACGAGGAGAATGGCACATTGAATTAACTAAAGTCTATTCGGGTCAACCCTCGAGGCCTAAATCCGCTCCGAACATAAGTTATTGAGGTTTTTAAGTTTTTAGACCTAAAATTCTCCGTAAAAACGTGCATCAACCAATCCAAATCTCAACCAAACAACATTTCAGCATTTCCTACGAACAACCTAAAGTCATCAGTCATCTTAACACACTCGACTGGTCATTGCTTAACGTTTTCTTCTTGATTTTGTAAAATCCCGCGAAAGATTCTATTTCTCGGTTTAAATCATAGATTTGTAAAATTCCGTGCACGTCAACAACATGCCTAAAGTTTTGGATTCAGTTGTATCTAAGATACTCAGTTTATACGACGTGACCAATGAACATAAGATACCCAACAATGTACTACAGACTATCGTGTTTGAGTCGGATAATGCTAAAATGGAATCTTCGTGCTCAAATTCACAAGAGAAAGAGGTGCACCAGCCACAACCCGGTGCAAGTTAATGCAAAGGAACACTCCATGGAAGCTTCAGATTTACCCAAGATAGAGGTACACCAGCCACAACCTGTGCACGTGAATGCAGAGGAAAGCTGCATGGAAGTTTCTGGTATACCTAACTGTGCATCTTCTACTCAAAATGATGATTATGAGTTGCATGAGTACTCTGCATTTATCCCTTAGGACTCCCTTACCACTAAGCTTAACATATATAAGGATCAAGTTGCCATCTATGAACAACGTGCTAAATTTGAGCTGACCACACGTGAGCAGGAAATGGATTGCCAAATGCATACATTAATCAGAAAAAGTAACTTAAGGGAAGAAACGTTAAAACAAGAGTTAAATTCCTTACAAGAGAAACTTAATAAAACTGCTAAGCAAAAACAAGAACTTCAAGAAAATGTAAAAGTGCTTAAGTAGGAGTTCAAACAAAAGGAATCAAAACTTTTAAATGATTTTTCCAACCTTAAAACTTTAAAGAACAAACTTGAAAACAAGTTGTATGTACAAGGCAACACCATTCAGACTGCTCACATGATCACTAAGCATAGAGTATTAAGCGATAAGCATAGTACTGGCCTTGTAGAAGAACCCAATCCTGAGTATGGTAAGAAAGCAAAAGCTGCTCCAAAAGTGATCTATGATGGTAATGAAATCCTTAAGCCTAGACAAATGCCTACTTGTTTAGAATGCACTGAAGAAGATAGAGAGTTAGAAGATGCCTCTAGAGAGAAAATGGAAAAGAAACTAAAAGATCCTTGGTGTATAGATCATAATATAACGTTCAAAACTCCAAATTACACTAAAGATAATTGGATTGCCTTAAACAAGTTTAGACCTCAAACTCACTTAACTCCTGAACAAGTGTTCTGGAAATTAGATATGTAAAAGAAAAAGGCAGATGAACTTGTTGAAAATAATCCTCCCCTTAGGAAATTGCCTCCAGCCACTGTGTATTCTCCAAATACACCAATGCATTTAGTTCCTAGAACTATTGCCACTAATAGCAAAACCTTAATCAGCCTATATGTTGTTTATCAACTATTCGTTGATTTTGAGAAAACATGTAAGAAGAGAATCACACCTACAGGGATAACTGAAGGGGAAAGGGGTTTTGAGCAAACTAAAGAATGCTATTTAACTGAGGTCATGCCTTTCTTTAAACAATTAAAAGGTCAATTTGAAAGTCTTAAAAAGGGGATAAACTCGGATATTAAAGAAATGGAAAAGGAATTTGATGCAATGATTGTTGAAGTCAATGATTATGAACGGGAACTAAAATATAATGAAATTGAAAGGAAGAATCTGCATATCTTAAATGAGAACTTAGTATTGAGTTGTGTGGCTCAAGATGTGTTTTATACTGTTACTAAGCTTTCCATTACTGCTTCTCAATTTCATGAAATGTCTGTTGCATTGAAAGTATCCCAGGATCGTGTCATTGAGCTTGAGACAAAAAATTCAAAATTGAATGATAAAATCGAAAATGACGATCATGATAACTTGGTCAAACATTATTCTAAATTAGAAGTTGAATATCTTGGTTTACAATTAAAATATCAACATCTGAAAGAAAATGTTAAAACTTCAAATATCAAGACATCTTCGAATGCTCCTGAGTTTGATGCAGTTTTTGAAATCAACAAACGTGATGAACAGATTCGAGCTCATTGCCACACGATCAAAAGATTGAAATTCCAGATTTCACAATTGAAAGATGAAAGGAATGAAGTGACTGGCTCCCGAATACCTCCACCTTTAGATTCTCAGAATTTCCAACTTCAAAACATTATTGATAAATTGCAAAAGGAAAATGAATGTTTTAAAGCTGAAATTTCAAAAGTTAATGATCAAAACAAAGAGTTATGTGATTCATTCAAAGTTAATCATGATAAACACATTGAAAAGGTAACTTCTTTGCTTAACAATATTGAGAATCTGAAGCGTGAGGTGAAAGGAAAATTACCAATCCCTAATTGCAAATATTTTGTTCCAAAGGTTCCTTCTTGTGATAAGTATCCTATTGATATGTTATATATTCCTCCCCCTCTTAGGAATAATGAACTGGCACATAAAACATATCTAACACAACTTAAGGATAGTTTAAAGGGCCTCCGTGAGATAGTAGAGGATGATAGATTAGAAAAGCCTTTTGATAGTGCAATCACTTATGCCTGCATGGATGCCAAACGATCTCAGGAACTCTTAGAGTATGTAATTGTCACAAGTCTGAAAGCGAGTAATAGGCGAGATAGAATAGTTGCACCCAGTTCTATGCCTAAGGATAAGAATGTGACTCTTAATGTGCCTCTGAAAGCCTCAGAACCCAACACTTCTAGACCAGAAAATCAAATGGCAGTAAAACAAACTAAGGCTCCCATCATCACTTCTATTGATGTTAATATTTACACTAAAGTTAGCGGGTCAAAACCTTGTAGTAATACAAAGAAGGACATAATTTCGCTGACTAAAAGTGATCATGAGAAGAAAGTGAAAGAACACCATAGGGAAAATAAGTTTGACTTGAACAAAAAGAAGCGTGTTGGTTCTAGTATTAGCTCTAAGCTTACTGAAATTAATTCGAAGTCTTATACTGTCTGCAAAACCTGTAAAGAATGTCTATCTTCTGGTAATCATGATAAATGTGTTGTGTTATTTCTGAGATCTAAGAATCATACCCCAATTAAGAAAGTTTGGAAAGCGAAACAGATTAAGCAATCCTGGAAACCTACAGGGAAGGTTTTTACCAATGTAGGATTTCAGTGGAAGCCAACAGGTCGAATATTCACGAATGGCAAACCTTGCCCCTTAACTAGATCCACTATGCCTAGAGTAGTGCCTGTTAAGGTTTGGAAGCCAACTGGTAGAATAATCCCATTAAGCACAAAATGTCCCTCGACTAAGTCTGATGCTTCTACTAGTTCAACTCCTAGTGACAATGGCATTGCACCTAGGGTTTCTGCTGATTCAAAGATTATTTGTGCTAACCAAAAGGACCCCATGAGCACGTGGGGATCCAATGTTTCCAATTCTCTGTCTTCGTCTGTTGTCCAAAGCAGGTCGTACAAATCGTCCCTTGGTATTTGGATTCGGGCGACTCTAAACATATAACTGGGCTCTAAACAATGACGTCTGTTCACATCAGTTCAGGCCTCGTACTTCATCATAATGGCATCTGCAGATAACACTTCAGGCCCCGTTCCTCAAAAAGAAAAGAAATGTGTACGCTTCAGTGCGCTTTATCTTCAAAAGAAGAGAAATCTTCATGTTTATGACCATTATCATCGAAATTCTTCATCAACAAGCTTCATGTTTTTCCCACGCTCTTTCAACTCTCAAGTGGATCTATGTTCATTGGTGTATATTCTTATTCACTTGTTTAAATCAAAAATGGCAACTTCGGATGCAATTTTTGAGGGGGAGAAGAGTGCATATACTACATGTTGATGGATGCTTGAATTATGGTCATACGAATCTCCTCCAACGCCTAATGTTAACTGGGATCTATTGTTTGGGATTTAGTGTTTCAACCTATGTTTGATGAATACTTCCAATCTTCAACGAATGTTGATCATCTAGTTCCTGAAGCTCATGCTCCGGTTACTTCTGACTCAACTGGTTCTCCCTCTAAGAAGTACTACTCAGACAAATCTAGAAACCCAATCTCCAGTTATTCCTCAAGGCGTTGATAATGACTATCATAATATTGCAGTTGCACTCATGAATAATGATCCGCTCTTTGGTATTCCTTTGCCAAATCTTCACGGATTATTGTTCATGAATAATGATTCGTTCTTTGGTATTTCTTTGCCAAATCTTCACGGATTATTGTTCCTCTCATTGTGCACTCTATAAATCAACCACATGAACATTAAGGAAAATGACTACCTCATCCGCTCAAAGATACTATTGGTGAGTCTTCCAGATCAGTCTCTACATGAATACTTTTAGGGAGTAGGCATTGATGTTGAGGAATCATTTGTTCCGGTTCATTCAGTGGATCAATATACATCCGATTGTATGTTTATTCATGTGTTGGGCATTTGACACAAGTTGATTACTTCGGAGTTAATCATTTATCACTTATTTGAGATTGGCGTTAACTTTCACAAAGGTGTGTTCTTATTTGATAAACTTGCTCGAGCTTAAGAATTTGAGTTGAAGACTTGGTTTATCTAGTTACCAGCAGTCGGGATGTATTGAAGACCTGGTTAACTATCACTTTAAGGAGTTACGTTGTTTTACTCAGAATCACACGTAGATGTCGTTGTGGATAATCGCAAGAGGTGTTAATGTCTCATACTTTGGTTGAGTATCGAGCACTTAGAGATTTGCTTGGTGCATAAATTCTCAACACCGTTCTTCCATCATTAAGTGCAAGCTTAAGATACAAGTGTGGGGAATTTGACTTCAATTTCAAGTTTGGTATATCGGGTTTTCTTCAACAGTGGTCACTTCAAATTGTCTTCATATGGGTTGATAAAGATAGTTAGAGAGATTTTCTGTAGCAGTTGATTCTCACAGGATTCAGTTGAGCTAATTGTTTGTTCTTCTCTATTTCAAGAATATTGGGTATGTATAATGTGTGGCTGATTTTGAGGTATCAAAATCAGCAAGGGGGAAGGAGACATACATCTAAAAGCACAACGAGGACACATGATGAACTTAACACTTCTACCTGATTGAAGTTATCCCGGGAAGACAAAGGTCATAACCGTAGAGAAACTCAGTGTTTAACTCGTAGCCTTTGGTGTATTATTCCAACTATTAGGGGGAAGGATATTATTCCAACTATCTGGGGGAAGGATATTATTCCAACTATTTGGGGGAAGTGGTCTCTGGAGACTTTTGGTATGTGTTACTTCAGCGTTCAGTTGGAAGAAATGTGAGAAGAATATTTGGAACGTGAGATGATACTGCTTATCGACATCTTCTATATAATTTATGATAAAGTGCTTTCGGTTAGTGCTTCATGTACACAATGTAATGATGATTCCAATGAGATCGCAACCATCAGGGGAGAGATATGTATACATCAGGGTCACACAACATATTCACATGATCGAGCTTAATCAGTTATTCCGGAGTTGACATCCGCAGAGAAGATCAGTGATTCAACCAGTTACTGTGATGTCGTTGTCTCTATTCTGGTTGGGTACTTTTGTACATTATGGGCTGATTGGTTATATGGAAGATAACTGGAATGTACTTGGTGAAATGAAGGTGAAGGTGTTGATATATTGTTCTCCCGAATAGACAACTGCTCAAACTCGAAGAGTAATGTGTACATCGGGGACGCACAACAGGTTCACGTGATCGAGATTAATCATGTATTCCGGGTTTGATTACCGCTGAGATGATTCATGTTAACTTGTTACTTCGTTGTTATCATGTTCTTTGGGTTGTTGAGCTTCATTCAATGAGACTGTTTTTCTTCACATTCTACTTCTTGGGGGAAATGGTCTTAATTCGAAGATTGTCGGTTTTGGGGGAAGCTACCAAAGATTCTCCTTTTGAAGGCTCATGTTCAGACGATTTTTCTTAGAAGCCTCGAATGCTTTGGTGGCGAAAGTTTAAGAGATGATGATTCCTTTCTTCTACAACGTGCTGGACGATATCCTTATCTCGGTACTCATTTCATCATCCTCTTAAACTAATTTATCCTCTTGTAAATATTTATTTCGAAAAGGAAAATACAAAATTACAAAACCTTCAAAAAAAAGCAAATAGAAAAATATAAAACTTTCAAAAATCCATAAAAAAATTTAAAAATCTTGAAAAATTTCAAAAAATATTGTCTTTTTGTCATGTTTTTCTCGATTCGAAAATATCTACGGTCTTTGTGCTGTCATTCAAAGAATGACACGGGACTATAGATGTTGTTCGAATGTTCTTAATATATATATATATATATATATATATATATATATATATATATATATATATATATATATATATATATATATATATATATATATATATATATATGTATATATATATATATATATGTGTATATATATATATATATGTATATATATATATATATGTATATATATATATGTATATATATATATATATATATATATATATATATATATATGTATATATATATATATGTATATATATATATATATATATATATATATATATATATATATATATATATATATATATATATATATATATATATATATATATATATATATATATATATATATATATATATATATATATGGGAGAAAGTGAAATATATGGTTTATTGTCATTTCAGGTAATATCCCGCTTTTCAAAGAAAGAACAGAGCCATGCTTTATCTTGTTTTTCAAAACTCATGCTCTGATTCTATAAACAATTACTTACTATCTAATGAAAACTAATTGCTTTGAAAAATAACTCGGACTCTATTTTTGAAAATCATCTGGACTCAACGTTTGTCAAAAATATCTATCTCTCAATCAACAACTTATGTCATTGATTGAGGGGGAGAATGATTTCAATTAAATCAAAAGGTTATTTGTCATATAATTGTTTTCAAAAGATAATCATGCATGTTTAATCTATGGAGTTTAAAGTCTCAAAATCCGATCCTTATCAGTTAAAACGTTTTCATAATCAAGTCACAATTCTCCTTAAAAGCTTTTAAAATTAATTTAAATCTACAGAGATCACAAATCTCAAATGATTTGATAATTGTGATCGGGGGAGAATTTGTGATTTAAATTGGATTTAAACTGATAATTCGTTAAATGGTTTTATAAGGATGTACAAGCTCTCCTTCCCACATGTGCCAAACGATTTCAAATTTTCCATGCACATGTTGAGGGGGAGCACCTATCTTAAACCACAAAGATTTGAAACGTGATCAATTTATTTCAATGTGCAGTCTTTTCCTAATATGTGCAAAACATCTTCAAATATCTATGCACATATTGAGGGGGAGCAACTATTTTGAAAACCACATTCTTTATATAACTACTCTTAGATGCAAGCCAACCCCTCAAAGATGAAAATTATTTCTATTACAAAATGATGCTTGATGCACATGTTGAGGGGGAGCTCTTGTTCTTAAAATATCAAAAACAATTCAGGTACAAAATGCTTTGATAATATATCACAAGTATCTGGATTGATTTTCAAATGGTTTTCAATTGGTTCCAATGGCAGATGAACAGTACCAAATAGACCGACCAATTTTACTTTACGTATGGTGATATAAGGACGATAAGGTTAGGTATTTTTTCCCATGATCCGCCAGAACCGGAGGAATCTACCCAGGGACAATCCACTAGATAGTGTAGAAGTCCTTAGGTATTTTGAAAAAAAAGGAGAAAAATGAGATATGGGAAGAGTGCAGACAAAGACTGAGCTAGTACTGGAATAAACCCAACAAGGTTCTAGTTATGAACTCTCGGTAAGCACTGAAGGGGTTGAAGAATGAAAAAAAATTGAATAAGAAAAGGGTGAAAAAAATAGCCCTCCAATTATTCAACCTTAGGGCAGATACCGGGTTCAATTCATATGCTACTGGTGGTTACCAAGGTAACATCGGTATTGAAGACAAGACGTCATGGACCCAGTGACGCACTGCACTTCAAATTCCCAAACCACTCAAGTTCCTCTTAAAAGGACTTGTTTCATTCTCACGGGGAACCGACATAATCTATCGACTTTCTCTTAGAGATTGTTGATATTGAAGAAGGATACCCTCTCCCTAGTCTCCGAAATAGGATCCAAATATGCATAATTGAGTCTAGAGCCACGAGATCATCTATAAATCTCATTAGGACCCTGTCTATGAAGACTCTCTGTTTCACACAATGTGGAAAGAGAGATTATATCTTATGAATCCTACGCATTATCCTTGTGGTATTGCCAGAACATCTGAGTGATATGCAAACATATTCACTATGAAGATGGAAAGCCTTCTAGAGCCAACATCAAACAAGCTCCTGGTGGGTGGCATGTGAGATCTATCCAATAGATCAACCATGTGACAACTGAACATAAACAATGGGGCGATTCAATCTTTTGAATCAATCCTGGTTCAGGTTATGGATTGACGGATACCTTTGAAAAACCGGTCGTTGTGCTTAAAAACTCTCTTCTTTAGCACATCGACTGTGTACAAATATTTCAAAATAAAAGGTGTTTATGATTGATAATTGATTTCAATTAAAACCTTCGTTGTATTGCAAAAACAATTTCTATTGAGCGATACATGATTGTTTTTCAAATCTCTTCTTATCAATCAGTGAATCTCAATTCGCTGGTTCACTTACTCCGTGTTGTCTTCTTTGAGTTCCGGTTTGAGAACAGCTAGAACAGCTGCGAAACCCTGTCAAGGAAATTCTTCAGAATTATACCTGATCATAGGCAGTACTTGTACTGATCAACGTGGAACCGTGGGCCGTGTACCTCAATTCAATGAAAGTGATCAAAGACACTTTCGTGCGCTTTATTGCTAACTGTTGTATGCAGGTACGCCCGACGTTTGCAGCTGATCAGAATGAAGCGGTCAATCCATAGCCGCATGCTCAGATAACACATTCATTCTAAAGAAATCATGATTAGTGCATCAATGACTCTGATATTTTCACTCCATGCTTCTGCTACGCTGCTGCCAATATCATGAATCAACGAAAGCTTCCGCTACTCTGATGAGAATATATCATGATCCAGAATGTGAGCATGTTGGTCCAAATGTCACAACATCACATAATACCAACACCACAATGGAAGAGTCAGAGATTTATGTTTGCTGATGATCTCAAAGCTGGCTCAAAACTTATTATCACGTGGATGAGTTAAAGACCTCAACATTGATTATCCAAACATGCAATAATGAAGAATCAATGACTACGATCTACAGAGCAAAGAACATTAAGAAGAATCCAAGAACAATCTAATTGTAATATATGTTTGTATTCTATGTATTTTTGAGGTGACCTCCCTTAGGGGGAGATCGTTAGGATTTAGTAAATCCAGTTATTAAAGAGTCGGCCACCTCAAGTATATGTAATCATTAGAAAGCTCGTAGTCGTAGATTAGTTAATGTTTAGTAGTATTTAGTTAAGTAACACCGTGGAGGACGGACGGGTCTTTACCCATTGTATGCCTGATCCACAGCCCGTAGGTGGCGATTTATGTAAGAACTATAAATACTCTCTACCTCCCAAGGTAGAGAGTTGGAGCTCATAATAAGATTTTTCATTCTCTCACTAAAGTTCCCAACCTCTAACTTTCTCTCTCTAAAACCATAGTATACGCCTCTTTGATCTTTGGTTTAGTGTGTTTGTGAAATCCAATATGTTACAATTAACCAATTGCCGGATGTCCCAAGCCCTTCTCAAGAACTCTAACAAACAAGGGGCATATTCAAGTGTTTTGCTAACTTCCTCATAAAGAAGAAGAAGTAGGGATGGAGGGGTTAAGAGTGAAGAGTAGAGGTGATGGAGATGGGGATGAAGATGGTAATGGAGTAGGAGGTTAAATGGAAGGAAGGTAAGGTCTTAGACCTTAATTTGTGAACAATTTAAACAATGGCATGTAAACAATCTAAACAATATTTCCGTAGTTTAGGACGTAGCTTGTAGTAGATGGCATGGTATACACTAAAACATTATAACTTAGGAACCCGTAAAAATGAGAATTTTACGACAACTTGATCACCATAAAGAAGTCGATGCCACTCATTTTGCTTACATTCTAGTCGCCCTTACTTACTATGCGTTATATTTGTTGCTTGCATATGTTTATTGAATGTAGAAATGATTAGGATGAGTATTCGCTAAAGAGTGCGAAAACTGCACATTTACTGAGAAGCTACTGGTCAGCAGTAGCCGGATCCCTGGGCTATAACTAGTTGGATCCCTTAGATGAGGGAACCGTGGGATCCGGGCAAACAGACATGCAGCTGCAGACCTTTATACATCAAACCATTCCCCGAGACCACATCATACTAGCTAAACATGATTCTTTAGGACCACTTAAGTCTTCCTCAAGCTCATTAGGTCTCACACCCACTCATAGCTAACTTAGGATCAAATTCAAAGTGCTTTTGATTTATCAATTCACCTAAACTCACCATATTTCCGCTCCAATGCTCACACATTGTTCCTCACATCTCAAAACACTTAGCTTGATATTTCTCTCAATTTTAGCAAATTGATTCTAGTCATCCCTACCTTAAAATAGGCTTAAAACTAGTTTTTCATTTCTTTTTATTTTTTAGGAATTTTTCAAAATTTTCTTAAGCCACCATCTGATCTCTAGGAACAATCATCCTCATTTGTCATCCTCAAATAAGTAGTATCATCCTTGAATACTTAGTTGCACTCTCAAAAAGTTCATTTTCCTACCAAAAAACCATCATTAAGTATCCTTACTCCTTATGGTTGGACATTTAAGTCACATACCATTTAAGACATCTAAGGAAAGTCAAACCCTCAATATTTATAGGTACTAGACCTTAAAAGAGCATAATCACTTCACCACTTTGTTGTCTGTTAGACGGATCCCTGACATATAACTTGACGGATCCCTAGTGAGAGGGAACCGTGGGATCTGTGTCTACAGAACAACTTGTGATATGCTTTTCTTCCAACTTCAAACTCTCTTTGGTAATCTAAAACACTTTTGCATACCATTTAATGACTCCCTAGAGTAGAACAACACCATAGTTGACCTTGGTGCATGCCAAATTTCTTAGTGGTCAAGAATTTAATTCATTAACTCAACTTCATCCTTTATAATCCAAGCACTCTTAGGAGCTTAAGCCACATTCTTACCACAATCCTAAAATCAGTAGTTAAAGACTTCTACTACACCCTCTCCTTCACTATGACTAAAGCATCTAGCAAGAACTCTTCAACCAAAGGTTCATCAAAAACGAATGCTCATATGGTTCATGAGATATCATCCACCGAGTCATCACCCGTAAGAAGTCCAAATGCTAGAATCCCCCTCAACAAACTCAATCAAAAATAGCCAAAAGAACCGCTAGAATTAGCATTCGACCTTTTGAGTTGGAAAAGGCTTCATCAAGCACTAAACCAAACACACCTAGTTCTAGTAAAACACTCAAGCCTTCATTTCTAGAACCTAGACTACATTCCTTTACCGAACCTCTTTCCCATCCAAATCTCTACTCATTTGAGCACTCACCACCAAGGACTTCCCACTCACTAACTTTCTCGTTAAATAGGGAACCACCTACATCACCAAATAGTCCATCTTTGAAGATAAGGAATCACCAAAAATCTAACCACATAGAGGACATTCCATTACCACCACCAACTCATGGATCACCACCCTCATTTTTAGTGGAACCACATCCTACGTTGCTCAACACACCTCCACCATCTTTTGTGGAGCCTCCTCAAAACATTCCACCTCCTCTGGTTTCTAGTCATGACAATTATTTCTCTAATTGTCAAATCACCCAAGGACTTGTTAAAGAAGTACGAAATGAGTTCCATTTCATGTTTAATAATCTCCTTGAACGATTGGACCAAATCAACAAGTGTACTCATCCTTAGATTCAAGCACATTGATTCTTTTTAGGTTTCCATCACTTCTTAAAATTAGTAGAAAATGTATTACATGTTTGAGTCATTCTCTTAGTTTTAGAGAAATGTAGATCATTTCTCGTATTTTTATTGAATGAAATTACATGTTATATACCATATTGTCTTAAGAATATGTTTGGTGCCTTGATACATATCTCATTTTGATGCTAACATCACATTTTATATCACCATTGTTGTCTTAAGCTTACAGACAGATGGATCCCTCAGTTTAGCTTAGACGGATCCCTCCAAAGGAGGAACCGTGGGATCCGTGCTACAGAAGACAATTTTATTACTAACTTGTGTCTTATTTGCAAGAAATTATGCATTTTATACTTGTTTTCTAACCTTTGTTTTGTAGTTTTTCAATATACACATGAAGACTTTGACACCCTTCGCTAGGGGGAGTTTCGTGTCAAAGAAAAACATTGCAAAATCATTTGCAATACCTTCACATAGGATTACATTACTTGACGTCCTCCTTGCAAAGGAGCACTCATCAAGGGGGAGCATGTTCGTCAAAAAGACGAAACCATTTGCAAACATAATTTCAAAGCACTCGCTTAGTCTCTCTAATTACTTGACGCCCTCACAAAGGGATGGACCGGTCAAGGGGGAGCTAAGACAAGAATCCTTCTCTTCCCCTACTCTCTATTTTTCATATTTTTACTTTTCACATGTTTTTCTTAAAACAATGTGTTAGTTTCTTTTCGACGCTCTTTTTGTTTCGACAAAAAAAGGGAGAAGAGAGTAAAAACTCTAATTCAAACTTTTACGAATTTTAGTTTTTTTACACATTGGATTTCACAAACACATCATACCATGATCAAACTAGGCGTACAACTTAAGGTTTTAGAAAGAGAAAGAGTTAGAGGTTTGGGAACTTAGTGAGAGAAAGTGAAAATATTATTATGAGCTCCAACTCTCTACCTTGGGAGGTAGAGAGTATTCATAGTCTTACACAAATCACCACCTACAGGCTGTGGATCAGGCATACAGTGGGTAAAGACCCTTCCGTCCTCCATGGTGTTACTTAACTAAATACTACATATCTTAAAATAACTACGACTACGAGCTTTCTAACGATTACATATACTTGAGGTGACTGTTGAAACAGACACAGACCTTGACAGATCTTGAGCTCGTGGATCGTTATGTATGCCTATGTAATCACAAGCACCATAAAAGACAATCTCTACTACTAATGTTTATCAGCGGAATATAAACACAAGTAACAAATAACTAAGAACTTCTTGATCCTCTATGGATCTTTTTATTAACTAAAACTGAGTTTTTCCAATCGGTACATAAACCTTTCTAATGTGTTCCTTTTATAGATAAGGAACCCTAAACAATATCGCTAAACCGTTTTCCAAGAAACGTATAATCATAAAACTAAATAAGATATACACAATCACTTCCTAATAAAGCTCATGTATATCCACACTAAATAAACTAAACACGGAATAAACACTTCCGCAGAATCAAACTAATCACTATTATTCTTCAGCAGAATAAGTCTTCGGCAGAATCCACTTCACTTCAGTAGAAACACTTCGGCATTAAGTTCAGCATAATCAGACTTTCACATAATTCCCAACAATCCTCCCCTAAACTGGAATTTGACTTGTTAAGTTCCAGTTTCTTGATAGATCGTACAGCACCAGAGGATTGGACACGAACAACAGCAACAACAAAGAATCCAAAGAACATCTCTATGATGAAGAAACTCCGAAACACCATATCTTTGCAGCAACAAAGGACAAAAAGTACATCAAAACAGATTAGTTTCATACTATTCTCATCACATCCAGGTGTGTTAACTCCTGTGAGAGGTGAATCATTGAAAATAAATGGATTTGATGTCTCTTTACCAATAGCCATCACTACTGGAGTAGCCATATGTTTCAGTTCGTAAACTATGGTACACTGATAACCATCTGATTTATGGGCAAACCAGTAACCATATAAACGGATTTGAAATGTCTTTACCTGTAGCCGTTTGCTCAGGACTAGTCAATTCTTAGAATTGGTGAATTGAGAACCAAATATGGAATGCCACTGCCTTTACCACATGCCATATACAAGTGGGCTAGCCAATTCTTGGATTCCAAAAAGGAATAGATCATGGTGAATTGAAAACCATACAACACTCAGCAATAAAGCATAGGTGGTTGCATACCCTATGATTTTGAGCAAATCATTACAGCTATCAACAGATTTGATGTGTCTTTACCAAAGCTGTACCCTTTGGACTAGCTAACTCTTTGACATACCCAAAGTATATCAGGTGAGTCAATAACCAAAAATTATACAACAAACCTGCAAGAAAAGTTAGATAAAACCAAAAACATATATATTTTTTTTTTTTTTTTTTTTTTTTTTTTTTAATAATAACTAATAAACAAAGAAAACAAAGATTACAAAACGTTACAATCAAGATGAACCTTTATGTGATATAAGTTGATTCTTAATCAAACCAACACATTGAGTAGCATGAAGGTCATCATTTCCAACCGGATTAGGAGGCACTTCCAACTTGTGTCTCAGCAATCTTTCCATAAAAGTATCAGATAAAGGATAAAGCCTATCTGATAGCATACACAAAATCATCCCACATGTAGTCTGAACTACATGAACACAAGGCAGAGGATAAAATCGCCAACTCTCAATCTCCCATTTATGAGAATTCTTCCAAATAGAATACCCTTTACCATGTGGAGAATCAGAATCAAACATAACCTGAAGATCTCCCAACAGATATAAACCAGAACCAGTTGCTGAATGAAACTTGTAATACTGAATGACATGTTCATACAGCATCTTCAAATCATGTCTATTCACCAAATGAAGAATATCCTTTAAGAAGTTAAACTCAATAACCGTTTTATCCAGCCTATACACAGTGTTAAGCTTACCAGCTGTCCAATTAACCAAAACCACATGAGTACCTTCAGGAAAAGCTTCAACAGATCCAACCTCAATAAATGTTGATTCATCAGCCTGAAGATCTAAATTAGTATTCCTTGAAGCATGTTTCTTAGCCAATCTATCCGAACTTCTTATAACCAAACTCTGCTTTCCCATATCAGCAATGTTATCATTATCAAGGTGTAGATCAGTTTCCTGAATCAGAGAATCACTTAACTCAACACTGGACAACATTTCAGAATAAACCAAAGAAGATTCAGCAGAAACATCCTTATCAGAAGAATGAGTATCATCAGAAGTTGTATCAGAAGGAACAACTGAAGTTACCACCGAAGGCAAAACATCATCAAAATTATCCACAATTTCAACTGTTCTCTGTCTCTTGGCTGTAGGAACATCAGACATTGAATCACTTGCTGCCAAATTAGAAGAAGTAGAACCAGAAGAAGAGAATTTCATAACCATATGATACTGTCTAATCAAAGCATCATCAGATAAAGTCATGATTTGCTTCATAGACATACCAGAATTATACATAGCAGCAGTCTTCACAACTCTCCTCATATAATTCCTCTTCTGAGCAACAGTCATAGGTTTATCTCTTTTTGCTTTATTTCTCTGATCAATAAGAGCTCTTCTCTGTGCTGCAGATTCCTTCTTCCTTTGATTACCAAGTGCCCTCATTTTATCCACAAAATCATCATCATTAAAGGAATCTCCTAAGATAAGTTTTGCTAGATCAGGATCAGAAGCACCTTGAGAAATATAACCATCCCATTGATCATCAGTAATCGTAGGAAAGAATGCATCAAGTTCTAATTTCCTTTCAGGAGACAAATCAGAAGCATACTGATCTTGAAGAAACTTAGCCACAACACGACTCTTCTGAATATTTTCATAATTAGCAAACATTCCAGCCTGAGCTTGATATTGTTCTTTAGTCACTGTACCTGACTTCAGCAAATCATCAATCACAGGATCCTGTCCTGTCTCAGAAGATGTCTCAGCAGAACCAATTTCAGCAGAACCAATGTGAGCTTCAGAAGAACCAATCAAACCCACATCAGAGGAAATAGGTTGAGACAATTCCTCAACTGGTGTAGAGAAAACTTCAGGAGAAGCATTCAACTTATACATTCTCCCAGCAAAATTGGAACTTCATTAGACTGTTCAGGAGCAACATCAACCTGATCAACATTAGAACATCCTTCACCAAATGGAGTCCTAACAGGACTTGGTGTAGGCAATCTGTCAGTATCAACCTGAACTTCATCAATTTGATCCTGAACTTCATCAATAGGAACTTGGATAAATACTGGACTAGAACATGGTCTTGGTGAAGGTATAGATGCTTCAGCAACAACAGAAGGACCCTCATCACCATCTACTGAAAGATTTCCATCAGTAGGAATGGAAGAAGGTAAAACTACATTAAGCTCATTATCAGTCTCATTCTCCTGAGGTAACATGGCAGCTAACAAAGGAAAATGTGTCCCTTCAAATTTAGTCCTCATTGTAGCAAATAACTTAGGAGTCAAAACACTTATGGGATGAAAAGCCTGGGTTTGTGTAGAAACATTCAATATCATCTGTAAGAACCTAGGGTACATCAAAAACTTACCCTTTTTCCTAGTTATGTTTTCTACCATATTATCAAAAATATACTTAGAGAAATTATAAGTCAAACCCTTAGATAAGCAAACAATACCACATCCCATTTGTGTTGAAAACTGATCCCATCCTCCAGACTTATTGCTCAAACACTGTAGCAACGTATGAACCAAGAACCTCCACATAGGACAAAGCTTGTTTTTCAACCACATATCTGTCCTCGAACTTTGATATCCAATAGCTCTAAGTCCTTCAAGTACCATCGTAGAATCAGAATGATAAACACCATTCTCATCATCCAAGCGAAGTTGTCTTCTGATCAGTTCCTCTGTCACCACATATACTTGTCCATCAACACTTGCAACTATCTCAGTATCTCCTCTCTTTTCTGCCGACGCCCAAAATTGAGTAATCAAAGTTTCATATATAGCATCAGGAGAATGTGTCAATGCATATACAATCTTTGATCTTAGTAAGAAAGAAATCATTGGCCTGTAAATTTCATCTCCTCGAGCAGATCCAAGAAAAGCAACCTTATTATGATCATGCTTGAATTGAAGCGCCATGAGAGTTTTTGAAGATTAGGGTTAGGATTTTGCACAAAAGGAAGTGTTTTTAATGAGAGTAATAATCGAATTACTTATTATGGAGCGAAACTATGCCGTAGAGAATAAATAGAAATTTCCCAAATTTGGTCAAAGTTGACCAAGAATGACGTGGACTTCTACTTTTGCTCAGATTTACTTATAACTTCGGTAGAAACGAAAAACCATTCTGCTGAAGTAGAACAATCAGCAGAAACAGAAGACTTACTCTCGAAGCTTCAGTAAATATCTTTTAACTGTTTCACCCACACGCATTAATTCTCTTACCACTTGAACCCGGCTATAAAACAATCCCAATGCACATAGACTTTTTCAGCAAAAATCCCCAAATAATATTTCAAACCCTAAATCCTTCAAAATTAACCAGAATAACCATGAGTACCAAACCTGAGATCATAGATCTCACAACAACATCCTCATCATCATCCTCATCATCTAGTGAAGATACCAATTCATGGTTTCACTACTTTCCAAAACCATATCCACTACCAAAGAAGTCACCTTTTCTCTCCTCATCAGAAGATGAAAGTGTTGAGAAACCAAGTGTATCTGCTGAAGATTCTGATGAATCCTATAATGAGGGAACATCTTACTCCCAACCCTCAGCACCTAGGCCTCAACGAAGGCCACGAGCCAAAAATCCCCCACTTCCTATGGGAAGAAAGGTGGTGCTTGGTCTTTCTGCATCATGTTTTGGTACATCATCACATATCGTATCGAGGAACGGAAAAAGGAAAATGATGTAAGTTGATGTATGATTGAAAGAGTAGATGATGCATAAATGAAAATCTTTCCTTCTCATCTCTCTACCACAATCAGCTTCAGCTTCTTCGTTTTTATCAATCCATCCTCTCCATTTTGATCCTTAGCATCTGTTAGAGTTGGTTATGCTTATCACACCAGCATATCCATCATATAGTGCCAAAAGATGTGAGCGATCGTGCATATCCAACAGCTATTAGTGTGAAAGATGTGAGCAGCCATACTCATCGTGCTCATCTTTAGATGTTGGAATAGATGATATGTAATAGATTAGAACTATTAGATCATGTAGATGCTTTTGATGTTGCTAGTACTCTGTAATCTGTAAGCTGTAAACTGTATCTTGAATGAATGAATGATCTATTTGCTTCTGTACTTCTTTTGATTGAATCATATAACTTCAGTACTTCAACTTCAGAGGAAACAAATAACACACTTCAGCACAATCAATTCAGTGGAAACCAGCTTAAGCTTTCTTGACCATATCTCAACAAATCAGAGACAACCATTCTGCAAAACAAACACAGAAACATACACAAACCAACAAAGAAACACACTAAAATTACATTAGCAGGTTAGAGTTAGTTAAAATCTATCAAATATACAAAATTACATAGCAAAATGCAAAGTTATACACAAATCCTCCCCTGAGGCATATGCCTCCCCTGAGGCCTATGCCTCCCCTTAAACTTTGCAGTTAAGGGTTAAGCATGCAAATATGGACCACAAGGTGTTGAAACCTTGGTCCTTCAAAAGCCTTTGTTAACAGATCTGCCACATTATCATCAGTATGAATTTTGACCACATTTATCAAATTTTTATCATATGCATCTCTTATAAAGTGGTGCCTGATTTCAATATGTTTTGTTCGACTGTGAAAAACTGGATTTTTAACAATGCATATGGTACTTTGATTATCAATAAAAATTGTTGTGTTCATGAAATTATACCCATAATCCAACAACTGATTTTGAATCCAAAGAACCTGTCCACAGCAATTAGCAGCAGCCACATACTCTGCTTCAGTAGATGAGGTAGCCACAATAGTTTGTTTCTTGCATTGCCAAGAAATCAATCTCTTTCCAAGGAATTGGCAACCTCCAGTGGTGGACCTCCTATCCAGATTAGCACCAGCATAGTCACTATCACTATAAGCTTCCAACTTAAAAGGAGACTCTTTTGGGTACCAAAGACCTAGAAAAGGTTGGCCTTTAAGGTACTTAAAGATCTTCTTAACAGCATTGAGATGGGAAGTCAGTGGAGTAACTTGATGTCGCGAACAAACACTCACAGCATAAGTAATATCAGGCCTGGAAGCTGTTAAGTACATCAAAGACCCAATCATAGACCTGTACAAATGAACATTCACAGGTGGATCAGCTTCATTATTGGTCTTTGACTTTGGAGCTTCATAAGGTGTAGTAGCAGTCCTTACACCCTCCATACCAAACTTCTTCAAGATGTCCCTCACATATTTGTCCTGACTGATAAAGATACCATCAGGTTTCTGCTGAACTTGAAGACCCAAAAAGAAAGTCATCTCTCCCATTGCACTCATCTGAAACTCTCCCTTCATAAGCTCCTCAAACTCCCTGCACCAAGCTTCCTTTGTGGATCCAAAGATAATGTCATCCACATACACTTGCACAAGAATAATGTCAGTGGAATTCTTCTTTAGGAAAAGAGTTTTGTCAATTGCACCTCTTCTGTAACCATGTTTCAGCAGAAATGTAGAGAGCCTAGCATACCAGGCTCTGGGTGCCTGATGTAGTCCATAGAGAGCTTTGACCACCTTATACACATGATTAGGATGATCTGGATCTTCAAATCCTTTAGGTTGAGTGACATACACCTCCTCTTCAATTTCACCATACAAGAAGGCTCCTTTAACATCCATTTGATAGACCATAAAGCCCATATAGGATGCATAAGCTAAGAAAATCCGTATAGCCTCAACTCTTGCCACTGGTGCAAACACTTCATCATAATCTATCCCCTCCTCTTGTCTATAACCCTGTGCAACTAATCTGGCTTTGTTTTTAATGACAACACCTCTAGCATCTCTCTTATTTTTCAGAATCCATTTTGTCCCAATAGCATACTTACCATCAGGTAGTGGTACCAATATCCAAACCTGCTGATTTTGAAATTGTTGCATCTCATCCTGCATTGCTTCAAGCCAACTTGAGTCTTCAAGAGCCTGAGTAACACTGGTTGGTTCCACTTGTGAGAGAAAACAAGAAAACAGACAATGTTGATAGTCTGTGTGATTGTCTCTCTGCTGATTCGAAACATAAGAGACAAAAGCCACCTGTCCATATTTAGAACGCGCCACAGTACCTCTTGTTCTAACAGGTGCATTAGGATCACCAATAATATTAGACTGTGGATGAACATTGTTGATTCTTGTAGTAGTGGTGGTGTTGACATCAATGGAAGAATCAAGATTAGTCACTGTAGGTTCAAAGTCAGTATCATAGGAAGGTGTGTTGAAGATGCCTGCTCTAGGTTGATGATGACCAAGATCTGAAGGTTTTGGAAACCTTGTATAAGGTTCACCAAAATCTGTTGACACTTTAGTAAAACTAGGAGAAGTGTCACCATGTCTTTCAGCCGAATTGGAGAAGTGAGGAGAAACAGAACTTTCTTCAGCAGAATTGAAGTTTCTGCCGAGAGCTTCATTTGTACTATTTTCAACATTCCTCTCAGCATCTAAATTGGCTGCATACTCTTGTTTCTTCAGTCTTGCAAGGTCTTCAGCATAATAGAATTCATCTTCACCCACATCAGTATAATCTTTAGAAGTGTCACCTACAAAATTGTTAGGAGAGAAGGAAGGCACTACAATGGGTTGTTCATCATCAGACCCACTGTCAGAATGAGCATCCAAAGTGTCTGTATTAGGAGTTGGAGATGCTTCAGAATCTGCATTTTGATCAGCCTTATGTCTAGCATAACCCAAGTAATCAGTCAAGTAGTCAAGATCAAATGACCAAACATGACCCTGGCCTTGAACATTAGGCTTGTCTTCAAGATACCTCAGATTCAATGTCTCCTCAATCTTCTTTGCAGATACATTGTAAACTCTGTATGCCTTACTATGAGCAGAATACCCCACAATATAGCCATCATCAGCTTTCTCATCAAATTTGCCCAAGGGATCACTGGTATTCAGAATTGTCACCTGACAGCCAAACGGTTTAAGGTAATGAATAACAGGAACTTTTCCAAAGAGAAGTTCATATGGTGTTTTAAGATGTGGTCTAGTAATGGACACTCTATTGAGTACATAACAAGCTGTACCAACAGCCTCAGTCCAAAACATGGTAGGAAGTTTAGAGTCTGCCAGCATTGATCTTGCAGCTTCTATTAAGGTTCTATTTTTTCTTTCTGCCACCCCATTTTGTTGAGGGGTTCTTGGAGTGCTATAGTCCCTTTTTATTCCCTTTAACCTGCAGAGTTCTATCAGAATGGCATTTTTGAACTCTGTACCATTATCACACCTAATTCCTTTCACCTTTTTGTTCAACTGATTCTCAATAAGGGTAATGAAGTCTTTCAATATTTCAGATGTTTCATCTTTGGTCCTTAGAAAGAATACCCAACAAAATTTACTAAATCCATCAGTGATCACCAGACAAAAATATTTAAGATCAATGCTTCTCACTCTAGTTGGACCAAACAGATCCATATGAAGTAGCTGAAGAGGTTCAGAAATAATGGTTACTGCTGTAGCAGGAACACCTTTGTAGGAGGCTCTGTGCTGCTTTCCTTTGTTGCATGCAACACAGTTATGATCATTGGTGAATATTTTGGCAGGAAGACCTTGAACCAGGCCCAGCTTAGAGAGCTGGTTGATGGTCTTGAAATTGACATGGGCCATCCTTCTGTGCCATTTGGTGGACTCATCCACAGATGCTTTAGCCACCAAACATGTTAAGTCACCTGCTGGTTTGACATTAGTTAAGTTGAATGTATACAAATTGTGACTACGAGGAACCTTCAGTAGAATTGAAGTATCTTCTGGGAGTTTGAAGTCTTTAGACAGCACAAGACATTCATCCTCTGTGAAGAGTACTTTGTTCTTAGTGTCACAGATTTGTGAGACTGAGAACAAATTAAAGTGTTGAAGTTCCTTAACATAATAAACATTCTCAAAGTCCAGCTGAGGTGTTTTGATGGTCCCTTTTCCTGTAATTCGTCCATCACTTCCTCTAAAGGTTACATTGCCTCCACCTTCAATAGGTATAAAGTTATGCATCATGTCCCTGTTTCCTGACATACTTCTAGAACAACCACTGTCAACAATTCCAACATCTTTATGCTTAAGGGGATGATCCTACAACAACAAAAATATACAAAGAATTAGTACACTATGGAGGCTCAAGTCATTGCTGACTTGAACCTGCCTTGTGGATCATATGAGTTGTGCCAAGTAGAAGTATAAGATCCACTATTGTTCTTGGGTTTCCAATGAAACTTAGGTCTCTGTTTATTCCAAGAACAACCTGCTGAGGTCTTGATAGCAGTATCCCAATACCCTCTCCCATCAGTCATAGGGTTAACATATCTAGGCCAAAAACCATTTTTAAAATATTCACTGGTTGGTTGAACATATGGTTTTCCAAAAGATCTTCTCCAAGGAAAAGAAGTATTATAATTAGCAACTTGTGGAACATAAGGTGGTATATCATTAACATTGGTCCACATTGGTCTAGATTTCCTAGAATCACCACACCTACTCATTCTTTGCTCATGATAATCACAATCCTTAATTAAATGAGATTTACTTCCACACACAAAACATTTCTTCTGAAGAGAAGATTTATTCAAACCAAAAGAAGTATTCTTACAAGCAGAAGTATTCAAACCAAAACTATGAAAAGAATTGTTTTTAACAGAATTATTATGCAAAGAATTAAAAAGCAAGTCTTCAGAGGCAACTGTCTTGGAAGGGCATTCCTTGGCAGCAACTCTGTCATGCTTATTGGTAGTCTTGGGTGCAGGCAGGGGTGAAGACTTGGGAAGGTCAGACTTGGGAAGGTCAGACTTGTCATTTGAATCACACTCTGTAGACCCTTGCTTGGAGGACTTGTCACTGTTATCACAAGAGACAAAGTCATTAGTAGAAGTATTAGGGTCTGGCAAGTCTTTTGAATTTTTGCCATACAGATGGTGTGATCCATCAAAGTCATTAATAGTGGAAAGGTCAATGGGCATGTGCTCACCTCTAATTGGTCCACGAACAGCATGTAGGTCACCTTCTTTCACAAAATGTGCTAGGCCTGCTGGTGTAGATCTACGTGTGTCATCCCTAGCTTCTAGGCCTACATATTTCTTAAAACCTAAAGCCACTGTAGAATTGGGAGCTTGACTGCTATAAATGAGACTAGCCAACTTACTACCATTCATCATCCACTCATTATTCCTAGCAATTTCCTCCTTAAGTTTTTCCTTAAGCTCTAGATTTTCTGACTCTACATCTGCTCTTAACTTCTCAGACCATTTTAATTCATTTGTAGCACATTCGAGATCTCTTTCTAAAACACCTATTTTCTCACCATAAGCTATTTCATTCTTTTGTAACCAAACCTTTTGTCTTTCTAGTGTTTTTAAAGCCTGTTTATAAGCTTCTACTTCCACATAGCATTCATTATATTTTGGTTCCATAATGTCATAAGCTTGTTTCAGTTCATTATAACGCTCACTACAACCAAACAAACAGTTTTGTACCTGAGAGATGCCCATCAAGGCAATCTGATCATGCCTATCCTCTGAAGTACAGTCTGCAATCAACCCAACATTATCAGAACCATCATTATCATACTCCTCATGTAGCTTCCAGTCCACATTGCTATCAAGAGTGACCAACGCAGTTGATCCCTTTGAAGTTCCTGCATCCTTCTGATACTGCTGATAAGTAGAGTATCGTACTTCATCACCCGCTTTCCTGTCTTTGCATTCTCTAGAAAAGTGACCTATCTGTTGGCATGTGAAGCATTTAACCTTCCTTTTATCAAACCTTGCTGGATCGCGTCCTTTGAATCCAAACCGTCTGCCAGCTTTACGCTCAAAGGTCTTGATATCCATGGAAAGCATGGCTACTTGCCATTTCAGCTTCATCTCTTCAAAATCAAGTGGGTCCACTTGATCAAAATCCTCATAAGCCAGTTCCTGCTGAGGATCATAATCAGCAAAGAAAGATCCAAGAACATCTTCCATAATTCCACTGGATCTAGGAAGAGAGCTTGATGAAGGAGCAGCATTAGATGATGATGGATATGAGCTTGGAAAATAGCTTGACTTTGGAGTAGAGGCTCCAACAAATGCAGTATGACTAGCAGTAGAAGATGATCGAAAAGGGCTTCTAACATCATGTTCAAGAGCTTTAAGTTTGTTGTACAGCTCATCAAAGGTCATCATGTCCAAACCACCTTTAGCTTTTAAAGCTATGCTTACATGTAGCCAGGATGGAGGTAAGGACCTCAGAAACTTAGAGTTACAGTCATCATTATCCGGCTTTGCCTGTAGCTGATTCAACTGACTTAAGATCTTGTGAAACTTATCATAGCCCTTGTGAATTCCTTCCTCTTCAGAGATCTGAAAGTCCTGAAACTGTTGTCTTAGCATCGACTTCTTCAGTCTTCTGGACTCCTCATTCCCACCGAACTTCGCCTTAATCGCTAACCAGATATCTTTGGCATCTTGCATGAAGTGAAAATCACTCAAGTGATCCTCAGGAATAGCTTGCAGAAGAATAGTTCTGACCTTTGTTTCTCTCTGAACTGCCAGCAACTCTTCAGCAGTTTTGGGAGGAACATTCATCATATTACCAGCAGCATCCGTGGTAGTCCTCTTCAAACTGTTCCCTTTCAAAATTACCTGCCATAGATTCCAATCAATGTTGGAGATCCAGTTTTGCATCTTCATAGCCCAAAGATCATATTCCTCCCTCTTAAGGTAAGGAAACTTAGCATTGCTATTAGACAGACTTAGTTGCTGCAGATGGGTGGAGTTTTGGTTGTTTGTGAGTTCAGTATCAGCATCTGAACCAGGCATGATGTTTTGTTATGGTTGTATGGGTGTAGAAAAAGCTTGTCCTTAGTATCGTAGAGACTCTCACGAGGCTCTGATACCACTTGTTGAAACAGACACAGACCTTGACAGATCTTGAGCTCGTGGATCGTTATGTATGCCTATGTAATCACAAGCACCATAAAAGACAATCTCTACTACTAATGTTTATCAGCGGAATATAAACACAAGTAACAAATAACTAAGAACTTCTTGATCCTCCATGGATCTTTTTATTAACTAAAACTGAGTTTTTCCAATCGGTACATAAACCTTTCTAATGTGTTCCTTTTATAGATAAGGAACCCTAAACAATATCGCTAAACCGTTTTCCAAGAAACGTATAATCATAAAACTAAATAAGATATACACAATCACTTCCTAATAAAGCTCATGTATATCCACACTAAATAAACTAAACACGGAATAAACACTTCCGCAGAATCAAACTAATCACTATTATTCTTCAGCAGAATAAGTCTTCGGCAGAATCCACTTCACTTCAGTAGAAACACTTCGGCATTAAGTTCAGCATAATCAGACTTTCACATAATTCCCAACAGTGACCGACACTTTAATAATTGGATTTACTAAATCCTAACAATCTCCCCCTAAGGGAGGTCACCTCAAATTACATTGAATACAAACAGATATTACATTAAGATTGTTCTTGGATTCTTGATAATGTTCTTTGCTCTGTAGCCCGTAGTTATTGATTCTTCATTTTTGCATGTTTGATTAATCCAAGTGGAGGTCTTCAACTGATCCACGTGATAATGAGTTTTGAGCCAGCTTTGAGATCATCAGCTACCATAAATCTCTGACTCTTCCTTTGTAGAGTTGGTATTATGTGAAGTTGTGACATTATGGACCGACATGCTCACATTCTGGATCATGATTTCTTCTTATCAGAGTAGCGGAAGCTTTAGTTGATTCATGATATTTGCAGCAGTGTAGCAGAAGCATGGAGTGAAAATATCAGAGTCATTGATGCACCCATCATGATATATTTGGAAATGAATGTGTTGTGTGAGCATGCGGCTATGGATTGATCTCTCCATTCTGATCAGCTGCAAACGTCGGTCGTTCCTGCATACAACAGTTAGCAATAAATCGGATGAAAGTGTCTTTGATCACTTTCGTTGAATTGAGGAACACGGCCCACGGTTCCCCGTTGATCAGCAAAAGTATTGCCTGTGATCAGGTATAATTCCTAAGAATCTCTTTGATAGGGTTTCGCAGCAGTTCTAGCTGTTCTCAAACCGGAACATCTCAAAGAAGACAACACGGAGTGAGTGAACCAGCGAATTAGAGATTCACTGATTGATAAAAAGATATTTGAAAAACAATCGAGTACTGCTTAATAAATTGTTTTTGCAATACAACGAAGGTTTTAAGGAAAATCAATTATCAATCATAAACACCTTTTAGATTTGAAATATTATTACACAGTTGATGTGCTAGAGAAAAGAATTTTTTAAGCACAACGACCGGTTTTTCAAAGGTATCCTTCAATCCATAACCTGAACCAGGATTGATTCATAGATTTGAATCGCCCCATCGTTTCTGTTCAGTTGTCACATGGTTGATTTATTGGATAGATCTCACATGCCACCCACCAGGAGCTTGTTTGATGTTGGCTCCAGAAGGCTTTCCATCTTCATTTTGAATATGTTTACATACCACTCAGATGTTCTGGCAATACCATAAGGATAATGCGTAGGACTCTTAAAATATTATTACTTTCCACATTGTGTGAAACAGCAAGTCTTCATTAATTTAGTGTCCTAATGAGATATTCTGGATGATCTCTTGGCTCTAGACTCAATTGTGCACATTTGGTTCCTATGCCAGAGACTAGGGAGAGGGTCTCCTTCTTCAATATCAACCATCTCTAAGAGAAAGTCGATAGATAATGTCGGTTCCCTTGTGAGAATGAAACAAGTCCTTTTAAGAGGAACTTGAGTAGTTTGGGAAGATGTAGTGCAGTGCGTCACTGGGTCCATGACATCTTGTCTTCAATACCGGTGTTACCTTAGTAACAACCAGTAGCATATGTATTGAACCCGGTTTCTGCCCTAAGGTTGAGTTATTGGAGGGCTATTTGTTTTCACCCTTTTCTCATTCAATTCTTTTTCATTCTTCAACCCCTTCAGTGCTTACCGAGACTTCATAACTAGAACCTTGTTGGGTTTATTCCAGTTCTAGCTCTATCTCAGTCAGCACTTTTCCCATATCTCACTTTTCTCCTTTTTTCATCATACCTAAGGACTTCTACACTATCTAGTGGATTGTCCCTGGGTAGATCTCTCCGGTTCTAGCGGATCGTGGGAACGAAATACCTAACCTAGCCATCCTTATATCACCATACATAAAGTAAATTTGGTCGGTCTATTTGGTATTGTTCATCTGCCATTGGAACCAATTGAAAACCATTTAAAAAATCAATCCAGATACTTGTGATATATTATCAAAGCATTTTGTACCTGAATTTTTTTTTGATATTTTTAGAAAAAAGAGCTCCCCCTCAACATGTGCATCATTTATTTGAAATCGATTTGGCACACGGAGGCAAGAGGAAGGATTAACTTCATTGATTACCATTTTCTAAAAGATATTAACATCACTTTCCCTGATTAAATCAAGTAGATAGAGCATATTGGGGAAGGATGAGGTTTTCAAAAGTTTGCTCCCCCTCAATATGTGCCTCAAGGTTTGAAAGAGTTTTGCACATATTAGAAGGAACCTGCACTTAGAGACAAATCAATCACGTTTCAATTCTTTGTGGTTTTAAAAAAAAAGATGCTCCCCCTCAACATGTGCATGAAAAACTTGAAATCGTTTGGCACATGTTGGGAGGAAAGCTTGCTAAACACTTGTGAAACCATTTATAGAATCATCAGTTTAAATCCAATTTAAATCACAAATTCTCCCCCGATCACAATTTTCAAATCATTTGAGATTTGTGATCTCTGTAGATTTAAATTGATTTTGAAAGCTTTTTTGGGGAGATGTGACTTGATTATGAGAAACATTTAACCGATAAGGATCAAGTTTGAGACTTTAGACTCCAAAGATTAAATATGCTTGAGTATCTTTTGAGAACATAATTATAACAAAGGTCTTGTATCAATTGTATACAATATTGTAAAACATTGTTCTTTTTGATTATTCAAGATTAGACCTTTCTCGATTTGAAAAATACTCTTTTTGATTGAAATCATTCTCCCCCTCAATCAATGACATGTTATTGATTGAAGGATATAGATTTTGACAAATGAAAAGCCCGGATGATTTGCAAACGTAGAGTCCGAAGTATTTTCAAAGCAATTTTGGTTTCATTAGATGACAAATATTTTTCAGAAGAATCATTTGAAGGAAAAATATTTGAAAGGAAACATTTGTCCTTTTAACGACAAACATTTGTTTTAGAATCAGAGCATGACGTTTGAAGATTGAAGATAAAGCATTGCTCTGTTCTTTCTTTGAAAAACGGGTTACTGCCTGAAATGACACTAACCCATCGTTTTACTTTCTCCCAAAATTATTATTATTATTTTTTTATTATTTTTTTTAAAACATTCGAACAACATCTAAAGACCCGTGTCATTCTTTGAATGACAGCACAAAGACCGTAGATATTATCGAATCGAGAAAATATGACAAAAAGACAATATATATATATATATATATATATATATATATATATATATATATATATATATATATATATATATATATATATATATTAAATTTTTCAAGATTTTCAAATTTTTATGGATTTTTTGAAAGTTTTATATTTTTCTATTTGATTTTTTGTAGGTTTTCAATTTGTTCCAATGGCAGATGAACAATACCAAATAGACCGACCAAATTTAATTTATGTATGGTGATATAAGGATGGCTAGGTTAGGTATTTCGTTCCCACGATCCGCCAGAACCGGAGGGATCTACCCAGGGACAATCCACTAGATATTGTAGAAGTTCTTAGGTATGATGAAAAAAGGAGAAAAGTGAGATTGGGAAGAGTGCGGACTGAGATAGAGCTAGGACTGGAATAAACCCAACAAGGTTCTAGTTATGAAGTCTCGGTAAGCACTGAAGGGGTTGAAGAATGAAAAAGAATTGAATGAGAAAATGGTGAAAACAAATAGCCCTCCAATAACTCAACCTTAGGGCAGAAACCGGGTTCAATACATATGCTACTGGTTGTTACTAAGGTAACACCGGTATTTAAGACAAGACGTCATGGACCCAGTGACGCACTGCACTACATCTTCCCAAACTACTCAAGTTCCTCTTAACAATTCCACACCATCAAGTTCTCTAACAAAACAAGTATGTTTCCTAAAAGCCACTTCTAGATCAGAATCACATAATTGACCAACAGAGAACAAGTTATGACCAAGACCTTCAACATAATATACCCTGGAGATTACACTTTTACCAACAACATAGTCTCCATAACCCATAATTTCACCGAAACGATCGTTCCCGAATCTAACAGTCCCGATGAATTTACTCACGAAGTTCATGAGCCGCGACCAGCCTCCAGTCATATGCTTGGAACAGCCTGAGTCCAGGTACCACAGAACGATTTGAACGATCTCTGAAATGATTGATTCTTTGGATGGACCAACTTGTTGTGATGATGAGACCTTTGGAGAGACCATTGGAGAGATCCTAGCCATGAAAATTGTCTATGCAGTAGGTTCATCATCGACGTCAGAGTCGTATGCATCACAGTCTGCAACTTGAAAGGCATTCTGATGATTATGACCTATCTCCTGAATTGGCTGCTCGTCCACATCTGCATCATATGTCTTGGCATTACCCTCAGCAAGAAACAACAATTCCTCTTCATCCAGAGCTGCTCCATTATCCTGAGCTTGCACAAGTAACATCTTGTCTCTGAAGTACTCTACATTTTGAGGACGTTTTGGAGATGTGCAGTTCCTTGCTATATGTCCATCACCACCACAGTTGTAGCACTTAATTGGCTTTGATTGACCTTGATTTCCATTCCTTCCCCGATTCTGATTTGCAACATAACCTCCACCTACTCCACCTCTTCCCTGTTCATATTGCCTTCCTTGAACTTGTTTCACCATATCTTTTCCATCTCTGACAGTAACTTGATTATGTGGATTGGATGCAGTTCTGAGGTTATTGTTGGTGTATGGGGTGGAATTCATATTTTGACTAACCATGAGAGACAGTTGATTGATGAAGTTTTCCATGAATGTGTTCGAGTCTGGAGGCTTATATGCTGGATCAGGGATGAGTTTGTAATTACCATTACCCGTGGGTATGACTTGTGAAGCTTTGGTGGTAATTCCAATATTTGTGTAAAAGGCTGTTGAATCATTTGAAGAACTTGTTTCTCCCTGTTTAGTTTTGAACTGTTCGAGAATCCTTCGTTCAAACATAGCATGTCTCTCATTCTGAAGAAGGAATGCATACAGTTGCTCATAGTTGGTGTTCTTCAATCCTTTGGTTAGCTTCACAGATGTGACAAATTTATGCCATTCGGGATTCATGTTGTTCACAAACTTTGAATTAAGCTGAATATTTGGCATGGTCATTTTGATATTCCTCATATCATTCACAAGTTTGTGGAATCTCACGTAATACTCATAGACACTTTCTTCTGGCTTCATCTTAAAGTGCTCAAATTCATCATACAGTTGTGATTCTCTGTCTTCCTTAGTTAATTCAGAACCCGAGAAAAGCATCTTGACATTATCCCAAACCGCCTTGGCTTCAGTGTTGTGATTGATCAGCTTGTAAATGTCTTATGTTTGAAGCCCTGATATTAGCATCGTATATCTTCTTCTCCTTATTAGTCAGTTCATCATACATTTTAGGTCTATTCAGTCCTAATATCACCGAGCCATCAGCAGCAGTATCAAGTATGTCTCTGGTTGTCTCAACCTGATACGGTCTTTCATCAATTGACTTGAGAATGTTGACTCCATTTTCCTTTCCCAGACAGTACAGTCTGATTCTTTGAGCCTATGAGTCGTAGTCAGTTATGTCAAGCATGGGTGGACGAGTGTCTGAACCAGCTGCTTGAACGTCCTCAGCTACAGTAGAGATGATTGTAGGCACATTGGTAGACATGTTTACAGATTTCACGGGGATTTTATAACTCTATGATTAAACCGGGAAATAGATTCTTTCACGGGATTTTACTAAATCAAGAGAAAACCGTTTTAGAAACAGAAATCTACCAAGTCGCTATAACCCTTGAGACAAGTCGCTAAGTCACCAAGTCGCTAAAGCACCAAATCGCTAGGTAGACAAGTCGCTAAAGAACAACTCGATGTGTGCCAAGTCGCTAAACACAAGTCGCTAAATAACAACTCGCTAAAGACTCAAGTCGCTGTGAATCAAGTCGCTAAACACAAGTCGCTACCTCAACAAATCGCTAAGCTGACAAGTCGCTAAAGAACAACTCACTGAGATCAAGTCGCTAAGAACAACTCGCTAGTAACTATAAAGACAAGTCGTTAGAAATAATAGAAACAAGTCGCTAACCCAACCAAGTCGCTAGCCGAAGTGGAGCCTCCACTAACTTGTACTATTTGTCGGCTTGTCTCAATAGACAAGTCGCTAAGGTCAAGTCGCTACGACTTAAACTACAACTCACTGGAAATTACTAAACAAGTCGCTACGATGAAAATCACTCCGAGACTCAAGTCGCTAAGATGAATAAACTTCAAAACCACACTTTTCAATCCAAAACAAGCTCAACCACAGTGATTCAAGCTTTCCAAATCAAAACCCAAGCACTTACAATGATTCTAAACACAAAAGTACACACAAAATTCAAACTTTAACACAAGAAATGATGCAAATGATGCAAAAACCACTAAACTTTTTCAAACTCAAAAACCATATAAAACCACTAGAAATCCAATGATATGTAAGAGAGATGATCAAACCATGGCTCTTGATACCAATTGTTACACATTGGATTTCACAAACACATCATACCATGATCAAACTAGGCGCACAACTTAAGGTTTTAGAGAGGTAAAGAGTTAGAGGTTTGGGAACTTAGTGAGAAAAAGTGAAAATATTATTATGAGCTCCAACTCTCTACCTTGGGAGGTAGAGAGTATTTATAGTCTTACACAAATCGCCACCTACGGGCTGTGTATCAGGCATACAGTGGGTAAAGACCCGTCCGTCCTCCATGGTGTTACTTAACTAAATACTACATATCTTAAAATAACTACGACTACGAGCTTTCTAACGATTACATATACTTGAGGTGACCGACACTTTAATAATTGGATTTACTAAATCCTAACAGTTTTTCCTTAAAATAATCTTATGTTTTGTCATCAACAAAAAGAGGGAGATTGTTAATACAAATAAGCCATAAAAACGTTTATTTATATTTTACGATCTTCTAATGTTTTGTCGATAACAAACTTAAAATCATTTTAACGAAACAAATTAAATACGTAAATGGTTTGAGCCAACAGTTTACTAATACACTTACGTTTTCATATAAAACACTAAACAATAAATAGTGTTTTCATGGTATAGTAATGCATTTGTGCAACAACTAGTGTTTAAATAATGGGTATATATATACATACTTAGTATGCATTATAATGGGTAATAGAATGCGTAGAAGTATAAGTATTTGACCCATTGACTAAATACATTAAATGTAGTTGGGTAAAACCCAAAGTCCATGACCCATACCCATGGAGCATGATCCATTACCCATGACCCATTGCATGACATCATGCATAAGTCATAATGGGTATTATCCATGACCCATGGAGCTAACCCATGACCCATTGACTAGATGCATTGCATCTTCTAGATACATTGTATCTATTTGGATACCCATGGATCAAAGCCTACAACCAATGATCCATGATCCATGACCCACAACCCACTTTAGGGGGAGCTTCCTACTGATCCCTAGTAATACACTAGATGGATCCCTCAAGCAAGGGATCCGTGGGATCCGTGGAACAGTAGCATGTTTTTGTCTATAAATAGTGAGTCATTTCTTCATTGTAAGTTGCCACTTCTACACGTACTTTCTCCTAGTATTGTAAACTCTCTAACCTCATATCCAAAGGATCTTTCTATGTATTTTATATTTGTTTTTGTGTGATTCTCTAGGTTCCTCTTAAAGGCGAGATCACCACCTCTTGAAGTCGAGCAAGCTCAAGTCCATGAGTTACCATGCTTCGTCATCATCAAGACTACTGAAGTTTTCTTGTTGATAGTTTTTTCTTCCTCTCTAGAAGTGTTGTGTCTAAGGTATTAGTAAAGGATGCCAAAAGCGTCAAGACGAAAGCATTAGTGAAAGGTGCCGAACGTATGTGTCTAAGGCATTAGTGAAGGATGCCAAAAGGGTCAAGACAAAGGCATTAGTGAAATGTGTCGAACGTCTGTGTCAAAGGCATTAGTGAAGGATTCCAAAAAGGGTCAAGTCGAAGGCATTAGTGAAAGGTACCAAAAGATCATGTCAAAGGCATTAGTGAAAGATGCCAAGGGTGTACAATCGATATGGTGCATCGATGTAAAAATATAGATAGGTTGTGTCCAAAGATATTGATATCCTTAATGATGTTGTAATAAGGAGTGGGTCTCCTTTGGGATAGGTGTTGTGTAGTGTTGGGTAGTAGTTCCTCCTTTGTAATGTAACTCGGTATCCAGCCTTGTACCGGATAAAGTGTAGGCGACATTGTGATAGGTTTGGTTCTACCTTGTGGAAGAACCCAGTGTCTAGCCTTGTACCGGAAAAAGAGTAGGCGACGTTGTGAAGGCTTCTCCGCCATAAGGAGTTTGTGTTATGTAGTGCTTACGAACTCTCGAGTAGGTGACTCGTGTCGTGGTTTTGTGTTTCTTACTTTTTACCTTTGCATTACATATTTACATACCTATTTATGAACATCCAACATACATATTTAAATAGACTGACATAAGTCGATCTAAATATTTTAAAACAAAGTTTTAATCGAGAAAACTATTCAACCCCCCTTCTAGTTTTCCCCAAAAATGAAGAACCCTGAATTAGGAATTCTTAAGAAACTTGATAGAGCCATGGGTAATGAAGAGTTGTTGCAAAAATTTCCTTCGTACCAAGTTAGTTTTCTACCCTATGGTATTTCTGACCACTCACATATTTTAGTTTCATATCATGATGGGTACAATGTGGGTAAAAAGTCTTTTAGGTTTCTGAATTATTTAACCAGTAAAGTTGAGTTTTTACCATTACTCAATGAGAAGTGGAATGAAGCTCTGAATTGGCATAAGATGTATGTGTTGGTTAAAAGGCTTAAGATTACGAAGAAGCATTTTAGAGAGTTAAATGAAGTGAATGGTAATGTGTTTGATAAAGTTGATACGCTTACGCAGCGCGTTCGGGGTCAAAGGAACTTCCTTTTCATCGAGCAAGTTTTATAACACCCTAGGCAGTGAACCTAATTGTTGTAGTGTAGTATTAGGGTAAGCCACGGGTATTGATATCGTTCTTTAGGGGAATAGGAATGCTAGTGAGAAATTACTACGCTAAGGTTGGGGTTGAGGAAGAATATTTTTTTTTTATCTTTTTTATGTTTTTTAGGAAATGGAAATTACGAATCTCGGGGTATTGGATTTAGGGGTTTGGTATTTCTACTGATTACTTCTACTTATCTAATTATCTAACCTAAGGTGAGTGTAGTCTATGTCTAATTGATGTGTGCTCTTATGATAGTTAAAAATGTATTTTCTTAGATGTTATTACTCCCTAGTTATCTTCTATTGATGGTTGAATTGTCACTTCCTTATTCTTAACGCGTTGTGTTTCTAAGGTCGTAGGGTATGCGTTTATCCCTAACTCTTTGAAGTTACCTAAGGTTAATGACTACGAAGTCTCTAGGATTCATAAACTTAACACTAAGGTGATCTTTGGATGTTTAGCCTACAATTCCACTAGTAACTATAAGCTAAGGTTCAACAAAGATTAATCAAGCATTAATAACACAACGGATGACCTATCGCAATACTAGGTCAACCACAATTAAGATAAGAGACAACCAATCAATATTCAATAACTAGGTTTCATATATCTAAGCAAACACACAAGTAAATTAGCCGGACATGGGGAACATGCAAGCATACACACAAAAAATTGAAGACATGATTGAATCAATGAAGTAAAACACTTATCTTGTTGTAAAATAGGGTATGGAACCCTAAGATACTGCCCAAGACAGCCTTGGTTCGCTTTAGGTTTTCACTCCACAAAACTACCTCTCTAAAAACTGAAAAAATCGGATTCTATATATAGTGTTACAAACTGCGACGGCGTCACTCTTTAATTGTAACGCCGTCGGGTCGCCATCATTAGGGTTTCATCTTGGTCACGTTATCTTTGTGACGGAGTCACCTTATGCCTGTGACGTCGTCGCCTTCAGTCTCTGACGCCGTCTGGATCAAATCTAGGCCGTCTGAGCTGCGACGCCCTACTCTTTTAAAACCTGATGCCGTCACTTGTAAATAAGAAATTTGGCTACTGAGTCGTCACAAAACATGTTGCGATGGCGTCGCAGTTAAACGTTGACACCGTCCCCTTCAGTTCCAGCAGCTTGAGTGTCTCGATTCTTGACTTTGGCCATTTTCTTCGTATATTCACGCCTTTTCGTCCGTATAAGTGTCATTCCAGCAATTTGCCTTCAAGAGACCTAAAAAGTGAAAAGGAATTAAATTAAGTAGTAATGGATACAAAAGTTATCAATTAAGGGCTTAAATGACCCCTCAAAAGTGTACCTTTTAAATCTTTTTCAAATATCCCTACACTTGGTATTTGCTTGTCCTCAAGCAAATGTGCTTTTAGCCAATTAATTTATAAGTTAGGGGTCATGAAGCATTAGTTTAGAACAATTCACAACACATATAAGCCCCGCAAAAGTCATAACAAGCACGGAAATTACATACTAGCACCTCACAAGGGGTGTTTGGATACTCACATCTCTCGGGTGTATATGAAATATATCAAGTTAAAAATGGAAGATAAACACTCATTAACCGGTCCTAGTACATAGATTACCATTGGCTTGAGACTAGATCAAACCTCCATCTTTTTGGCGTAAGCACCTAGGAAAAACTATCCAAGAGGTCTTATAAAGAGTTGTAACTTTAGGCATACGGTAAGGAAACAAAGGGTTTGGTGGGATAGGCGATTTAGTGGTGGCAAGTCAAAAATCTTTATGTTACAAGCATGAGAAGAATGGCGTTTCTAAGCCAAGACTCGACACACTAAACTCTAGATAACTGAAACAAACAAACATAAATTTAAAGATAGATGTAGGATGGTAGCCCGTTTTTTTTTTTACTCTACCATCCTCTATGATAACATCAAAATAATAGGGATTTATAGGCACATCCCTACACTTGAGTTTTTATTACTCTAATACTAATTTGACCCGAATTGAAAAGATCAAAACACTTGGAGTACATTATTACGCAAATAAAGGGAATTAGAATTTAACGTTCCCTTCCCGTCATTTCATAAAATTTAACTTTTCCCATGAGTCCCAATCGTCCCAAAACTGTGTACAAAGGATATGACTCGACTTAGCAACTTATGCAAGCAACTAGATAATTGAACTAAGGGTTTAGTATGATAACAATAATGCACTAAAAGTGAGTGCATACAAGGTATGCTAAGGAGATTTGGGTGTACATTTGGGGGTGGATTGTAAACAATGCTCTTCATTGATATTCCGGAAAACCGAAACATCACGAGAACCGCGAAAAGGATAGGCTCTGAGGGGTTAACTAGGGATATCGTGTACTAAAGAAGAGTACAACGCAAGGGTGTGGGGGAATTACTCAACCGATGTGGAAGAAGTAATTATATTACAGGTATCAAACAAGGGTTATCTTACTGCCTCTTATCATTTAGTTATTCTTAACTACACAAGTGTAGTCTTACTAGCGATCTCTGAATGCATCACAAAACAAGTTCTAGAATCTATTATACTACCGGTTCACACTCTAAGCATTAAAGATGAATGCTTTAATTCCTACTAATCTAAGGGCGATCCTCACATTTTGGGTGGAATTTAAGTGGTAAAGGGTTTTTGTGCTAGTCATATAACTTCCTATCCATGAGACGCTTTATTAAGACTAATGGCCCACTCCTACATGTCATGAAAAATTTTAAATTTGGTGCCAAAATTAACCTAACCGATATTTCTCATGGTTTATTACACAAATGAAATTGGACAAGGCAAATAGTCAAGGATAAGCATAGTTTCAAAGTTCCCGTTTTATTTTCCCTCCCTACACTTAAACTGAACATTGTCACCAATGTTCCCCGAAAGTATCAAAGTTATGATAATGGAAGGTAATTAAAAACGAAAGAAACTAATACTCCCCTGATTAGCTCAGTAGGATCCGTGTGAAGTAGTGGTTAAATCTTTCTTCAAGAAGAATGTTATGCGTGAAAAGCTTTTTCCAATCTTTTGTATCTTCTTCTTGATAAATAAAACCTGCACACTTGAAGAAAACAAACGAAACCTTCGCGTAAAATCGGCGGTAACAATATATATAAGACTCTAATAACTAGGATATAATGCTTGTGGAATGGATGTTTACAGATTTTCTGGAAAATAAGACCTGGAAAATTCCAAAAATTCATAAGTAGCACAGAAAACAAGAAAAAATAGTAAGCTGTTTCTGCTCCTCCTGACGCCGTCAGGTTATCCTGACAGAAACTGGTCTGCGATTTTCTGAAAAAAATTCTGGAACATTTTTATCTTTAAAATCTGGAGAAATTTCTGCAAAAACATTCATTATGACTTGATACAAGCATTTGACTCGAACAAACACACATGTATATCTTTAAATTAATTGAAATTCTCATGTTCACGTTTCTTTTTAAAACGTGTTTAATCCTCCCTACACTTATCCCTTATGTAAAATACCTTTATATGTAATTAAGATGATGTTAAAGACAAAATAAATCATTTTTACAAATTTAAACATGAGGATAAACAATCACTAAAAGATATACGACACAAACAAGCAAACAGTTAAGCATGGGTTGCCTCCCACGAAGCGCTTTTCTTTATTTATGAGTCTTGTAGCTAGACTCGAAGTCGTGCCCCTACGTGATCTCGTTACCGTCACCTTCTTCTTTTACTAATCCTTTATCAAAAGGTCGTAGACGTTGTATGCTTACCATGGATTCCTTCCCAATGTCGTCTATTATAACAACGGTTTTATTCTTTAGATTAGTTTCTTTCACCGTATAGGGCCCAAACCATCTTGGCTTGTTTCTACGTCTTAATGCTCTTATTCGTGACTTGTACAAAAGTACCTTTTCTCCCTCTAAAAATTCCTTAGGGTTCCTCTGTGTTTGTGGTATTGAGGTAGGATTATTTCCTAACTTTCTATCGTGCTTCCACAGTGTTGCATGTAGTCCTTGAACCATGAAATCTCTAAGCCCTGTTTCCCAATCGTTAATTTTTTTTCCTAACCATATTGTTAGGGACTTGTGGATTCTCATCCGCAATCTTCTCTATAATCTTTAAAGGATACCTTGGAATAATAGGTATCCTAGCATATCCCTTGCCGCTCTTGAGTATCATGATGCCCTCACCGCATTTGATGGTTGCTTTGGCAGTGGCCAGAAAAGGTGTTCCCAGAATGAGTGGCATATTTTTATCTTCCTCAATGTCTACAATCACGAAGTCCACCATATAGACAATATTAGCTACCTCAATTAAGACATCCTCCGCTATTCCTATGGGGTAGACATATGTGTGATTTGCTAAGGAAAGTCTAAGATTGGTCTTGGCCGGCTTCTCCCTAGTCAACTTATTATAGACTGATAGTGGCATAATGTTTACATCAGATCCTTGATCAGCTAAGGCATTTATATTATCATTGTTACCTATCCTACATGGTATCACGAAGTTCCCCGTCGTTTCTCCTTTTTTTGTTACTGGTTTTTTCAGAATCAGCTCATACATAGGTCCCATAGGCATGGTGTCATACTCATTTTCTGTTATTTCTCCTTCTAGGGCTTTCCTAAGAATCTCATTATACCTAAAGTTGTTCACTTGGTTAACAATGGTTTTCTTATTAATCTCATGCTTAAGGTAGTACTCAATGGTCTCGGGCTCGTCATTGGTTGTAGCCTCCTCCTTCTTGCTTTTCTTCGTTTCCTTCTCTTCCACTGTTCCTTCCTCATCAGGCACAATGGAAATGGCATTAACAAACGAAGTGGGAGGGTAATCATTGCTTCTTACTAGTACCTTGTCGGGAACTTTTGTTTTGATATACTCTTTTACCAAGTTCATCATCTCCGTCATCTTGGCCTGCATCTCCTCCCTCTGCCTATAAACCTCCTCTTCAAATTTTGCTAATCTCTCCGTATGGGCTGCCATATACTCCCTCATTTGTTCCTTAAAGCTCGGTGAGAGTGGTATTGGAGAAGTAGAACGGAAGCGCCGTTCGGAATTGAGATTTTGCTCATGACTTGGGGATTCAGAGAAGGGTGTTGGGTGGTTAGTGGAATAAGCAGAATTAACCATTTCTCGAGGGATTCGTTCAGGGGCTCTCCTTTGCCTTTCAATTAGATAGTCAATCCTTCTTTCAAGAGCACTCATTTGATCTTCAGTGACGTTGGAAGACTCATGAGGAATTGATATGGCATTAACCACTTTAACCAGGGTTTCAGGGGATTCACTCCAATTTTCGTAGCTTTGATCGGCAAGCCCTTCTATAATATCCCATGATTCCTCCACGTTGAAGTCGCTAAGCCTTCCATCGGCGGCTCGATCAATGGATCGCCTTGTGATGAAATCGGTATGGTCATAGAAGATTTGGATTTGAAGCCAAAGATCAATGCCATGGTGAGGGACTCTATGGAGTAAGTCTTTGAATCGGGTCCATGCCTCATAGAGAGACTCGCCTTGAAGTTGTCGAAACATCAAGATGTCTCGTCTAAGCTTAGTAGTTCTCCCTGGTGGGAAAAATTGAGCAAGGAAACGAGAGGTGAGATCATCCCAACTTGAAATGGAGCCGGCGGGAAGTCGCTCAAGCCAATTACTAGCTTGGTCCCGTAGAGAGAATTGGAAGAGACGCAAGCGCGTGGTGTCCCGAGTTGTAGCATCGAGGTCGATGGAATCGATGATTTTAAGGAAGTCCTTAAGATGCTGATTAGGATCTTCGGAACAAAGTCCATGGAATGCACATCCGTTTTGCACCAACCGGATGGTGTCGGATCGAAGGGCCGTAGTTTGGGCTTGGTTGGGAAGCTCAATGGTGTTTCTATAGCCTAGGTGGCTTGGTCTTGAGTATTCACCAAGAGTACGACCTCTTGGCGGGTCATATGGTGGTAGGTTGATGAATGGTGGTTGATTATCACCTTCCATGATGAAAAGTGATGGGGTTTTAAGAACAAAGGTCACGAAGAAGGGGGATAGACTACAAGGAAGCTAAAAATGGGGAAAAATCTTACTTGATAGGAATCAAGCAAGGGAACCTAAACGAGGTGGAAATCTAACTAGCTATTCTATTCCTCGGCAGCGGCGCCAAAAACTTGATACACTTACGCAGCGCGTACGGGGTCAAAGGAACTTCCTTTTCGTCGAGCAAGTTTTATAACACCCTAGGCAGTGAACCTAATCGCTGTAGTGTAGTATTAGGGTAAGCCACGGGTATTAGCTTGAAGACGAGGGGCGGTGTGGTGTAAGGGTTATGGCGTTAGATGCACGTGGTTCCAAGTTAATGCCAGATAAAAAGGATTTCGGTTCCGTGCGATGGCCCATGACGAGGCGGTACTTGTGATATTTCGGATTGAGATCTGAGCAGGAATTTTTCCCTGGCTACGTTTTAGGGTGGTAATTGATATCGTTCTCTAGGGGAATATGAATGCTAGTGAGAAATTACTACGCTAAGGTTGGGGTTGAGGAAGATTATTTTTTTTTTAATCTTTTTTATGTTTTTTAGGAAATGGAAATTACGAATCTCGGGGTATTGGATTTGGGGGTTTGGTATTTCTACCGATTACTTCTACTTATCTAATTATCTAACCTAAGGTGAGTGTAGTCTATGTCTAATTGATGTGTGCTCTTATGATAGTTAAAAATGTATTTGCTTAGATGTTATTACTCCATAGTTATCTCCTATTGATGGTTGAATTGTCACTTCCTTATTCTTAACGCGTTGTGTTTCTAAGGTCGTAGGGTATGCGTTTATCCCTAACTCTTTGAAGTTACCTAAGTTTAAAGACTACGAAGTCTCTAGGATTCATAAACTTAACACTAAGGTAATCTTTGGATGTTTAGCCTACAATTCCACTAGTAACTATAAGCTAAGGTTCAACAAAGATTAATCAAGCATTAATAACACAACGGATGACCTATCGCAATACTAGGTCAATCACAATTAAGATAAGAGACAACCAATCAATATTCAATAACTAGGTTTCATATATCTAAGCAAACACACAAGTAAATTAGCCGGACATGGGGAACATGCAAGCATACACACAAACAATTGAAGACATGATTGAATCAATGAAGTAAAACACTTATCTTGTTTTAAAATAGGGTATGGAACCCTAAGGGTGCGTTTGGTTCGCAGAATATTTTTGAAGGAATTGTAATCTTTGGAAGGAATTGTAATTTGAATGAATTGTAATTTAAAGAATTGAAATGTGTTGTAATTGTAATGTGTTGGAATTGTAATTGATAGAATCTGTCATTACGTTTGGTTGACTTGCAACGTAATGTAATTCAGAAAACATTAATAATAATAATAATGATAATAATAATAATAATAATAATAATAATAATAATAATAATAATAATAATTAATAATTAATAATAGTAATAATAATAAAATAATACTAAATAATAAATATAATAATAATAATAATAAAATAATAATAATAATAATAATAATAATAAAAGTGATGTTTTTATAAAATAAAATAAAAAAAAACAATAATAATAATAATAATAATAATAAAAATACTAAAATACTTATATAATAATAATAATAATAATAATAATAATAATAATAATAAATAATATTATTTAATAATAATAATAATAATATAATATAATATAATAATATTAATAATAATAATAATAGTAATAATAAATAATATTATTTAATAATAACAATAATAATAATAGTATTTAAAATAATAATAATAATAATAATAATAATATAATAGTAATAATAATAAAAATAATTGTAAATAATAATAATAATAATATAACAATAATAATAATAATAATATTAAATAATAAATATAAAAATAATAATAATAATAATTTTAATACAATTATAATAATATAATAATAATAATAATTAATAAAATAATAATAATAATAATAGGAGTAATAAATAATATTATTTAATAATAATAATAACACTTTTTAAATAAAATAGTAAATAAAAATCATAAATTTAATATAAAATAATTATTAAAAAATTAATTATTTATTTATATATTTATATATAATATAAAAATAATTATTATTTATTTTTTAAATTAAATAATATAATAATAATAATGATTAAAGATAAATACTGATATTTAACTCGTAAAAATCTGAATTACAACGTAATTCAACACATTCCATCAAGTTTGCTATGTAATCTGAATTACATCACTGGACGTAGTTGGTTGTAATTCAATTACATTACGTTGCAAACCAAACACCTGATGTAATGTAATCTGAATTACAATTCAATCCATCCTGCCAACCAAACAGGATTGTAATGTAATTCAGATTACAATTACAACAGATTACATCGAATTCCTTCGAACCAAACAGCCCCTAAAATACTGCCCAAGACAGCCTTGGTTCGGTTTAGGTTTTCACTCCACAAAACTACCTCTCTAAAAACTGAAAAATTCGGATTCTATATATAGTGTTACAAACTGCGACGGCGTCACTCTTTAATTGTGACGCCGTCGTTAGGGTTTCGTCTTGGCCACGTTATCTTTGTGACGGCATCACCTTATGCTGTGACGCCGTCGCCTTCAGTCTCTGACGCCGTCTGGATCAATTCTAGGCCGTCTGAGCTGCGATGCCCTACTCTTTTAAAACCTGATGCCGTCACTTGTAAATAAGCAATTTGGCTACTGAGTCGTTACAAAACATGTTGCGAGGGCGTCGCAGTTAAACGCTGACACCGTCCCCTTCAGTTCCAGCAGCTTGAGTGTCTCGATTCTTGACTTTGGCTATTTTCTTCGTATATTCACGCCTTTTCGTCTGAATGAGTGTCATTCCAGCAATTTGCCTTCAAGAGACCTAAAAAGTGAAAAGGAATGAAATTAAGTAGTAACGGATACAAAAGTGATCAATTAAAGGCTTAAATGACCCCTCAAAAGTGTACCTTTTAACTCCTTATCAATAAAGTTAAGATTTTAAAAGTGGAATTAGATAGAGTGCAAAGTAGTTTGGATAAAGATCCTTCTAATATTGTTCTTAGAGAGGAAGAGATGATTTACTATAAGGCTTATAGAAGTGCTTTAGAGGATGAGGAACAAGTGTTGATGCAAAAGGTTAAAATTAAATGGTTAAAGGAGGGAGATTCTAATAGTTCTTATTTTCATGCTTCTATTAAAGGAAAAAGGAGTAGGAGTAGAATTGATGTAGTGCATGATAAGCACGGGAACTATTTTAGAGGTTCTGAAGTTGCTAACCAATTTGTCCAGTGTTTTTTGGGAGCTTGTGATGTTGTTTACCCTATTGATGATCCATATTCATTATTTACCAAGACGTTGTCCTTGGATGTTGCTGTTGATATGATCAAACCTATAGGTGATGAGGAAGTAAAGAATGCCCTTTTCAGTATTGATGATAATAAAGCAGCTAGCCCTGATGGGTATTCTTCTAAATTTTTTTAAAGCTGGCTGGTCAGTTTTTGGTAAGGATGTCACAGATGTAGTTAAGGAGTTTTTTTAGCACAGTAAGTTACTTACTGAACTTAATACCACCTTAATTGCCCTTGTGCCTAAGAGTAAGAATGCTGTTAAAGTTTCTGACTATAGACCTATATTATGTTGTAATGTTATTTACAATGTGATTAGTAAGATCCTTACTAATAGGATTAAGCTTGTGCTAAATGACCTTGTTGATTTGATCAATATGCTTTAATACATGGGAGACATATTAGTGATAACATCCTATTAGCTCAGGAGTTTATGAGAGGGTATAATTGGAATAGTGGTGTTAGAAAATGTGCCTTTAAGATTGAAATTATGAAAGCTTATGATACTGTTGATTAGGGATTTTTAGAAAACATTCTTAATCAATTTGGATTTCACACTGTGATGGTTTACTGGATTATGATTTGTGTTAGGACTGCTTCTTTTTCTGAATGTGTAAATGGGGAGATTAAAGGATTTTTTAAATCTGGTAGGGTTTTAAGGCAAGGTGATCCTATATCCCCTTACTTGTTTACTCTGATTATGGAAGTTTTGACTCTAATGCTTATAAGACAAATTAGTTATGAGGGAAAATTCAGATATCATGCTCATTGTAAGGTATTAGAATTGGTTAGTTTATGTTTTTCCGATGACTTATTGCTCCTATGTCATGGTGATCTCAATTTTGCCTATGTGCTTAGAAGAGTATTAGATGAGTTTACTCTGTTCTCTGGTTTGTATCCTAGTGTTAGTAAAAGTAATGGTTTCTTTGGTAATATCATTGATATTGTTTAGGATGAAATTAAAATGGTGATGCCATTTAGGGAAGGATCCTTACCTTTTAGATATTTAGGTGTTCCTATGATTTCTAAGAGGCTGTCTAGCAATAACTGTTGTGGTCTTATTGAGGTTTGTATGAAGAGGTTAGGGGATTGGAAAAACAGGAACCTGTCATTTGCTGGTAGATTGCAGTTAATTGCATATATTTTGTCTTCTTTACAAATCTATTAGGCTTCATTATTCATGTTACCTATATCCATATGTGAAAAGATTGAAAAATTGTGTAAAGGTTTCCTTTGGGCTAGGGGTGAGTGTGCTAAGGGGCATGCTAATATATCTTGGAAAGAAATTTGTAAGCCTAAAATTCAAGGGGGATTAGGATTAAAATCTATGCATTTATGGAATGAAGCTCTAATGGCTAGGCATTTGTGAAATGTAGCTAGTAACAAGGATTCTGCCTGGGTTAAATGGATAAATGCTCATATTTTAAAAGGTAGGAGTGTTTGGAGTGTTGATGCTAAATCAAATTATTCTTGGGGTTGGAAACAAGTTCTTAGGCTTAGAAATAAAATTGATAGATTTATTTATGTTAATATTGGAAATGGCAGAAGATGTAATGTATGGTATGATAAGTGGTGCACTAATGGTCCTCTCATTAAGATTATTAATAAGATAACTATTGAGATTGCTGGTCTTGATTCTAATGCTTATGTTGCAAGTATGATCCATGGTAATTCTTGGTTGTGGCCTGATGATTGGGAAGGAAGGTTTGGGATTAGTATACCTGTTCCTACTCTTATTGATGATTGTGAGGATAAAACTGTTTGGCTGAATAAGCAGGGTAAGGTGTCTGATTTTAGTATCAAAGAAGTGTGGTTGGCTATTAGTGAGGATCATCCTAAGGTGGTATGGTATGATCATGTGTGGTACACTCAATGTACACCTAAGCATGCTTTCATACTATGGGTTGCTATTAAAGGGAGGCTTAAAACTAAGGATAGGATTGCAAAATGGTTTACTATTCAGGATCAAGTATGCCATTTGTGTAAGACTAATAATGAGACTCACAACCACTTGTTCTTTGCTTGTCCTTACTCTAGAAGATTATGGGAAAGGTAAAAACCTTTAGTAGGTTTAGAGAATATTAGTAATGATTTGGCCTATTATCTCTAGTATTGTTGATAAACCTGCAAAAAATAAGGTTTGGAGTGTTATCCAAACATTAGTTATTGGTGCTGCAGTCTACTTTACTTGGCAGGAAAGAAATATGAGGAAATCTCAATATGTTAGTGTCTTTTTAATATTGTGATGGAAACTGTAAGATTGAAGCTGATGGGGTTACATATGAAATACACAAGTGAGGTTGCTAAGGCTGCTAAAATCTGGCAATTGCAAGTTTGTAAGGATGAGTATTATAGAAGTATGTTGCAGGACCTTATGGGTAACTGAGTGGTATTGGGATTTTGATCTATTTGGTGATGCTGCTTGTTATGGTGTGATTAATGATTGTTGTGCTCTTTTTGTCCTTTACAAGGTTTTTCCCTCTCTTGGGTTTTACTTGGTAAAGGTTTTTAAGGAGGCAAAATCAGTAATCTTGGAGTTGGTGATTTTTATTATTATGATGTGATTTATTTCCTGTGTTCTTGTTAGCAGTCAGCTGATCTCATATTTCTGGGTCTGGTTTGGTATGCTGATCTGGATAGATATGGGAGGTTTATGATGCTATGTTCTATCTTGTTCAAGTGTTGTTATGGAGTGAAGGATGCATTTGCTGGGAGTTGCTGCTTTTATGTCATGTTCTTATTATGGTAATTTTCTTTTGCATGTTTTTTGCTATGCTATGAGTCTATGTATCTTCTGATATGCAGTTTTATAGAGTGTTCTTAAGTATTGTGATGGATTGAGGCACACTGATTGGTCTCAGTGTAACTCATGGATTCGGAAGTACTCTTTGACCTATCTAGTTTGATTGTATTATCATCCATATGTATATGTAGTCTGTTCTTGGGTATGTCCAAGGCTTTGGTGTGTTTTCTTAGTGTGATAGGTTAGGTTGTCTAGCCTTTGTGCACTTGATTGTATGATATATTCTTGCCTTTTTTGGCACTCTCTTAATAATATTTACCTTTAAGAAGAAAAAAACAAGAATTTAGAACACATTATTATGAACATTTCTATAGATTTTATGTTTATTTTGCTACGTTCATTTAGTGTTTTACTGAACGAACATAAACGAAAATGAACAATCCTATTTTCTTAATAAATGAATATGAACAAAAAAAAAACTCGTTCATGTAATTGATCCTGTCAATTTATTTGTCCGGTTAAAATTTAATTAACGAATACTGAAAAGGTTGTGTTCGTGTTTTCCTGATTCGTTTATCGCCCTAAATATTCGATTTGAGATTTCAACCATCTTTGTATATCAGGAAGCGTAAACTAGCAAAAAGGTGAGAGGCTATTCTTGAAGTATACTCCAATTTGTTGGAAAGTACACATGCGCATTTTTGTGAGATTTCAAAATTGTTTTTAGAGGTATAATCAAGAGTAAAGTCTAAAATGCATTTTTGTGGTTTGTCTCGTGTTTCGCTTTACATCCTTAAACTTTTTTTTTGGGTACAAAACCATTCTTCTGTTAGTAAAGTTGGCATAAGACCATCCCTCTGTTAGTAAAGTCAGTCAATGAGGACTCACAGTGCAAATTATTTCTCCATTATCTCCTAACGGAAGAGAGAGTATTTGCATCGTCAGTCCTAAGGGCTAACGGTACAATTTATTTTCGGAAATAAATTGCATCATTAGTCCTAAGGACTAACGGTGCAATTCTTTTTTTGGAAAATAAATTAAAAGAGGGCCAAAGCCACCATCGCCGCCACCCACCACAACCACCACCGCCACCGCCACAACCTCCACCGCCACCACTGTCATCACCATCACCCACCACCCCCCACCGCCACCACCACTCACCTTCATCACCGCCACCCACCGCTACCTACCTCTACCGCTGCCACCCACCACAACCACCGACCTCCATCGTCGCCACCTAACACAACCACCACCACTACCTCCACCCATCACCACCATCACCGTCACCCACCATCGCCCACCACCACCACCCACCTCCACCGCCGTCACCCACCACAACCACCGACCTCCATCACCGCCACCCAACACAACCACCACCACCGCCGCCACCCACCAACACCATCACCGCCAACCACCACCACCCAATGCCACCGCCCCCACCTCCACCGCCGCCACCCACCACAACCACTAACCTCCATTGCCGCCACCCAACACAACCACCACCATAACCTCCACCCGCCACCACCATCACCGTTAGTCCTCAGGACTAACGATGCAATTTATTTGCGAAAATAAATTATACCGTTAGTCGTTAGGACTGACGATGCAAATATTCTCTCTTCCGTTAGGAGATAACGAAGAAATAATTTGCACCGTTAGTCCTCATTAACTGACTTTACTAACGAAGTGATGGTTTTGTGCCAACTTTACTAACAGAGGGATGATTTTGTGCCAAAAAAAAGTTTAGGGATGTAAATCGAGACAAGAGACAAACCACAAAGATGTATTTTGAACTTTACTCTATAATCAATTTAGTGCAAACCTTGAATTAAATTGATATGAATTTGATGTTATTATCTTCAATTTGATGATATTTTTCTTTTGTTTCCAAATCGATCTTGTTAATATTACGTAATCTCATTTTGTTTATTCAAACATTGATGATGATATATAATCATAGTTAGGTACTCATTTTGTGTGTTTTATTAATTCCATTAATTAGGTTTGTTATGTTGATATACTTGTTTGTGGCCAGAAAATGAAAAAAAAATAATGATATTATATATTGATAGACAAATTAACCATCTTACAATATTACCTTACAAATTGTTTCTTGTAACTGTTTTATACACGACTTAGGCACACAACCACTTGGTTACCGCTTAAAAATACATGCGTTTTATTTGTTTGTTATTCGTCCTCAGGTTGTCTTTGGCATTGGCATGGAAAAATAGTCATTAAGACTACTCCCGGTGATGGTGGCAAGCAATTGTGAGGACTCACCTCACGCCGTTAGTGTTGCTGGCAATTTTTGAGGTGCCGCGTGTGGGCAAAAACCAAGGAAACGAAAGGTGAGATATTCACCTTATATGGAGTTATGTCAAAGTGAGTTCCCTTTAATGTTTTTATTATTTATTATTTGGTTTGTGAGTGTGTGTGAACGAGCGGTGACTATTGAGAGTGAAAAATGAAAGGGAGGAAAGAAAGAAATAAAGCTGACGTGACGCTGAGATGAAAGATGAAATGACGTGACTGCTGGGAGTCAAAAGAAACTACGTCAATCATCTGCTTGAGAGACTTGGGAAAAGGTACTATAACAGTAGTGACTACCAGCGACTACCATTTTACCTGCCACATCAGCTTTCTCTCTCCGGGGACTATCAGGTGATTATTTGTCACAGTAAGGGCGACCATCATTATTTTTTCAAAAAAAAAACACTGTCATTTTATAGTTTTCAAAACAAACCCTATCTTTTTCCCTATATATATCCACTACATTTTCAACAAAAAAAATCACATCTCACACACACAACTTCTTATCAAACTCTCTCAAGAACATCTCAAGAAAACAATCCCAGAAACAATTCCACGGTTTAGGAACCGGTTAATACTCCACCATCATACATCATTTCGTTATTTCCAACGGAAGAGGAACCGGTTGTGAGGAACCAACACAATCCGTTTTTGCTTACTGAGGAAGAGGAACGACTACTTCTTCAAGATGAAGAAAAATTGAGAGCTTTTGAAGAAGAAGAAGCAAGGGTTGAAGAAGCTCGTAAGAAGAAGCTCGTAAGGAGCGGGAAGAGGATCATCAGTTTGACGAAGCGTATAAGGAGTGGGAAGAGGATTTTGGGGAATTTTCTCCTTATGACGATGGTTATCGCACAAATTAATCTATGGCTGAAGAACTTACGTGTTTTATTTTCTGTATCGTAGTTTTATTTTCATTTCAATGTCGTACTATGCTTTACTAGTGTAATGAATAAAAGTTTCTTCGTACTCGAAAATAAATTTCATTCATTTAAATAAAAATAAACATTACAATATGAAATAAAAAAACAATACAAACACAATACTCCTATTTTAACATGCACCCACACAAATTTAAAATTCGCTTGCTCTTATAATTTTCTCGCCTTTCGAAACAAAGCATTATGCATCTTGTAACACCCCGACCCGACAAGGGTAAAGATATCACAATACGGTTTCATATCAGAACTTTAAATACTATACGAAAGCGGAAGCCTTTACAAAACTTACAAAAGATAATATAAATAACTCAATATCAGAATAAATCTAAGATCCCTATTTTCAAATCTTGCTCTTGTCTCTACTCTCAACCCAGATCAGCTATCCCATAAGCTCATCTTGAATGCTTAATACCTGCCGCAGGAAAAGAAAGTGCGGCTGAGCTTACAAAGCCCAGTGAACAGATATAACGAACAAAAGCTAAAATAAAATAAATATACAATTAACGAAATCACAACGGAATGAGAAATAACGAATCTTTGAGGATTCTGCGGAAGCGCAAATATACAGAAATCCAGAAAAACACATAACAGTTAACGATTACCTCAGAACACGTTTATGACACAAATGCAAACACATCAGAATAACCAAACACTTAACATATCAAGAATAATAGATTACATATAAACCAAACGAAAAGTCTAAGAGCTAACGGAATCAGTTACCAGAAAATAAACATGGCATTCATACAAATCAGTTAATCTACATTTAACACACTTAATTCAATATTGTAACAGCGTAAATAGCAGTCACATCATGGCAGTCACACATACAGATAGAAAATACAGTAGACAAACTATAACTAAATAGACAAAGACATAACATAGCCATTAGCAATTATCAGAACAGATATCATCAGAATACATAATACATTCACTAACATATCATATCAGAATACATAATATAAACACTCGAAAGTACCGAATCATACAGAATACTTAACACAGAAGTAACAGATAAAGATTTAGTCAACTACCACGAGCCCAGAACATATCATATCAGAAATATCTTTCTTCTTCAAAAGGTAACCTCAGAAAATAATTGGAGTAGCTAGCTCCCAGAATTTTGTGAAGACGCGTATTGCACACGACATCATTCACCAGAAAACATATCAGATAACAGATCAGATCTAGGATGCATCCATACGCCCCTTCCTACATATACAAAATATGCTCCACCATCCAGGGACGTGGCAGAACATCACTCTACTGCCCTAGAGTCATATCAGAGGTGCATCACTGATACGGACATGAAACCCCCATGACTAGTGAAATATTTGGCTCGGGTGTCAAACTAACTCAGGTCAAACAGATTTTCATACATGACACAGATCATATTTCATCATAAAGGTCACAGATAACATATCAGATAACTTCATATCATAAGGTTCATATTCAGATATTCAGAAGTCAGAAGTTCATATCACAGTGGCATATCATACATTCATAAGCAGAAGTTCATAATCAGAAGTTCATAATCAACAATAGCAAGGTTCAACGATTGTGCATATCAAAATTTTCCTAACATAAGTTCACATCAGATATTGCATAGTTCACTAGAACATGTACTTTATACAAGTAACAGATCAAACAATCAGAAAGGGTTCATAGCAATGGCATCGGAAACCCTAATAAGTAAAATAGAAAAGCGAACGAAAAGAACATCATAAGGAACCTTTACTAAAAAGGTCAGAATATCTGTACCTTAAAGCAAATGAGAGGAAAGCAAACGAATGTAGGAACACGAAGATGTAACGTCGCGTCTCCTTCAACGAATCTACACGGATTATGATTTATTTAATATTTATTAGCATCATTAAGTTATAACGGATTAATCGCATTCACCTTCTTATAGTTGTAGATATATTCTCATTTTTAGTGACGGACGGAATTCCAACATTTTAGGTTAATAATCATTACTTAGCCAAACTTATGGGTTACAAATGATAAACGATAAACGGAAGGGTTTAATATGACAAATATCTTATTTGATGACTTATATGATCATCATTCAAAGTATATGGTTTATAAATGTCAAAATGGATTTTAGGACTCTCTTTCAAATAGTTTATGCAAGCCTTCTTAACTTACATGATTAATCAAGACTCACACGTAACATTGTTCGCATACAAACCATTAATGAGACCATGCATGCAATACTTTAATTCATGATATGTGACTTCTTGCATAAAATCATAACCCGCGCCTGTTTACGACACACTTAGTACTAGCTCATTATACTCTAAATCAATAGTTATTAATGGCTCCAAAACTTACCATTCTCACATGAAATAACGAATTTACACATTTAGCTTTTAACCTTAATCAACCTCCTATTTATGTTCTAGGTTTTTCCCATACTTTTAATATCATTTAATACGCTTTAATTGACATGTTACTTCTTTTAATGACTTCTACCTTAACCTAGAACGTATGAAAACTCAAACGGAAGTTATCTCAACTCATGCATGTCTTTATGAAATTAATTCACACATGTCGACCTTATATTCCAACGTGCATACATCTGACACAAACAACTACGCTATAAGATCAATGTGATGCATGTATATCGACACCATCAAAACCTTTTCAAAAGACTCACACTAGGAAACTATGCATGCAACTCGACGCAAAACAAAACCACGATAACATGTTAACGTAATACATATTTAATTGACATGTAGCTTATTACGTGACCAAACTCTCATGCTCTTGTTTATATACGTTTCAAACATATCGACACGTTCATGATCTACAAACCATGCGTCGATTATATACACATAACACGTCAAGTTTATGATTTAATGTGGCAACACCTAATTTACTTACTACCCGGTTTACATGTATGATCGATACGTATGTACTTATATAGATTTCGGAAAAATATGAACACGTAACGCATTTAAATGACAAGCTCATATGTTTCACAACCCTTATACGCATGACTCTAATTCCTTTCTATGATTCGGTAACAACTTATACGCGGCTCGTTAACATGCATGTTTTATTCACATAACCGAATCATACCTATAACTTGTTCAAATCATGTGGCCCGACTTATTCATATGGTTCGGTATGTTTATGGTCCGATTCATACTTCACAATTAAAAAGGTTTTACGTTAGTATGTAACATAAGTGAGACGAGGGAAGAACGTGGTTATACCTTAGCTAGGTTTTCGGCTCAAGCTCACCACCCAAGAGTAGCAGCCTTCGGTAGAGAAAGAAAAGGGAAGAGAGATTGTGCCGTGACTTGTGTAGTCTAGGGTTCCAGAAGTTGAGGTTTATGTTGGTATATATAGGTACCGATCGGTTCTTAAGGGTTTAGTGTGGGCTTCGGCTCATCAAGGGAAAAAAAGGAAAGAAAGAAAACAGCCCGTTGGGCTCTCGGCTTTTATCCCAACCGAACACAAACAACGCCCATCTTGGGCTCACCAAGAAAGGAAACAAAGCCCGACTTGGCTTGATAGGAATCGGATCACACAAAACAAAAGTAAAACAACCCAAACGTATTTGGACTATACAAGAACAAACGACTCAATTTTATTTATACTCGCGACGTTTATTTTCGTTGTACCCATTGTCGATTACTTAATATACACGTTAGGTTTTTAAATATTCATAGGTTAGGTTTTTATTTTCGTTAATTGAACGTTATTATATTTTACGTATTTTAAAATTTTGATTGTGAGGGTAAAATAGTCTTTTAATACGTTTTATATTTTTAGGGTTTTACAACTCTCCCCTTCTAAAAAGAAAATTTCGTTCTCGAAATTGGACAAGACGGAACAGAGCGGCAACGAATGTGGATTTTGGAACTTCAAGGAATATATGACGAACGCTAAACTCATCTCGGAACAAACGGATTCTTATCGAAATCCTCAAACTCATACTTTTCGGAAATCGAACCCATAATCAAATACTTATAACAGATAATCATATACTCATCAAAGTAATGCCAGATAACGGATGAGATGTAGAAAATCAAACAACAAATTCTAACTTATTCAGATATCTACTGATGAGAACAAACATATGCATAGACGGAATAAATCCTATCGGCCTCACTAGTCGCAAAAATACGTGGAGACGTACAAGCTTAGGGCAGACATAGCAATTTATAGGTTCGCACAGATCATAACGATTTCGGATCCCAAGCGTACAAAACTTATACGTAACAGATATCGACGAAAATTTCACAATTAGGTACGAAATTTCAAACGAACATGAGAAGTGCCAAATAACAGATACAAGTCAAGGTCCATTCACATATCAACCACAGGCATTTCCCCAAACGTCATATGATCTCAATAAGTCCAAATTATATGATCTCGGTATTATCACGTTGATCAGGCGTCATAATACTTGCATCACATAACAAGTTCTTATTGTCATCATTTTCTGTCCCGGGTCATGGTAACCCGCATAACTAATATCATAACAAAACATATTACATACAGATAATATACTGATAGCAAGTAACATACTATAACAGACCAGGTACACATGAGTATACCATCATGATGGTCATACTTCATTTCAAGCTGTAATTAACAACATCATTAAGAACATAACTAGCAGACGAAACTTATGAGGACTAACGAAAACTTAACGAATCTATCAAAAAGAAACAACAGGCAGGAACTATACTTTCAAAATTTCGTTTTATTTCCACTAATCAAACAAAATTTGCAAAATCGCCATAAGATGAACTCCCAAAATAAAACTTAATAATCCAAGATTCAATCATCTAAATGAAAACAAAAGGACTTAAACTCAAAATCCAATGTCAGAAATTTCTCATAAAGAGGACAACTAATCAGAAGCGCAAATTCCTATCCCTGTATCGGATTAAACCTACTAGTAGCCGTAGACTCCAAATCCGAGTCCACCTCGTATTCTTCCTCGTGTTCCTCTTCTTCCTCTTCTTCCTCACTTATCCATCCGTTCTTATTTCCTTCGCGCTGCGGTAGTAAGCGACTAGCAAAGTCACTTTTCCGATTCCTCTCTTCTTCCTCCGGCACACGATCCACAAAAGCATACAAATCGCGACTCTCAGCCTAACCTACTTCTCCATCTTCAAAGAACTTGGGACATCTATCATGATACCTAGTGGTGAAACCTTGGTTGTCAACGACTTTAGTTTCGTACTCCTTCACTACTTTTCCGTCTACGTTCTTCAAGGTCAGCTTCTCCTCGATTGTGCATGGCTACATATAGGCCGGAACTCGTATCCTCCTATTGGTCCGCTTCATTCTACCAAACCTCTTGCAGCCTTTAGCAATAACAACGGTCCACTTCATCCTCTCCCTAGGTTGCCTAGCTGGTCCTTTTTTGCTCCTATCAGGTGAACTAGAACGACGAGGGATAACCATCTAAAAGAATAACCAACTATTAGCAAAATCTAAGTACATTAGTGGACGCAAAGAAAATACGCAGAAGGGAAAATCCTAAATCTACCCAATCCTCACAGGTCATAGCCTAAGCTCTAAGGGTCCTAAAACCTAGAGCTCTGATACCATAAATTGTAACACCCCGACCCGACAAGGGTAAAGATATCACAATACGGTTTCATATCAGAACTTTAAATACTATACGAAAGCGGAAGCCTTTACAAAACTTACAAAAGATAATATAAATAACTCAATATCAGAATAAATCTAAGATCCCTATTTTCAAATCTTGCTCTTGTCTCTACTCTCAACCCAGATCAGCTATCCCATAAGCTCATCTTGAATGCTTAATACCTGCCGCAGGAAAAGAAAGTGCGGCTGAGCTTACAAAGCCTAGTGAACAGATATAACGAACAAAAGCTAAAATAAAATAAATATACAATTAACGAAATCACAACGGAATGAGAAATAACGAATCTTTGAGGATTCTGCGGAAGCGCAAATATACAGAAATCCAGAAAAACACATAACAGTTAACGATTACCTCAGAACACGTTTATGACACAAATGCAAACACATCAGAATAACCAAACACTTAACATATCAAGAATAATAGATTACATATAAACCAAACGAAAAGTCTAAGAGCTAACGGAATCAGTTACCAGAAAATAAACATGGCATTCATACAAATCAGTTAATCTACATTTAACACACTTAATTCAATATTGTAACAGCGTAAATAGCAGTCACATCATGGCAGTCACACATACAGATAGAAAATACAGTAGACAAACTATAACTAAATAGACAAAGACATAACATAGCCATTAGCAATTATCAGAACAGATATCATCAGAATACATAATACATTCACTAACATATCATATCAGAATACATAATATAAACACTCGAAAGTACCGAATCATACAGAATACTTAACACAGAAGTAACAGATAAAGATTTAGTCAACTACCACGAGCCCAGAACATATCATATCAGAAATATCTTTCTTCTTCAAAAGGTAACCTCAGAAAATAATTGGAGTAGCTAGCTCCCAGAATTTTGTGAAGATGCGTATTGCACACGACATCATTCACCAGAAAATATATCAGATAACAGATCAGATCTAGGATGCATCCATACGCCCCTTCCTACATATACAAAATATGCTCCACCATCCAGGGACGTGGCAGAACATCACTCTACTGCCCTAGAGTCATATCAGAGGTGCATCACTGATACGGACATGGAACCCCCATGACTAGTGAAATATTTGGATCGGGTGTCAAACTAACTCAGGTCAAACAGATTTTCATACATGACACAGATCATATTTCATCATAAAGGTCACAGATAACATATCAGATAACTTCATATCATAAGGTTCATATTCAGATATTCAGAAGTCAGAAGTTCATATCACAGTGGCATATCATACATTCATAAGCAGAAGTTCATAATCAGAAGTTCATAATCAACCATAGCAAGGTTCAACGATTGTGCATATCAAAATTTTCCTAACATAAGTTCACATCAGATATTGCATAGTTCACTAGAACATGTACTTTATACAAGTAACAGATCAAACAATCAGAAAGGGTTCATAGCAATGGCATCGAAAACCTTAATAAGTAAAATAGAAAAGCGAACGAAAAGAACATCATAAGGAACCTTTACTAAAAAGGTCAGAATATCTGTACCTTAAAGCAAATGAGAGGAAAGCAAACGAATGTAGGAACACGAAGATGTAACGTCGCGTCTCCTTCAACGAATCTACACGGATTATGATTTATTTAATATTTATTAGCATCATTAAGTTATAACGGATTAATCGCATTCACCTTCTTATAGTTGTAGATATATTCTCATTTTTAGTGACGGACGAAATTCCAACATTTTAGGTTAATAATCATTACTTAGCCAAACTTATGGGTTACAAATGATAAACGATAAACGGAAGGGTTTAATATGACAAATATCTTATTTGAGGACTTATATGATCATCATTCAAAGCATAGGGTTTATAAATGTCAAAACGGATTTTAGGACTCTCTTTCAAATAGTTTATGCAAGCCTTCTTAACTTACATGATTAATCAAGACTCACACGTAACATTGTTCGCATACAAACCATTAATGAGACCATGCATGCAATACTTTAATTCATGATATGTGACTTCTTGCATAAAATCATAACTCACGCCTGTTTACGACACACTTAGTACTAGCTCATTATACTCTAAATCAATAGTTATTAATGTGTTAGGTCACTAGTTTTACAAACACAAGTAATATAGAAAGGAGATGAGGCGATTGAACAAGATCTAACAGACACACAAACAATAATAAGACCGGTTATGCGTAGGCATATGTGAAAGAAAGAAAACTTGAACAACCAACCCTCAAATGAGGGTTTACAAGAGTATTTATAGGAGGGAAGTTAGGGCAACACTCCTAGTTCCCATCCTTTCTTATATGGGCTTGGGCCTAAGCTTATGGGCCTTCTACATAAGCTAGACCTTAAACAATCATAAAGGCCATAATATGCTACCTATTACATATGAAATATAAATACTTGAAATACAGTTTAGGAGTGATTCCAACAATCTCCCCCTTAAGTATATATGAATGTAAACGGTGAAGGCGTTGATGTAATAGTAGCTTTGACGTCTTCTGACATTCTTCTTTCTTGTGAGAGGAATTGCCTTGATTCTAACAATCTCCCCAGTGTAGAGAGATAGTTATCTTTGAACAGTTATGCTTCGACGCCATCTTTAACTTTGTTTTTTGATCATTGTTCTTTGTGGTGAAAGTGATAGTATGTTGTTGTCTACATCAGTCTGCCTCAGGTCTGCTTCGCTGCTCCAGTGTCTCCACGTCATTCTTCAACATGCTCACACGCTCTTTGACGTTGGAATTCAATACTGATGAAGTTCTTTAAGTTTTTTTTTTAACTTTGTAGATTCTTCGGTTTGACGAAGAATCATTCTGACGGTTGTGTTGCTTTTGAATAGAACTTCCATTAGTGATGATGTTGGTTTGAGCATGAGAAGAATCAGCACGATCATCCCGCTCCGGAGCTTCCATAAGAAGAAAACATTTCAAACGGTTAGTAATAAGCAGGTTCCGGCACTTACAAGTTTGAACTTCGAGAGTGTTAACAGCATAGTGTGAAAACACAACTCTAATTCTTACAAAGGCCGTTCCTGAACTGGAGTCCCACAAGTGAGATAACGCGATGTACCGAAGTACATCTACAGTTCAGATGAGTCACTGAGGTACACCGTAGCATCATCTCATGACTGTAGACCGTTTGAGACACACTCCGCGTAATCCACGGGGAGTTACCGAAGTGACCTGTTGTCAGGGCTGTTTGATGTTGACCCTGGCAGGAGTTTCCATTCAATCACTGAGGATCACAGATGTGAACCTCTCATAAATGTTCTCGACAGATTGCTAAGATCTGTGAAGGAATCGATATGAACCACTGATAATCTTATTTGTTGATCATCAAGTGATTAAATGTCAAGTGTTCCTAAGAGATCTTTTGATGAATCTCGTGGCTCTAGACTCAATAGTGCATTTTGGTTTTCCTAAGCGGAGACTAGGGAGAGGGTCTCCTTCTTCAATACCAGCGATCTCTAAGAGAAAGCCAATAGTTTATGTAGGGTTCCCTGTGAGAATGAAACAAGCTTCTTTTGAGAGAAACTTGAGTGGCTAAGAAGGTTTAGTGCGTGCGTCACTGGGTCCATGATGACTTTTAATCTTCAATACCGGTGTCACTAAGTGACAGCCAGTAGCATATGAATTGAACCCGGTGTCTGCCCTAAGTTGAATAATCTGGAGGGCTGTTTCTTTTCACCCTTTACTTTACATTTCTTTTTGATTCTTCAACTCCTTCTTTCTCCGATTCTCATTTTCTCCTTTTTACAATCATTCCTAAGGACTTCTAACACTAACTAATGGTAGTGTCCTTGGGTAGATCCCTCCGGCTCGGCGGATCATAGGACGGTTATTCCTAACCTTAGTCACCTTATAACTCCATGACTAACCTATGTTGCCATTAAAACCACAGTTTGTGAAAAAATCTCTCAAATGGTTTGTAAATGAAAAACATGTTTGAACCACTGTGAGAGATGAGGTTTTGCATAAATACTCCCCCTTCACATGTGCTTAAGAGTATTAATGGTTTAAATGCACAGTGAGGAAAGAGCGCGCACTTTTTGAATTGATCCACTGAAGATAGACAATCCCCCGCGAGACACGGTTACGTTGCATAGTTAAAGAGTTACATTGTCAGCTTTTAGGTGACAACTAGCTCTAATAACTACCTTGAAGGTGTAGACAAACCTCGAAAGGTTGTCATACCCGTCAGAGTTCATGTCTATCAAGAGTTTCTCGAATGGTACTTTCTACTTGGACAAGTCCTTTGCGAGACACGTTTACATTACTAGCGAACTAGCTTGAAATTATTACCCGTCCAGGACAAGTCTTTTCGAGTTACAAACAGTTTAGTACCGTCAATTCGTTGGTTAAGTCTGAGGTACACAGATTCATTTGCATTTTGCACAACATATTTCTTATCACACAAATTTTCTCCCCCTCAAAAATGGCATAAAAAATGTTATTTTTGAACGGTTGACAATAAATATGACCATTTCGAGTGTTGCGGGAAGATGACCACTATGAACAATTTGTGAACAAAGTTTTAATTCAAATACTCCCCCTCAACTAGTGAGATAAACGGTTGAGGTTTTGAAAAATCATATGGGGAAGTACTTGTGTTTTTGAGCAAAACCATGAAAAATGAAGGGTTTGATAGGTTTTACTAAAAAATAAGAAGCTTTCGCTCCTTTTATAAGGATTGTGGCACTGAGGCGTACCACAGGGTCCTTTCTTGACTATTACGGGTTGTACACTGTTATGTGTGCACAAGCCATAGACATATATAATCACACATCCAAAATTATATGAAAGAAACAATTCAAGGGGTACCAGGAAGTGCAGTGATGTTCCCAGGAGTACGAACAGGGCGTTGATAGCCGGTGATGTTGATCCTGGGTCGACCACCAACAAAGCTTTCCAGCTTTCTGAACTGATCCCTTCTGAACAACCGTTCATTAATCATGGTGATGATCCTTCTCACATTCCTCCGATCCTGAGAATTCCATCGCTTAGGGTTCCCAATGTTTTCACGTATATCCTTCAACCGATAAGCTAATCCGTCCCTAACCATCTTCAGAGTATGATCTCCAAATTTGTGAAGCTCATTACACGCCATCAAGCAATTGCGATGAAGTTCACTGCGATAAACGACACTAAACGGTTTGCTGATGAGCGTTAATTGTGATAGCTGGTTGATATCGGGAAGATCAAGCTGTGGTGGAGTGAAGTTGACACGTGTCTGATATGATTCAACGGCAAGCTGGAGATCTTCAACACGTTCTTTTATGACTATGCGTCTGATGAAGATGAGCAGTGACTTGATGAATTCACGTTGTATTTCGGTTGAAAATTGTCTCATGCGACCCTGTACTTTTGCAAGGTACATGTCTTCAATATCGTTTAGAGACAAATTCTCAAAGTCAGCTTCACAGAATGCATAATCCCTTTCATCCTGTCTTTTGACCACAATCTTCTTGAGAAAGGTGTAGTCCCATTTGGATGAAAGACCAACATGTTGGATGGCAACGATGTCTTTAGTAGTAAAAACTGCATGTTGTGACTTTTGAACCTGACAGCTTCTGTAGTAGATTCGTCGGCGTTCTGGCCAGTGATGAATCCCATACAATGCATCTCGGTTGTATGCTTCCACTGTGTTGGAGAACAAGTGAGAGGCACGTTCCTCAATGGCAATGCAGTTTGAGTAGATAGCTGCAGGGAATGGAAGTGTCAAGGATGTAGCATATTTCCTTGAACCATCGCCACCATGGAGAAGAAATTCCAGGTCTTTGTTGAAGAAATATCGGAAGGGAATCCATGGTTCATCTGGTTGGCCAATGGTAGGTAGAGGTTTGGTCCAATCAGTATAGTATGGAGGGTTGTCCCTTTTTGTGAAGTCGATGTTTGCTTCCGGGTTAAGACAATCCATGTTGTTAGACATAGCTCGAGCAATGTTGTCAAGGTGATATTCGACCTCGAGGTCACTTTCAGAGATGTCTTTTAGAAGTTGAAATGCTTCATTCTTGATTCGCTTCAACTCAGATTTCGTCATTTTCTTCACATGGAACTTTTCTTGCAACAGTTTTGCATGCTCCAATGTAGAACCGTCGACCAGATCTTGACCTTCATCAGGGTAGGGAGTTTGATTGACAAGTGTGGAGAACCATTCAAATTCTTTGGTTTTATCATCATCTAGCCATGATACGACTTCAGGCTGAGTCGTCTTCATCTTCTTTTTAGAAGGCCTTGATGATGATTCTAGTTTCTGCACTTGTTTGGGAGAGGTGGGTTGTTGTAGGGGCTCAAGGACCTCTTCATCGTCACCACTCGTATACTCAAAATAATCACCAGTTTTCTGAGTCAGGGGTGGTAACTCGGAATCGTCCTGAGGTTTATCTGTAGAAGAACGAGGAGGGAACTTTTGTTGAGTAGGAGTCCGTTGGAGAGGAGGTGGCATAGAGGATGATTCACCAGACTTCTTTTGACGTTTAGCTTCATCATGCTTATCCTGATCCTTCTCTTCATCGTCTCTAGGACGTTTAGACTTATCAGCTTCGAATCTACATGCTTCTTGGAGTTGGTAGTCCAGCAATGCTTGAAACATCTTTCCTTCATCAGAGGTAAATGTCCCAGATCGTTGAGACATTTGTGTGACAAGTTTGGCCACCAATTCATTATCCGAGAAAACAACAGGATCATATGGATTGATTGTGACGGTTAAAGGTGTTGATCTTATAGTTTGCTTGGCTATCTGCATAAGATTTGGATATAGTTGTCTGGTGAACAGCTCCTTTGTGACTTTAGGAACGATATTCTGAAGGTACTTGTTAGTGTAACCTTCGATCATTTCGTTCAGTTCCTCTCTACGATGACTCTTCATGAACTTCTGAACAAATTCCCTTTCATCTTTCATCGTTTCATGCTCGTCATACAGGTGCTGTATGTGATCAGCTTAGAAATTCAACTTCTTTTGGAGAATGTCTTTCTTTCTGACTTGTTTGACAGCATTCCAAATACGTTTATAAGCATGAGATATCCAAGAACGAGGTGGTTTCTTTACTGATTTGGATGATGATTTGGTTGATCTCTTTGATGGTGGTGGTGATGAATGAGATGAAGAGTCTGATGATGAGGAGACATGAGGAGGCTCGGGGTCCTTAGGTGGTTCAGAAGTTTCCTTCTGTGAATGTGTGGGACTTTCCAGAAGAAACTTTGTGTAATCATCATCGTCATCTCTAGACTTTTGTTTCTCAGACTTCTTGGTTTCCGGTTCCTCAAAGTCATATCTGATAGTATCCTCCACAAGCTGTTGTTGTTGCAGAAGAGTGGTGGTACCAGCTCCCTTATCGGGTTGATTAACCGCATCAGGAGATGGTTCAGAGTGGGTAGCACCACTTGAGCCTCCGGGTCCATCCATTTGGTCTTTAGCAAATTCTTCAGCTTTGTGTTGGTGTCTAAGGTGTTTGACTTTCTTCTTGTACACAATTTCCGGTGGCTCTTCATCACTCTCCGAGCTTTCATCATAAGGTACAAGTGCAGGAGTCTTCCCTTTTCTTTTATCAGTTTGAGGACTTGGAGGTTTTGGTACTAACGGATTGTCATCCTTTGAAGTTTCAGAGTAGGTAATCTCTTCATCTGTGTCAGTACCTTCAGAGCTCTCGTCCACAAGCTTTCTTTGCGGTTCAAGTGTGGGAATAGGTTCGGCTTCCTTTACGGGAACAATCCTTTTAGAAGGAGGATTCCTTTTAGGAAACTTCCTTTGACTCACAGTACTTGTTGTGCTTCCTGCACTTTCGTCGAGATGACCAACTTTGCCTTGTCTAACTGCTTCCAGATACCTTTTGTACGTTTCGAGCTTTCTGACATCTTCAGTTAGAAGGAAATCTGGCAACACAGCACCTTGTTTCTTTGTAGACGATTCCTTGATTCTGAAAGATAGAATAGGCTCCGTCAACATATCGTGATTGTCGAGGTCATTGAGCCTCTTGGGAATATCAGGATGAAGTCCAAGTGCTCTCTGGATCAACAGTTTAGTATATCTGATGTAGGGAATCTTTGAGCCAAGCTTTTTGAGAAATGACATCATGTCATCCCAAATCAGAGCTTCGATAGCGATGTGTTTCATGTTGACCAATGCCCAAAATATTTGCAGTTCCATGAGCTTAGGATGCTCATAGCCACTGTCACGACCAGAAACAGATTTGGTGATGATCATGTAGAGAGTTCTCCATGGTTGAGGAATACTCTTAAGCTCTACGTGAGAATGCTTGGTGATTACTCCTGTAGCCTCGTCATAACCGATATTGATTAAGAATTGGAGAGTGATCTCTTCAGCAGGTGTGGCATATAGTTTGGTTGGTTCGACTTCAGGAATTAGGAGAATAGCCTTTAAGTCAGCAGGTGTAATGGTGACTTGTTTGTGATTCAGAGTCACCGTCACAGCAGTCTGTCCTTTGACCCTTTCCATAGTGTTCCAGAACTGTTGGATGTAGATCTCAGGAACAGTTTCAGAGTGAGTGAGCATATTCAGATACGGATGAGTCCTCAGAATATCAATAGCAATTAAACACGAAGACTCAGAGCAAGTAAGGGTGTCAAAGTCAACACGGAGATTATTCTTTCCTATCTTCATTGGATAGCCATAAGGATAGATATCAGCAATGGAGAGAACTTCAGATGCATCAACATTCATTTGTTCAGCCATGTCGTGATCTGAAATAACATTAGCCAAAAGAACCAACATATCGAAAGACATAATGTTAGTCAACAGAAGGTCTTATTGTCTAGTTATTGAATGTACAGTGTCAATGATTGTTACGAGTCCTAAGTCACTTGTATGTCCAATAGTCCAATGACGTCGTGAAATGTTTTGTGAGTTAGTTAACTTTAAGTTTTAAAGTTTATGTTATCACTTATGGTTCACAACATCTCAAACTTTTTAGATTTATTAGTGACATTATTGGATTCGTGATGATATGATTAGTTTATTTACAAGTTTGTACACGTAACAATTCATAACGAAGGTATGATCCAGGCTTATGCGTAGGATTGGTAAAGTTATGCGTAGACAGAAATGATATATGCGTAGGCGTAAACTTACTCGTAGGATCCTAACTTACGCGTAAGAAATATTACGTGTAAGAAAATTGGACCTTATGCGTAGAGGTTACGCGTAGGCATATATTAACCTTACGCGTAAGGCTACTCGTAAGAGTTGACCTTATGTGTAGAGGTCACTGTTTACGCATATCCTTCACAGGATACGCGTAGTCCCATATGTAGAACCTTATGCGTAGAAGCTACGCGTAAGACTAATCTTACGCATAACATGCTACGCGTAAGGTGATCCTTATGCGTAGAGTTACAACAACCTTGATTCTGAATTTTAAGTTTAGCAAGCCTGAAACAAAGCATCATATCATCAATTTTGACACATAACATTCATTTTATGACAGATCAAAACACAATTGCTCATATAAAACAGTTAAGCGTAGAAAACCTTACGCGTAGTTTAAAACCCTAAATCTACGCGTATGAATTTTAGCCATAGATTATGCACCAAAGTTTTTCTGGTATGTCTTAGATGTTGTGAGAGTATAGTAACCAAGTTTTAACACTTAGTTTGCAGTGAATCAAAAATACCCAAACTCAAGAACCTTAAACCCTAATTTCTAATTCTGACACAATTAGTGTTTCTGGGTGGTTATAGAGCATGGAAATCATCAATTCATCATCATAAGACTATATCCCAACAATCTTTTATGCCAAAACACTTCACATTTGGAAAAACCCAAATCGACACATAAACCCTAGTTTTCAAAACTCATTGATAAGAGTTTCTGGGTGGGTTTTGATGGTTAAAAGGATATCCTTGATGTATTTAAAACGTTTTGACACATTCCTTTTAACCACCAACGTCCACACAATGATTGTGTGTTCATACGCTTATGCGTAGAACACCTAATCACGCGTAACATAATTTTTAACCGTAGGATTTGCATGATATTGAAAACCTTAGTTTAAAAACATGTTAAGATCACAAAACAACTTACAAAGTGAAGATCAAAAACACGGATTTCTTGATTGATTCTTAGGCGTAGATGAAAAAGTTGAGTGTAATAAATGAGAAGTGAAGAAGTAGGTGGGGAAGAGTTTTTATTAAAAGTAACTTTAACTTTTTGACAGTTTTAGTCCCTCCACCTTTTCCTTTTTCAAACAAAGCCATTTAACTTCCATTTTGGTTACCAAACAAAAATTTTTAGGAAAGAAACATGATGACACTCCCCCTCGACTTGAGAAAATAATGAAAGGTTATTAATTTAAGTCCGAGGAGTGTCATTGTACCAGAAAATTCACCACCATTTGTTAAAAGAAACAACCAAGGTATGATAACATGCAAGTACACAGATGTTTTGAAACAGTTAAAGTTTTGATTTCTCCCCTTCAACACTTGATCGGAAAAATACCGAATTTAGAAAGATTAGGGTGTTGACGGAAGAAATGTACTTGCAATGTTGACAGAAAAGTAGATTAGAAGAATATTTTTGATTTTATCAGGTTTTATATTTTTGTATTTTGTTTTTGAAAAATTTATTTACAAATGATGTTTTGGTGTTTGACAGGTTTTTAAGACTGTTTTAAGAGGTCATCCAATTCCTCTTGAGTCAAACACCTCATACCAATCCGGTGGACCAACTCATTAAACCTAGCGGGAGGCAAGGCTTTGGTGAGCAGATCTGCCAATTGATATTCAGTACCCACAAAGTATAATTCAACGGTACCCTGTTCCACGTGGTCCTTGATGAAATGATAGCGAAGATCGATGTGCTTTGATTTCGAGTGCTGAACTGAGTTGCACGAGATCGCAATGGCACTCCGATTATCGCAGTACATCGGGATTCTGTCAAATACGTAACCATAGTCTTTGAGTTGTGTTCTCATCTAGATGACTTGAGCACAACACGCAGACATGGCTACATATTCTGCTTCGGTTGATGACAGCGATGTACAATCCTGCTTCTTTGATTGCCAAGACACCAGTTTATCACCGAGAAATTGTAGAGCTCCTGAAGTACTTTTCCTTGAGTCTAAGCATCCTGCGTGATCAGCGTCTGAAAAAGCGATTAGTTCAAAACCAGAATCCTTCTGATACCAGATCCCCAAGTTAATGGTTCCCTTGATGTATCAGAGGATTCTTTTAGCCTCAGAGAGGTGGGTTTCAGTTGGTCGCGACTGATAACGGAAGCATAGATAAACGGCAAAGACAATATCAGGTCTGCTAGTTGTTAGATACATGAGAGACCCAATAATACTTCGGTATTTGGTAGGGTCAACTAATTTCCCATGTAAATCAGCATCTAACTTCTTGGTATGAGCCATTGGTGTGGCATAAGTGTCACAGGTTGTCATTCCAAATTTGTTTAACAGTTAAAGGGCATATTTGGACTGACTCAAGAAAATACCACGGGGTGATTGATGAACTTGCAATCCTAGAAAGAATGTAAGTTCACCCATCATGGACATTTCAAAATTTTTCTTCATTAGTTTTGCAAAAGCGATTGAAAACTTTTTATGTGTAGACCCAAAAATGATGTCATCCACGTAAATTTAAACAATTAAGATATGTGCCCCGTGATATTGTATAAAAAGAGTTGGGTCAACCGAACCTTTGGTGAAATTATTAGCAATGAGGAAAGATGATAGCTTATCGTACCATGCCCGAGGGGCTTGTTTGAGACCATAAAGAGCTTTGTTCAGTTTGTAGACATGGTTCGGGAACTCAGGATCAACGAATCCATCTGGTTGGCTGACATAGACCGTTTCTTTAAGTTGTCCATTGAGAAACGCCGTTTTGACATCCATCTGATAGACCGTCATATTCATATGAGCTGCGAACACGAGAAATATCCGAACAGCCTCAAGACGAGCAACCGGAGCAAAAGATTCTTCAAAGTCTATTCCCTCTTCCTGACGATAACCCTTAGCAACTAGACGTGACTTGTTTCGGATGACGTTCCCTTCAGCATCCAATTTGTTTTTCCAAATCCATTTTAGACCAATGACGTAGACCCCTGTTGGTCTTTCAACCAGTTCCCATACTTGAAGACGTTTGAATTGGTTGAGTTCTTCCTGCATGGATTCAATCCAGTTGTCTTTTGTCATTGCGTCTTTAATGTTTTTAGGCTCAGATTGGCATACAGTGAGTGCATAAATGCAATGTTCACCATCTGTGTGAAGACGTTGTCTCGTAACGACTGGTTGATTTGGGTTGCCAATAATGTTAGCCAGAGGATGGTCTTTTGTCCATCGGTGTGTAGAGGGTTGATGTTGGTATACATTGTGCAGATTCTGAGATTTCAAATGGTTTGTTGAAGATTCCGCGACATCTGGTGCAGCAGTCTCATTAGCAAACGGGTTGAAGAACGCATTTGGATCAAAATCTGCAGGTGGGGGTACTTCATTCAGAATATCATCAGCTGGTTCATCATTGTTGGAAGCGGTGTGTTCAACTGTTGTGTTGGAATCAACTGGTGTAGGTGCATCTTCAACAGTAGTTGATGTAGCAGGTGTATCAGGTATATGAAAATTATCAGGTTGTGCAGCGAAAACAGCGGATACACCTAGAGCACGTTCATCAATATCGTCACTGAACAGAGGAGCAAATAACCTTTCCATTTGTTGACGAGTGAGCTGAGGGCTTTGTTCAGCTGATGATGGGGGTTGGGGGAAGTTTAAACGGTTGTGACCGGGTTCTAAGCTGTTATACTCAGAAGCCATTTCCGTGAGTTCATCAAAATGAGCATGAATCGTTTCCATTACCTCCTTAGTTCAACGATTCCAGATTCGGAAACCTTTAGAATTGTCACAGTATCCAATAAAGACTCCAATATCAGCTTTGGCTTTGAGCTTTCCAAAATCATCACGATCATTATTCGGATAGCAAAGGGATCCAAATACATGAAAGTGTTTGAGGTTCGGTTTATAGTTGTGGACAAGCTCAAAAGGTGTTTTGTTGTGGCGTTTTGTGATCATAGAACGGTTTTGAGTATAGCATGCAGTAGATACAGCTTCTGCTCATAAGTAATCTGGAAGTTTAGCATTGATTAACATTGTTCTTGCAGCTTCCACTAACGTTCGGTTTCGTCTTTCAACAACTCCGTTTTGTTCAGGTGTACGTGCAATAGATGTTTGATGCTGAATTCCCATTTTCTCATAGAATTCACGAAGGGTTTTGTTAACAAATTCAGTTCCTTTGTCTGTTCTGATTATCCTGACGGTGTTGCGGAGCTGAACCTGTATTTTTGTGAGAAAGGTGATGATCATTTGTGGAGCTTGGTCTTTGCTTCGAAGAAAGTAGACCCAAGTCCATCGTGAGTAGTCATCAACAATTACTAAGATGTAGCGTTTGCCATTGATCGTTTGCACGCGCATTGGGCTACACAAATCCATGTGAAGAAGGTGAAGCACATGCTGAGAGCTGTGTTCCACCTTTGAAGGAAAATGAGCACGAGTGCTTTTCCCTTGTTCACAGGCTGAGCAAAGGTGATCTTTTGAATACCGGAATCATGGGAGTCCTTCAACTAGTTTATGTCGAGCAAGGTTGGTGATGGTTTGAAAGTTTAGATGTGAGAGACGACGGTGCCATAGCCAGGATTTTGTAGATGTTGCCTTTGAAAGTAAGCAGATGGGAGAGGAAGCAACCATGTCTTGCATAGAGATAGTGTAGAGACTAGAATTACGGGAGCCAGACATAAGGTCATTTCCTTGTAGATCACGAATGAAACAAGTTTTCTCCCTGAAAGCAACCTCCAAATCTCCATCACAAAATTGACCTACTGAAAACAGATTGTGACCGAGGCCTTCCACATAGTAAACCCTGCTGATTTTGATGTTCCCATTGACATAATCTCCGTAGCCCATGATAGCTGCGAAGTGATCGTTCCCGAACCTGACAGTGCCAATGAACTTTGCAATAAAGTTTGATAACAGTTTAAGGTTGCTTGTCATGTGTCGGGAACATCCGCTATCAACAATCCAGAGAATGATCTGTATCACCTGCATTACACACAGATGACACAGATGGAATAGAAGTAGATGTGGAACCCGAAATGTTAGAGGGTTCCGAAGCAGATATATTAGACATGCACACATTGATAATTTTAGGCATCCATTTAAATCCTAGTGTGTTATATATCCATTTTTTCCATCTATAACTACTCTTTGCTTTAGTCTTAGTGAAAGCACTAGGTGGTACTACATTCTTAGGAGGTGAAACTGGAGCTACAGTGACAGCAATGGTTGCCTTAGAATCTAAAGAAGGCGGTCTACCAAGCACAAACTTAGAATGATTAGTGGGCCTAGAGATATTCCGATTCTTAGGATTCCGTAATCGAGAGATTATAGCTTTAGCAACACATTTGTCATGACAATCAGAATTCATACTCTTCCGACAAATAACACAAGGTGCATCAGACTGAATATCAAAAGTACTTAACGGTTTAGCATTCGTTACATCACTATTTCTATTACATTTGCCAGACGCAACATCTATAGTGGAAGCAACATGAGTCTCATTCAGAGTCCTAGGGTGTTCTTCTACTTTAGCATTCCTTATTGATCTTTTCTTAGGTCGCAACTTCCTATTCTTCGATTGAGTGCTCCTAGGCTGTGAAGTGCGGACGTTTGGAAAAGACGCAACTATTCCTGTTTCAGTAGAGGGAAACACATTAGCAACTTGTTATTTGGCAGTAGGGATTCTAGGTTCACGATTACTAAGTGTAACTGGTGCTATTCTCTTAAGAACGGTAGGCGGAAGTTGTTCATACTTTCCTAACATTTCTCTTAACGTAGAGATAGTGTGAATCAAATCTTGATTGTCAGAACGAATATTACCAGCAAAATTCATGACTTCTCTAGTGTGAGCAAGATAATGATCAAGTTCGTTTGATGCTTCATGACGAGTCTTATTGAGCAAATCAAATATGACACCATATTCCTGTTTAACTTTTGAAAGTTCTTGTTCATATTTTGAGATTTGACTTTTCAAAGACACGTTTTGATCATCCAGTTGCTCAATTTTAGGATCAGAAGATTTTGCACTCAACTGAGCGATTTTCTTTTGAAAACTAAGTTGATGATTGTGAATATCTTTTTCACACCAATGAAGACGACGTTTGGCATTGTAAATTTCGTTGAGTAATTGTTTATTTTCAGCTTTTAAAGACTCGATCTGAAGCACATTATCGGTGTTCTCAACAGTTACAACATTTTCAACAATATCAGCAGAGATATGATCAGATGCATATGGAAAAGAATAAAACAACACAACATTATGGACATCAGCACAGATAAGGTCTTCCAAGAGTCGATCAACATCTTTTCACAAAAGTTTCTTTTTACGTTTAGTATTGGAAATAGATGTTTCTGTTTTCTCAAAAACGACCTTCATAGTTCCAAGTTCCTTATGAAAATCCCGTTCCCAGGCTAATGCACAACTTTTCAAGTTTTTAACATTAGGTAAAAGATTTTTCTGAAAAATGTCTCTTTGTTCTCGCGCCAGAGGCGATTGAAAGTGTTCAATTTTGATTTCAGAACGATATTCTATCTCATGTTGTAAAATTTTGAGGTCAGCCATGAAAATGTCAAAATATCTAAGAATATTTCGATTTTCAGGTTTTGAGTTTACTTCACTAATTGAAGGTAAAGGATCATAAGTTTGTGCATAATCTGTTTTGGGATTAACATTAGAAGACTCAGGTGTTTTGATGATAACCCTTGGTGTGTTAGAAGAATCCGTTGGTGTGACGAAAGTGACCGCCTTTTTATAATTAAAAGGTTTGTTGTAAACAACATTTTTTAATTTTGATCGACTCTCGTCTTCTGCATCTAATTCCTCTTGACGATGATATTCAACAACACTCATAACAGTATTATCAATTTTGTATTCTGCATTGGAAACTTCAGGAGTTGGTTTGAATGTTTTTAGTGAAAGCTTTGGTTTGTAATCAGCTAGATTTTTTCCATATCCTTTTGGATTGGGTTTTAAGGTAAACTTTTCAATAGTTGTTACTGATTCACCATGTTTGTAAACAGCAGTTTTAAACTCTTTAAGTTTGTTTTGCAAGCCGATAATTTCTTCAAGAAGATCATCTACCCGATTCGTTGAATGCTTTTTGTATGCGGAGAACTGTTTTTGACAAGTTAACAACTCAGCCTTAGCTTTTTTGATTTTCCAAGGTAAGAGCCTTAATTTGCTTTTTATGTTCATGTTTCAGTTGTTCTAATTCAGACAACAAAGCATTCTTCGAGGCGGCTAGATCACGCATCTGTTTCTCTAAATATTTTTCGTTTTGATGAGATTTTGCAAAAGCGGCTTCAAAACCTTTTTCACGGTTTTCTTGAGTTTTGAAAAAGTTGAGTTGCATTTGTAAGCATTCAAAATCCTTGGTTAGCAGTGCATTTTTACTTTTTAAGATCTGATTTAATGCAACACATTCAGCAATTTGGGATTGTTGGTCTTTAAGTAACAGAACAAGATCTGGATGAGGCAAAGGTTCATCGTGTTCAACGTGAGTCACAACATGATCATTATTTAGATCCTCAAGTATAACCACGGAGTCAATTTGATTATCAAGGGAAACCATAAGGTCATCTGGATCGTCAAATGTGACTACGGGGTTTATTTGAAAATCGGCAGAATGAGATGTAGATGACTCATTTTGAACATTCTGAGCCGTGCCGGATTCAGATATTGACGGAGATATTAGTTCAGATATGATGATGGTTTGTTCGGGTACCTGAGACAAGCCATCAGTGTCATACACTGGGCCTGTTTCACTCATGTGTAACTCTTGCATATTAGCCATCAACATAACCGCTGCATTGGCCTGCAAGTCCTCCATATCATCATCTGAGTCTGCATCTGCCATAAAGCTCTGTTCTTTGTCTGTGAGAGATCCACCAGCTTCATCCTTAAGAGCCAAGAGTAAAGCCTCTTTGAAATAAGCACTGCCCCTAGTCCTTGGCTTTGGGCATGCATTAGCCAGGTGTCCCTTCTCATTGCAGTTGTAGCATCTAAGACCATTTAACCGATTCTGAGCATTTCCCTGTTCCACCACTTAAGCTCTGTTGTTATTCCTACCCACAGCATTAAACCCTTGACCACCGCCCATCTGACGACCATAATCACGATTCTGAACTTCAACACGTCCATTGTTCACAACAGCTTGAGTCCGTGTATTAGATGAGGAACGAATACGATTGTTGGATTTGTTGGTGTAACGGCCAAAAGCATTAGCAATCATCACAAATCCTTGTTGCAATGCTTCGAACGGATCGATTTCCTCAGTCGCTTCACTGACATATGCTTGAGCATTGTTGTTGTATGGAACCAATTGATTTTGTTGAGGTTTATGCTGTGAAGGTGTGTTTGAAGCAGTTGGTTGAGTTGCTGGTTGAGAGGGATAATTCTGTTGAGCATACAAGGCAAGTTGTTGATTATCCGGATGTGACTGTTTAGCAATTTGAGCACGGAGAATCCGTTCCCGATCAACTTCCTTTTCATGAGGCTTCAAGTAATCGTACAACAATCCATAAGTAGAATGATGCATATTCTTCGCTTGACGGAGAAAAATGACATACTTCTCCCATTCAAGACCAAGACTACTCAGGAACTTAGTATTCACTGCAATTCTTGGCATGATGATGTTGTGTTTATCCAAATCATTGATGATGTCTGAAAATCGATGATGATAGGACTCTAGTGTCTCTCCAGGTTCAATCATGAAGTGTTCATAAGCCAAGTAAATTTTGGATTCCAAATCCTCCTGATTGAGTACAGATCCTTCCATAAGAAGACGAATATGATCCCACATTTTTTGTGCAGTCTTTTGAGCATCAACACTACGAAGAATTGGGTTGGGTAATCCTAAGAGGATGTATTCCATTGCAAGTTCATCAGCTTCATAGTGTAGAAGTTCTGTAGCATTTAGATCTGCAACAGTAGCAATGTTGGTTTGTTCATCTCTTGGTGGAACAGCAGTTGGATCTCCGGGTACAATGAAGGTAGGCATCTCAAATGGACCTTCCAAGATAACCTTCTTTAAGAACTTTCCATGTGGCTTCTTCAGATCACAAAACCTAAAGAACCTTATCACCCATTGATCATAGTTTCCTGGAGTGAGCATTGGAGGTCTATCAAGTGATCCAGCTTCATGAATTGATTGTTGGCTGCTTAAAGCTTCACACATCTTTGCAAACCAAGTGGGTTCCTTCATAGTGTTCCTTGATGGATGTTGATTGAAATCGTTTGTGTAGGGTTGAACTTGAAGACTTGGCGGTGTTTGAACCATTTGTGGTGGTGGAAGTGCACCAATTTGTGGAGTATGTTGCTGATTAAATTGTTGTTGATAAATTGCTTGTTGTTGATTCCATTGTTGATGTTGTGGAGTTAATTGTTGTTGTTGTTGATGATTATAAGTGTGAGGGAAATAGTTAGAGTATGGTGGTTGAGACATGTTGATAAACTTGTGTAGTAAAAATGGATCTTTGTAGTCGAATGAACCTTTGTTGATGAAGTGTCCTTAGGCGTAGAAAAGACAAGAAACCAAGTAGCACTTATGCGTAAAAACACCAAAAGTTATGCGTAACAATAAGGAGTTACGCGTAGGTTTTAGTTTACGCGTAAGTAGGAAAAACACTAAAGTTATGCGTAGACAAAAGTTAGGCGTAGAAAGTTAGGCGTAGGATTACCTTATGCGTAGACCTAAGTTTACGCGTAAAGTGAATCTTATGCGTAGGATTTCTACGCGTAAGCTAATGCTTATGCGTAAATTTAGGGTTTTTGCCCAAATGATTTTTTACACTATCACAGTGCAAAAGATATCCAAAGTCGACGTATTTTCAGACTTATCCAAGTAAGAAAACACGGAATAAACCACGAAATTGAAGATCAAACCAAGGATAATCTTACGCGTAATTTTAGGGTTTCAATACGCGTAGGATTACTCGTAATTTTGATTTTGCCCAAATGTGTTTCTAAACTAGATTTTTGTTATGGAATAGCTTCAATAGTACCAAAAGAGCACAAAAGTGTGAAACTTGATGTACCAAAACGGCTAAACGGGTTACGCGTAGAACGACACCCAAGAACAAAAACAAGCTTAAAAACGTATATCCACGCGTAAAGGTTGAAACTTTTTGCCAAAAACAAGTATTTTAACACCTTAAAACGTTGAAAGTACAAGAATCTTGGATTAAAAAGTGTAAAAAACAAGTTTTTAAGCGAACCAAAGTATCAAGGTGCGTTTTAGGCGTAGGACCGAAACCCACTTCAAAAACAAACACGATTCACCCAACTAGTAGGCGATTGATACCACTGTTAGGTCACTAGTTTTACAAACACAAGTAATATAGAAAGGAGATGAGGCGATTGAACAAGATCTAACACACACACAAACAATAATAAGACCGGTTATGCGTAGGCATATGTGAAAGAAAGAAAACTTGAACAACCAACCCTCAAATGAGGGTTTACATGAGTATAGGAGGGAAGCTAGGGCAACACTCCTAGTTCCCATCCTTTCTTATATGGGCTTGGGCCTAAGCTTATGGGCCTTCTACATAAGCTAGACCTTAAACAAACATAAAGGCCATAATAAGCTACCTATTACATATGAAATATAAATACTTGAAATACAGTTTAGGAGTGATTCCAACATAATGGCTCCAAAACTTACCATTCTCACATGAAATAACGAATTTACACATTTAGCTTTTAACCCTAATCAACCTCCTATTTATGTTCTAGGTTTTTCCCATACTTTTAATATCATTTAATACGCTTTAATTGACATGTTACTTCTTTTAATGACTTCTACCTTAACCTAGAACGTATGAAAACTCAAACGGAATTTATCTCAACTCATGCATGTCTTTATGAAATTAATTCACACATGTCGACCTTATATTCCAACGTGCATACATCTGACACAAACAACTACGCTATAAGATCAATGTGATGCATGTATATCGACACCATCAAAACCTTTTCAAAAGACTCACACTAGGAAACTATGCATGTAACTCGACGCAAAACAAAACCACGACAACATGTTAACGTAATACATATTTAATTGACATGTAGCTTATTACGCGACCAAACTCTCATGCTCTTGTTTATATACGTTTCAAACATATCGACACGTTCATGATCTACAAACCATGCGTCGATTATATACACATAACACGTCAAGTTTATGATTTAATGTGGCAACACCTAATTTACTTACTACCCGGTTTACATGTTTGATCGATACGTATGTACTTATATAGATTTCGGAAAAATATGAATACGTAACGCATTTAAATGACAAGCTCATATGTTTCACAACCCTTATACGCATGACTCTAATTCCTTTCTATGATTCGGTAACAACTTATACGCGGCTCGTTAACATGCATGTTTTATTCACATAACCGAATCATACCTATAACTTGTTCAAATCATGTGGCCCGACTTATTCATATGGTTCGGTATGTTTATGGTTCGATTCATACTTCACAATTAAAAAGGTTTTACGTTAGTATGTAACATAAGTGAGACGAGGGAAGAACGTGGTTATACCTTAGCTAGGTTTTCGGCTCAAACTCACCACCCAAGAGTAGCAGCCTTCGGTAGAGAAAGAAAAGGGAAGAGAGATTGTGCCGTGACTTGTGTAGTCTAGGGTTCCAGAAGTTGAGGTTTATGTTGGTATATATAGGTACCGATCGGTTCTTAAGGGTTTAGTGTGGGCTTCGGCTCATCAAGGGAAAAAAAAGGAAAAGAAAGAAAACAGCCCGTTGGGCTCTCGGCTTTTATCCCAACCGAACACCAACAACGCCCATCTTGGGCTCACCAAGAAAGGAAACAAAGCCCGACTTGGCTTGATAGGAATCGGATCACACAAAACAAAAGTAAAACGACCCAAAGGTATTTGGACTATACAAGAACAAACGACTCAATTTTATTTATACTCGCGACGTTTATTTTCGTTGTACTCATTGTCGATTACTTAATATACACGTTAGGTTTTTAAATATTCATAGGTTAGGTTTTTAGTTTCGTTAATTGAACGTTATTATATTTTACGTATTTTAAAATTTTGATTATGAGGGTAAAATAGTCTTTTAATACGTTTTATATTTTTAGGGTTTTACACATCTCGTAATCAAAATTAGATGTTTGATTCAAATAAGCGTCGATCAAAGCACGTTTCTCTTCGGATCATCTTTAAATGCTTGTATTCTCAAATTCTACGGCTAAGTTCATAAGTATTTGCTGACGAGCTTTATCCTTGTCGATTTGTTTCTGGACCATAGCTTTTATTTCCTCGACGGTGTGTGAAAGCGAATAAGCATTTAAATTGAGGTATTTATAATGTAAAATAAAGTGTTTAAATTTTAATTTATTTATTTATTTATTTATTTTTATTATTATTATTTTTTGCATAATGGTAATAAAAAACAAAAGGGCCAAATATGTAAACTTTATTTCAATCGTCCTCGGTCGAGACCGCGACTCAAATCGAATAAAAATGGAATGATCGACTGACGATCGACACCTCACAATAAAGACGATCGATCGCCCAGTCGATCTCCGGCCTTACTGCGACTAGCTTAACGTTGTCTATCTGTTGTACATCTCAAATCATATTTGATACTTGTGTGTCTTTTTGCATCTTGCTCCAGAACTCATTTTTTATTGAAAAGTTATATTCTTCTTAAAATTTGCAGAATGCTGACGCATGGCCCCTACAGCTTGTCAGGTGGAGGAAAGAGTGGTAGTCAAAAAAGGGGAACTAGGAATACTTTTAGACCCTCCAAAAACTTGACCTTAAATCAAACGAAAATAAAGTAGAACTAGTACATAAAAATACAAGTAGAACTAGACATATTTTTTAGTATAGTAATAAAAACCTGCAAAAAAATACCACCAGATCAAAACTATATTTTCAATCAAACTGATGACCGAGAAATTCAGTGACGCACAACTATACAACTGGGTGTAATAGTAACTGAATTCATCATTCTCATCTCATCTCCACATTGGAATTCATTCATTCACCAAATAGCCGTAGTACTAACCACCAAATCAATCACACAAACATAAGCCACTCAAATACAAATCCACCCGACAATACACAATACACTCATACACACAATAACTAAAATTCCATTCGGCCAAACAGATGACCAAACAACCTCCTAAATTTTGTGATCACGCGTCGTTAGAGGGAGGTGTAACAATGGTCGACGTGTTATGAGGCTCTTCCACGCGTCATGGGAAACCTTATTACATTTAGTCTAACTATAACTACACGACACTAAAAACACATTGATCTTTACGAATGTGACAACCCAACCATCAAAGAAGAAACCCGTTATGTAAACCCAACACGAAAACAATCACTCGAGAGCAATCACCGAGTAAAAAATATGAAAACGAAATGAATCCAACCATTACTTAACATTAAACAACTTCTAATAAAGAGGATGCTAGTTAATAATATGCAGAACGCTAACAACAGCTACCCAATTTGTAATCTACTAATGTAAAAAAGCTAAAAACCCATTTTACCAATTTTGCATACTTAAGAACAAAATTCAACAAAACCAGCACATCAAAACATTCTACCCATCATTCATGAGGCTGCTTTAATCCTAACACACTTTTATCTAAAGTTCTAAACTAGCAAGCATAAACATATCATTGTGGAGGAAAATTAAGATCGAGCTCGAGCTTCTTCGATTTCGAACATTCGGAATAACCAGAACTGCTACTACCACCAACAGATGTCTCATATGACATATCCACTTTATTGTGAATGCCATTTTTTGTCACTCCTGGATGATACGGAAACAAGGGTCCATGAGGCGCCTGTCCACCAAAAGAATAGCTCGAGAGTCTTAGCTCGAGTGCTTCTGGTGGAAGTGGGGCTGCATGATGATACATAAACATGGGTCCAGCAGCCGCGTGTCCACCAAAATAACTCGAGAACCTAAGCTCGAGTGCTTCCGGTGGAAGTGCGGCTGCAGGATGATAGATAAACACAGGGTTTGTAAAGTTTGTATTGGCTTTGTTGCCACGAAGCTGGCGAGCTGCTGAATCATAAGCTAGAGCGGCTTGTTCGGCTGTATCAAAAGTACCAAGCCAAGTACGGGTTGTTTTACTTGGATCTTTTATTTCAGCCGCGTAACGGCCCGAAGGACGTTTACGGACACCACGGTAGTGAGGTTCTACGGAGCCGTTAGCAGCTTCCGTTTTTTTGACATGTTTAGAGCGGGAAGACATCTTGCGTGTGATTGTTTTGGTTATATTTCGTGGCAGGGGCGGAGCCAGGATCTAAAGTTAGGAGGTGCCGACTTTTTTCTGATAAAGTAGCGATGGAATTTATATGCAAATAAATTGTCATGTTACGTAGTTTGTTGTTTCAATATAAATTCTATAAGCTTTCCGCAACTGTGATTGTGATTATATGGGGTTATAGACAACATCGTGTCTTTGTTCATAAAAACTGATTAGATCTTTTTTTCTTATGTTGTTCATGTTTTAACTTTGTAGCTATATAAGAGTAAAAACTGTTGTGTACAACTAATACATAAATTTATATATGTGGTAAATATAAATAGTGCTAAGATATTTCAATTCATACAAAAACATCTGGTCTTACAAATTACAAGTAAATGCTAAGATAGTTACATTGTCCTAGCTTAAATTAATATGCTCAAAAGAAAAGATGGAGAATGGAGTTACCCGAAGATGTTTGAAGTTGTTGCCTAAGCAAT
>BPTQ01000005.1:266345515-266459289 GCA_019973895.1 Chrysanthemum seticuspe | reverse complement strand
TTTAAATCCGATCCTTATCAGTTAAAACGCTTTCATAATCAAGTCACAATTCTCCTTAAAAGCTTTCAAAAATCAATTTAAATCTATAAGAGATCACAAATCTCAAATGATTTGATAATTGCGATCGGGGGAGAATGTGTGATTTAAATTGGATTTAAACTGATAATAAGGGAAATGGTTTTATAAGGATGAACATGCTCTCCTTCCCACATGTGACAAACGATTTCAAATTTTTCCATGCACATGTTGAGGGGGAGCATCTATCTTAAACCTATGATGTATAACGTGATCACTTATCTCAATGTGCAGGTTCCCTCTAGTATGTGCAAAACTCTTTTCAAATCTCGAGGCACATATTGAGGGGGAGCAAAATTATGAAAATCTCATCCTTCCCCAAAATGCTTTATCTACTTGTCTTGATTAGGGAAGTGATGTTGATATCTTTTAGAAAATGGTAATCAAAGAAGTTAATTCTTTCTCTTACCTCCATGTGCAAAATGATTTCAAATATTTGATGCTCATGTTGAGGGGGAGTTCTCGTTCTAAAAATATCAAAAACAATTCAGGTGCAAAATGTTTTGATAATATATCACAAGTATCTGGATTGATTTTCAAATGGTTCCAATGGCAGATGAACAATACCAAATAGACCGACCAACTTTACTTTATGTACGGTGATATAAGGATGATAAGGTTAGGTATTGGTTCCCATGATCCGCCAGAACCGGAGGGATCTACCTAGGGACAATCCACTAGTTAGTGTAGAAGTCCTTAGGTATGATGATAAAAGGAGAAAAGTGAGATATGGGAAGAGTGCGGTCTGAGACAGAGCAAGTACTGGAACAAACACAACAAGGTTCTTGCTATGAAGTCTCGGTAAGCACAGAAGGGGTTGAAGAATTAAAAAGAATTGAATGAGAAAAGGGTGAAAACAAATAGCCCTCCATTTATTCAACCTTAGGGCAGAAACCGGGTTCAATTCATATGCTACTGATGGTAACATCGGTATTGAAGACAAGACGTCATGGACCCAGTGATGCACTGCACTTTAACTTTCCAAACCACTCAAGTTCCTCTTAAAAGGACTTGTTTCATTCTCACGGGGAACCGACATTATCTATCGACTTTCTCTTAGAGATTGTTGATATTGAAGAAGGAGACCCTCTCCCTAGTCTCCAGCACAGGATCCAAAAAATGCACAAATTGAGTTTAGAGCCACGAGATCATCAATAAATCTCATTAGGACACTTTCAATGAAGACTCTCTGTTTCACACAATGTGGAAAGAGAGATTATATCTTGAGTCCTACGCATTATCCTTGTGGTTTTGCCAGAACATCCGAGTAATATGTGAACATATTCACAGTGAAGATGGAAAACCTTCTGGAGCCAACATCAAACAAGCTCCTGGTAGGTGGCATGTGAGATCTATTATATAGATCAACCATGTGACAACTTAACAGAAACAATGGGGCGATTCAATCTCTTGAATCAATCCTGGTTCAGGTTATGGATTGACGGATACCTTTGCAAAACCGGTCTTTGTGCTTAAAAACTCTTTTCTTTAGCAAATCGACCGTGTACGGATATTTCAAATCAAAAGGTGTTTTATGATTGATAATTGATGTTCATTAACAACCTTCGTTGTATTGCAAAAACAATTTCTATTGAGCAATACACGATTGTTTTTCAAATCTCTTTTCATCAATCAGTGGACTTAAATTCGCTGGTTCACTCACTTCGTGTTGTCTTCTTTGAGATGTTCCGGTTTGAGAACAGCTAGAGCAGCTGCGAAACCCTGTCAAGGAAATTCTTCGGAATTATACCTGATCACAAGCAGTACTTGTACTTATCAACGGGGAACCGTGGGCCGTGTACCTCAATTCAACGAAAGTGATCAAAGACACTTTCGTGCGATTTATTGCTAACTGTTGTATGCAGGTACACCCGACGTTTGTAGCTGATCAGAATGAAGCAGTCAATCCATAGCCGCATGCTCACTTAACACATTCATCTCAAAAGAAATCATGATTAGTGCATCAATGACTCTGATATTTTCACTCCATGCTTCTGCTACGCTGCTGCCAATATCATGAATTATCGAAAGCTTCCGCTACTCTGATGAGAAGATATCATGATCCAGAATGTGAGCATGTCGGTCCGAATGTCACAACATCACAGAATTCCAACACCACAATGGATGTCTCAGAGATTTTTCATAGCTGATGATCTAAAAAGCTGGCTCAAATTTATTATCACGTGGATCAGTAAAAGACCTCCACCTTGAGTAACCAAACATGCAATGAGAAGAATCAATGACTACGTGCTTCGGAGCAAAGTACTACATCAAGAATGCAAGAACAATTGTTAATGACATATCTGTTTGTATTCAATGTAACTTTAGTATATGTTTGAGGTGACCTCCCTTAGGGGGAGATTGTTAGGAATTAGAAATTCCAGGTATTAAAGAGTCGGTCACCTCAAGTATATGTAATCGTTAGAAAGCTCGTAGTCGTAGTTATTTTAAGTTAAGTAGTATTTAGTTAAGTAACACCGTGGAGGACGGACGGGTCTTTACCCACTGTATGCCTGATCCACAGCCCGTTGTGTGGCGTTTTATGTAAGACTATAAATACTCTCTACCTCCCAAGGTAGAGAGTTGGAGCTCATAATAATATCTTTCACTTTCTCTCACTAAGTTCCCTAAACCTCTAACTTTCTCTCTCTAGAATTCCACTTATACGCCCACTTTGTGTTATGGTTTGATGTGTAAGTGAAAACCAATATCTTACATAAACTATTTGTGATAATCAATGGCTGCTGCTGCAATGAAACACATGGCTTCAAACTTTGCCAACCTTGATAAGTTTGAAGGGGTGGACTTTAGGAGGTGGCAGAAGAAGATGCATTTCTTACTGTCTAGCATGAGTGTGGTTTATGTGCTAACCACTCCTATTCCGGATGATGGGGATGATGCTACTGTTGAGCAGATCAGGAGGAGGAGCAAATGGGAGAATGATGACTATATTTGCAGAGGTCTAATTCTCAATGGTATGTCTGATTCTCTGTTTGATATTTATCAGAACTTTGAATCTTCCAAAGAACTGTGAGATTCCTTGGATGCCAAATATATGGCTGAGGATGCATCAAGTAAGAAGTTTCTTGTAAGTAATTTCACAAATTACAAAATGACTGATTCAAGACCAGTCATGGAACAATACAATGAACTTCTTGGAATACTTGGAAGGTTTACACAACACAATATACACATGGATGAGGCTATTCAAGTCTCTTGTGTTATTGATAAACTTCCTCCTTCTTGGAAAGATTTCAAGCATACCTTTAAACATAAGAAAGAGGAATTAGCTCTGGTTGAGTTGGGCAGTCATCTGCACATTGAGGAATCTCTCAAGGTACAGGATAATGACAAGCCAAAGGGTAGCAATGTTGCTGGACCATCTGTTGTCAATATGGTAGAGCATAACAACTCCACCAGGTTCAACGACAACAAAGGCAAACGCAAATATCATGACAACACAAGGGCAGATCCTAACAAGAAGGCAACACCTACTTGTTGGAAATGTGGCAAAACTGGTCACATTAAAAGGGATTGCAAGGGTGTTAAAGTTGGTGGTAAAACCAATGGATCAGGCACTAATGGTTCAGGGAGTGGCGGTTCTTCCAACTCACGGAAAGGTCAGAATATGGTTAATAAGTCTTTTCCAATTTATTATGTTACATATCTATCTGAATCTCATTATGTGTAGGATGATGATGTTGCGTGGTGGGTTGACTCTGGTGCAACAGTTCATGTGTGCAAAGATAGAAGCTGGTTCAAGACTTATGAGTCACTGAATGATGGTTCTATTCTTCACATGGGAAATGAGTCAACAGCCTTGGTGCATGGTCGTGGTTTTGTAGACCTTAGGTTTAGTTCTGGAAATATTGTAACTTTGTTTAATGTTATTCATGTTCTTGATATAAGGAAAAACTTGGTTTCAAGTAGTGTTTTGAATAATCATGGATATAGACAAGTTATTGAGTCTGATAAATTTGTGCTTTCTAAGCATGGTGTTTTTATTGGTTTTGGTTATTTATGTAATCAAATGTTCAGGCTTAATATTTCCTCTGATAGTGTTAATTCAGCATTTGTGACCACCACTAACCTGACTGACTTTACCCTACGGCATGCAAGACTTGGCCATGTATACTATAAAAGAATGCAAGATATGTCTAGGGATGGGTTAATCCCAGCATTTGACATGGACACTGAAAAGTGTAAAACTTGCATGTTGACCAAGATAACCAAGAAACCTTTTCAGGGTGTTAGCCGTGAGACTAAGCTCTTAGAGCTTATACACAGTGACCTGTGTGATTTGCATGCCAATCCTTCTTTGGGGAATAAGAAGTACTTTGTGACATTTATTGATGATGCTTCAAGGTTTTGTTATGTCTATCTGTTACATACCAAGGATGAAGCATTAGATAAATTCAAAGTGTTTAAAACTGAAGTTGAATTACAACTTGGGTCCCTGATCATAAGATTAAGGACTGATAGGGGAGGTGAGTACATGGATACTCTGTATTTTCAGTCTGTTGGTATAATCCATGAAACGACTGCCCCTTATACTTCTCAGCAAAATGGTATTTCTGAAAGGAAAAACAGGGTGCTGAAGGAGATGGTTAATTCCATGTTGTCCTATTCAAGACTGTGTCAAGGGTTCTGGGGTGAAGCTATGTTAACAACTTGCTATTTATTAAATAGGGTTCCCAACAAAAGGAACAAGGTTACCCCTTATGAACTCTGGACTAAAAGGAAACCTAACATGAACTATCTCAAGGTCTGGGGTTGTAGGGCTGTTGTAAGACTCCCTGATCCAAAGTTGAAAACTTTGGGTGAAAGAGGCATTGACTGCATCTTTGTTGGATATGCTGAGCATTCCAAGGCTTTTAGGTTCTATGTTATTGAACCTAATGAATATGTTTCAGTTAACTCAATAATTGAATCAAGGGATGCAGACTTTGATGAGAATAGATTCTCATCAGTACCTAGACCAAGTCAGAGGATTCCTAATGGAACTCATGACACTGGTGTATCAGAGGTCCTTGATGATGAACCATCAGTGGTCCCTGATGAGGTTGTGGTGCAACAACCTGAACCTGTGCTCAGGAAGAGCAAAAGGGTCAGGACTCCAAAGTCATTTGGACCTGAGTTTCAACTATACTTAGTTGAAGGAACAAGGGATAAGGTCTCAGACCAATACTCCTATTGCTTCATTGTTAAGGATGATCCCAAGACATTTAAAGAAGCAATGAAGTCCCAGGATATTGCTTTCTGGAAAGAAGCAATCAATGATGAGATGGATTCCATCATGGGCAACAACACTTGGGTGTTGGTTGATCTACCACCAGGTTGCAAACCTTTGGGTTGCAAATGGATTTTCAAAAGGAAAATGAAGGTAGATGGAACTATTAAAAAGTTCAAGGCTAGACTAGTCATTCAGGGCTTTAAACAAAAGTCAGGGATAGACTATTTTGATACTTATGCCCCTGTGGCTCGTATCAGTACCATAAGACTGCTGATTGCTTTGGCATCTATTCACAATTTGGTTATTCATCAGATGGATGTGAAGACATCTTTCTTGAATGGTGAATTGGATGAGGAGGTTTACATGAACCAACCTCAGGGCTTCATCATGCTTGGCAATGAAAACAAGGTGTGTAAACTGATTAAGTCTCTCTATGGACTTAAGCAGGCACCTAAGCAATGGCATCAAAAATTTGATGAAGTGGTTTTGTCTAGTGGTTATGTTCTTAACCAAGCTAACAAATGTGTATATAGCAAATTTGATGAATCTGGTAAAGGAGTCATCATTTGTCTATATGTTGATGACATGTTGATCTTTGGCACTGACCAAAATCAGGTTGACTTGACAAAGGAATTTTTGTCATCAAGGTTCTCCATGAAGGACATGGGGGAGGCCGATGTTATCCTTGGTATAAGGATTAAACATGAAAGTAAAAGAATTTCTATCTCTCAGTCTCATTATATTGAGAAGGTACTGAGGAAATTCAATTACTTTGATTGTACTCTAGTGAGTAGACCTATGGATACTTGTGAGAAGCTGATGCCTAATAATGGCAAGGGTGTATCTCAACTTGAGTATTCTAGGGTAATTGGCTGCCTGATGTATGTCATGACTTGTACAAGACCTGATATTGGTTTTGCAGTGGGAAAATTGAGCAGGTATACTAGTAATCCTAGTGCTCATCACTGGCAAGCTGTTCATAGAGTACTGAAGTATTTGAAGAGAACTATGGATTATAGTCTCTCATATACTGGATATCCTTCAGTGTTGGAAGGATACACTGATGCAAGTTGGATCAGTAACACTGAAGAAAATTCGTCTACCAGTGGCTGGGTATTCCTACTTGGTAGAGGTGCAATTTCTTGGGCATCCAAGAAGCAAACTTGTATCACCAGTTCAACAATGGAATATGAATTTGTAGCTTTAGCAGCTGCTGGTAAAGAAGCTGAATGGTTGAGAAACTTGCTTCTTGAGATTCCATTGTGGCCTAAAACTATAGCACCTATTTCTATCCGGTGTGATAGCGCAACTACATTGGCTAAGGCTTATAGCCAGATGTACAATGGTAAGTCTATACACTTAGGTGTCAGACATAGCATGATTCGTGAGCTTATCATGAATGGGGTGGTATCTATAGAGTTTGTTAGATCTCAACAGAACTTAGCTGATCACTTGACGAAGGGTCTGGCTAGAGACTTGGTTATAAAGTCTGCTAAAGGGATGGGTTTAAGTCCAACTTAGTCACTGAATGCTAGGACACCCAACTCCCTCCTGAGGAAACTTGGGAGCTGATTTCAATGTGGAAAGCTGAACATTCAGTGGACTGGAGCACATGTTTTATTTACATCCCAAGGTTGTGCTCAGAACCTGCTGAAAGGAGGATGAAGTCTTTACTTCTTAATGGTTAATTTTCTTTGAAAAAGTGCTTGGCAGGAGCATGAATAAAGAGGAACCACCTATGTAAATGTTGAAGTTTTGCCGCTTCAGGGAGCCTTTGGACTTTTAGCTTTTACAACATTTATGAATTTGGATATGGACACATGGCTTGTATAGTGTCAGGAGCTGATAAGTGTTTGAAAACTTGTGTGTATTTTATCTTCAGGTATTCAAATGGGTTGAAGGGTTCAATTCTTAGAACACCCTGATTCTCGAATATTTGAACGTGTAATTTACTAAGATGGAAATTCAATCCTCAGGACATTTTCGTTTATGCACATGTTTGTTTTCATGCAAAGGAAGTGAACTAAATTTGGGGAGGATTGTTGGAAAATTTAGTGCACTTGTGGGATTAGTTCACACCTTGTAATGGGTTAGGAGGTACGGAGTGTACACCCATAAGGTCCATGAACATTCTGACTCTAATAGTGGTTTGTATTGGTAGTGCTAGTAGAAAGTACTGCTTGTATTGGTAGTGCTAGTAGAAAGTACTGCTGGTGGAAAGTACTGCTTAGTAGAAAGTACTGCTGGTGGAAAGTACTGCTTGTGGTTTCCACTGATAAGCAGTGTTTCCACTGAAGCAGTGTTTCCACTGAGGCAGTGTTTCTACTGAAGCAGTGTTTCCATTGATAGTGTTATGAAAGTACTGATGAAAGTACTGCTTGTAACGGGCTTTGACCTATTCAAGTGGCAGTTACAACTGCATAATGACCACGTTTAATTGGTCATGTAACCACTAACAGCTATAATGGGGATAATTATGAGGAGATTAATGGACCGATTAATTCTCATAATTCCATTTGACTAGCTCAGAGTAACCTCCTATAAATAGGAGATCTGATTATGCATGAATGACACACATAAAACTATTAACACTTATAAGCGCAAGGGTTATTGATTTGTGCCTAATTCAATAACATACATTTGGTCTTATCCCAAGTAGATATGCGTGTAACCCAGGCATTAGGGTCGAATAGTTTACTTTGGAAAGTGATCACACGATAACAAGTGATATCCGGTAACCACCTAGTGGAATTTGTTTCTGCTGACTTGATACTTGTTTCTGCTGACATTGATTATCTAATCCTGTTCTGGGAGATACACACCAACACGACATGCCATAACCTGGAAATATCACTCGGGCGCTGATCGATATGTACCACCTGCACGATCATCCAGAACATGATGCTGGAACCCATTTAAAGAGTCAAGACCATACCGGTTGTAACTGGAAGCCTAACCGTACCCACCCCGGCCACTTTAAGAAAATTGTAATCATACAACCGAAACAAAAAGGATCTATTTCAGTAAACATGAAAGGACAAATATATCAAATGCATGAGATGATACGTTTCAAAATGAGTTGCAACCAGATTTACGATAGGATTGAGAAATCACATGGCATGAAGTTTATATTCTGCCAAAAATTATTCAATATTCGAAAAGATTGTTGTGCAAATCACTTTCCGACATACCAAAATCTAAACAACAAATACTTCAAGATCTAAAAAATTTATAAACGCCAACTATAATTGCCATATTGATGAACCGCTGATCACTATATCCGTAGTCTAGGTAGTTACAAATATACTATAACACGTGCTCCCGCTGTTCTTTAAAGTTTTGTATGCCGCTCCTTAACCTGTGTCCAAAACCTGGTGAAAAATGAAATGATTAATTATAATGTGTTAACCGTGTCAAGATTGCAAAAACTTGCAATTTATAAAACTTATTCCAAAGTCTGACAATATTGAGGATTCCAATTTGTAGGTCAAGTATATTCCTGTACAAATATATTTATTCAGGTGCTTCCTACATATATAAACAGTGAATTTGCAAGTATAATCACAACCTATGTCGATGTGGATAGCTTATTTTCCTTCAACATTACTTGTCCTAAGTACATGTTGATAAGCAGAATTGGATAAGCAATCCCAAAACAGCCTTAACACAGTCTTATGTATTGCACAAAGCAGATTAGAAGCTTTAATAATTAGTCCTAAAACCTGTACGGTACATATGAAAACTGCAAATGGTAATAATGTGTTAACCATGTCAAGATTACAACATGGGATCTATAAACAAAATTCCAAAGTCTATTACAACATGAGTAAATTACTTTGAAGTATAATCGAATCGAAATATATTTATTCTAGCACTTCCCACATTAACAGTTAAGTTGCAAGTAAGAGTCTATCTATGTCAATGTGAATAACTTATTTTCCTTCAGCATCATTTGTCCTACGTAGACATTAAGCTGCTTAAGGTTATGGGTAACGACATACAAACCCTCCAACTATTTTGACGGACGATGTCAATACCTATAACTAACTACACGGCTTATGTTGTATGAAGTAATGCATCAATTTAATTTGCTAAAACGGCTTGTGTGCAGATGTCCTTTGGAAATTAGCAGTTACGATTTCAAGCAGTAATTTGTTTAGTTTATGAGGAAACATAGGTAAGTACTTAATCAAAATGTACAACTTATTTTTCACTAACTAAATATAACATATTGATAAGCAGAATCCGATAACCAATCCCAAAACAGCCTTTAACACAGTTTAAAGTATTGCAGTATTACATAAAGCAGATCAGAAGTTCTATTGATCAGTCCAAAAACTCCCAGTGAGCGATTGCTGTTCTAAACAACTATCTCAGTAACTATCTAAACACCCTCCCTTAGTTATTGGTTAGTCTTGAAAAAACCGTTAGTGTGCATATATGTCCTTTAAAAATAAGCTGTTACGATTTGAAGTGGTTAGTATTTTAATTAGTTTGTAGAGAATAAAAAGTACTTACTCAAAATAACTTTAAGTTGCACTCGCTGCGTATTGATCATAAGCATAAATGTGCGATAAGTAAACCCAAACTCACTTAGAACTGTATATCTATTAATATCACAAAGCAAATAAGTGATAAGCAATCCCAAAACACCCCCTAAGTGATTCTGTTCAGAACAACTTGTTTCAGTCACTATTAAAACACCGTCCCTTAAGTGACATCTGTTCAAAGCCAAGTTGCATTGTTAAAACTTAAGAGAAACGACTTCAAATGTTGCGTTCTTTTCAGTATTACCCAACCCCTATTCGACCCATCAAATTTGTTTTGCCACTTGTTTAGCTTTGAGGAGACCAGATGGACGTACAATTGATGGTGCAACTTACAATTAAATTCTGAATGTAGCTATCTTCTAAGAATATAATATGATATGTGGCAGAGCATTGATTACAGTGACCAACTACAGTTACATATACAAAGCCCTGAGATATACGAACCATATATGCGACTGTAATTTTAAAGTGTCCTAATCCAGAACTACATTCGAGAAAGGTTGAAACACATAAAATTTGATTGATACTTGCCATATATATCATATATATATTAATATATAGGCAAGCAGATCAAATCGAAAACAGCTCCAACATGTTTACAAGTGAGGAGATAGCTTTACTAAAACCGCTTATGTGCTTATGTCATTTGAAAATTAAATAAGTAGTTATTAAAAAAAAAAAAGGATCTTATTTTGCGCTAACTACATTTCATTAGAAGCATAATTGGATAAGCAATCCCAAAACAGCCTAACAAGAGTTGTATGTAAAGTGTTATCGATTACCCAAAAAGGCACATAGCGCGCAGATAAGAAGCAGTCCCCAAAAGACACAAACCCAAACATAAACACCAAGAGTCATATATAATAAGCAATGATCCGAAAACAAGTAACTAGAACCCCATTTTTGTGTGCTGCAAGTTTAGAGAAAGTATATGAACCGTTTATCTAGTTTGTCATTAACTAACAATTTTTCATAACTAACTTAACTAATTTAAATAAATCTTCGAGACATGAAATCTAGGCAGACTAGTTAAAAAGAAAGAAATTATACCACTAATCCTCCATGTTGTCGTCGTCCACATGTACGACGCCAGACTGAGCATCACCTACATCATCGCCTCCGCCAGCTACGGCGCCACCATCTCCACCATTACCTCCATTGCCATTACCACCACCACCTCCATTACCATGCAAAAGCTCAATGACCCAGTCCTCATAAGCTAGCATCATCAGTAATGAATGCGCATATAGAGCCCGTGTCCTTCGTAGGCTAGCTCTCGCTGTTTGGAGACGACGTTTAGTTAAACGGAGTTCCGCCCTAGTGGTACGCAGCTGGTTAGTGACATTGTTAAAGCGGTTAGTTAGTTGTTGCATTTCAGTTTGGAGTGCTTCCATTCTTTCAATTGAAATATGGACTTAATTCAATTACTACGAGTCTACGATTTATAAGGAGTGTAAAAAATGGAATCTTTGTTACTCCGTAGTATATTACAGGGCCCAAATGGATTGGTGGCCCATGGACCCACGTGAATCTCCTATGTGGCGGGAAGTGTAATATTGTTAAGTTGAAATTTTTAACAAGGGCATTTTAATCATTTTGTTTTGAATATGGACGAAAACTGCAACTTAAAGTTCTTTGCAGGATCGTTGTTTGTACTTTCAAAAAGTTAAGGACAAACCTGTAATTTGACCAAATCATAAGAACGATTTTTGCAATTTCTCTTCATTTAATGAGATATGCACTTTTTATATTTTCTAGTAATAAGAGTACTGAATTTGGTGGCATGACAAAACGAACTTTTCAAGGTCACCTGAGCGCCACTTTAACATTTCATTTTTAACACTCATACACCAAAATACCCTCTCCCCCATAACATGTCATTTCACATGGCAAAAGGGTCTCACCCACTATTTTATTTTATTTTTTATTTTTTCAAACAAATTAAAATTTCATTTATTGAAATAAAAATACAAATTACAATACGAAAATAAAATAACATACGAAATTTGAAAAACAATACGAAAATTAAGAAAATACATGAAATTATGAATAAACCTTTTTTTTTTTTGATGTTGTTGATGCAAGTTTCAAATATGCTCAATAAGATTTCGTTGAAGACTTGCGTATGTTTGTTTATCACATAGTTCTTCGGCTTTCCTTCGTTACACTTCTCATCTCTCGATCCAAGTACGTTGTATATTTGCCCGTGGACTAATATACAAGTCTTGAATTCACTTATTGCAAACTTTTAATATTTCAAAAACATGTTATGCAATATGATGCACGTGTACATGATTCTTCGTAGTTTGTTGACAGTGTAAGCACATGTAGATTGTTGTATAACTCTCCAACATAGTTGAAGAACACCAAAAGCTCTTTCAACATCCTTTCGACCACCTTCTTATGCCGTTTAAATAAGCCATTTTTCTCTTCTTGTGCAACCGAAAATGATTTGACAAAAGTTGTCCGGCGTGAGTAAATCCCGTCAGCTAGGTAATATCCTTTTTCAAATGTAACTCCATTTATTTCAAACGGAACCACACGGGGGATGTCATCGAGAAGGTTGTTGAATAACAGAGAATTATTTAAAATGGTAAGATCGTTATTCGTACCCGCTACACCAAAAGATGCATGCCAAATCCACAAATCATACGACGCCATAACTTCAGGAATTATAGTTGGATATTTTTTATTACTTCTACCAAATTGTACGTGCCATGATTTTGGGCAGTTAACCCATTCCTAATGCATACATTCAACACTACCAAGCATTCCTGAAGATCCATGAACCCTCTTATTCGTTGCATATAAAATTTGAATGTCATTAAAGTTGTTTTTTCTTAAAAACTCGGGAGTATACAAATCAATAATGCACTTAGTAAACTTATCTAGACAATCGGGTGCACAACGTTCACCCATTTTTAAATATTCATCGAATGCATCATGTGTTGTGTCGTATGCCAATTGGCATATGACGGAAGTTGATACGTGTACAACGCGCGTTCGGGGTCAAAGGAACTTCCTTTTCGTCGAGCAAGTTTTTCAACACCCTAGGCAGTGAACCTAATCGTTGTAGTGTAGTATTAGGGTAAGCCTCGAGAATTGATATCGTTCTCTAGGGGAATAGGAATGCTAGTGAGAAATTACTACGCTAAGGTTGGGGTTGAGGAAGATTATTTTTTTTATCTTTTTTTATGTTTTTTAGAAAATGGACAGGTACGAATCTGGGGGTATTGGATTTGGGGGGTTGGTATTTCACCGATTACTCTACTTATCTAATTATCTAAACTAAGGTGAGTGTAGTCTATGTCTATTGTTGTGTGCTCTCATGATGATTAACCAATGTGTTTACTTAGATGCTATTACTCCCTAGTTATCTCCTATTGATGGTTGAATTGTCACGTCCTTAGTCTTAACGCGTTGTGTCTTCTAAGGTCGTAGGGTATGCGTTTCTCCCTAACTCTTCAAGTCTACCTTAAGGTTATTGCCTACGAAATCTCTAGGATTCATAAACTAACTCTAAGGTTATCTTTGGATGTTTAGACTACAATAACTCTAGGTGATTATAAACTAATGTTCACAAAGATTACTTAAGCATTAAAAACACAACGGATGACCTATCGCAATACTAGGTCAATCACAATTAAGATAAGAGACAACCAATCAATATTCAATACCTAGGTTTCATAGATCTAAGCAAACACACAAGTAAATTAGCCGGACATGGAAAACATGCAAGCATACACACAAACAATTGAAGAAATAATTGAATTAATGAAGTAAATCACTTATCTTGTTGTAAAATAGGGTATGGAACCCTAAGATATTGCCCAAGACAGCCTATGTTCGGTTTAGGTTTTACTCCACAAAACTACCTCTCTAAAATACTGAAAATCCAAATTCTATATATAGAGTTACAATATGCGACGGCGTCACTCTTTAATTGTGACGCCGTCGGGTCGCCGCCATTAGGTTTTCGTCTTGGCCACGTCAACTCTGTGACGGCGTCACCATATGCTTGTGACGTCGTCGGCTTCAACCTCTGACGCCGTCGGGATCCAAATCTAGGCCGTCTGAGTTGTGACGCCCTACTCTTTTAAACTTGATGCCGTCACTTGTAAAATAGCAATTTGCTCTCTGAGTCGTCTCAAGGTGTGTCGCGATGGCGTCGCTATTAAGCCGTGACGCCGTCGCCTTCAGTTCCAGCAGCTTGAGTGTCTCGATTCTTGACTTTGGCCATTTTCTTCGTATATTCGTGCCTTTTCGTCCGAATAAGTGTCATTCCAGCAATTTGCCTTCAAGAGACCTAAAAAGTGAAAAGGAACGAAATTAAGTAGTAACGGATACAAAAGTGATCAATTAAGGGCTTAAATGACCCCTCAAAAGTGTACCTTTTAAATCCTTATCAAATATCCCTACACTTGGTATTTTCTTGTCCTCAAGCAAATGTGCTTTTAGCCAATTAATTTATAAGTTAGGGGTCATGAAGCATTAGTTTAGAGCAATTCATCACACATATAAGCCCCGTAAAAGTCATAACAAGCACAAAAATTACATACTAGCACCTCACAAGTGGTGTTTGGATACTCTCATCTCTCGGCTGTATATGAAATATATCAAGTTGGAAATGGAAGATAAACACTCATTAACCGGTCATAGTACATAGATTACCATAGGCTTGAGACTAGATAAAACCTCCATCGCTTTTGGCGTAAGCACCTAGGAAAACTATCCAAGAGGTCTTTTAAAGGGTTGTAACGTTAGGCTTACGGTAGGGAAACAAAGGGTTTGGTGGGATAGGCGATTTAGTAGTGGCAAGTCAAAAATCTTTATGTTACAAGCATGAGAAGAATGGCGTTGCTAAGCCAAGACTCGACACTCTAAACTCTAGATAAATTGAAACAAACGAACATAAATTTAAAGATAGATGTAGGATGGTAGCCCGTATGGTTTTTCATTTTTTTTCCATACACTTTTACTCTACCATCCTCTACGATAACATCAAAATAATAGGGATTTATAGGCACATCCCTACACTTGAGTTTTTATTACTCTTAACACTAATTTGACCCGAATTGAAAAGATCAAAACATTTGGAGTACATTATTACGCAAATAAAGGGAATCTGAATTTAACGTTCTTTCTCGTCATTTCATAAAATTTAACTTTTTCCATGAGTCCCAATCGTCCCAAAACCGTGTACAAAGGATATGACTCGACTTAGCAACTTATGCAAGCAACTAGATAATTAAACTAAGGGTTTAGTATGTTAACAATAATGCACTAAAAGTGAGTGCATACAAGGTAGGCTAAAGCGATTTGGGTGTACATTTGGGGGTGGATTGTAAACAATGCTCTTCATTGATATTCCGGAAAACCGAAACATCACGAGAACCGCAAAAAGGATAGGCTCTGAGGGTTAACTAGGGGTATCGTATACTAAAGATGAGTACAACGCAAGGGTGTGGGGGAATTACTCAACCGATGTGGAAGAAGTAATTATATTACGGGTATCAAACAAGGGTTATCCTAATGCCTCTTATCATTTAGTTATTCCTAACTACACAAGTGTAGTCTCACTAGCGATCTCGGAATGCATCACAAAACAAGTTCTAGAATCTATTATACTACCGGTACAAACTCGAAGCATTAAAGTGGAATGCTTTAATTCCTACAAATCTAAGGGCGATCCTCACATTTTGGGTGGAATTTAAGTGGTAAAGGGTTTTTGTGCTAGTCATATAGCTTCCTATCCATGAGACGCTTTATTAAGACTAATGGCCCACTCCTACATATCATGAAAAATTTTAAATTTGGTGCAAAAATTACCCTAACCGAGATTTCTCATGGTTTATTACACAAATGAAATTGGACAAGGCAAATAGTCAAGGATAAGCATAGTTTCAAAGTTCCCATTTTATTTTCCCTCCCTACACTTAAACTGAATATTGTCCCCAATGTTCCCCGAAAGTATCAAAGTTATGATAATGGAAGGTAATTAAAAACGAAAGAAACTAGTACTCCCTTGATTAGCTCGGTAGGATCCGTGTGAAGTAGTGGTTAAATCTTTCTTCAAGAAGAATGTATGCGTGAAAGCTCCTTCCAATCTTATGTATCTTCTTCTCGATAAATAAAACATGCACACTTGAAGAAAACAAACGAAACCTTCGCGTAAAATCGGCGGTAACAATATATATATATGACTCTACTAAACTAGGATATAATGCTTGTGGAATGGATGTTTACAGATTTTATGGAAAATTAAGACCTGGAAAATTCCAAAAATTTATAAATAGCTCAGAAAACGAGAAAAAGTAGTAAGCTGTTTCTACTCCTCCTGACGCCGTCAGGTTGCGACCCTGACGCCGTTAGATTACCCTGACAGAAACTGGTCTGCGATTTTCTGAAAAAAAATTCTGGAAAATTTATATCTTTAGAATCTGGAAAAATTTCCTACAAAACATCCATTATGACTCGATACAAGCATTTGACTCGAACAAACACACATGTATATCTTTTAAATAATCGTAATTCTCATGTTCACGTTCTTTTTGAAAATGTGTGTAATCCTCCCTACACTTATCCCTTTTATAAAATACCTTTATATGTAATTAAGACGAGGTTAAAGACAAAATAAAGCATTTTTACAAATTTAAACATGAGAATAAACAATCAATAAAAGATATACGACACACAAACAGACAATCCAACCACACAAGTCATAGATAAATGAAAAAGTGTTGGTAACTCCTCTCGAAGCTCAGGCTAATTCTGAGCACAACTACAAGTACCCACTGAGCTATGTCAGGGTTTAAGTTGTATTTGGAGGAGTGAAAGATGGCTTGCGTGTATGTGTGTTTTTACAATTCACAAGCTTAAACTTTCACTCCATCTCTTATGCTATTTTTACAAGTATGAGTTTTAACTCTTTCCTAAGTGACAAACTGACAATTTGCAGAAGACAAAATACTGATGTATTTTGTCTCTGTTTACAAAGAATATATTAGGTAAAGGGACCAAGCCACTTTCTACTTGTCAGTACTGATGATGAGCCTTTCAGGGAAAGTTGACTTCTTGAAGATAAGCACTTCATCTTTATCACTTCAAGCATAACCGTTTTGTCCCGCCCATTCTTCAGTCTTCATAGTCTTCGATCTTCAGTTTCAGTTTGTCTTCAGTGTTTGTAGTTGGTGAGGAGTTTGAGGGATTCAATGAGTTATTGTCATCACTCACTAAATCCACCATATTCTTCTTAACTCAGTCTTCACTCTTTAAGTTCCGCCTTACTGAGTGGAGAGACTTCTTCTTCGCCTCATACTGAGTATCCTGAAGATGGCTCACTGAGAGACTATGCACTCAGTGACATCTTCAGGATACTCAGTATGAGGCGAAGAAGAATTCCCGCCCATTCTTCAGTCTTCTTAGTCTTCGGTCTTCAGTTTCAGTTTGTCTTCAGTGTTTGTAGTTGGTGAGGAGTTTGAGGGATTCAGTGAGTTATTGTCATCACTCACTGAATCCACCATCTTCTTCTTAACTCAGTATTTACTCTTTAAGTTCTGCCTTACTGAGTGGAGAGACTTCTTCTTCGCCTCATACTGAGTATCCTGAAGATGGCTCACTGAGAGACTATGCACTCAGTGACATGTTAGTGTTTAACGGACTAAGCACTTAGGTTATTTTCTATTCAAATCCTAGATTAAGGGGTTTGGGTATTTACTGAACCCAACAGTCTCCCCCTATTTGGATATACAAATAGCCTAAGTGTTTGATCAGTGTAAGTGAGCAAATGGCTTCTTCTTACACTGAATGTACTAATGAATACAATAAGGAACACTGAGATTTTAACAAAACATACATCTTTTATTGATCACATTACATGATTCCTAACACTAGTACAAAATGATGTCAGTCTAGATGAATTCCCAGTGCTTCAAGCTTGACTTTCTTAGTGATGAGTGTTTCCCTGTCAGGATGCTCTCTTATCTTGGCGTTTAAGTCAGCACAGAACTTGACATTTTCAGGAGTCTGAATTTGAGAGGCTACTGGTATGTAGCTCAGCATTGTAGCCACTCCTGCTTGATCAATATCACTCCACCTTTGGAATGCTGGGTTTCCATAGACATCAATGAAAAATAGCCCTCTTCCAGGCTTTTCAATCACCAAATAGTTCACGAACTTTACACCTTCAGGCAGCTCCCTGTTGCATTCGAGTCCAGGCACTTTGATCTCAGGCTGGAACTCAACCCTCTTTCTTTTGCCTTGTGATGACTGAGGTTGAGATCCTTGTGGTGCAGTTAAGGCAGGCTGAATCCCCAGTTGTGCTGGTGCATCCCTCAGTCTTTCATACCTTTTACTGAGCATCTTCATCATCTCTTTAACCACCGCATTCTGATTCTTTTCAAATAATGGACCAAGTTCATCGAGTTCAGTGATCCCAAAGTCAGTGAAATTTAGGGGATCATGAACCTCGAAGTGTCTTTTATCATCCCCCCTGTAGACGTTCATTGCCAGTGGTTTAGACTTGGGGATGATTCTGACGTCAGTGATCTTCTCAGGCAGCCTTCTGCTTGTCATTGTCCAGTTGTAATGATTAATTCTTGCTTGCCTAATGGCTGCAGTTCTTTTGTTCTTTTCTTCCAACTGCTTTCTCATTTTAGCCATCTTAGCAGCCTGAGCATCTTTGAACTTCTGTCCTGCCTGACCCTTTTTAAGCTTCTTAGGATCAATCCCTAAGTTCTCAACTTCTTCAGCGATAACTTTTATCAGTGCTTCTTTGCTCTTCCTTTCCTCCTCAGCTAGTTTCTGTTTCCTTTCTTCTTTTGCAAGATAGGCACTTAGCTGTTGTGGTGAGAGCAGGTATTCAGTGTCGCCCGATCTTGTAGGGAATCTTCTCAGGCTCAAGAGTTTTCATTATGCCTTTTCCTTTATCCTGTCCTGAGGAAGTTGATGTTGCTACCAGTGGTGGTGGTGTTGTTGTAATAGGTGTAACCGTCAGTGTTGTTGTTGTAGTTGTTGGTGGGACTGATGAGATGGGTGTTGCTGAGACTGGTGGTGTTGGCTCCCCCTCACTATGAGAAGGAGTTTCTTCAGCTATATTCTCCCCCTCAACTGTTGCCGTAGCGTTAGTGAGGGCAAGAGTTGTAGGTGGCACTGAGGGAGTCTGAGCTGCTTGACCCTTAAATGCTTGATAAATCTCAGTGACCATAGCCTTAATATCAGAAGTATCTGTTTGAATGCCAGTGACCTTTGCTTCTAAAGCCTAAGATACTTCTAAAGCAGAAATTCGGGGCCCAAGATTCCAGGCCATAGAAGACGAGGCCTGAGCCAAAGTAGCCACCTGAGTATCCAAGGAGCCCAATGTAGCCTGAAGAGACTGGACTGAAGATTGAAGACCCTGAAAATTTGTAGATTTGAGCATTTTGATTAGTTCAGTGAGGCTGGAGGAGTGTTTCAGGTAAGCCTCAGTAGCCTCCAGCACTTTGGAGTTGAGCGTTGGATCTTCTTTGATAGATTCCCGGATTTCATCTATCTTTGTGCTAACACCCTGAAGGTGTCTGAGAAATTTAGCCAATTTTTCATCCAGTCTATGAAGATTGTCATACATCATATCCCCGTGCTCATCGGTGTTGGTGTTGAAATCAAAAACTTCAGCCTTCAGATCTGCATAGCTGGCAGCAGCTTCAGTATGTTGATCCCATAAAGTTTCAGTGACCCCAGAATACAGCTTCCTTGAAGCTTTAGTGATCTACATAACTAGTTGCCTCTCTGTCAGTGGAAGAGTGTTATAAAATCTCCTGAATTCTTCAGGACAGGAAGATGCAGAAGAGTCAGAGTCATTATCTTCATGCTGGAAAGGTGATTCTTTAGGCTCTTGTAGATCAGACTGAGGCTATTGTTCAGATTGAGCATCAGCGTCCACTTCTTCTCCTGCTGATAAAATTTCATCTTCACTGTCAGCATGTTCATCTTCAGAGAATATCAGATCAGCGACCTCAGCAACAGTTAACAGTGTGGGGGGTGATGGGTTCCGTATCAGCGGGTGGTATTTTTCCCTCTGAGTCTTTGTCCCCCGTTGACCCCTCAAACACTGGTGGGCGTTTCCCAGTGTCTTCTATGGAGTCAGTATTGTTTGTGGGTTCCATATCGGCGGGTTGTTTCTTTCCCTCCGAGTCTTTGTCCCCTTGTGACCCCTGAGACACTGATGGGTGTTTCCCAGTGCCTTTGGCAGAGTCAGTGATAGTTATATCCCTATCAGCGGGTTGTTTAGTTCCCTCTGAGTCTTTGGGATCAATCAGTGTGCCCTCAAACAAAGGCTGTGATTTACTAATGTCATCCTTGGGCAAAGTGGAAGGCGCTCCCCTACCAGCGGGTTGTATGTTTCCCTCTGGATCTTGGGGAGTAGTAGTTGGGACCAAGGGCACTGATTGTGATTTATCAATGTCCTTCGTTGTCACCATGGTGGATGTAGCTTGGTCTCTAGTGGGTGGCATATCAGTCTTGGGTTTTTTTGCCTTTTGGGCTGTGTTCCTAAAGCCTCAGGGCCCTGAGACTTGGGTTTGGTCTTAGTCCCAGTCTGAGACTTCCCCTTTCTCTTTTTAGGAGCAGGGTTAGGAGACACTGAATCCCTCTGGTTGTTTACAGCAACCATATGGGTCGTCAATACAATATCAGTGACTAGGGATGGGTCTTTTTGAAAATTAGATTGACTCAGGGTACTTGGTAAAGCAGTATATTTGTTCTCCTGAGGGTAATTACAACCCAGTAACACTTGCAAAGTGTAGGAGATAAACCTAGGATACGAAACGTATTTCGTCCTAGTTTTACTCAGCAGCTTGGTTACGAGATCACTGTAAATGATCTCTCCCATGTCGACATTGACCCCATTCATCAGACAGTATGCCATCATCAACTTAATAGAATTAACTTGTTCATTGGATGAGTGGTTCCCGCCGAGGACCTAAATCACAAAAGTGAATATGATCCTCCAAGCCACGAGAAATGAACTTTTGGTGAATGGGGTCTTGTCCAAAAATTTTGGATCCAAAATGATTTGTTTTAACCCATCCTTCACTGTGGAGGGTTCAGGATGGGCAACATAGACACCATTATTATAATCTAACCCTGTTGAAGTGCAAAAAGTTTTATAATCCAGAGTTAGTGACTGTTCCCCATAGAAAGAACTTAACCTAATGAGATACTCCCTGAGTGGTCATAGGTCAGTCTCATTAGTAGAGGGTGACGGGTCATAGGCCGTGGCTGTAGCCCAAAACTCCCTGAGGAGGTTTTGGTACAGAATTGAGGTACATTTAACAAAGGCCATTTTCAGTGGGCAGTTAAACAAAAATTTCATAATGTCCTTATAGGCTGGGACATTTTGTGGGTATTCAAAATTGCCTATGATATTATTGGTTTTAAATTCAACATTACTGAAGTCCCCTGCCCACTGTGAGGCAAACTGAAGAGATTGTGTTCTTGCCATTTCCATAAAAATGTTTTAGGTTTTAGAGAAAAATATCTTGACAAGAACAATTAAAAGAGTTTTGAATCTCTCAAGTTGTGATGAAAAACTTTTGTAAAGGTTTACAGAGAAGGTTTTTCTGAAAATGGTTTGATGATTCTTTGAAGAACACACAAATTTTTTGGTTTGAGAAAGAATTTTAACAGAGTTTTGTTACAGAAAATAATTTGTGTGTGTTTGTATGGTTTAGAAGAGGGTATTTATAGAGTGGTGAGAGGGGTAAAATGTGCATAAATGGGAATTTGTAAAGCCGGTTTTTGAAAACGTTTCGAATCTCTACATTTAATGCCACCACTCCACTACCCGCAGTAAAATCCCGTTTTTCAAGGGAACAGTTGCAGTGTACAGTAAAAGTGCACTTTTGTAGTAATAAAATATCCACAGGATATTTTATGTGAGAGGAGGCATTTAATGCCAAGTGGGATGAGGTAAGTATTAGGGACCCCTGACAGTAAGATACAAAGGCATATATTCCTATATTTAATTGGTGTGACTTCCAACCTAGGACATTTAAGTAACTAATACTTAGATGCATTTAGTTACTCATTCAATGCTTAATATCTAGAGTCAGGGTCCCTGAATGAGTCTTACTCATTCAGTGAGAGGATGGAATTGGGATTTGTTCAGGGAGGATGAACCATTTCAGTGAAAACTCACTGAGATTGTGATTGGTTTTCAGGTTGCTGACTTTCAATGTCTAGCATTCCCAATTCAGCTTTCAGTCTCCTGAATGTAGGTTCATCTAAGGGTTTAGTGAAGATATCAGCAACTTGATATTCAGTGGGAATGAAATGAAGCTCTATGTCTCCTTTCATTATGTGGTCCTTGATAAAATGATATCTGATATCAATGTGTTTGGTTCTTTGGTGAAGGACAGGGTTGTTGGAGATAGCAATGGCACTAGTGTTATCACATAAGATGGGTACCATTTTGTAGTGGATGTCATAGTCACTGAGTTGACTTTTCATCCATAATACATTGGCACAACATCCTGCAGCAGCAACATACTCAGGTTTGGCTGAAGACATAACCATTGATTGTTGCTTTTTAGCACTCCAACAAACCAGTTTTCCTCCAAGAAATAGACATGACCCTGAGGTACTTTTTCTGTCCATGTTGCAGCCAGCATAATCAGAGTCAGAGTACCCTTTGAGATCAAACCCTGAGAACTTTGGATAATAGAGTCCAAGGTTTGGGGTTCCCTTTAGGTACCTGAGTATTCTTTTGGCTGTAGTGAGGTGGGATTCTTTGGGATTGGACTGATATCTTGCTATTAGACAGACTGAGAATTGTATGTCTGGTCTGGAAGCAGTAAGATACATTAGTAAGCCAACAATCCCTCTAAAATGGGTTTGATTGACTGACTTGCCAGTGAGATCAGGTCCAAGGTTGTTAGGAGGGACCATTGGTGTCTTCACTGAGGTACAGTCAGATATCTCATATTTCTTCAAGAGATTTCTGGTGTATTTCTCTTGACTGATGGAGATCCCTTTATCAGTCTGCCTGATTTGTAGTCCAAGGAAGTATGTGAGTTCACCCATCATGCTCATTTCAAACTTCTTTTTCATCAGTTTTTCAAACTGTTTGCAAAGAGTGTAGTTTGTTGAGCCAAAGATGATGTCATCAACATATACTTGGACTGGTATCATATCTTGTTTTGTCCTATAGATAAACAATGTTTTGTCTATCTTTCCTCTGACAAACTTGTTTTGAATCAGGAACGCTGAGAGAGTTTCATACCATGCTTTGGGAGCTTGTTTCAGTCCATAAAGGGCTTTATCAAGCTTGCAGACATAGTCAGGGAATTCACTACTCTCAAAGCCATGAGGTTGCTGAACATACACATCTTCCTTGAGTTCACCATTTAGGAATGCACTTTTTACATCCATCTGGTAAACTTTGAAGTTCATGTAGGTAGCAAATGCAAGGAAGATCCTGATGGCTTCCATTCTTGCAACAGGAGCAAATGTCTCATCATAGTCAATGCCTTCTTGTTGACTGTAACCTTTGGCTACAAGTCTGGCTTTGTTTTTAATGACAGTGCCGTTTTCATCAGTTTTGTTCCTGAAAACCCACTTCATTCCTATAACTATGACATCCTGAGGACATTTGATCAAGGTCATGACCTTGTTTTTATCAAACTGTTGAAGTTCTTCTTGCATAGCCTGAACCCAGCTAGGATGTTTTAGAGCCTCAGTGACACTCTTAGGTTCTATATCTGATAGGAAATCAGCATATAGGCATTCATTGGCTGAAGCTGCAGTTAAATTAGCAGCCATGCTTCTAGTGAGCATGCCTTCAGTGGGTTCTGTTGGGATTTAGTAAATCCAGTACTTAAAGTGTCGGTCACCTCAAGTATGTATACTCGTTAGAAAGCTCGTAGTCGTAGTAATTCAGTGTTAGTATTTAGAATGCTTTGTAACACCGTGGAGGACGGACGGGTCTTTACCCACTGTATGCCTGATCCACAGCCTAATAGAGGCGTCTATGCTTGTACCTTATAAATACCCTTTGCCCTCCAAGGCAAAGGGTTGGAGCTTTAATAATACATTTTTCTTTGTCTCTCTAGGGTTCCCATTCTCTCCCACTTTCTCTCTCTAAACTCTTAACCTAACGCCGCCTACATTGTTTGTTAAACCAAGATCCTACAAATGGTATCAAGAGCCATGGTTTGATCATCCATCTCTCATGTTCTTGGTTTGATAGTTATTGTTTTGGGTTAAGGTTTAGTTTTGTTTTACGCGTAAAAAGGGTGTCTCGTATACGAGTTTTTGAATCTTAAAGCTTTAAATTTCACACTTTTTAATCCAAGATTCTCATGGGTTAAGGTTTATTGAGTGTTAAACTTTCAGTTTCTTGCAAAAAGGTTCAAACTTTACAAGTTTTTCTTGGTTTTTATGCGTGTTTGGATACGAGTGTACGGTACTACGCGTAAGAGAGAAAGGTGGTTTTGATCCTCAAGCTTTGTTGTTTTGGTGTTTTTAAGGTTGTTTCATCATCATAATCAAGTTTAGTAAAAGGTTTTGATCATAAAAACGTGTTTGGCAAAATTTGTACTTTCTACGCATAACGAAACCCTAATCCTACGCGTAAGGTATTTGTCACTTAATCTTCATTTCTGGTGGTTACTCAGTGTTCTTCTTGCTTGGATAAGCCTGAAAAACACTTCGACTTTGGATATCTCGTGCACTGTGAAGTGTAAGAGATCTTTGTGTGTAAAACCCTAATTTTACGCATAAGCATAAAACTTACGCGTAACAATTCTTACGCATAAGCTTTTTCTTACGCATAAGCTTGTCTTACGCATAAGGGAGACTTACGCATAAGGTTCTTACGCCTAAGCTTTGGTTTACGCATAAACTTAAGCATTTTACCCTAAAAGTCTACGCGTAAGCTTGTGTCTACTCGTAAGTTGTAAGTTACGCGTAAACTGCTATCTACGCGTAAGCTCTTTTCTACGCATAAGTTTCTACGCGTAAAGTTGCTGTCTGCGCATAATTGTATAAGTTTTACGGTTTATTTCTTGATTTTGTAAAATCCCGTGAAAGAATCTATTTCCCGGTTAAGTCAAAGATTTGTAAAATCCCGTAGAATTTAAACATGTCTTACGTTGCTGATGATGTGCAAGCTGCAGGATCTGATACTCGTCCTCCCATGCTTGATAGAACTGACTATGAGTCTTGGTCACAAAGAATCAGGCTGTACTGCTTAGGAAAGGAGAATGGAATTAACATCCTTAAGTCAATTGATGAAGGACCTTATCGGGTTGAGACCACAAGAGACTTAATTGATACTGCAGCAGATGGTACAATGATCTTTGGATTAGACAGACCAAAGACATATGATGAGTTGAGTGATAAAGAGAAAAAGCGATTTGATGCTGATATCAGGGCTTCTAACATCATACTTCAGGGTCTTCCTAAAGACATCTACAAGCTGATCAATCACAACACAGAAGCTAAGGCAGTTTGGGATAATGTCAAGATGCTTCTCTCAGGTTCCGAACTGACTATCGAAGACAGAGAATCACAACTGTATGATGAATTTGAACACTTTAAGATGAAACCTGAAGAGAGTGTTTATGAATATTACGTGAGATTCCACAAGCTGGTGAATGATATGAGGAATATCAAGATGACTATGCCAAACATTCAGCTGAACTCAAAATTCGTAAACAACATGAATCCCGAATGGCACAAGTTTGTCACTTCAGTGAAGCTTACCAAAGGACTAAAGAACACCAACTATGAGCAATTGTATGCCTTCCTTCTTCAGAATGAGAAACATGCTATGTTTGAAAAAAGGATTCTTGAACAATTCAAATCTCAACCAGGAGAAACAATCTCATCAAATGATACAACTGCATTCTTCACCAAAGCATCACATGTCACACCCACTGGAAATGATAATCACAAGCCCATTCCTGATTCGGGATATAAGCAACCTAATTCTGATGAAGTCATGGAGCACTTTATCAATAAATTGGCTTTTATGGTTAAAACCTTCTCTCCACATACCAACAGACTTCACACCAACAATGAAATCAGGATTGCATCCAATCTACACAACCATGCTTTGGTCAGAGATGGAAAGGTTACTGTACAACCAGTTCAAGAAAGGCAGTATGAACAAGGAAGAGGTGGAGCTGGTAGAGGCTATGCTGCAAATCAAAATTGGGGAAGGAATGTAAACCAGGGTCAAGCAAAGCCAATCAAGTGCTACAACTGTGGCAGAGAAGGGCACATTGCTAGGAACTGTACTCAACCAAAATGCCCTCAAAACGCAGAATACTTCAGGGACAAGATGTTGTTGGTTCAAGCACAAGATAATGGTGTAATGTTGAATGAAGAGGATCTGTTGTTCTTGACTGATGGGAATGCTAGAACATATGATGGAGATGTGGACGAACAACTAGTGCATGCTGCTCAGAACAATCCCAACGCCTTTCAAGTTGCAGACTGTGATGCATTTGACTCGGACGTTGATGATGAACCATGTGCACAAACTATCTTCATGGCTAATATCTCTCCAATGATTGTGCTTGTGCTTGTTTTCTTTATCTTATGTTTGGATGATTACATTTTAGCATTTTCGGTTTATGATTATTTGGATATTGTCTTTAACTAGTGTTTTGTGATAAACATGCTTGTTTCTACTGTCTATCTACTAGTGTGCATAAACTGCGCATCATTTCTGTGTTGGTTCTGATCTGCAGATGCCGGATCCCTAGGATTAGCCTAGCCGGATCCTTCCCTTGAGGGAACCGTGGGATCCATGACATCATACCAGCAATACATCATTCAGTACATCAAAACTGCTTTCTAGTTAACATCACATTAGCTTAGCATATGTTTTTAGAACCCAACTAAGTCCACTTCAAGGATGAGAAAGGCTTAGACTCACTAAAGGCTTACTTAAGATCTTAGTCTGATTTTATCAACACTCACCATATTTCCGCTTCAACTACTCAAACTATTTCTCACCTCTCAAAACACTTTAAGAAGACAAACTAAGCAATTTTAGGAAATTGCTTCTAGCCATTTATATCTCAAGGTAAGACAAAAATTAGTTTTTCAATTCTTGAAATTTTTAAGAATTTTTCTTAATATCACCTCAAGATAAAATCTGATCACTAGGATCATTTATTATGACTTGACACCTTCATAACTCTTAGTGTTATCCTTGGACATCCATTGGTAGTCATCTTGTCCCATCCCTCTTCCATAAAAAACAATCATTTGCTATAACACTTATTACCTCTAATCATTCAAGTACCCTTGCATCCTCAACCCTTAGGAGAACTGAAACATTCAAAATGAGATAGGCTTTAGCTCCTAGAAACCTCATTTCAAACTTGTCATAACTGCTAAGAGCCGGATCCCTAGGATTAGCCTAGCCGGATCCCTTCAAGGAGGGAACCGTGGGATCCGGGTGACAGTTTATGTCAAACATAGCTAAAACAATCATTTCAACTCATCTTCCTAACTCAAACACTCCATCTCATCTTAAATGAGTTCCTAGATCAGTGAAACCCTGAATCTCAAACTTGTGCATATTAATCATCACATTTCCAAGAACCTTAGTGGATTAAGTCTTAAATACAATTGCAAAGTTCTTCCCTTTATAACCCACATTGCCAAGAACACTTTAGTCATCAAACACAAACATAATTATCAGCAATTGCAACCATCCTCCTTAGTCATCTCATCATGAGAAAAGCTCCTAGTGCTTACGCATCCACTCAAGAACCACCTAAGAAACTTGCTAGAATCATACACGAAGTTTCCTCAAGCGAATCATCTCCGGTTAAGTCCACCTATGCTAGGATTTCTCCTACACCAAGGAAACCAATCAAACTAATTCTCAAGAAGAGTGTTCTCACTAAGATTTCATCACCAAATTCTACTATACCAAACCTACCCTACCATCATACATTGTAGAGCCACCACTTAATGAGCCTCCACCAAATCTTCATTCATTTGAAGATCCTCAACCCACTTCACTAGAACTTTCACTTCAAGAAACCCAAAACCATGACAAGGATTGTTATCATTGTAAACATGTTGAAAGGTTGATACATGAACTACGTGAAGAGCAACGTTTCATGTTTTATCACCTCCTTGAACGTTTCAAAGAGATTAACAAGCCTAAACTACAATGAGCATCATATTCAAAAGCTCAAACTTAGAACATTTAGGAAACCTTTCTCATCCTTGATCATCATTTAGTTTTAGTTGAACCTCAAATTTGGGTAACTCTTTAGCATTAGTAGCACTTGTGTGGCTAAAGTTCATTCTCTTAGTTTTTAGAGATTTGGTTGTGTATCTCTTGTTTTATTGAATGAATACTTATATGCTTTTATTATTATATGTGTTGTGCTTGTTATATTGTACATATATCTCATTTCCTGAAATAGCATTCCTTGACATTTCTTCACTGCTGAAGAAACTGTAACAGATAGCCAGATACCTTCCAGATAACTAGACGGATCCCTCCTTGAAGGGAACCGTGGGATCCGTGATACAGAAGCACAAATTTTTACTAACTTGAGTCTTATTTGCAGGAAATTATGCACTATACTCTTGTTTTCTAACCTTTGTTTTGTAGTTATTCAAAATACACATGAAGATATGGACACCATAAAGCTAGGGGAGCTTTGTGTCAAACAACATTGCAAAATCATTTGCAACTTAATCCAATTTTGGATTACACTTCATGACACCCCATTGCAACATTGCAATATTCAAGGGGGAGCACGCTTTCGTCACTTAGACGAACAATTTGCAAACTTAAATGCAAACACAATTAGTTTATTTTACGTTATGTCCTTGACGCCCTTACATAGGGATGGACTCGTCAAGGGGGAGTTAAGACGAGTACCATTCCCGTCACTTGCTCTCTTTACATTTTTACATTTTTTTTCTTATAAAAATTGTGTTAGTTTCTTTTAACACTTTTTGTTTCGACAAAAAGGGGGAGAAGAAAGTAAAAACTACTAATTCAAATTTTTACGAATTTTAGCTTTTTCCTTAAAATAATTTTATGTTTTGTCATCAACAAAAAGGGGGAGATTGTTAATACAAATAAGCCGTGAAAAGGTTTATTTATATTTTACGATCTTCTAATGTTTTGTCGATAACAAATATAAAATCATTTTAACGAAACAAATAGAGTACGTAAATAGTTTGAGTTAATAGTTTTCTAACACAGTTACGCTTTCACATAAAACACTAAAACAAGTATAAGTGTTTTTATGATTTAAATACATATGTACAACAACTAGTGTTTACATATTGGGTTAAACATATACTTAAACTAAGTATACTAAAATGGGTAAAAACTAAGTGTATGCTAAATTGGGTAAATACAAGTATATACTAAATGGGTAAATACTAGCAAATGGTTTTGACCCATAACCCATGGTTTTATATATACCACTTAACCAAGTTCATTGTATCTAGAAAGAAAACCATGGATCAACCCATAACCCATGACCCATGACCCATAACCAAATATACCCATGGGCAAAGAGGAGCGGACCACGGATCCCTAGCATTGTGCTAGCTGAATCCCTTGTGGTAGGGATCCGTGAGATCCGGGAAACAGAAGAGAATTTCCTCTATAAATAGAGAGCCATTTCTTCCTCTCTAGGTGTGCTTTTACACACATACTTCCCCAAAGTATTCTAACCCTCTAACCTCAGATCTAAGTGATCTATGTAGTTTGTCTTTTGTTTTTGTGTGATCTACTAGGTTCCTCTTAAAGGAGAGATCACCACCTCTTGAAGACGTGCAAGCTCAAAGTCCATGAGTTTCCATGCTTCGTCATCATCAAGACTACTAAGGTTCTCTTGTTGATAGTTCTTCCTTTCTCCATAGATGTTGGGTTGAAGGCATTGGTGAAGAATGCCGAAAGTGTCAAGATGAAAGCATTAGTGAAAGGTGCTCATCATCCATGTCAAAGCATTCGTGAAGGATGCTAAAGGTGTCAAGACGAAGGCATTAGTGAAGGGTGCCAAGCGTTGTGTCAAAGGCATTAGTGAAGGATGCCAAAGAATCAAATCAAGTAGCATTTGGGAAGAATGCCTAGGTCGTATAATCGATGAGGTGCATCGTTATACATATATGTATTTGTTTATATACAAGGATGGTGATATCCTTGATGGTGTTGTAACAAGGAGTAGATCTCCTTGAGATTAGGTGTTGTGTCGTGAAGGTGCAGTTCACCTAAGGTGTGAAAGAACTAGGTGCTTAGCCTAGTACCTAATAAAGGGTAGGCGACGTTGTGAAGGATTAGTTCTCCTAAGGTGTGAAAGAACTCGGTGGTTAGCCTAGAACCGTATAAAGGGTAGGCGACGTTGTATTAGGTGTGGTTCGCCTTGGTGTGAAAGAACTCGGTATTTAGCTTTGTACTGGAAAAAGGTTAAGCGACGTTGTGAAGGCTTCTCCGCCACAAGGAGTTGGTGTAGTGCTTACGAACTCTCGAGTAGGTGACTCGGGGAGTGGAGTAGGGCAAGGAAGGTGTCCTTGTAGCCGAACCACTATAAATAACTTGTGTTGTGGTGATGTGCTTCTTACTCTTTATATTTCATTTCACGTTTATATATCCATCTATCAACGTCCAACATAAACAATCAAATAGATTGACATAAGTCGATCTAAATATTTAAAAGAAAGTTTTAAATTGGTAAAACTATTCAACCCCCCCTTCTAGTTTTCCACAATTGGCATCAGAGCTTCGTTACCAAGTTTCTTAAAGTATGTTGTACTTTAAAGACTTGATACGATCCGTGTATGTTTGAAAACTACAAAGAAGGATTTTTTTTGGTTCATATTAGAAATTTTCATGCTAGAATCTCTCAAAAATCTTCATTCAAAGAATAATGAAGTCAACATTCAAGGAAATTTTTTTTGGTTCATATTTTCTTTTAAAATCATTTTGTTGAACATTGATAGATGATTCTAACCACGTTTGCTCTTAAGAAATTTTCATGCTAGAATCTCTCAAAAATCTTCATTCAAAGAATAATTAAGTCAACATTCAAGGAAGGATCTAAAAGGTGATCACAACTTACGTACACCAAGTACAAAGGATTACTTCTAAAGCCCATGAAGTATTTTTGGTATTATACCAAATCAAGAAGCATAGAGGTATGTTCTACCCTTCATTAGATAGGTTACATGAGTTCCATTTATTGTCATAAGTTAGTTTTGCTTAACTAATCACTAACATCATTAGAAGTCTCTTTCGTCACCTTCTCGTCTTTTTCAACATAAGGAATGATATTATTTTTTCTTCAAACTAACGCCGTCATCACATATGAACCCTCGATATGTGATTCATCAAAAATCATCATTCAAAAACAATCCTTATCTAATACTTCCATTTTTTATTGGGTAAGCTAATTTATAAGCCTACTACAAAAATAATACCAAACAACTCCCTTTCTGTCCACAGTAGCCGGATCCCTCTAGTTGTACTAGCCGGATCCCAAATGCAAAGGATCTGGGGGAACCGTGGAACAGAACTCAGCTATACGCTTTCAAACATTCACCACTGATCTTTTTCCCTCTACTCAAATAAGACTAAAACGACCAAGCTACTGAATCCATCCTCATTGGCCTCCATACTCTCAAGTATTCCTTCCTAGAACATCATTGTAAGTAATTACATTAACTTGCTCTAATCTTCATCATCCTCATCCTAGGGTTTATGGTCTCTTAATTTCTAATCAGTTAATTTAATTAAAGATTTTTTTTCATGAAAAGGTGTTTTTTAAACAAAATCACATTGTGTTCACAACATTGTTAATACAAATCAAAACCATAAACCCATCCCAACTAATTTTACCTAAATTGGAAAATTTGTATTTTTAGGACCAACCATGCCCAAAGCTACTAAACAACATCATCATGACACCATCCACTACCTTACTCATTACTATCGTAAAAAGGGGTTGACCAAAACCGACCGTAAAATTTTCAAAAGCCTTGTAAAACGAATTATCCACGAAGGTCGTGTAGTCAAGGAATGTTTCCTTGAAGATACCAACATTCGTCAAGTTTTCTCGACAATCAACTTTGATTGTCTCCTTGACATAGATGAACAAATTTGTCCGGTTTTCATTTTTGAATTTTACAAAAGCTTTAGGATCATTCGAAACGTCAATGATAGCATTTCAATCGCTTTCATCATCACTAAACAAAACTTCACTCTCCCTCTCAACACCTTTGCTCAAATTCTTCGCATTCCTTGTGAAGGAATTTGTATGTACTCTCAAGATTGGGCAATTAACGCTCAAAACCTTGCACGTGATCCTAAGCCTCTCTATAACACTCCTATTGATGAACCCGAAACCATCCGAGACACTATTTTCAAAATAAGAATCGACCAATCCCGTTTCGACCGAAACAAGAAGCTCATTCACCGTAATCCCTTTCAAATGGAACTTTTCGAAATGCACCCCATGTTTAGAAAATGGGAAGAAATCCTTTGTGATGTGAAGGGTTTGGTTTGGTTTGGTACTTCGGTTGTTGTTTGGTTATGTGGAAGGCAGTAGAAGCATGTAGAAAGCCTTAGAGTAACCGAACATCTTGGGCCAAATATTGCGAAACAGACAGGCCACCAAAAAAGCCCAAGAAAAAGGGCCAGGTTAAGTGACGTAAGTTAAGTGACGTCGTTTCAAATGCTCTTTAATATATATAGTATGGTCATGTTTGGCAACAAGCATTTGGAAGCGTTTAGGAGCGACAAGCAACAAGCGGTAAGCATTATAGATGAAAAGCTTGTTTGGCAACACCTCAACAAGCGTATGAATATTGTCTTACCGCTCCAATCTAAATGCTTCTTGATTAAGCATTTCACAACTGCTCCAAGCATTTAGTTTATGAAATTACATATATACCCTTATTTGTTTAATCATTTATTTTATTTTAGTATGTATATGACCTTTTTCGTAATTTTACAATTTATAATTACTGCTATAACTATGTTATCAAACACGTTTTTTAAAGAAACAACTACTGCTTACTGCTACTGCCTACTGCCTACTGCTTACTGCTTACTGCTACTGCTACGTGTCGCCAAACATAGCCTAATTGTCATACTAAAGGCTGTAGTTGTAACTTTAGAAAAAAAAATCCAGGGATGCAAAACGTAAATTTATATATCATGTACATGGGCTATTATTGTAACTGGCTCCAATTTGGAGAGATCTCTTGAATCACAAAGCATACAAAAAAAACACATTGGGATTTTTGGTGAAAACGAGACCTCGAAATTGATCTTTATGTTATGTGTTCCCTTTAGAGGTAAAATCGAAACCGTTAATTTTATTTCATTCCATTTTTTATACGTACTAATCTGCATTAATTTGTTGATGCTTTTCGTTTCGTATCGTGTTAACTATTGGTTATATTTGTGTGCGGGCCAGGAAATGGATATAATTAGTCGTGCCTTTTTTCTGAGGGAGTTGATAAAGTGTTACGTGTAAGAAACAAAAATATAGTTAGCCCCTTAGCGGCAATGTTGCAAAAATTGCAAGACGCTAATTAGACAGTTGACCACTTTATAGCTAATAATTTAGGCGGATTGGAATGTTCCGCATATAAAATTCGAAATCATAATAATATTTTAAATTTCAAATAGTTTAAAGTTCACATAATTTCAATTTTGTTATAGGGAAATCATACCTACATTACAATTATAATGTAGGCAATTTCCTACATTTCCTTTGATAAAAGTTTTAAAAATGTACAGTTCAGTCCCTACAGTAAGTCCCTGATACATGTTTTCCCCCTGTCCCTACCCTTTTTATCAAAAGAAATGTAGGGAATTGCCTACATTGTAATGTAGGTATGATTTCCCCTTTTGTTATTGTGACTTATCGATTGTGTTATTGAATGTGTATTATGCTGCTATGCATCATGCATGGAGTTGGAACTGACAAAAACAAAAAACCCTGAATATATAAAAAGTTGACATTTTCGACAGCTTAGATTGGAATGTGACTGTTTTTGATTAAACCTAAATCGCAACTGAAAACACTTGCCTAGCACCTGGTGTTAGAACACTAAAAGTGACGACGTTCCGGGATTGGACTAAAAATGTAACTAGCTATACACGTAGGGACTAATAATGTAAACACATAATAGTTAGGTTATGTTGAGCTATAAATACCCCTTCAAGTCTCCACTTGAGGGATGTGAGAGTATAAGCATTTGGCTAGTTATTAATAAAACATATATCCAGTGGCGGAGCCAGAAAACATGATCACGGGGGGCATCAAGCGAGGGATTAAATACATGTCGGAAAATGGCATTTCTAGCGTAATCCGTAACAAAAAGGGTCGGGTCGGGTCTACTATGATGTGATTAACACCAATTATAAGTTAAGACGTTGATGAAATATAAACTAGTCGGTGATTTCAAATATTTATTAGAATAAACTCATTTTGACTATAATATATATTTACAGATCAGGCATAGAACTTTAAGCAAAAATTCTACAAATAGTAAGACTTGTATTAAAGTGGTCATAGTTTTATGAATTTAACTGAACGTTTTTACATTTCACAATCACAAATAAGAAAGATATTTTAGAAGATATATGATGCTAACAAATTAACATTAAATTACATATGTAGTCAAAAAAACCAATTAATACTTGAAGTTACTCCATTCACCTGTTGTAGATATATTGCCTAATGTACTTTCACAGTTCCCTATTATTCTATTTTCCTCCATGTTTTCCGATCAAACAAGATCACCGGAAAGATCAAATTTATTACATTAAATCACTCTTTAATTGTTGGAGGCTGAAAGAGATGAGGGCACTCTGGTTTAATGGGTGAGGGCACTAGACATTTTTCCCATAAATTTACATTTTTTTCCTATATATTTTGTGTATCCGCGATAATGCCGTTGGGGGCGATTCCCCCCACTACTCCTATGGTGGCTCCGCCCCTGCATATATCACTCCACCCCCTCTCTCTCCTTTCTTTTTCAAGAACATAAATATGTTTTATCATAATCATCAATCTAGACCACTCGAATCTACCTTGAATCTCGATACTAACAAGTGGTATTAGAGATCCTCAGGAGTGATTCGTGGTTTGTTTGTGTTCAAAAATCTTGTTTTTTCGAAAAAAACATATATATTTGGTCCGTGTTTTGTTTTCCTTCGCAGATTGTAACTGTTACGATAAGGAAGAAAAAAAAACTCTATTTGGTTCTTTTTCTTTTTATATCAAGTGACATTAATTTCAAGGATTCATTGATTGATTCACAAATACAATTTTTTAAAAAGATCACGTATAAAGTTTTTACAAAAGATATTTTTGCAAAAGTTCTTATTTGGTGTAATTGAATATCACGTAATCGTGTTTGGTGTGTTTGTGAAGTCTTGCGAAAGGTTGTGGAGGCTTGCGAAAGTTCTTGCAGGACTTTTTTGCAAGACTTTCTTACTAAACTTTTGTTGTGAGACTTCTCTTGCGAGAATATTCTTAAGTGACTTTTGTTACCCACTATTTTCTAAACGTCACTTTGAGGAAATTTTTAGAAAATCTTACGAAACTTTCTTAAGAGACTTTCTTGCTAGACTTTCTTACTAGAATTTTATTGAGAGATCATTCTTGTGAGACGTATCTTAAGAGACTTTTTCACCCACTACTTTCTAAACATCACTCTGACAAAATTTTTAGAAAATCTCAAGAGACTTATCTTAAGAGACTTTAGTTGATATACTTTAAGAAGACTTGGGTTGAGAGAATATTTTTAAGAAACTTGTGTTGAGAGATTTACCTTAAGACACGTTTGCAAGAGACTTATCTTAAGAGACTAAAATTTAAAGACATATCAAATTACCAACGCAATTACTCCAAGACTCTTATATTACAAACACATTAATCAAAACACGATTAAAAAAACATTCTAAAACAAACATTCCACACTTCACTACCGATCCTTATCAAGATTCACATCAAATAAACAACGGCTAAATTTTGTACGATCAACGAAAAAGTGACTACGGGATTAATTTGTTATTATTTATTTGAAGTTGAAGTTTAGTTTCACAGGTGCATGTACTTAGTATCTCAAATTCTAGAGGTTGGTTGGATGCACCCTATACTTGTATCCAATAGTTAGTAAGCCTATGAAAAGAATGCTTTGGAATTGTATAAGAAAACTTTTGGAGATCCTTGTTCGCGCATATTCATAGTGATTAAGACTTGGGCTATTGAGTTATTTGTGTGAGATCTATAAACGTATAAAGTTGGTTCTTAATGACTCACAAAATAGCTATCACTTAAAGGAGTTACATTGTAGTGCTCACTGTCACACGAGTTGTGGATAGTTCAAGAGGTGATGAAAAATGTGTGACTCGTGAGTCAGGCACGGAATGTCACCACACCGTTCTTAATCACGCTTTAATGCAAGTTTAAGTCAAGTCTGGGGATTTTACATCATTTTCAAGTTGATCATATCGGGTTTGCTCCATAAGTAGTTACTACTGTTTTGCCGGTGAATTGATAAAGGAGGATTGATTAGAGGTTGATTTGAGGAAATAGGAAAGAAAGTATTTATGGACATCTGCTTACGGATTTATGATGCTTCCAGTTAATCTAGATTTCGGATGTACAATCAGTTATGCTAATTCCGATAGATCGTAATCATCATGGACGGAGAAATGTGTACATCGGGGACGCACAACAAGTTCACGTGATCAAGCTTAATCGTTTATGCCAGAGAGACAAGTGTTATACCGTAGAGATATGATCTGTGACTCAACGTGTTACTTTGATGTTGGTCACTATTATTGTTGAAGCTGCAGTATTCTACGTGATCACTGTTGAAGCAATCTAAGTGAGTTGATGATGTTGATATTATCCTCCCCGAACGAACAACCTTTGTTGTAACGAAAAGTGAAGCTTGAAGTAGTTACAATGTAAAGTCTCTTCTACTTAGTTTCCACTGCGTGATAAGATGAATGCAGACATTGAAAGAAAATTAGAAAGTACTTCTTCAACGTCAAGTTTCAAATCAAAAGGGTTGTCGATTTGGGAGGGAGAAGATACTTCTTTATTATTGCTACTAGGTTAATTTGAGATATTGTAAAGAGAGTTACAGATCGACATCCATTCATGGGGTATTGATTTGTATGTTACTTCCGGTTAATATATTTATGGCATGTACACATAGTTATGATGATTCCAAGATATCGTCATCGTCATGAAGGGAGAAATGTGTACATCGGGGCTTTCATTGAAGAACTTGGAAGCATTCGATGTGAGTTGTGATGTCGATATGATGCTCCCCAAACAAAAACCCGTGAAGAAGTTACAGTTTATCAGTCTATGATCCATTTTCCGTTGTGCATGTCAAGATAAGAGACCGAAGACTTTTTGGGCAGATTCAAATATACTTCTTCAAACATCATGGTTTATATCAAACGGGTTGTCAGTTTGAGAGGGAGCAAGTAAAAGAAAAAGGCTCGCTAATTAAGAGGGAGTAATAACCCAATTAGATTATTACAATGATTTGCAAGTAACACAAGCAAACTGAGGAAGATACGAGAAGATCAAGAGATGTGAAGACATCCTCAGAGGCTACTGCACTGCATCAACATTGTTATTTACTTTGTTAGTTACTTGTTAGGGATCATTGTAACCAATTCACATATGCCATCACTTAGAGGGAGATTGTTAGAATACTGAAAGTGATGACATTACGGGATTCGTCTAGAAACGTAACTAGCTAGACACGTAGAGACTAATAATGTAAACGTGTAATAGTTAGGTTGTGTTGAGCTTATAAATACCCTTCAAGACTCCATTTGAGGGCTGTGAGAGTGTAAGCAATTGGCTAGTTATTAATAAAACACATATCACTCCACCCTCTCTCTACTTTCTCTCACAAGAACATAATAAATATGTTTTATCATAATCATCAACCTAGACCACTCGAATCTACCTTGGATCTTGATACTAACACATGGTCACCACCTTAGCCGATTTTTATAACACCGGTTAGTGGTACATATAGTTGGTTAGGAAAAGTTACATTGAGGGGTGGGTGGTTATATTTTAAGGTTCAAGTAGTTAATGACAACCCTACCAGCTATCGTCATCATTCCCAATGTCCTAATTTTGGAAAATTCCATTTTGACACTCACAAGCCTCATATTATGGACAGACATGTATATGTTGTGTCAAGGACTTTGTAAAGACAAGTTATATGACTAGTTTTAGTTATGCTTTCAGAATCCGATAATCTGTAATGTTATGATTCTTACTTTAATTTATGCTTTGCTAGGATGCATGTGTTTTGTGTATGTTGTCCTTGGCTTTGGGTTAGCATTACTGTTGGGGTTAGGGCTAGTGTTCGTCTAGAGAAGATGGAATCATGAAATCAAGTTGTTATTACGTGTGTGGGCCAAGAAGGAAATAAATATATAAATTATAATTCATTGGTTGTGTTGTACTGCTGTTGACTAATGGGTGTATTAACAACAATATGGGAGATGTTAGTTAGTAGTTTTTAACTCAAGCTAACCATATTTGCTCATCAACTTGTAGCTTATACTTTTCTTTTTATGAACAAAATCCTAAATGTCAAATGGCCCCGGTATTCATGACATAAATGTCAAATAGCCTTAGTATTTTGACACACAAGCTTCAGGTTATAGGACACGTTTACGTTGCATACTGGACTTTGTAAAGATGGCTTAAACTTTATAACCGACCGCTGCAATTGTTTTATTAATCTTTACTTTCTGCTTCACTAGGATGTTGTGTTTTGTGTACTTAACTAGTTACTAAATGTGTTACTTAACTCGTCCTCAGGCTGTCTTTGACTTTGGCATTGATATGGATAAATACGTTCTTAACAAAAGAATCAATCATCTGCTTGAGAGAGTTAGGAAAAAGGTATAACGTTCTTCATTATATGTCTTGAATTCTTTAATATTTATATGTCTTTTTGCATCTTGTTCCAAGATTCATTATATTTATATATTGATCAAGTATCTAATTCTTTCATCATTTAATACTGTATTCTTCCTCCAATGTGCAGAATGCTGACGAATGGCCTGGTCCAAAACCTAAAGGTTGCATTAGCGCCCCTACTGCTTGTCAGGTGGTTAAGGTTCTGGTGGAGGAAGGAGTGGTAATCAAAAAGGGGGAACCGGTGTTTGTCTTGAATCTTCCTGTCCCTTCAGGATCCATCCCGTCTGATCAGGCTAAAAGAAATATGAAAAAGTATCTAGATGTTCGCACAGGATTGAGTATCTATTCTATGAAAGACGTGATTGTGAACCTGGATGATCCTGTACACAACCCAATGGAAGGGCTTGGTAATGAAGATGATTTTATCAGAAGGTATCAAAACTTCGAAAAGTTTGATACTGTCGTAGACCATTCGGATCATCTTTTTTCAGCACAGAGTTCGCTAATGGAGCAGGTAAGTCATAAGTACGCGTTTTCTTTGTATTATATACTTTTACTGATATAAAAAATAATTCCTAGCATTTAAATGCGATATGTTTCAGCCTTCAATTGATTGGGCTAACAAGATACATGAAGAGTGGAGTATACTTAAGGAACACTTACCTGGTATGAATTAGAGAAAATTGTAACAAACAGTTGCTTTTGTTCAGTTTATTCTTGATCTAATCATATTCGGTTCAACAGAGACCGTATTTGTGAGGGCTTATGAAGATAGGATGGATCTTTTGAAAGCTGTAATTATCGGACCGCAGGGAACCCCTTATCATGATGGTCTCTTCTTTTTTGATGTGTGTTTCCCTAGAAACTATCCTTATAGCCCACCTGTATGTAACCTCACAATTCTCGTTTATTTTTATGAACATGTGTCGTTTATGTTAACAGTCCTTTTATATAAATGCTTGATTCTTTTGTTTCAGCTTGTGCGCTCTCTCTCGCATGTTCTGGGTTCCAATCCAGAGTGTGGTGAGGTTGGGTCATTCCTTAAAAACATAGCTTCCAGATTGGAAAAGACATGGGTGCCTGGCACTTCGAATGTACTCGAATATTTAGTCTCCATACAAGATCTGATTTTGACTGCAAAACCTTTATTTCACGCACTTCCAATGATGAGCCATACGGCTGGAGAATCACTATCCTTACTATACAACGAGAATATCATTGTAAAATCACTTAAGACAATGGTGTGCACCATGATGAAACCACCCATGGTAATTAAAATATCTTCAAGTTTCTTCTAATATATTGCTGCTAATTAGTATTCTTTCATCTAAGCATATGTTGCTATATGATGCATGGATGCAGCACTTTGAGGTTTTTGTTGCCGGGCACTTTTGTGAGCGTGCAAATGATATCCTGATGGCATGTAAATCTTATAAGGATGGTTTGCAAGTCGGGTGTCTTGTTAGTAGTAACAATCAGACTAGCTCAAATTGGTTCAAGAAAGATGTTGGCTTAAACAGCGAGCTACTCGTAAAGGCATTTAAGAAAATCGGAGCAAAAGTTGTTGAAAATTCCCCTCGTCTGATTGAAACGAAAACTACTCCTCCGCTTGCATATGCACAAACCTCTGTGAGTCTTTGCCTGCTCATAATCATGCTTTTGTGAAATATATTTGGTCGATTCTTGTGTAAAGCTAGTATTGGTGTTTTTTTTGTGTGTGGTTGTTTATTAATTCTAAATTTTTCAGGTTGCCGGTGGCGAAGACATTGATGTTGCAGTGAAGAAAAAGAGGAAGGTATATGCTTGTTCCTGTGTATGAGGGCGGGGTATTGAATCATCTTGTATCTTGTCCTGTAATCCTCTGACTTATAGGACAACAAAAGACAGGGTTCATTCTACAAACAAGGCCCATTGTTTTTTCAATTAGTTTTATATTCATCATAAAAAGAAAGAACTGTTTCTTCTGCATAGGTTTGAATTAGGTTATCGTATTGTATACAGTGGTTTTATAATCATTTTAATTTGTCAGGTTACCTTTGACCTAGGAGTCGATGATGCAGGGAAGAAAAAGAGAAAGGTATAATTTTGTGTCTTTCTTTGCCTCGATTTATAGAAAAATGTGTATTGATCTATCTTGTTAGATGTGTGTTTCTGTATCCTGTACGTACAGCATACAGCAGGAATGAGTGGCTTGAAAATCAGACCTTTTTTATTTTAATGAAGTGATTATCAACCTCTCAATCACAACCCCTGAATCTTTTTACAATGTGACCATAAAGGATTCACGGTCAAATAGTTAAAGATAGAAATTAGATATATTTTTCATGAGACAGGAATGCGAGTTATATAACCTAGCTAGACTCCTCTCTTTTTTTTTCCCCCTTGAAAAAAGTTTCAGGAATATTATCATCGTTTACCATGTGCCATCACTGCCCCGTCTGCTTTTAAGGTGGGTAAGGTTCTGGTAGAAGAGGGAGCCGAAGTTGAAAGAGGGCAACCTTTGTGTATGATGGGTCCATTTAAACATAAGGTTTGGAATCAAACCACATCTAGTATTTGTCTAACAAATCGAAAATTCTCTTGTCACATTGAGCGTGTCTTGTTATATGGTTCCGTAGGGTATTGTCTCTAGTACTGCAACACAAACAATTAAGAAGATTCTGGAGAGAAACCAGAGTTCACGTGTTGGTATTTTTTCAATGGAAGATACTTTAGTGGACAGGAATCATAACCTCCAAATGGAAGGGCTTGATAATGAAGATGTCCTGAAAAGGTATCAAAACTTCAGCAAGTTTGATACCGCTGTGGACCATTCAGATCATTTTTTCTCCAAACGTTATGCAATGAACCAGGTAGTACAGTGTCTCGCACGTGTGTGTATTTTCTCATCAGTTTATTTAGCTAATAACTTTGACATTGATGTGATACATCAGTCAAAAGAGTGGGTTGACAAGATACATGAAGAGTGGAGGATGCTTGCTGAAAACTTGCCTGGTATGTGTATGCCAATTCATTAGGAAACACTTGTATTGTTCTGATTTTAACTAATAAATTTCACATCTAATATATATTTTGGGTTACAACAGAGACAATATTGGTGAGGGTTTATGAAGATAGGATGGATCTTTTAAGAGGTGTAATTATCGGACCACACGGGACTCCATATGACAATGGTCTCTTCTTCTTTGATGTGTGTTTCCCAAGGAACTATCCCAATAGCCCACCGGTATGTCATACTCTTTTTTTACTTTAATTTCTTAAATACATGATACTAAGTATGGCGGTTATGATAAATTGTTGAAAGATTGATTATTTTTTATGAATCTTTTTCAGCTTGTGCACTATCGGTCTGGTGGTCTTGGCATCAATCCAAATCTGTACAAGTGTGGTAGAGTTGATTTGATCCTTCCTAAAGCAAGTGGTGTGGGCCAGCAGACGATGTGGGATCTTGGCAATACAACTATACTCCAGCTTTTAGTCTCTATACAGGATCGGATCTTTAACAAAAATCCTCTGTACCACGACATCACATATTCAATTTTGAGAGGCTCTAGCTATGGTGAACAGTCTTCAATATTATACAACCAGAATACCGTCATTAAAACACTTAAGACAATGGAGTATACCATAAAGAACCCACCCAAGGTAAAAAAACAAAACAAGTTAGTTTCTTCTTGTATCTAATGTTGTTGGTTTAGTTAATTAATGATGCTGTTGTTGTATGATGCTCGCATGCAGAACTTTGAGATTTTTGTGGTTGGGCATTTTCGCAATTGTGTGAATGATATCCTCATGTCTTGTAAAAAGGAGACCGGCTCAGTCACATTCAAGAATGATTTGGATACATGCATTAACCAACTTTTATTTGCATTCATCGAAATCGGAGCACAAACAAGTCAAAACTTACCATCCTCTTAAGGCGAACGAGTTTATTACTTCATTTCATGTTATACTAATGGATTCTATGGTACAAACAATGTGATTTTAGTGTTGTTTCTATGATGGCAATAAATAATGTAATTAAGACCTTCCAGTATTTGCTGTGTTTCTCATTCTGATGTAGCAATGACATGTTGGACTTATCGATTTCAGAAGGGGCCAGTAGTACTGTGAAAGTTAAAATGTAGGATAATGACTTTAAACAACAAAATCATTTTTCTTTAGTTAAGAAAAACCTCATAATGGCCATAGAACATGGATTAATTTTGGGGCCTGGTTATATTGGAGGTCTCATGCAGAACTGCGACAACCCATGTTGCATACCTGTTATTATTTTATGCAGCAATTTAAGGGGGTGTTCGGGATTGCTTGTGATATTCTAATGGCATGTAAGTCTTATAAGGAGGGTTTACAAGCGGGGTGTCTTATTAGTAGTAAAAAGCAGACCTGCTCATCTAAGTTCAAGAAACATGTTGCTTCGTGCATTGAGTTCCTTGTAGAGGCATTTTACAAAATTGGATCAAAGGAAGTTGAAAATTGTCTTTATCTAATTGAAATGAATGCTCCTCCACTGCCTGCATATGCACCAGCATCAACCTCTGAGTCTTCACCAGCTTATAATCGACATTTGATGAATATTTATACACTAGTGTTATCGGGGTTTTGATATACTAGCATACTGCATTATGATAGGTTTTTCTTTGTATGGTTGTTTAATCACTTCAAAATTTTCAGGCTGTCGCTAGTGAAGACAACAATATTGTTGCAGCGAAGCATAAGAAGAAGGTATAAGTTTTTTCTTTCACAAAGTATAAAATAGTTTTATGCTTCGTGAATTATTATGACTAGCAGGGTACCTGCGTATTGCAGCGGCGGGTACCCTGTGAATCTGTGATTAAAGTCCAGGTACCAACAAAATAACAATGACGAGCTGATTAACTTGAGAAAAATAAGAAGAAAATGATCTTGTTCCGGCCCGATTAATTCGTTTTTACTAGTTCCGACGGTCCTCTCAGGTTCGTTTTTGAACATATTTTATTGGCTAGCCGAACTGGTGGTTACTCCGATTCCTGGCTAAGCCGGTTGAACCCGTTGGTCCGGTCCGGTCTGGTTTTAAAACTATATGTACCATCAACTTGTTTTCATATAAATTGTATGAAACTTTGTGTGTTTTATTAGTTTGTACAATATGTATAATAACATGTGTTTTTCATTGTAAGGGTGTTTTAGAAATAACATCTATTAGGTATTTATTGGAGGGATGTTAGAAGTCTAAAAATTTAAGACACTTCATTTTTCAGATGTAACTTCCTTTTTCATTATTAGCAAGCGTGTTGCTTAAAAATTTAAGCCTCTATTTTGGGAATGTCCCAAATGCATTATAAAGTAGTATAAATATAGATAAATTCTAACAATTCAATTCGATTTTGGCATGTCGTCAATGAAGACCAGCCTGTTGCAGTGCTGAAAAAGAGGACCGTATAAGTTTGTTTCTACGTATAAAAGTTACTAGGAATTTTCTTGTTACTTGTGTGTTTTTGTTTCATGATCTTAGTACTACGTTCAGTAGAATATGTTGCTTCCAAATTAGACCATTTACAACTCCACGTTCTTCTTATAAATTGTAAACAAGGTTATTTACAAGCCTGTAAACCTAGACTCATTATTTCTTGTTACAAGTTGCAGGGCAGTGGTCGTACTTTTTAGGAAAAAAAACTATAAATTCATAACGTATTTTACAAAAAAACTCATTATGCTATATCTACTTCACTTATTGACATAATACATAACCGTTTTCATTTTATTCGGTTATCGTTTTTATCCGTTTTCGTAAATTGTCCATTTTTATCCATTTTCATTTTAATCTGTCCGGATAAAAACAGATAAAAACGGTATTATCCACGTAAAAACGGTTTTTTATCCGTTTTTATCTGTTTTTATCCGGACATATTAAAATGAAAATGGATAAAAATGGACGATTTACGAAAACGGATAAAAACGGACAGAAAATAACCCAATAAAATGAAAACGGTTATGTATTATGACAATAAGTAAAGTAGATAGAGCATAATGAGTTTTTTTTGTAAAGTACGTTATGAATTTATAGCTTTTTCCCTACTTTTTTATCCAATTACTTTCAAGGCCCCTCTGGTTTTACGTTGGCTAAGGTTTTGGCAAAGGAGGGAGATGAAGTCGAAAGAGGGCAACATTTGAATATAGTGGGTCAATGAAACCTTATGTTTGGAATCCATCCATATCCTCACGTATTCCAAAACTATCTGAACTAACGATTAAGAAGACTCTGAGGAGGAACCGGAAATAACGTGTTGGTATTTTTTTCTAGATGATCATAGCCACCAAATGGAAGGCCTTGATAATAAGACTCCGAGGATGAACCGGAAATCACGTGTTGGTATTTTTTCTATGGAAGATGTTTTAGTTGACCATGATCATAGCCATCAAATAGAAGGCCTTGATAAAGAAGAAAATGTTCTGAAAAGATATCAAAACTTTAACAAGTTTGATATTGTTGTGGACCACGTCGGATCATTTTTTCTCTGATTATAGTTGTGCAATGAACCAGTTAAAGTGTATCTGCTCGCGTGTCTGTAATGTATGCCTTCATTGAAATAATCAGTTAATAGTTTTTCGATTGATATGTTACAGCCAAAAGAGTGGGCTGACAAGATAGGTGATGAGTGGAGGATTCTTGCTGAGAACTTGCCTGGTATGCTAATTCATTAGAAACAGTTGTATTGTTTATATAAAGCAAGAAATTACACTTATGATATGTTTATTTTGGTTACTACAGAGATGATATTTGTGAGCGTTTATCAAGACATAATAGATCTTTTAAGAACAATACTTATCGGGCCACAAGGAACTCCTTGTATGAACTTATTGTAATTCCTTTCTAGCGCCTTGCTAGTTTTTTATTTAATGTGCTGTTCAAAAAAACAAGGAACTCCTTATCACAATGGTCTCTTCTTCTTTAACGTGTGTTTCGAAGAAGAACTATCCTGATAGCCCACCGGTATGTCATTCTCTCTTCTTCGTCTACTTGATCCTATATCACTACACCAAAATCTGAGTTTGGGGACGCCCATATTATTTGGGTCGACAAAGTAGTGCCAAATTGCAAGTAGGACCCACACGTTTTCAACAAAAATAGCAGTCAACCAAACAGTTTTGGTACGACGCAAGTCGTGCCTTTTTGTAATTATTTGTTTTTTTATAATTTAAAATCTTTTTAATAAACCTGTAACGTAAATAAATACATCCCGCCCTTTTTTTTATCCCGTCAAATCTGTAGTCTGGTGGTCTTGGTATCAATCCAAATCTGTAGAAGTGTGGTAAGGTACAATTGAGCCTTCCCAAATCGAGTGGTGGGCAGGAGACAATGTGGGTTTTGGCAGTTCAACTATATATGCTGCAACTTTTGGTCTCCATTCAAGATCGTCATTTGATCAAGGACCCTTTATTCAATGATATTACATATGCGATTATGAGAAGTTCTGTCTATGGAGAACAGTCTTCATATCTTTACAATCAGAATACCTTCATAAAAACACTCCAGAAAATGTTGTACGTATACCATGAAAAACCCACCCAAGGTAATAAAGATTACATTTTTTAGCTTCTATTTGAAAGCATTATTGTTGGTTTGGTTACTTAATGAGATGTTGCATGATGCATGCAGAACTTTGAGGTTTTCGTAGTTCGGCATTTTCGGATTCATGTGGGTGATATCTTAACGGCTTGTAACAAGGAGAGGGGCTCAGTCACATTCAAAGATTTGAGTTCATGCATCAAGCAACTTGTTGCTGCATATGCATTCATCCAAATCGGACCAAGGGTGTGAACCAATAATCTTTATCTTTATGCTTCTTATGTAATTATTACTAGACGAAGGACCAAACACGTCAACTAGGAAGTTAATAACCGAAAAACGGTTATGGAAATGGCTGTTATGGGCGGTTACAAATGAACCAACACAATGGTTCATCATACCGATTAGAAAACTATATATGTACTATGTACCGAATCATTTATAGTTAATAGACAAAATACTTATTCATATTCATTTATTTTGCAATCTACAAACTTTGATCTAGAGTTGGGACAACAATTGGCATCAAGAGCATACGATTAACGTTTCGTTTTGTTTGGTTACCAAAGAATACCGACGACACAACTCCAAGGGAACATGCTGCAATTTTGTTTCGACAAGAATTATTGGTTTTTTCTCTCTTCTTCCAAGAGAAACAACACTTGAATAAACATACGTAGAAGATAGTGCACGATCGTTTACGTAGGGGATTGCAAACGTTTACACCAAACGGATTGGTGGGGAAACCTTCTTGGCAACAACATAGGGAAGGAAGTAAGTTCATACACTTTGTTCGGGTTAGAGAGCGAGTGGGTAAATACTTTGAGAAACCGGTTAATTTTCAAACTCAAAGTAGAAGAATACGCGGGAAACACGCGGGGAAAATGTTGTTGTGGAAGGAAAATACGTACGTAATAAGGCAAAGAAGGAGTACTCGATTTATGTGGAGTAGTGTCGGACGACACAAAATAAACAGCAACGTGAAGAGATCAGAAGCATTTTTGTTTCGGAGTTTTTTTGGATACCATCTCGGTACCATTTTGTGCGTGGGAAGTTGATTTCGGAATATAGATATCAATAACGTACAAGGGAAAAGGAAGAGACGTGTGTAGTGTGGAGAAACAAGAAAAGAAAACAATTTCGTTTTTTGGGCTTGTTTGAAAAATTCACTTCGACATACCATTCGGAGTCAAGAATTTCAAAGGTTGGAAAAGAAGTCCGAGACTTCTTGGGTTAAAAACAGATTTGAAAAAAACAATTCGAAGTTTGTTTCGAATACTAGTTTTAAAAAAAGGAGAGGGAAACTCGACAAAAGGAGACTTGGTGTTTTGTGATTCGAAGGCAAAAAAAAGGAAACGAAGCAAAAGACATCAAGGGTACGAGGCAAAAAGGATCAAAGAATCGAACTTGGGAATAGAATCAAATGTTGGTAGACGATATTTACTAACGAACAAAAGAGAATACACTAGTATTCATCGCATCTACGAGGTCACAAGTTAAACTCTTTCTGGATTTCATTACATTTAGAATAGTATAGAATAATATAGAATATTTTATTTCATACTATTAGGAAATCCCGAAAACTATTTATTGATCCCGTATTATTAGGATTCCCGAAAGATTAGATATTCCCATATCTTATAGAAAAGCCACACTAGGAAGGATAAATCCCCTTGAATTAGAAAAGTGAAGATACTAAGCACTTTAAAGATGACAACCGACGATATAGCAACCACATCAACTACAACAAAACCCGTAACACCTATTGCACAATATCAATGCCCTAAGTTGAAAACCACAAACTACACAGTTTGGACTATACAAATTAAGGTTATACTAGAGGCACATGGCTTATAAGAAGCAATATAACCAAATTTAGATACACAAGTTGATGATAAGAAGGATAAGGCAACGAATGCCTTCCTATATCAAGCGTTGACGGAAGATGTAATCTTACAAGTAGCGGGTTGTAAGACGGCAAAGGATTTGTGGGATTCGCTAAAGAAAAGACACGTTGGAGAAGATAGAGTGCAGAAAGCACGATTACAATCATTGATGATTGGGTTTAACTCACTTCAGATGAAAGAAGATGAGACGGTGGATGCATTTGCGGCTAAAATGAACGGCTATGCCATGAAAGCAAAAGAATTAGGGAAAACTTTGGATGAATCACTTTTAGTTCAAAAACTATTAGACTCCACACCAGATAGGTTCATTCAGATAGTAGCATCCATAGAACAAACAACTGATCTCGACGACATCACTTTAGATGAGATCATTGGAAGACTCAAGGCATTTGAGGAAAGGATAAAACTCCGAAAGGGAGGACAAGTAGAAAGCCAGGAAAACCTATTATTCGCACATGGCGAACACTCAGGAAATAGAAAAAGTTTTTACAAACGTGGAGGGAAATCAAATTTCTCACGAGGGAACTGGCAAAATAAAAATAGAAATAACTCACAAGGAGGGAACTCTAGTTATACAGAGAGTTCGGATAAGAATAAAGATGAGTGGGATGTGAGTAAGGTAAAATGCTACAGGTGTCATAAAATTGAACATCTTAAAAGGAATTGTAGAGGAAAACCAACAACTCAGGAACAATCAAACCTTATCTTAGAAGACGATGAACCATCACTACTAATGACTATGCACGAAACTGAACACAAGGAAGTGTTGTTGAATGAAGAACAAATTCAACCAAAGAAATATGCTACAACGGATACAAGCATATGGTATTTAGATAATGGTGCAAGTAACCATATGACGGGAACAAAAGGTCATTTTAGGGATATTGATGAAAGCGTAACAGGATGAGTACGTTTTGGAGATGGATCGTATGTACAGATAATGGGTAGAGGGTCTATACTGTTAGGTTGTAAGAACCAGGAACAGAAGGTAGTATCGGAAGTGTACTACATACCAAACCTCAAGAGCAACATACTTAGTCTAGGACAACTTACCGAAATAGGTTGTAAGGTCATTATGGACGGAAACAAGTTGACTTTGTATGATAAGAACAAGAAGTTGTTGATGAAGGTAGAAAGATCTAAGAATCGACTCTACAAGATTCAGTTACAGATAGAAGCACCTATATGTCTCTTAGCAAATATAGATAACCAAGCGTGGTTATGGCATGCTAGATTAGGTCATCTGAACTTTGACGATATAATCAAGATGACTAGGAAAGGTCTAGTAGAAGGAATTCCAAGGATAAATCATGCAGGGCAGATTTGTGACGCATGTTTATTAGGAAAACACAGTAGAACACCATTTCCAAACCAAGCTAAACTCATATCCAAGAACCCGTTGGACTTAGTATATGGAGACCTTTGCGGTCCTATAAGTCCAGCCACACACTCAGGCAAGAAACTCATTTTCTTGTTAGTGGACGATTGTACACGTTTTATGTGGGCCTACTTTCTAACATCGAAAGATGAGGCATTTAGTACATTCAAGGAATTTAGACAGAAGATAGAAATGGAGATGAGATTGAAAATAAGGATGCTAAGAACGGATAGAGGTGGTGAATTCACATCAAATGAATTCACAAGGTACTGTAAGGAAAACGGAATAGCACGATAGTTGACAGCACCGTACTCCCTACAACATAATGGAGTAGTGGAGAGAAGGAACAGGACAGTGTTATCAACTACAAGGAGTATGATGAAAGCAATGAAGTTACCCTTAACGTTTTGGGCGGAAGCAGTTAAACATGCAATTTACATACTCAATAGGGTGCCTACGAGGGCCCTGATAGATAAAACTCCATATGAGGCACTCTACAACAGAAAACCGAATCTGGAAAACCTAAGAATATTCGGATGCACAGCTTATGCAAAGATAACGATATCTCACTTAAAGAAGCTGGACGACAGAAGCATACCATTAGGATCAAAAGCATGTAGGTTATATGATCCTATAGCCAAGAAGAAACATGTTAGTAGGGACATAAAGTTTATGGAAACAAAACTGTGGGATTGGAACAAAGATGAAGAGGATACGAGCACACAAGACACATTTTGGGCTAGTTTTGTGGTAGAAGGAGTTGACAATGAAAACCTTACACCAGTCAACACAGAAAACGAGGACAACACGTATCATGAACAAGATCAGATTCCTGGTCCAGTTTCACCAATCACACCACCGACATATAATTATGACCCACACTCAGAAGAAGAAGAAGAAGCTACTACTAGTTCTGCAGAGAACTCAAGAGATAGATTTGATGATACACCCGTACGTGAATATAGAGATATGACGGAAATATACAAGTATGCACATAGAGTTGAACCATAAAGTTTGTTATTTACGGAAGAAGAACCCCGAAATTACAAGGAAGCATCAACAGACGAGAAATGGATTGAAGCCATGGAGATTGAATTGGATTCAATCAACAAGAATAATACATCGACTCTTACTACATTGCCAGAAAATCAGAAGGCAATAGGACTCAAATGGGTTTACAAGACCAAGAGGGATGCAAAAGGAAACATCATCAAATACAAAGCAAGGTTAGTGGCAAAAGGTTATGTACAAGAACAAGGAATAGACTTTGATGAAGTATTTGCACCGGTTGCTCGGATAGAGACAGTTCGGTTGATATTAGCATTAGCGGCATATCATGGATGGCAAGTACATCATTTAGATGTAAAATCGGCATTTTTACATGGAGATTTAAAGGAAGAAGTCTATGTTACACAACCTGAAGGATTTATTCAACAAGGAAATACAGGGAAAGTCTATAAGCTTACTAAAGCTTTATATGGCTTAAGGCAAGCACCGAGAGCTTGGAATGTGAAGCTTGATCAAATATTAAAGTCCTTAGACTTTAAGAAATGTAATCTCGAACAAGCAGTTTATACGAAGCGAAACACGAATTTTACACTTATAGTTGGAGTCTACGTAGATGATCTGATAATCACAGGCACTCCAAGGAAAGAAATCGAAGAATTCAAATCCCAGATGAAGGACATATTTGAAATGAGCAACTTAGGATTGTTAGCTTATTATCTTGGGATAGAAGTTACACAGACAGGAGGAGAGATTACAATCAAGCAGACAAGTTATATTAACAAGATCTTGAAAGAAACAAGTATGACAGACAGCAATGATACGAAGATACCTATGGATACCGGTACTAAGTTGGTCAAGGCGGAAGAAGGAAACTCAGTTGACGCAACTTATTACAGAAGCTTAATCGGAAGTCTCAGGTACTTACTGCATACAAGACCAGATCTTAGTTACTCAGTCGGACTACTCAGTAGATTCATGCAAGACCCGAAGGATCATCACCTGAAGGCGGTAAAGCAAGTAATCCGATATATCAAAGGAACAAATGAGCATGGCATAATATACAAGCAAGAAGGCGGCTGTAAGATTACAGGTTACAACGACAGTAGTTATGGAATCAACACTAATCAAGGAAAAGGAACTACTGGGATCGTATTTTATTTCAGAGAGTCACCTATTACCTGGTGTACTCAAAAGCAACCAACAGTGGCGCTATCATCATGTGAATCAGAATTCATGGCGGCTACTGCAGCAGCATGTCAAGCCTTATGGTTAAAGCGTTTGCTTAGTGAACTAACTGGATGGGAAGAGAAAAGAATAACGCTGAAGGTCGATAACATTTCAGCAATAGCACTTGTCAAGAACCCAGTTTTTCATGGACGAAGCAAGCACATCGATATTCGCTACCATTTCATTCGTGAAAGCGTAGAGAATGGGCACATCAATGTGGAACATGTCAGCGGAGAACTACAAAGAGCAGATATTCTAACAAAGGCTCTACCAAGATTGAAGTTCGTAAGTATGCGACAAATGCTCGGAGTTCAAGACTTAGGACGAAGCAACGATCAAGATTAAGGAGGAGAATGTGAACCGCTAATCTTTATCTTTATGCTTCTTATGTAATTATTATTAGACGAAGGACCAAACACGTCAACTAGAAAGTTAATAACCGAAAAACGGTTTATGGAAATGGCGGTTATGGGCGGTTACAAATGAACCAACACAATGGTTCATCATACCGATTAGAAAACTATATATGTACTATGTACCGAATCATTTTATAGTTAATAGACAATACTTATTCATATTCATTTATTTTGCAATCTACAAACTTTGATCTAGTTATTGGGACAACAAAGGGGAACTCAATAATTTCATCCTCTTCGGTTACACCTAGTCTTGTTTCTTTAGCATGTTATGGCAAGTGATAGTAATTACTAAGGCTTACCATCAAAATGAACAATTGTGTTATACCAAAAAGAAATCGGTTTGTTTTCGTTATGTTTATAGTTAGCAAAACTTGCACCGACTTACTCACATTTCCCAAATATACGAAATTGCAGCGGAAATAATATTCAGCAAATATAGTATGAAACCGGCTATGAATCCTGGTACACAATTTAATATTTAAAACAGCGTTTATTGCTTGCTATCAGTTCACCAATATAATTGGGGTGAAGGCTGAGAATACGTAACAAACTTTCTCAAATATATCGAAGTACGTAACATACAAATTTTATTATTTTTGTACATAAATAACTTTCAAATTTTGTTCAATGTACGTAATATTGTCAGGTTACCAAGTTTTAAAGTTACAACATTGGTCCCTGTCGTTTGCATTCACTTTCACCGTTAGTCATTTGACATTTTTTCACTTAAAAAAATTACAGTAACGGTCCTTGTAGTTTGCTTTGACTTTCACCATTAGTCCTTTGTCTTTCATCTTTTTTATATACGTTTTTTAAGCGTTTTTATACACATTTTTTTACATATTTTTATACACGTTTTTTACACACGTTTTTATATACATTTTTTTACACATTTTTATACACGTTGTTTACATGTTTTTATACATGTTTTTATAAACGTTTTTATGTACGTTTTTATACATTTTTTATACACATTTTTTACACGTTATTATACACATTTTTATACACAGTTTTATGTATGTTTTTTATACACTTTTTATACACGGTTTTATGTACCGTTTTTTATACGTTTTTACATGTTTTTATACATGTTTTTTATATACGTTTTTATATACGTTTTTTACATGTTTTTATACATGTTTTGTAAAAAACGTTTTTATATACGTTTTTTACATGTTTTTATACACGTTTTTTACACACGTTTTTATATACGTTTTTTACATGTTTTTATACACGATTTTACGCACAGTTTTATATACGTTTTTTACATGTTTTTATACACGTTTTTTACACACGTTTTTATATACGTTTTTACACGATTTTACGCACGGTTTTATATACACGTAAAAAACGTATATAAAAACGTGTGTAAAAAAACGTATATAAAAACGTTTTTTTACACACGTTTTTATATACGTTTTTTACACATGTTTTTATACGTTTTTTACACATGTTTTTATACACGTTTTTTTACACATGTTTTTATACACGTAAAAAACGTATGTAAAAACGTGTGTAAAAAACGTCTATAAAAACATGTAAAAAACGTATATAAAAACGTTTTTTACAAAACATGTATAAAAACATGTAAAAAACGTATATAAAAACGTATATAAAAAACGTGTATAAAAACATGTAAAAACGTATAAAAAACGGTACATAAAAGTGTATAAAAAACGTACATAAAACCGTGTATAAAAATGTGTAAAAAATGTGTATAATAACGTGTAAAAAATGTGTATAAAATGTGTATAAAAACGTACATAAAAACGTTTATAAAAACATGTATAAAAACATGTAAACAAAGTGTATAAAAATGTGTAAAAAAATGTATATAAAAACGTGTGTAAAAAACGTGTATAAAAATATGTAAAAAAATGTGTATAAAAACGCGTAAAAAACGTATATAAAAAAGATGAAAGACAAAGGACTAATGGTGAAAGTCAAAGCAAACTACAAGGACCGTTACTGTAATTTTTTTAAGTGAAAAAATGTCAAATGACTAACGGTGAAAGTGAATGCAAACGACAGGGACCAATGTTGTAACTTTAAAACTTGGTAACCTGTCAATATTACGTACATTGAACAAAATTTGAAAGTTATTTACGTACAAAAATAATAAAATTTGTATGTTACGTACTTCGGTATATTTGAGAAAGTTTGTTACGTATCTTCAGCCTTCACCCATATAATTAAAAACACATCTTAAGATTTTGTAGTTGAACACGAGACATACCTAACAGGATAGATATATCATAGCTAGCAACAAGAGTTACATTCATAGATGTGAAAGGAAATTATTAAACGCAGTGGCATAATATCTTTAAAGCGAGTCTCATCAGCTCTACTAAAACTATCCTTCCAAATTATTTAGATTTCATGCTATCATAGAAGAGTTCAACCGAGAGGTAAGGGGTTGGATCAGTTGGTAAACCCCTTGCCTCTCAACTGAGAGGGTCCTTTCTACCTTTGGTAGAACTGGAAGCAGCCTCTCTACCTTAGGTAGGGGTAAGGCTGTCTACATCTCAACCTCCCTCATACACCGGAAACGGTATTGGGTACCCATAACCCGTGGAAGACGGCATTGGGCGTTACTTTACTTTTTACTTTTTTATAGAAGAGTTCAAACTTCAAAGGAAAACACCAAACAACATACTAACTAGCATGCCATGATCTGAAATATCACTGTTTGGACCCCTCAGTCACATCTTGGCATTCATCCACGACACTCAATCGAAGCAATCCGCCTTCATCGAATGCTGTTCCCACGACCTCATCACCATTCTTAAGCACCCCATCCACGACAGACATGGTGGTTACCAAATTGCTCTCACCAAGTTTGCTTAAGGATAAGATGCACTTGATGATTTTGGGCATATGAAACACATTTCTAAGAGTCCAAACCTTGCCAGTGGCCAACCGAAGCTTCACTGAACCTACCCCAGCAATTTCAGCACGCCCATTGAAGTACTCCAACTTCACCTCATGGCCATTCAATGGGTGGTAGTCCACAAACATGTCCCTCGAGTTACAGACATGAACCGTGCATCTATTAGACAAGACCCACCCGCGAGCCCTTGCTTTGGTCAACTCTGGGCTCTCACCAGCAACCAACAAACTTATCGTTTCATCGTGCACCACTTTCACACCTGAGTCTTCTTCCAAGACACTCAGCCGATGCAATCCATCCTCCTTGTACCCTTTTCCAATGACATTGCGACCCTTATTGATGGCACATTCCTCACCCCCAAAAGACACACTGAATCCGATATCAGTAAGTTTGACAACAGATATGAGACACTTGGTGATTGCGGGGATATGGAAAACATTTTCAAGAGTCAAAACCTTTCCTGTGGTTAATGGAAGCATCACTGTTCCAAACCCAACCACATCGACATGGCTATTGTTGTCCAAAATCACCTCATGACCAGTCACTGGTTCATAATCAACAAACATGTCCCTTGAGTTACAAACATGCACAGTGCATCTAGTAGCCAAGTACCACCCTCGAGCCCTAGCCTTGGTTAACTCTGGATCCTCATTGCAAACCAACAAGCCTATTGTTTCCTTGTGCACCACCCTTTCAGCGTCCGCATGTGGCATGTTGATTCCTAAGATTACAACAGAAACATAAGACCATAAACTTTTAACAAGACAAACAAAGATCAAATGCTTGCATATCAAAATTCATACAAAAGTCAAATCACTTGTAAAATAATAAAATCATCTAAACAAAAAATATTCAGATCAAACACGATTTGTAACAGAGCTTAAATAAGAAAGAAAATCTCACAAAATCAGGGCAGACCAGATACAGTGTCTTAATTAACAGATTCCATGAGGACTGGTCAATGCACTAGTTAAATCATAATGAACTTCTCAAATATGATGCCTTGCAGTGCTCTAGACTACACTATTAATCCTTCTCATACTGCACTTGCCATTATGAGGGGTAAACCTTAACAGGAGTTCATTGGTTTCATGAATCAAGTCAAATCATTCAAAAAAAAAAGCAAGTAAACACGACAGTCCAAAAAGAGAATATTTTTCCAACCTATTTAAAGCGAAATTTAATCTCGACTCCTCAAATTCAATAATATAACTAAGCAATTGTATTTGTAGCTATAACTTGTAAAATTTTCCTCAAATATAACTAAGCAATAATATAAACGATCCCCAAGCAAATAATATCATATTATTGCATTCCCATAGCACATACTCGTGCTAGCGCCATTCTTATATTACTATATCATAAACATCAATTGCATTCAACCTTCAAAAATATCACCAAGATAACTTTCTAAACGCGCTAAATAAAGACATCTCACAAAAATAACTTTGTCCCAAAACATGTGTACCCTTACACTGTTATGTTTAAGCGTATATAGCGGGCTTATTGCTTGTGTGGCTTTCGACTTATGTTTCATATTCACTTTTTATGGCTTATTTTGAAACTTTTCGGCTATATTAAGTGACGGTCCAAAACATGTGTACCCTTACACTGTTAGATTTTTGCAATATACGACTATTATTATTCTTAGAAAAATGCAATAAAAATGTAGAAACAATATTGAAAGAATGTGAAGTAGTAAATTATTTACCTGTGATTGATTGTAGCTTTTAACCGTAATTCGGAAGACAAACTGTTTGGAAGAATTCGCTAGAGGCTTATGGTGGTTATATAGTGGGTTGTGGGTGAATAAATGGGGTGGTTTAAATTAGCCGTTTTTTTTTTTCTTTCATTTTTTATTTAATTCCATTTATAACTTTTGGTTTTTAATTTATGAAATTTTAAGGATTAATAACTTTTCATCTTCCGTTAATATTATCTGCAAAAGAAATCATAATCATAATCATAAATGTTTAAAATAAATAAATAGAGTAGTATTTTAAAATTGAAATTGTCTTTCCCTAACAGGTAAATCTCATGTTTCATAAATGACAACTCATGAGCCTAATAAAACACTAGCATTTTACGATTGTGTACGACTATCTTCGTTTTGACGAAAAAACCATTTAGTAAAAACATTGTATTAACGAGTACGAGAAAGTTGTTTTTGTGTAGTGTTGTGATTGATTCAATAGAACAACAAAATAATATAAAAGGAGTACTTAGATTTGCATCTATATGTAATGTGAGTTGAGATCATTATAAACCCTATATTTTCTAATTAAGCGATCATGTTTATTTATTTTTTTATCAAAGTTTAAAAGATAAAAAAGAAACCTCACTTTTCATCTTATTTTAAAAAATAAAATATCTTTCAAACGGTAAATCATCAAGCGACAAGAATCACAGTGAGATTTTTTTTTAATTTTCAGTAGACGGGCAATTCAATATACTTTTGACGATTTTTTTTTTCGAATTTTGTTTTATTGTTAAAATTTACAGAAAAATTACATGTGATTTGTATGTTAGGAATCATGTGTGATATCACAAACCACATGTGATTTCATAAAATCATATGTGATTTAAAAATAACAAATCACATGTTATTTTTTTAACGTAAATTTCAACACTCACAACAAAAAATCGAAATAAAAGTTCGTCGAAAGTATATAGAAGTGCCCTTTATAGAAAGATAATTTGATTCTCGTCGTGATGGTATGATTTCTTTTCGCGTAACGATTAATGATTTATGTGATATTTAATTTTTTTTAAATGCTGAAAGTGAGTTTTTTTGTTTTAATACAAAAAATGGAATGTTGTTATTAGTTCATTGAGTCTAGGAAGAATTTGGGGTCTATAATGAACTTTTCTCCCAACATTTTACACCACTTCACTTTTCACCAGAGTGTCACATCAATTTTCTCTCTCCTTCACACGATCTCACTTTTCACTCACATCGAGCTCATACCACTTCACCTTTTAACACATAACACGCTCACAACTAAAACAAAAATAATAAAAATACTAGAAGGGCCCACAATGGCACGGAGCCCTTTGGTTGAGTTGTTTTCGTCTTGCCGCCGTGACCATAGCGGCTTCGCCGCGTGAGGTGAGCCTTGCCGGAGGTTCACTCCCTCCCATTGGGACCGGCCTAAGTTAAGTTTGTTAACTAGTATACCTTAGTTTTCAAATGTTATTTCAATTTCAATGCAACTAAGGACGCTCTCTGGTCTCTATTAAGTATGTGAAAAAGAATGTGACAGTTACATTTCAAATGCACAATAAACCTATTGCATTCAACACCATTACCGTTATACAATGTAAAACTACTAATCGAGGTCAATAACCTTTTTTTCTTGTAATAATAATTACGAGCCATTTTTAGCAAGGTTGTGGTCATTCATGAGCCCATTAATTATATTTAGTTATGCGTTCATCATACCTCTTCAGTTTTTGTAGCCATCATTCTCATTTAAAGTTATCATTAGGTTTCGTTTAATTAGTGCATCTCTTTGTATCACCAATGTAAGTGGTTCTAAAGTTGCTTCATCAGTCTTAGTTTACGTTGGCTCAAGAATCCTCACTAGCTCTAAAGTTCAACTATGTTGCTCGGGATTTCAGGTTACGCTCAAAAGCTCTATTTTAGTTAGTAGTTCACTTTGTCGATAACATTTAGTTTCAATTTCACGAGAAGCAATGGCAATTTCTACTTTGTTTTCAGGCCATGGTAAATGTCATCTTGCATCCGTCAATTCTGTATCATCTTTTGGATCATTTGTGATTCATTATCAACACATCTTGTTACAAAAAAAATAAAATAATAAAATAAAAACAACTTTAAAGGCAATGAGAAACAAAGCATCATGAATTTTTAACCCAGTTTCAAACATAACTAGATGTACATGAATTAAAGTTGATTATCTTGGCAAAACTAAGTTTTTATATTTTGATATACATAGAGGTGGAAGGCAAACAAGCTACAAGCTGGGCGGTAGCCTTTTTTGGATTAACCTGTCACAAACAAGACAAACGGACAACACTCTTCATTGATTACATATACATATTATGAATTGCACCCAGCTTGCAAGGCATTATATCTTTATAGCATGTTTCCACCAAACCTGTATAGTTTACTGATATACATAACATAAGAGCAATAAGTGTGGTGAAGCACCTCATCTCTTCATTTGGACCCATCGGTGCCACATCACCTTAATACCTACCACTTCAAAACACTCCCTCTATCATAACACAAAACAAACTCTTCATTTGCGCCCCAAACAAAACAAACACTTCGTTGGCAACGGTTATAAAACCTGCAAATAAGTTTTGTCCCTTTGTGCTTCACTACACCGACGAGATAGAATAGTGAGGCCACATGGTGTGATGGCGAGGAAGTGACGAGCGCCGTTTGTCTTCCATGTAGGAATGGCGAGAGGGGCTCCATCACTACACCTTTTGCTCAAAGCGATAGCATTGTGGTATATATTTGACAAGAAGAAAAAAGCTAATCAGGTATCAAGCACAAAAGCATACAAAACATAATTCTTCAACAAAAGTAATAATTTTAGTAAGACATCAAGATATAACCACAACTTCAGATCCTTTAGGCAAACATAAGATGTGAAGTATGCATTTAAGAAAGTTTATGGACGTACAAAACTAAAATTAGCCAAAGTGACAATCTAAACGACCACGCTCACACTTGATTCCCACCTGAACGTTCATCAATGACACCCAACTGAAACAATCCATCCTCAACGAACCCATTTCCCACGATCTGGTCACCCTTCTTAACATATCATCCCTCAGCATCAAAGCCCAAACTAAATCCCATCTCCTTAAGTGTTTAACGGATATGCAACACTTGACAATAGTAGGCATATAAAAACTTTAGTAGTCAACTGAAGTTTTAGTGTTCCATATGCAACACTTGACGATTGCAGGCATATGAAAAACCCACCCAAGGTATAAAAAAAATCTTTTTTTTTAGTTTCTTTTTGTTCCTACTATTGTTGGTTTGGTTGATTACTAAGATGTTACATGATGCATGCAGAACTTTGAGGTTTTTGTAGTTGGGCATTTTCGCAATCGTGTGTGGGTGATATCCTAACGGCTTGTAACAAGGAGACGGGGTCAATCACATTCAAGAATTATTTGAATTCATGCATTAAGCAACTTGTTGATGCATTCATCCTATTTAGGTGGTATTAGTCTCTATTACTTTATCATGCAATTAGTGACACTGATTAGCATGTGCAAGTGGAGCAACCGCATAGGGCCACCATTTGTGAGCACTACAACAGAACCCACATTCGGAGGGGACTTTTTTGGCCTTTCGGCAGGGACATTTCCTCGCTAACTCCTAGTCGCGAAACGTTTGGGCGGGGACTTTTTCGCCTTTTGGCGGGGACAAGTGGGACCCGCAACCTTTGATCTGGTTAAACATGGTCCAGCGTGGCACCACTTTTGGCAGGGACGTGTCCCCGCCAAAAGTCTACATAATTAACCAAAAACATCACAAAAAAGTGATCAAGTTAATTAATTAACGCTTTTGGCGGGGACACGTCCCCGCCGAAAGCCTTTACCACTGTTGCAATTCACTCTTTTGGTGGGGACATGTCCCCCTATAAGGCGGAACCAAAATTTAGTTCAACCATTTTGGCGCGGACATGTCCTTGCTAAAAGACTCAACCATGTTAAACTGGTTGACCCTTTTGGCGTTGACATGTCCTCGCCAAATATGTCTACCCATTTTGCAGCATATTGCTGCAAAATGGGGTTATTTTCAGATTTTTCCGGAAAAAATCTACAATATCACAACCTATTTCACAACCACAAAAATGCTACAACATCACAAATATGCTACAACACCACAAATGGTTCAAATTCGCTAAACATAATATTCTAAGTTAGAAATTCGCCAAACGGTTCAAAACCTATGATCTCTTACACATGATCATCCACAAAACTATCGATAACCTATCCGTAAATGGTCCAAAATTCCATTTGGCGGGGACCCTAACACATAATCCTCGTAAACACATAATAATCCATCTAAATATACGCGAACAACCCATAACCGAAAAAACACATATAAACCGACCCATAACCCAAACAGCCCATATCCTACTCCCCACTCCCCTCCCCGTTACCTTCATCATCATCCTCTGCAACACCATTTCTTCTCGGTGTCCCCAGCATGTCCCTCGTTAGCCGCTTGACCCAACCTGACTGACTCCTCAAGAACTCCATCATCATATCAACTTGAGTTCCTCACGTGTTTAGCTCTTCAGTTGTTTCTGCACTGTTTCCCGAAGCGAGGACACGGAGGCTTGCTCGCGAGCTCGTGAGGCGCTGAGGATCGTGTGGACACCACGGTCGGGTAACTGTCCAATGCCAGGAATATGACCGCGTTGTTTAAAGTGACAAAAAATCATAACCACACATTTGAGATGTATCGATTTGAATTAGATGCATATATGTTCATTTAGATGCATCCCAATTAGTTTCGAAAGTGATTTTAAAGTGAAAACGATGCAAAGTGATACAAACAACATTTGACGCGCATAGAACAAAAAATACATAGGATTCACTAAACTTGATGAATGCATCTAATATATGTATCAACATCTAATTTTCTAATTTTGAGCTACAAAACATACTATGATGCATCTAAAAGACTAGGGATGCATCTAAATCAAGTTGATGCATCTCAAATGTGTGGTTATAATTATTAATCATCCATCTTATCTTAAGTTTTCTTCTCATTTGATCTTAAGTCATCAAATATTATTTTTACCTACTAAATTCTACTTTAATTGATTGAAATAAAAAGCAGACAATTATTTTAAAACATCGCAAAATGAATAGACGGAGTATTTTCATAAATCAACTTAGAAAACACATGAGGCATGATAAATCACTAGCCTTTCATGATTGTGTATTCCATCTTGATAAGAGTGTCCCTAAACAAAAAATAAACAAATTATGAAATATTGATATTTACTACAAGTTTTGATTAATAAAAAGTAATTTTCTACTTTACCTACATTACTCTTTGAGTTAATTACACAAATGGTCACTGTGGTTTGTTGGATTTTTCACTTTCAGTCACTAAACTTTTTTTTGACTGATTCAGTCATTCTGGTTTCTTGTTATTACGGATCAAGTACAAATCCGTATGAAATGACAAAAAAACCCTTGTCTCTTTTTTTTTCAAATGAGTTAATTACATAAATGGTCACTGTGGTTTTCAAATGACAATTAAGTAACGGCCGTTAGTTTTTTATACTAACGGTCGTTAGTATATAACCGAAAATTTGGTCTTCTTACGTTTTCGTCCATTTTTATACCATAGCGTCCGTTTTCACACGTTTTCTTCTCTTTTTTCTCGTTTTGCCCGTTTTTACACGTTTTTCTTCCGTTTTTACTTGTTTTCGTTCGTTTTTACACGTTTTCATCCGTTTTTACACGTTTCGTCCGTTTTTACATGCTTCCGTCTGTTTTTACACGTTTTCGTCCGTTTTTACCAGTTTTCGTTTTTTTTACACGTTTTCGTCTGTTTTAACACATTTCCGTCCGTTTTTGCAAGTTTTCGTCCATTTATATACGTTTTCATTCGTTTTTGGACGTTTTCGTCCGTTTTTACACGTTTTCTTCCGTTTTTACACGTTTTCGTCCATTTTTACACGTTTTACATGTTTTCGTCTGTTTTTACACGTTTTTGTCCGTTTTTGCACGTTTTCGTCCATTTTTATACGTTTTCATTTGTTTTTGCACGTTTTCGTCCTTTTTACACGTTTTCTTCCTTTTTTACTCTTTTTCGTCCCTTTTTACACGTTTTCGTCCATTTTTACACGTTTTTACTCGTTTTCGTTCATTTTTACACGTTTTCATTCGTTTTTACACGTTTTTCGCCGTTTTTACATGTATTAGTCCGTTTTTACATGTTTTCGTCCATTTTTACATGTTTTCGTCTGTTTTTCACTTTTTCGTCCATTTTTGCACGTTTTTGTCCATTTATATACTTTTCATTCCTTTTTGCACGATTTCGTCCGTTTTTACACGTTTTCGTCTGTTTTTTCCCATATAAAATCAAAAGTAAACGTGCAAAAATGGACGAAATTGTGCAAAAATTGGACGAAAATGTGTAAAAATAGACGAAAACGTGTAAAAACAGATGAAAACATCCAAAATCGGCCAAAAACATGTAAAAACGGACGAAAACGTGTAAAAATGAACAAAAACGAGTAAAAACGGACGAAAACATGTAAAAACGAACAAAAACGTGTAAAAGGGACAAAAATGAGTAAAAACGAAAGAAAGCATGTAAAAACGGACGAAAACGTGCAAAAACGGACGAAAACGGGTAAAAACAGACGAAAACGTGTAAAAACAGACGAAAACATGTAAAAATAGACGAAAACGTGTAAAAACAGACGAAAACGTGTGAAAACGGACGAAGACGTATAAAACTGGACGAAAACGTGAAAAACGGACGAAAACGTGTAAAAACAGACGAAAACGTGTAAAAACAGACGAAAACATGTAAAAACGGACGAAAACATGTAAAAACAGATGAAATCATGTAAGAACGGACGAAAACGTGTAAAACGGACGAAAACGTGTAAAACGGACGAAAACGTGTAAAAACAGACGAAAACGTGTAAAAACAGACGAAAACGAGTAAAAACGTGTAATAACGGATGGAAACGTGCAAAAACGAATGAAAACGTATAAAAATGGACGAAAACGTGCAAAAACGGACGAAAAAGTGTAAAAAGTTAGGAAAACATGTAAAAACGGACGAAAATGTGTAAAAACGGACGAAAACGTGTAAAAACGGATGAAAACGTGTAAAAACGGACGAAAACGAGTAAAAACGGAAGAAAACGTGTAAAAACGGACGATATGGTGTAAAAATGGACGAAAACGTAAGAAAACCAAATTTTCGGTTATTTACTAACGACTGTTAGTATAAAGGACTAACGGTCGTTACTTAATTGTCATTTGAAAACCACAGTGACCATTTATGTAATTCACTCATTTGAAAAAGAATGAGACAAGGGCTTTATTGTCATTTCATACGGATTTGGACCGGGTCTGTAATAACAAGAAACCACAATGACTGAATCAGTAAAAAAAAAAGTTTAGTGACTGAAAGTGAAAAATCCAACAAACCACAGCGACCATTTGTGTAATTAATTCTTACTCTTTTATACATTAGTGATAAGGACGGCGTCGTTTTAGGCCGGAAAAAAATGAAACGATGCCGTTTTGGCGTAAATGACGGCGTTTTGGCACCAACGAAATTAAACGACGTGGTTTAAAGTTAGGTTTACACAAAACAATGTCGTTTAGCTTTTTTTTCTTCTTATTTCTTGGCTTCCTTAGATATCGATTACAATTCTTTCTTTTCACCAATCATCATGCACAAAAGATCCAAAGCTTACTAAAACCGTGTCTCGATTGTTAAGGCTATCAGGCAATCAATGGTTGCCAGCTAAAAAATGGGAGTCGCAGTCATTCGAGGTTCAATTTACAGATTAGTGGTTTGCATTTATCATGGATTATACCTTTTTTCGCTTGATTTGGAAAATATGAAGTTGTTACACGGTTGTGGATGTAGCTGTAAACTGGTGCTTCACTTTTGGTTACTATCAATAGGGGAGTTAAATATGTAGCTACCTATTCTTAGTACCTTAATGTTATATATCCCTGTTGCAGGAAATTTGGAGTTGTCAAGAATGCTAACAGAAGGTAGGCAGATGCTATATCAGCCGTTCTAATTTGGCGAAGTCATTCTCCGGCAGTGAGGAACCTATTAGTATTAGTAGTCAAAGTAAGTTTGTTTTCGTTTATTTTGTTTATACTTATTTGTCTTACAACGGTTACTGGTATTTCGCTCATAATATGGCTCAAAACTATGTAACTATTTTTCGCATAACATTGATCACAAATAAACTTGATTTCGGGTACCGGCTAGTTTGTATCAATGATTGCCGGTAAGTTGTTTTTCTGTAGTTTGTGATTGATTCAATATAACAAAATATTGTAGAAGTACTTTTAGATTTGCATCATACATGTATAGTAACGTTTGTTAACCAATTAATAAGCCTTAGTTTTGTGATTTTTTTTTCAATTTCAATGCAATTACAGTCACAGACACTCTAATGCATATTAAATGAGCAATAAACCTAATGCATTCAACACCATTATCGTCATACAAGGTAAAACTATCAATCGAGGTTAGGGTGGTGGCAACCATGTCACACTATACCTCACCACCCACCAATAATATCATTCCACCTAATCTCATACATCACTCATACCTCTTCATAGTTTTTTAGTGGCAATGGTCATTCCATACCACACTCATTTTTTTTTTTCTTTTTTTTTTAAGTTCATAATTATATTAAACAATTAAATAAAAACATAATATTCCATTAATTAAAAAAAATTAACATAATACTTAAAAAAAATACGCATCTAAAAATCCGTCGGTCATCCATATTTCTCCGCGTACTCACGTTTTTTGGCAATCATTAACTCTCGCATTCTCGGATCATTTATGTGATCGTGCGGTTGGTTATAGAACTTCAGTGCCCGATGATAAGCTTTTTCTTCAACATTACGGATTTGTGCCGCCAACAACTTTTCGGCCAAGTCATCCTCTGCGGACCTTTTCTCCGCTATCGATTCCAAAGCAACCTCTTCGTTTGAAATATGAACTCACGCTTTTGCCAAAGCAACCTCTTCGTTTGACGTCAAATTTCTTTTCTCCGCTTTAGTCAATGGTTTTTTTTTTCCGGACTTCTTGAACATCTTCATCGCCTAATATATAGTAAAAAAAATAAAATTATAACAAATAAAATTATATCAAATAAAATTATATCAAATAAAATATATAGTATAACAAATAAAATTATAACAAATAAATTATAACGAATAACAAAAAAAAAAGTATACCGATTGGATTTTCTTGTTGCGTTTGGGGAACATACTCAACATCATCATCCTCGTCATCATATAGCAGTAGTGGTCGTTCGACACTTGGTTCACGCCGCGATGGAGCTTCACGGTAGTCATTGAACGGGTCGAAATCACTAGTCATCGACATCATGTACGGAGGTGGTTGGGTATAATATTGGTGTTGATGTGATGGAAGGTTCATCGGTGGAGGTTGAGGATAATAGTGTCCGGCTTGAGGACTCATTTGGGGATAGTAGGGAGATGGTTGTGATTGAACTTGCGGACGAACGGGTTGTGATCGAGAGCCTCGTCCACGACCTTTGGATGAGGTGGAAACATTTTTTGCTTTCCTAGCATCCATCTTTTTTATAAGAATAATAGTTGGAAGAAGAAGATGAGAATAATGTGATTTGAAATGGTGATTTAAAGTGTATATTTATAGGGGATTTTTTTTTTTTTTTAATTTAGCCTGAAAATAGCCCAACGGCTAGTTTTTTTACCGTTGTCCAACGTTCTCCTTCACACCGAAATGAAAGCCCGCTCACCATACCACACCGCTCCGTACCGCACGGGTGGCAACAGTGTTACCGTGCGGCATTGGAGCAAACCGAAGGCAAACCGCATGCGTTGCCAGTACCCTCAATAACCTTTTTTCGTGTAATAATTACGAGTAGCTTTTAGCAAAGTTATGGTCATTCATGAGCCATTGTTACATTTAGTTATGCATTCTTGAGGCAATGGGAAAAGATGAGCATTAGGAGATTTTAACCCGATTTTAAATATTGATAGACTAGATATCAGATGTGCATGAAAAACTGCTGATAAACTTGGTAAAACTAAGTTTTTAACACAAGATGTCGCGGTCTATCCTGTCACAAACAATATTGCATATCCATACAATATATCTATATAGCCTGTTTCCACCAAACCTGCATAGTATACTGATATACATAACATAAGTCATGGCATTGTGGTATATATTTGACAAGAAGAAAAAGCTAATCAGTTATCAAGCACAAAAGCATACAGAACACAATTCTTCAGCAAAAGTAACAATTTCAGTAAGACATCAAGATATAACCACAACTTCAGATCCTTTAGGCAAACATTAAGAAAGTTTGTGGACAAAAACTACCCATTAGCTAAAGTGACAATCTAAACGACCACGCTCACGCCTGATTTCCACCTGTAAGTTCATCAATGACATCTAATCGAAACAAACCATCCTCAACGAACCCGTTTCCCACGATCTGGTCACCCTTCTTAACATAGCATCCCTCAGCATCAAAGCCCAAGCTAAATCCCTTCTCCTTAAGCTTTTTAACGGATACGCAACACTTGACGATAGTAGGCATATGAAAAACTTTTTTAAGAGTCAAAACCTTCCCAGTAGTCAACTGAAGTTTCACTGTTCCATAACCGACCACAGCAACACGATTATCGTCTTCCAGAACCACCTCATGACCAGTCGCCTGTTGGTAGTCAACAAACATGTCCCTTGAGTTCAAACATGCACTGTGCACCTAGCAAGCACATACCACCCTCGAGCCCTGGCTTTGGTCAACTCTGGGTGTTCGTTGCCAAACAACAAGCCTATTGTTTCACGATGCACCACTTTGGCAAGTGGGGGTGGTTCTTTCATAAAGTCCATCTTATATAAACCGTCACCCTTGTACCCTTTTTGAACGACCACATCACCCTGCTTAATGACATATTGCCCACCTCCAAAAGTAATGATGAATCCCGAATCATTAGCTTTGTCCGCGGTGAACTCAAGGACCGACATACCAATCCCGGCCACATCATCATTATCATCACCACTGTCCAAATTAACTTCATGATCAATCATTGGGTCGTAGTCAGCACCTGGATGTTCATTGGCAATCATTTCCCTAACAGGACGATCTCCCATTAAGCTCAACTGATATACTAGTCCTCCATCCCCTACTACATAATACCCTTTACCTATGACCTCTTTTCTCTTCGTAATGACACTTACGAATCCCACAAAAGACACGATGTATCCAAGATCATCGAGTTTGGGGACAGATACATAGCATTTACTGATTTTGGGTATATGAAGAACATTCGAAAGAGTCAAAACCTTGTCCGTGTCAAATCGAATCACCACTGTACCAATCCCAGCTACATCCACATGATCTTTGTTGGGCAAAATCACCTCGTGATCTCTCATTGAGTTGTAGTCCACAAACATGTCCCTAGAGTAGCAAACACGCACTGAAGAACCACAATTCAAGTACCAGCCTTGAGCCTTATTGTTGGATCGAGTCCCGAAGCCTATTATTTCCTTAAGCACCACTTTCACAGTATCAGATTTTTTGTGTTCGCATTCCCGAGCATAATGTCCTGTCTCCCCACACACGTGACACTTCATTGTCTCCTGAAGCACCACTTCTTCAGACTCGGACTTTCTTTCTTTGCAGTCGCGAGCATAGTGTCCTGTGTCCCCACACACGTGACACTTCCCAGTCCTCTTCGCCTTAGAAGCTTTGTTCGTGGAACGTGGCATGTTTGTTCAACCTGATTGTTACAAGATTATTAATTAAAATTAATCATGATCGGTGACAGTAAACAAGATAATAAAGATATGATATCCACATAATAAAATGTTTGCAAAAATTGAAACTTTATAAGAACCGCTACAAAACTCCATGTTAAGCATATAAGGTTATAAGCATTGTAATACAATACCTCATATGACTATATCATTTTGAACATGTTTATAAACTACCTTTTTAGCATGTTTCATTGTTTTCCAATCCTTCTAGAATTTTACCAATTTAATATCTTTTTACAAATATTGGTTTTTTAAACCATTATGCCATTATGTATCGACATTTTACAAACAGATTACGGCATGACCATTTGGTATGATAACAAAAAATCATATCACATAAGATAGAAGCAACTAGATTTGGTCCTATTAGACTACAGAGAAACAACGCACTTTGAAGGGAAAATTATTTAGTTTGAACAGTATATTAGAAATATCTGATTTCATACGATTTGCATCAAAAGCTAAATAATAAAGGAAATCTCCTAATTTATGTTGAATATATAAATAAGGGGCTTATAAAAAACAGATTTTGTGCCATAGAATGACAAGTTTGCCCATCTGCGCAAACCGTCCCATCTTTCTTGGGGTTACACGTAACAAATTACTCCAAGTCATGCCTACTTCTCTAACCAATACGACCAACATTCCTTGCTCTTACAGTTCTCTTGTAACATGTTACGACCTTCTGATAATCCCACCATATGACTCTACTTATGGTAAAATTTCATTTGATTGAAATAATTATCATTTTCATCATCGAATGTGATTCAGAAAAAAGTATATGATATTATCCCTAAAAACCTTTGAACCTTGCTAAGCAACAAACTGCTAAATATATACTACCATTTATTTAAGACATTTCAACGAATACATCATTCCACACTCTTACGGTTCCTCACACAAACCATGTTAAGATCTTGCCAATTTCACATGATACAAGTCATACAACTATGGCTCCATGATCCTAATCCCACCATAAGACTCTAGTCACTCTACTCATGGTATGTATTCATATTCAATCAAATAATTAATTATATGGTTTTTTCAATTTCATAAACTAACTATTTGTCGTAGTATACTAACAATTTTAACATCTCTAGACGCAAACATCTAGAAAGCACGTGATGTTAGCTCTATTTAGCTTCTTATCTCGCTAAACGTACAAGAGACTTACCAATATACTTAAATCATTCATCACACAGCTACATGTACACCTTCCCAACTATATCACTTGTAATTCGGTACCATCAGAATATAATAAAACTCACAAAATGAGATCAGAATGTAAACTACAGGAACTTTTTAACAAAAAGAATATGAAGACAATGTTTTATTAATTATGACTCTGTTTGGAGACGAGCTTTTTGGAGTGTTTAGAATATAGTGCTTGTTTGGCAACGAGTGTTTACCTTTTGGATTTTGTTTAAACGCTCCTATTCGAAACGCTAATAAAAGTAGCATTCTGCGTTTAGCTTTTACAACATTTCACTCTTTACCAAATGCTTTTATAAAACGAACTAACTTCTACTGCTTGCTTAGGAGTAGCATAAGCCCAGTAGTTGTTTGTTTTATAAAGCGTTTATAATGACATAAAATTAATCGCTAACGCACTGCTTCTTTTATTAGCATTCAAAATAAGAGCGTTTAAACAAAATCCAAACACTAATGACTAAACACACATCGCCAAGTAAGCATTATATTTAAAACGCTTCTAAATGTCTAAAAAGCTTGTCGCCAAACATAACCGTTAACCAAATAGTTATACAATTTATGACGAATCTGACATATTACAAACTTGAGAGGCTAATATATGTAAATTTTCAGATCTAGTGACTAAAAAGAAAATAAAAAATCTACAGGGACTAAATAATAACTCTACAGAATTTAAACAAAAGTTCAGGAAAGGTCCATAATAAAATTACAAATTTCAGGTCCATACCACTAGACCAAAATCAAAGCATTTGAACAATATTACTGTATAAATTTTGGTTTAAAACAGATGACGATGATGACGTCAGCGTGACGTCACAGTGGCAAACATAGAACAAACAAGTGTAACTTATGCTATATTAACTTAAAAATGAAAAAGAAAGATGCATAGGAAGATTTGAGGTAGAATTGTACCTGTGCACAAGATAAACCCTAGCAGCTACTTTCAAATGTAGTAATGGTTTTTGGGGTTATGGTGGTGGTATTGGTAAATGTTACTGTGGGTGTTTAGGTGTTGTTTTATTACACTGGTTTTTACTTTTGGACAAATGTGGTGAAAAAATAAACATAATACTAGTAGTAAATGTTACAGTCCCAAAACGAATTTTTAAAAAATTTACTTATTGAACTCTCCACCAATCAAATATTTGCGGCTACAGATACCTTGAAATAATTTCTTTTGATGAATCATGTATTCTAATCTATTATGTTTTTTTTGACAATAAATTTACAGATATCAAAAATTTCATGTGACGTATTTCAACTATTTAACTAATGACAATATTTTTCATTATACAATTGTGATAATAAATGTTTTAGTGAGCGATGTTTTTTCGTCATTCAAAATATCTATTTGACTTATATAAAACTAAGTTTTATGGATACGGGTATTAAAAACTCTATGAAACCGAAAAACCTAGCCGACCTGCTTAATCCGAAACTGGAAAAAAACGATAACTAAAAAATCAATTCCGAAAAAACAAGAAATCGCATAAAATTTTTATCGCGATTCGATTTCGGTTTTTATATTTAAATATCAGCGGTTACCTAAATCGAACCGTGTTTTGTATACATGTAGTTTTAAACAAATTAAGACTGGATTAAAAATATGAGCAATATAATAAAACATAGAGAAAAATATTTTGTAATTTTAGCTTTATTGTTTGTATTTCTGAGATTGTTGTTTTTGTGCTTGAATAGTATTATGCTTTATTATTTGTATTAATGACATTTAATGCAGAAATTGTGTTTAAGATTGTTTTACAATATGTGTTGGTGATTTTGCATCACCGATATTATTTAAGTGTAATGGATTGACTTAGTTGACCAATGAGTAATTGTGATAAATGTTCAACAAGTCGGGGTTGTGCGGAGTGCACACTTGTATGACGTTATTATGATTATCATTCGGGGGCGAAGCCCCGAATGACTGGGGTCCGGGGGCAGCGCCCCTGGTAGCAGGGTCCAAGAGGCAGCGCCCCTGGCTGGTTATTTACCCCTTATTTTCTAACTGGTTCGGTGGTTATTATAACTGCCATAGCAGTTATAACCGACAGTTGGTTGGTTGGTCATATGTATGATTTCTGGTTCAGTTTTCATAATATACAAAACATATTCACGTTCTAAATCTGAGTTTTATCCGATTAGAGATTTCGGTAGAACCACCGAAATACTTCCATCTGAAAGTGTTTACATGACTCTCAGATTACTATGATCCAAATTTCCTAACAAAGATTGAAGTATTCTGTGATCATGACGAACGGAGAATCTATGAAGGATATGACGAGCAAGTTCGATAAGTTGGCAAAGTTTGAAGGGCAGGACTTTCGTCGCTGGCAAAAGAAGATGCACTTTCTTCTCACCACCCTGAAAGTTGTGTACGTTCTGAGTACACCCATTCCGGAATGGGATGAGAATGAAACTTTGGATACGACCAGGAAGAGGATGAAGTGGGAGAACGACGGCTACATATGCCGTGGTCACATTCTGAACGGTATGTCTGATTCCATATTTGACATCTATCAAAACGCTGAATCTGCAAAGGCACTGTGGGAGTCCCTAGAATCCAAATATGTCACACCCCCAAATTACCTGTTTTGCAGCGGAATGGAATTCCTGGGGATTGACTGTCATAGCATCACAATCACAGTTATATTGAACGACCTAAAGTGTCGTTTGGAAAATACATCGTTTGATTTAATAAAATAATCAGAGTTTACAAAGATAGGTCCCAAATGAAAGTTACTATGCACGGAAAATAAGTTTAGTACAAGTCAAATGATGTTTTTAAAGTTCATAAAACCCAAGTGAGACGCGTCGTCACCGCGACTCCATGATGTGTCCAAATGCATGCCATGAATCGAATGTCTTAGATACCTGAGATAAAACATGCTTAAAAAGGTCAACACAAAGGTTGAGTGAAATCCATAGGTTTAATTAATTCGTTTGAACACAATCATCGTAGTGTGAGTTAAATGGTTCACACTCATCGTTAAAAACAAAATCGTATTTATTTCACTAAGTTCATGACACCAAAGCGTAAACATCGCACCAATAAAAATTTGGTAATCATCGTTTCATCGCCGCCCTAATAGGTAAACTTGCCAATTTACCTTACTGGTTCAAATATAGTGCACTCGATTTCCCCTAACTGGGTCAATAAGAGCGGGAGTGTTAATTCCAATAGGCCTATTCACAATATTCGCGCTCACTCGCAAGTGACTAATGGTGCATGATGTAGGGACTTCGAACATGGCAAATACTTAGTGACAATAAAACATTCGGATATAGCATACAGTTCAAAGCATTTGTGTTCGATTAAAAATGTAGCATGTATCTCCCCCAAGAGTTTGTAAAACAGTTAAAAGAGTAAAAGTGGGGCTATGAACTCACTTGATAAACTGGTATGATGACAAGAGTGAGTACACTGAAGTATAGCGGGAAACTTTAATCTGGACCTATTACAAATGATATGATATGATATGTAATGAGTTATGGTATAATGTTATGCATGCATTTCGTATGTTGTTTATACCATTTGTGAGTTTTGAAAATAATACTTATCGTCGAAAAAATACTCTTTTGACGTCTTGACCATTCTTAAATTACATTACAAGTATTTACGTCAAAATGTCATCCTACAATAGTTTCGTAATGATTTATTGTGAAATTTTAACTTTTCGTCGTAAAATAACGTCGTTGGAAATTTCATGAAAGTGACAAAAATGGCTTTGAAAAACTAGTCGTAAAATGGTGTACGTCGAACGTTAGGAAACGAACTCGACGGTTTTGGAAAGTTTGTATCAAAATCTAGAAGTTTCAGTTCATGAGTTTTCGACATAAAGGTCTCGAACATAAAGATAATAAGGGTTAAAGATGGTGATTTTGTCTAAAATGTGGTTTAAAAATGAGTTTCGGCAAAGTTTAAGCATCCGTAAATAATTTATTACAACTCCGCTATACAAACGGTTGGTCGTTTTGAAAAATATGCTTGGTGATCTTAATTTTACTAGAAGACATTTCGTTCCAAAAAGTTCTACATCATAGTTAAAAACAGCCTTCAACATGGTCGTTTTTTGGTTACCGTAACACTTGTCTCGTAAAAATAATATAGTTTTTCTGAAAATAATAGTTACGGAAATTTTATGAAAACGGGTATATCTTAGTCGTTTCAAATCCGTTTTCTACGTATAATACGTCCTTAGCTTCGTATCAAAGTATACTAATATATTTTTGATAAGTCGAAATAATTTGTGAAGCTTAAGGCTCGTTTTTGACTCGTACAAACCAAAAATAGTATGCTGAAATTTCTGAAAAATATATATTTCGTCGTCAAACTTGAAAAATTCATAACTTCTTCGTTATAACTCCGTTTTAATCCGTTCAAGCGGCCACGGATTCGTTTTAAAGTATATTTTCTAAATATCAAGGCCAAAAATTCGTGCCTACTGTCGGATTTTCCAGAAAATCAAAATAAGGACAGAACACTTTTATATACTTGTCGAAAATAGTTTTTCTCGTACTAAACCTATTCCAATCCCTTCAAATCAACTCCAAAACTAATCTAATCCTACCATACACCTTCTTAGGGTGTCATGGTTTCCTAAACATCATCAAGACCAAAATATACCAAGGGAATAATTATAGGATGACTTTATATATATATATATAACTCTAAAAATCATGTAAAAATGGTATAACTAACACAAGTCTTGCATGTTTGCTCCAAAAATGAAGAGATACATATGTAATGATAAGAAAAGATGAAAAATGATAGAAATATGCTTACAAGCTATAATGATGAGGTGCAAAGAACAAAGGTTTAACCTAAACACCCTAGGTTTTTATTTCAAAACCTTATTAAGAGTGTAATCTAGATTGTTTTTAACACTTGAGCTTGAAAAATTGATGATCCCTTGTTAACTCTTGATGTGGCCGGTTTTGAGGATGAAAAACCAAGAGAGAAGAAAATTTTCTTGACTTGTGAATTAATTGAGATAGAATGCAAGTGAATGAAGTGTTGGAGTGTAAGTTTCTTTAAGTAATAAAAGAGTTTTAACAACCATATGACTCATCCCCCCCCCCCCCAATGGCCGGTTTTGGGGGGATTGTGTCCCTCAATTATATTTTTTTTTTCTTTCTTTATTGTATAATTGTGTAATTTGTTAAAAGGTGTAAGTAATTGTGTAGGTAGAATTAACTTGTAAGGTTTAATATACATTTGTATATTTAAGGAAATTTTAGGTGAAAGAAATTTTTAGTAGATCAAAATAGAGTATAATGATATCATAAAAATTGTAAAAATACATTCCTTGTGAAATTTGAGTGATATAAAAATTTTCGTGTAGTTTTTAAGAAAAACGTCGTAATAATATAAATTTAACGATTTATAGACAAAATAAATTTAAAACACTAGGTAAACTAAAAATATAGTTTTTATAAACTAAATGTAAGTATAAAAATATACCGGGATCATTTTTGAAATAACGGATTAAATATTCAAAATAATAACTCACGCGATAACGTTTATTTAATATAAAATTCACGCGTTTAATGTGAAATGAAATGTCATGAATGAACTAACATGATGCAAATGATGTTAATGAAATGTAGACTAAACTTAGTCCATATGAAATGTTCGTGATGATATGATCATGAATTCGCCGCTAAACCATAAAGGTTACGCGAATTTGGAACACGTAAACCTAGTTTACGATAAATGTTGAAATTGTGAAGCATGAATTGTTTTAAGAAATGACCTGAAAGTTCGGGTTGTCACATTCGCCCATCCAAAAAGGAATTCAGTCCCTGAATTCAGTTCGTGTTAGTCTATCGAATATTTGAGTTTGTGATGAATAACGAGGAGAAAAGACATGGAGAAGTGTCGTTACGGTTGTCGATGATCGAGAGTGTACAAAACATCGTAGTAAAGAAAATATCGGATGAATCTCTCATAAGTAACACTTTGACTTTGAAATATGTGAAGATTTTGCTTGCACTAAGATTTATAATTAACTGCTCCCAACATAACATGACCCCTCCAGAATTAGACATAGTTAGCTAGGCTATGTATAATTAAGGAACGATGATGTGACGTTCGGTTTAGTTGTTATAACTCTCGATGCTTACAAGGATTTAAACCGTGTCGTTAAAATGGTCGATAAAGTAAAAAGAAGTAAAATTCTCGTAAGTAATAACAAATCGGAAAGAAAATAAGTACGATAGATGAGAATATTTTACAACGAGTGGTTTATCAAAAGTAGTACATCTTAAGTTATAAAGATTCGGATACGATGGAAAACATAAACTTAATACGACATAGTACATAAGGAAAATTAAGACTGTTAGTTTCCAAACTTCTTCAGTCTTCCGCGTTGTTGTGACCATGACGAGCTTCTCCTCCTCCTAACATGTATGCATTCCCATGAGCACCTTCAACTGGTTGACCTTGATTTTGAGGACATTGATTCCGATAGTGTCCTTGTTCCCCACATCCGAAGCATGTGACTACGGCTTTACCTTTACAATCCCTGGCTAGATGTCCCGGTGTTTGGCATTTGTGGCACTTGGCAGGGCAAGGACCTGAGTGATGAAAATTACATCGATTACATAGTGGGTGTGTTCCAGCATAACCTCTACCTCCCATTGGTGCAGCGACATAAACCATTCCCGCTTCTTGCCTCCTATTTTGTTGTTGATGATGGTTAGTGTTGCGGTTTTGGTTGTTGTTGTTATAACCTCCTTGGTCATTTTCCCATTTTCTTTTGTTGTTGATTTTGTTATCGTCGTTGTTGTTGTTGTTTTGGTTATTGTTGTAGTTGGTGCGGTTGTTGGGGTTGTTGTTGTTTTGGTTGGTGTTGGTGTACTTACCTCTCTTCACTACCTGGGCCATGAGCTTTTGAGTCACCCTAATAGCTTCCTCGATTGTTTGTGGATCAAACGAAGTCACATCTCCTTGAATAACCTCGGGAAGTCCCCCGATAAAAGCCTCTAGTAACTTCTCGTTATCCGAAACCATAGACGGGCATAACGCGGCCAATTCTTGGAATCTCCGAATGTAAGTGTCAATATCATACCCCGTTGTTACTAGTTCATAGAATTCTGTCTCCAACTTTTTCACTTCCGTACGAGGACAAAATTTCTTAGTTACCAAACCCTTGAATTGCTCCCAAGTAAGCTTGAAAGCATTCTCCATTCCCATCGGTTGAGCATATGAGTTCCACCACGACAATGCTCCATCGAGTAGTGTACTTGTAGCAAACTTGACCTTACTATCATCCGGGCAATTACACAGCAAAAACACGGACTCCAATTTCTCGAACCATCGCACCATGGCAGTGGCTCCTTCAGTCCCTTTAAACTTGGTGGGATTTCCACTTTTAAAATCCTTGTAAGAACATCTCTTAACTCCGGATCCTCCTGCATTTCCAGTAGCAGCAGCAAGCCTTGCGGCTTCAGCAGCAGCCGCGGCCTCGGCAGCAGCAGCAGCCACCGTTTCCCTTTCAATTCTTAATGCCTCTGCTACACTATCCCTTACCAACTTTTGAATAGCCGCTTGAGTCATTTCAGGTGTAGCTTTCTTCGGTGCCATATCTTCTTCAAAACAAGAGGAAATGTGAGACGTAGCAAAATCCGATGTTAATAATAAACGCTCCAAAGAAATGTGATAAGAATGATAAGTTTGAGGTTATCTTTCAAAATAATCGACGGTTTCCTAAGAAATGGGTTATGAGGTGTTGTAAATGTTTCAAATGTATGGTGGTTTAGTGACTTAATGTGAATAGCGTGTAACTCGACATGTTAGTGATGAAACAAAGGAGTGAGAGTGACTTTGCCGTACTTAAAGGTTTATCTCAGCATTCGACGTTATCGGTGATGAGTCAACTGATATAAAAATTATGATAGGGAATGACAAGGAATTCTCCACATTAGAGTATGAAGAAAGAATAATGGAATGGCCATTTAAAGGCATCCATGTGACAATCGATATGAAATGAAAGTAAATAACTCGAAAAATGTACGTATAAATCGCATATAAAGTGAACATGCACTTATGATGAAATGATGAGATGCTATGATAATGTAGTTATAGTCTAGGGTCAATGATGCAACCTAGTTCTCTATAACCGAAGCTTTGATGCCAATCTGTCACACCCCCAAATTACCTGTTTTGCAGCGGAATGGAATTCCTGGGGATTGACTGTCATAGCATCACAATCACAGTTATATTGAACGACCTAAAGTGTCGTTTGGAAAATACATCGTTTGATTTAATAAAATAATCAGAGTTTACAAAGATAGGTCCCAAATGAAAGTTACTATGCACGGAAAATAAGTTTAGTACAAGTCAAACGATGTTTTTAAAGTTCATAAAACCCAAGTGAGACGCGTCGTCACCGCGACTCCATGATGTGTCCAAATGCATGCCATGAATCGAATGTCTTAGATACCTGAGATAAAACATGCTTAAAAAGGTCAACACAAAGGTTGAGTGAAATCCATAGGTTTAATTAATTCGTTTGAACACAATCATCGTAGTGTGAGTTAAATGGTTCACACTCATCGTTAAAAACAAAATCGTATTTATTTCACTAAGTTCATGACACCAAAGCGTAAACATCGCACCAATAAAAATTTGGTAATCATCGTTTCATCGCCGCCCTAATAGGTAAACTTGCCAATTTACCTTACTGGTTCAAATATAGTGCACTCGATTTCCCCTAACTGGGTCAATAAGAGCGGGAGTGTTAATTCCAATAGGCCTATTCACAATATTCGCGCTCACTCGCAAGTGACTAATGGTGCATGATGTGGGGACTTCGAACATGGCAAATACTTAGTGACAATAAAACATTCGGATATAGCATACAGTTCAAAGCATTTGTGTTCGATTAAAAATGTAGCATGTATCTCCCCCAAGAGTTTGTAAAACAGTTAAAAGAGTAAAAGTGGGGCTATGAACTCACTTGATAAACTGGTATGATGACAAGAGTGAGTACACTGAATTATAGCGGGAAACTTTAATCTGGACCTATTACAAATGATATGATATGATATGTAATGAGTTATGGTATAATGTTATGCATGCATTTCGTATGTTGTTTATACCATTTGTGAGTTTTGAAAATAATACTTATCGTCGAAAAAAATACTCTTTTGACGTCTTGACCATTCTTAAATTACATTACAAGTATTTACGTCAAAATGTCATCCTACAATAGTTTCGTAATGATTTATTGTGAAATTTTAACTTTTCGTCGTAAAATAACGTCGTTGGAAATTTCATGAAAGTGACAAAAATGGCTTTGAAAAACTAGTCGTAAAATGGTGTACGTCGAACGTTAGGAAACGAACTCGACGGTTTTGGAAAGTTTGTATCAAAATATAGAAGTTTCAGTTCATGAGTTTTCGACATAAAGGTCTCGAACATAAAGATAATAAGGGTTAAAGATGGTGATTTTGTCTAAAATGTGGTTTAAAAATGAGTTTCGGCAAAGTTTAAGCATCCGTAAATAATTTATTACAACTCCGCTATACAAACGGTTGGTCGTTTTGAAAAATATGCTTGGTGATCTTAATTTTACTAGAAGACATTTCGTTCCAAAAAGTTCTACATCATAGTTAAAAACAGCCTTCAACATGGTCGTTTTGGTTACCGTAACACTTGTCTCGTAAAAATAATATAGTTTTTCTGAAAATAATAGTTACGGAAATTTTATGAAAACGGGTATATCTTAGTCGTTTCAAATCCGTTTTCTATGTATAATACGTCCTTAGCTTCGTATCAAAGTATACTAATATATTTTTGATAAGTCGAAATAATTTGTGAAGCTTAAGGCTCGTTTTTGACTCGTACAAACCAAAAATAGTATGCTGAAATTTCTGAAAAATATATATTTCGTCGTCAAACTTGAAAAATTAATAACTTCTTCGTTATAACTCCGTTTTAATCCGTTCAAGTGGCCACGGATTCGTTTTAAAGTATATTTTCTAAATATCAAGGCCAAAAATTCGTGCCTACTGTCGGATTTTCCAGAAAATCAAAATAAGGACAGAACACTTTTATATACTTGTCGAAAATAGTTTTTCTCGTACTAAACCTATTCCAATCCCTTCAAATCAACTCCAAAACTAATCTAATCCTACCATACACCTTCTTAGGGTGTCATGGTTTCCTAAACATCATCAAGACCAAAATATACCAAGGGAATAATTATAGGATGACTTTATATATATATATAACTCTAAAAATCATGTAAAAATTGTATAACTAACACAAGTCTTGCATGTTTGCTCCAAAAATGAAGAGATACATATGTAATGATAAGAAAAGATGAAAAATGATAGAAATATGCTTACAAGCTATAATGATGAGGTGCAAAGAACAAAGGTTTAACCTAAACACCCTAGGTTTTTATTTCAAAACCTTATTAAGAGTGTAATCTAGATTGTTTTTAACACTTGAGCTTGAAAAATTGATGATCCCTTGTTAACTCTTGATGTGGCCGGTTTTGAGGATGAAAAACCAAGAGAGAAGAAAATTTTCTTGACTTGTGAATTAATTGAGATAGAATGCAAGTGAATGAAGTGTTGGAGTGTAAGTTTCTTTAAGTAATAAAAGAGTTTTAACAACCATATGACTCATCCCCCCCCAATGGCCGGTTTTGGGGGGATTGTGTCCCTCAATTATATATTTTTTTTTTCTTTATTGTATAATTGTGTAATTTGTTAAAAGGTGTAAGTAATTGTGTAGGTAGAATTAACTTGTAAGGTTTAATATACATTTGTATATTTAAGGAAATTTTAGGTGAAAGAAATTTTTAGTAGATCAAAATAGAGTATAATGATATCATAAAAATTGTAAAAATACATTCCTTGTGAAATTTGAGTGATATAAAAATTTTCGTGTAGTTTTTAAGAAAAACGTCGTAATAATATAAATTTAACGATTTATAGACAAAATAAATTTAAAACACTAGGTAAACTAAAAATATAGTTTTTATAAACTAAATGTAAGTATAAAAATATACCGGGATCATTTTTGAAATAACGGATTAAATATTCAAAATAATAACTCACGCGATAACGTTTATTTAATATAAAATTCACGCGTTTAATGTGAAATGAAATGTCATGAATGAACTAACATGATGCAAATGATGTTAATGAAATGTAGACTAAACTTAGTCCATATGAAATGTTCGTGATGATATGATCATGAATTCGCCGATAAACCATAAAGGTTACGCGAATTTGGAACACGTAAACCTAGTTTACGATAAATGTTGAAATTGTGAAGCATGAATTGTTTTAAGAAATGACCTGAAAGTTCGGGTTGTCACAAAATACATGGCAGAAGATGCTTCTGCAAAGAAGTTTCTTGTGAGTAATTTTATGAATTACAAGATGGTTGATACCGGGCCTGTCATGGAACAATATCATGAGATGTTAAGGATTCTGGGACAATATACCCAACATAATTTGATGATGGATGAAGCCATCTCGGTTGTAGTTATCATTGATAAACTGCTTCCTTCCTTGAGAGAATTCAAACATGGTTTGAAACATAAAAAGGAAGAGTTAAATTTGGTTCAACTTGGTAATCATCTACGAATTGAGGAAGGATTGCGAAATCAGGAACTTGATAATAATCCTAAAGAAAGAACCAAATTGGATCTTCTTCTGTTAACATGGTTGAAGGAGATGGAGTCAAAAATTCTAACAACAATTTTAACAACAACAAGAACAAAAGAAAGTTAAAAGGTGGTGATGATAAATTTGCCAACAAAAAGGGTGCATTGACTTGTTGGAAATGTAACAAGCCTGGTCATATGAAGAAGGATTGTCGCTCTAAAAAGGGCAATAATTGCGCTGGTCCAAGTGGGTCTAAGGATCCTGATAAGCAACAAGGTTATAATTCTGATTTTGTACAGAATTTTGATAATGTTTTACATTATGTTTATGTAATTTCTGATGCATTTTATATTCAGGATGATGAAGTTGCTTGGTGGGTTGATTCGGGTGCAACAAGTCATGTATGCAAGGATCTTCGTTGGTTTCAAGTATGTAATCCGATTGAAGATGGCTCATGTGTAAAGATGGGAACCGTTGCAACCGAACCAATCAAAGGAATAGGGCATGTTTTGTTAACTTTCACTTCTGGAAAAACTTTATGTTTAGATAATGTATTGTATGTACCCGGGATTCGAAAGAATCTTGTTTTTGAAATTGTGTTGAATAAGTTTGACTACAAACAAGTGTTGGAAAGTGACAAGTATATCTTGTCAAGACATGGTTCATTTGTTGGATTTGGTTATGTATGTATTGGAATGATTAGATTAAATTTGAATTATCATTTATTTAATGATTCTGCTTGTATGGTTACTTCTAGTCATAGCAATAGTTTAAGCAAATCTGAATTATGGCATGCTAGACTAGGACATGTTCATTACAAGAGAATGAAAGATATGTCTAGAATGAGTTTAATACCTGCTTTTGATATGACACCAGAAAGTTGCAAGACTTGTATGTTAACAAAGATCACTAGACATCCTTTTAAGAGTGTTAACCGGGAAAGCAAAGTATTAGATCTCATACATAGTGATTTATGTGATTTTCATGCCAATCCTTCACTAGGACATAATAAGTATGTCATTACTTTTATTGATGATGCATCTAAATATTGTTATGTCTATCTACTGCATGCTAAACATGAAGCTCTAGATAAATTTAAAATTTATAAACAAAAAGTAGAACTTCAAAGACAAGATTTGATAAAGTATTGCGCACTGATAGATGTGGTGAGTATTATGATCCAGTTTATTTTCAATCGACTAGAATAATACATCAAACCACGGCTCCTTACACGCCACAACAGAATGGTGTGGCTGAAAGGAAGAATAGGACTTTAAAGGAAATGGTGAATTCCATGTTATCCTATTCTGGACTAAGTGAAGGGTTTTGGGGTGAGGCTATGTTGACAGCTTGTTATATTTTGAATAGAACTCCAAACAAAAATAGTAAACAAACACCTTATGAAATTTGGACCAAGAAGGTATCAAATTTGACTTATTTGAGGGTTTGGGGCTGTAGAGCGGCTGTAAGACTAACTGAACCCAAAATGAAAAATCTGGGTGAGAAAGGTATAGATTGTATCTTCATTGGGTATGCTGAGCATTCCAAGTGTTGTAGGTTTTATGTTATAGAACCTAATGAGTATGTGTCTGTGAACTCTATAATAGAGTCAAGAGATGCAATGTTTGACGAAGAACGGTTTACGTCTATACCAAGACCAAGAGGTATGATTCAGCCATCTTCGAGCAAGATAGTTGAAGATGATGTTGAAGGTACTGAAGATGTACCTGGTCCATCTGTTCCTAGGAAAAGCACTAGGACAAGAAAAGCTAAGTCTTTTGGGTCTGATTTTCAACTTTGTTTAGTTGAAGGAACAAGAGATACGACTTTATCTCAACGTGAATATTGCTTCATTATTGAGGAGGATCCAAGGACTTTGAGTGAAGCAATGGCTTCTATGGATATTGCTTTTTGGAAAGAAGCAATTCAAAGTGAGATTGATTCCATCATGCAAAATGATACTTGGGAAGTAACTGATTTGCCTCCTGGATGCAAAGCATTAGGAAGTAAATGGATCCTTAAAAGGAAGATGAAAGTGGATGGAAGCATAGATAAGTATAAAGCCAGATTGGTTATCCAAGGCTTTAGACAAAAGGAGGGAATTGACTTTTTTGATACTTATGCTCCTGTTGCTAGAATTTCCACTATTAGATTGTTGTTAGCTCTTGCAGCTATACATGATCTAGTTATTCACCAAATGGATGTGAAAACGGCATTCTTAAATAGTGATTTGGATGAGGAAATTTACATGAAACAAACTGAAGGGTTTGTGATGCCTAAGGTATGTAAATTGAAGAAATCATTGTATGGACTGAAACAAGCACCAAAACAATGGCATCAAAAGTATGATGATGTGGTCTTGTCTAATGGTTTTTCTTTAAACCAAGATGACAAGTGTGTGTATAGCAAATTTGATGCTTCTGGTAAAGGAGTGATAATTTGCTTATATGTGGATGACATGTTGATCTTTGGTACTGACCAAGATCAAGTTGATAGGACAAAGGAATTCTTGTCATCTAATTTTGATATAAAAGATTTGGGGGAGGCTGAGGTGATTCTTGGTATTAGAATCAAAAGAGGAAACAATGGTATCTCTATTTCTCAATCACATTATATTGAGAAGATACTGACAAAGTTTAACTTTGCTAATTGTTCTCCTGTTTATACTCGTGTAGATCCTACTGTGAAGTTTCGACCTAATAAGGGAACTCCAGTATCTTAGCTAGAATACTCTAGAGCTATTTGATGTCTTATGTATGCCATGATTAGCACTAGACCAAATATAGCTTTTGCTGTGGAAAAGCTTAGTAGGTACACTAGCAATCCTAGTACTCTACATTGGCAAGCTTTGGATCGAGTATTTCAGTATTTGAAAGGAACCATGGATTATGGTTTGACTTATAGTGGTTATCCTTATGTTTTAGAAGGTTATTCTGATGCCAGTTGGATTAATAACATGGAGGATCACTCATCTACGAGTGGTTGGGTATTCCTTCTTGGAGGAGGTGCTATTTCTTGGGCTTCAAAGAAACAGACTTATATTACAAACTCAACTATGGAGTCTGAATTTGTTGCTTTAGTTGCAGCTGGTAATGAAGCTGAGTGGCTGAGGAATTTGGTTTACGACATTCCTTTGTGGCCTAAACCGATATCTACCATTTCTATCAGATGTGATAGTGCTGCTACCTTGGCTAGGGCTTATAGTCAAGTGTATAATGGCAAGTCTAGACACTTAGGTGTTAGACATAGCATGAGTCGTGAGCTTATCATGAATGGTGTGATATCTGTGGAGTTTGTAAGAACTCAACTGAATTTAGCCGACCATTTAACCAAAGGGTTAGCAAGAGATCTCGTACGCAAGGCGGCTATTGGGATGGGTTTAAAGTCTACCTAATTAAATCTTTGTATCAAGATACCCAATTTCCATCTAACGTAATGTTAAATGTTGAATTCAATGAGGAAAGCTTGATATCTTTGGATTGGAACACATAATTACATCATCTCACGGTATGTGTTCAGAACTGCAAGATAAAGGAGGTTGAAATTATATTTCTTAATGGTTTTTTGACAAATTGCATGTGCAGGTGCAAGAGTAAAGACCCACCTATATAAGCATGAAGTTTAGCTGCTTCAAGAAGCTTGGGACTTGGCTTTGATATGCTTATTGAAGGATAGGACACAAGCTAGTAAAACATAATGTCAAGTTGAACATGTGAATGTGTAAACTGTTGTGTATATTATCTTCATGTATTCACTATGAATAGAAGGAGTTCAATCGTTAGTGACACTCTTATATTCGAATATTTGGAATGCTAATGTACTAATGTGAAATTCAATCGTCTCGACATTTCATTTATGCATCAGTTTGTTGTTTGTTATGAGCTTGTTTTAAGTTAATCAAGATAACACTTAAATAATGGGGGAGGATTGTTGGTGCTTTTGCATCACCGATATTATTTAAGTGTAATGGATTGACTTAGTTAACCAATGGGTAATTGTGATAAATGTTCAACAAGTCGGGGTTGTGCGGAGTGCACACTTGTATGACATTATTATGATTATCATTCGGGGGAGAAGCCTCGAATGACGGGGGTCCGCGGGCAATGCCCCTGGTAGCAGGGTCCAAGGGGCAACAGCCCCTGACAGGGTCCATTTATATTTCTTATGTAAATGGTGATTTAACAACTGCATTAATTGATATGAAGTAGGTTTAGAGAGCGGGATCTACCTCGACTTAGTTGGCGTGTAGCGTTACTTGGTATCCAACATTCCCCTTTTTTTGACGTTAACCATTCAGTAAGTATACAGATGTCGATCACCATGAGCGGGTGATACACATACTTTATTTTTTCCTTTCAAACTTTTGATGTAAACAAACTTGTACATCGTATAAATTTACAATGAAAAATGTGATGACGGTCCAAAGAATATGTATGGATTAACTTATCATTTTTGAACGAGTAACAAAGCATAACGGCAACATGAGTCGTACGATTTAATTTCCATTTCCTTTTGCGTCATCTTTGTTTCAAATATTATTTGTTCTATCTATGAAAAAACTCAGTTACATGCAAGTATAGATGTGAGTATGTGACCATATGTGTAATGGAATGCTTTCACAATTTCAAAAGGGTCCTCCTATGCAGGCACCCCATGGGTAGGGGTGGCTGCACTTTTGCAAAGGGGTGCCTCGATTTTCGTGCCAATCATGGGTATTCAATCATTGGTAATGATTAGTTTCTCGATTTTCATGCAAAGTTTTTTTACAACTTATTTTTTTACCACTTATTTTTTTACAAGTTATTATACACTTTTTTTTACATGTTTTTTTTGTACAGTTTTTTTTATAACTTATACCACTTTTTTACAACTTTTTTTTTTTGGTTTTACAATTTTACAAGTTATTTTTTGGTTTTAAAAGTTTTTTTATGATATAAATTCAATTTTTAAAACTTTTAAAAAAACCGTAGTCGGAAAATTTTTGAGGCTCAGTTCGAAGGTTGCAAAAGTGAGATTTTATCCCACTTTGCCGTCCATTCGGTTTTCATCATCACCTCGGAAAGTTTTTAGGCTCAAAAATCATCGTCGCCTCGGAAAATTTTTAGGCTCAAACCCGAAGATTGCAAAGTGAGATTTGATCTCACTTTACCTTCCATTCGGTTTTTATCATCATCGCCTCGGAAAGTTTCTAAAGTTTTTAGGCTCAAAAATCATCATCGCCTCGGAAAAGTTTTAGTCACAACTGCACAAAGTCACCAGTTCACATGAACTGCACAAAACTGCACTCACAAAACTGCACAAGCCTCACAAATCTGCACAAGCCTCACAAAACTGCACAAGCCTCACAAAACTGCACAAGCACAAGACTCACCAGTTTCACAGGTTTCACAAGTTACACAAGTTACACGTTTTGAACATGATTCTCACAAGTTACCACTGCAAAAGTTCACAAGGTGTACTAAGATTCTCAAAAGTTCACAAGGTGTACTAAGATTCTCAAAGGCAATACTTCTCAAAGGCACCCCATATAATCCCAGGTGAAAGCAACAACACCAACAACAATACCAGGTGAAAGCAAGCTACACCAACAAGTGGTCCAGAAACAACACCAACAACAATATAATCCTAGGCAGGCACCCCATATAATCCCAGCTGAAAGCAACAACACAAACAAGTGGTCCAGATCAACAACAATCAACCAACAACAGCAACTAGTGGTCCAGATCAACAACAACAATCAACCACCATGTCTAGTTCACCATTTAACACACAAGAGGTAAACAACTTATCAAAGGCTCAGATTATTAGCTTTATAGCTCATGTTGGCTGCAAATTCAGTTTTGCCTCGCCAAAACTCTTTTTAAGTTTTTTTTTAAAAAAAAAAATCATCATTGCCTTTTTTATTTCATTAAAGTTGCAAAATGACCTTGAATGGTCACTTTACCATCCAGTAATGAAATTTTTTTATACCAAAACACTAAGTTTTTTTCATTACAGTTGCAAAGTGAATCACTTTACCATCCAGTAATGCCAAGGATAACGTGGGGTGCCTTGCCAAGGATAACGTGGGGTGCCTACGTAGGCTTTACCCACAAAAGGGTCCTCCTATGCAGGCAAACCTGTAAAACAAACATACAAACATATAAGCAAACAATTTTTAGATCTAAAAGGCTATGGGTGTCGATACTTCATGTGGAAGGAAATATTTCAACAAAAGTACTTTGGTGAAGCCTCTTCTTCAACGCAGTGCTCAAACTGCGAAACTAAAGATACAACGATCAACATGCTATTGGCTGAAAACAATTTGTTGCATGCAAAAATAAAGGCGTTGGAGGCATCACTGGAATTGACAAGAAATCCAGTTGATCACGCATGTCAGCCGAGTGGAATACTCTATGAGCTTATAGATGACATTAATAATCTTCATGTGGAGTAGATTTCGTTGTAATATTGAAAACATTGTTGTTTTACTTGTTTAATGTTTTAATGTCTAATGTTTTATTGTTATTGTTTAATTAAATGGAAACAAACACACAATTAAAAAGCATAACATAAAATAAATATCATATAAAACACTACACAATTAAATACACTATACATATAAAAACACTACACAAATTAAATACGCTATACAATATACCTAAATTAAACACTACACACACAATTAAAAAAAAAAAAAAAAAGTACCGCCACCGTACGGAAGGGGGGGCCCACACCTATTGAGTTGCCTGACAAGGAGAACGTGGGGTGCGTGCATAGTTTAGCCCTTTCAAAATGAGAGCATATGATATGAGAGGAATATGTAAAAAGTTAGTATGCATATCTTTTGCTCACCTTCCTTTTACCCCTCCTCACCTACATTTTACTCATATTAATAGTATAAGAACTTTCTAACAGTTTATGTTTCTTTTCTTTTCTTTTCTTTTTTTTTTTTAATCAATTTATGTTTTGTATTTCTTGTCAAACTTTATATTTTTTGTTTCATACATTTTGTCGTAGTTTTATAGTGAAAACAAAATTAAATTAATAAATAAAAAGAAATTAGAGGGGTTATGAGAGCATATGATATAGTAACATGGCCAGGGTGTTAAAAGTTAACATTTTCAAGTTAACGTAAGGTTAACCATACCGTCTATGGTGTTAACGGGGTGTTAACACCCATGCTAACACCATAACCCGGTGTTAAACTTTTTTTTTTTTTTTTTTTGCCCTTTAAATGAGGGGTTGTTTTTGTAAATTGTTGGTGAGTTAATGTTTAACCTTGGGAATGTTATGATAACGGGTGTTTTTTTTGTGAGTTAAGATGAAATGTTAAAGCTGATGTGGCGCTGAAGAAAATTAAAGTTTAACTTGAGGTCATTATACTTAGAATCAATTTAAGAGGTTTGATTGTTTGAATATCAATATCCTAGGGTCCTACTATTGGAACCCTCCCTATGGATGTGACTTCATAGGGAATATTCCTTTTGTCCCCTTATTTTTCCAGCACAACGCAGTTTTTTGTCAGTTTCTGTTCTGTATTTCTGACAGTTTTAAGCGTTTGGCTTATTAAACTTTATATTTACAGTTCCGCATTTTCAGGTTTATAGCTTTTTAATATAAACAAAATTATAAAAATAAAAAAAAAATAAAAAAAAATAAAAAAAACAAAAAAAACTAGGGGGAGTCCTAATAAAAAACTAGAGGGTCCTAATAACTCAGCCCATATCCTAACCCAATGTGAAAAAAAAAAAAAAAAAAAAAAAAAAAAAAAAAAAAAAAAAAAACTTTAGTATTAGTTACTCTCATGAAAATGGTCAAAATCAAGCCTCATCACCAATAGGCTCACGTAAGCTAGCAAAAGGGACAGATTGCCAAAAGTCTGATAAACTTGGAAGATGTAATTTCCGAAGGTTCCTTCATTTACCCAAATTATAATAGCCACGATCATCACACGTTATGTCAAGTAAAGAACAAACATTGGAAATCACAAATAAGGCTTGCATGGATGACTATACAACCTCGAAAAATACAATCCTTAACAATTTACTCCTTGAGCCAATGTTTAGTCATCTAGTATCAGAATATAGCATGTGCAAAGAATCATGACAAAGACTCATGGAATAACTAAGATGGCAAGTCAATTTTTTAAGTATTTGGTAATCAATGGAAAGCAAGTGACCTACATGGGGATTTTATACAATTTATGGCCAGCCACAAAGAGCAAAAACAAATGCAAAGAATGAGAATCCATAGAGTTTTGGAAATAAATAGAAAGGTTTCAACTTCCATGGTCGGTAAGATCGCGAGAAAATACCATGTAGATATTATTTTAGTCCAAGAAACTCATGTCAGATTGGTTCGGAACCTGTTCTTAAGTGTATATGGACGGCCTAGGAGTATATGTGAAGAATTGGAGTTTTCTAGTGTTACATCCGAGCCTGATGAAGAGCCCATTGAGCTTGGTTGTGAACCGCGACCCAAAAGGGCCACATCCAAGCCCGCATGGCATGTAGATTATATCATGTGATTATCTTTATTTTTAGTCATGATTGAGTCGTATTAGGAAAGTGTATTGTGAGTCGTTTTAGGAGTTATCTTGTGATACAAGTTATCGTGTTTGTTTGTTATTTATACCAAACTATGGAATACAAGAAGTTTAAGTTTTGTCAAAATAATTCTCATTTCTTTCTTCTAAAATCTTAGGGAGCTCGCATACGCTTGAAGTGTGCAAACTATCGATACATAACGTATCAACTGGTGCTTTCATTGCTAATGGACGAAGCAGCGGTACGTGGACTGTTGAAGGATCATTCGGATGCATTATACGCGAAACTACACCAGCAGCTTGTTGCGTTACATGTGGAGTTACAGGCGATCAGAAGTTTAGGGCTCAACCGACATGGAGCGGGCGGTGGTGAACCAGGGTTGCCGCGATCCATGCGTTTGGAGGTTCCTAAGTTTAATAGCAAAGATCCTGAACGTTGGATTTTTGCTATCCATGAATACTTTGATCTTCTCGGAACAGTGGATGAACAACGACTCAAGGTTGTAGGTTTTAATCTGGAAGGAGATGTTGCTGAATGGTTTCGGTGGATGTCACACAATAATTTGATTACCAACTGGGACAGTTTTTTGGAGAGTGTTCGCAATCGGTTTGGTCCTTGTAAGTATGAGGATCCGGAGGGGGCGTTGTCTAAACTATTGCAACTAGGATTCGTGGCACAACACCAAAGTGACTTTGAAAAACTTATGAATCGGGTCACAGAGATTCCAGAAAAATTGTTGATTTCGTTTTACGTATCGGGACTTAAACCCTCGTTACATCGGGAATTGTTGGTGTCCAAACCAACGACTCTTGGTGATGCTTTTTCTTTGGCATGTATTACTGAGCCACGTTTGGACGATCAAGGGATCCAAGCGATTTCCAGTGGGTCGACTATTACCAGTGTTTCCCAACCTCATTCAAAGTCGACTTATCGTGTTGGGGCGCCATGGTTTGAGAACCCTAAGCCACATTTGTTACCAACACCTTCTACAGTTGGGGGTGCTTCCGGAACAACACCACTTCCAATTAAGTGGATATCACCCGCGAAGCGACATGAGCGTATGAGTAAAGGTTTATGTTTTAACTGCAATAACAAATGGGTGTGTGGGCATAAGTGTCCGAGTAAATTCTTGTTACTTATGGCGGATGAGGAGGATGTCGTGGATTCGGTGACATCAGGAGAAACTGAGGCTGTGGAGAGTGGAGATATTTCCATGCTAAATTCGTTAGTTGGGCATGGGAGTCCTCGATCCCTCCAACTTTGGGGTACGATTAATACTGGAAATGTTCATGTTCTTATTGACAATGGGAGTACCCATAACTTTGTTCAATCTGGCGTAGCCGAACGAATGAAGCTACCCATTATGACAATTAAACCTTTTAAGGTTTACATCGGGAGTGGGGAGACGTTATTGTGTGAAAAGATTTGTTCTAAAGTCATGTTACAGATGCAAGGGTTCTCGATGGAGTTTGATTTGTATGTACTTCCTGTGAAAGGACCAGACGTTGTGTTAGGCATACAATGGTTACAGAAGTTGGGTAAGGTGACTCACGATTATGCCGAGCAATTAATAGAATTCAAACTTTCTGGTACGACGTATACATTACAAGGGGACGCATCGTTACACATGAAACATATCAGTTTCCATCATATGCAGGCGTTGTTGGATACAGACGAGGTTTATGGCGTATACGAGTTACATAGTGTTACGGTACAGGATGACGGGCACGAGAGTGTACAGGTGGGTGACGGAGTAACACCTCCTAAGATCGAACAGCTTTTGGTGAAATTTGAGTCTACCCACTGAATTACCTCCACATCGTCTTATTGATCACCATATTCACCTATATCCTAATACTAAACCGGTGAATGTTAGACCTTATCGCTACCCTCATTACCAGAAAAGTGAGATGGAAAAGTTGGTTAATGAAATGTTAAGTCAGGGAATCATTCGTTATAGTCATAGTCCCTTTTCATCTCCCGTCTTGTTAGTAAAGAAGAAGGATGTTATTTATCGTTTTTGTGTTGATTATCGGACATTGAATGCGGTCACGGTAAAGGATAAGTTTCCAATACCTACGGATGATGAAATGTTTGACGAGTTAGGGGGTGCAGTTATCTTCACCAAGCTTGATTTACGGGCTGGGTACCATCAAATACGTGTGAATGAACGTGATATTTACAAAACAGCTTTTCGTGCACATGACGGTCATTATGAGTTTTTGGTAATGTCGTTTGGTCTTACCAATGCTCCCTCTACCTTTCAAGCAACCATGAATCGGTTATTCTCCCCATATTTGCGTAAATTTGTGATTGTGTTTTTCGATGACATATTGGTTGATAGTGATACTCTTACGGCGCATTTAGAGCATTTGCAGTGCGTTTTCCAATGTTTATAGGTCCATCAATTCTATGTTAAGCGTTCAAAGTGTGTGTTTGGTGCCATAACGCTTGAATACTTGGGGCACATTATTTCGGAATGTGGGATTGAGGTGGATCCGAAGAAGGTGGCAGCGATAGTGGAATGGCCCGTGCCTAAAACGCAAAGACAAGTAAGGAGTTTCTTAGGTATTGCGGGGTATTATCGGCGGTTTATTAAGGACTATGCGTCCATAGCGGCGCCATTGTCTAATCTGTTGCAAAAGGATGGTTTTAAATGGGGAACGGTGGAAGACGTGGATTTTGATGCTCTCAAGCATCTACTTTCTCATGCGCCAATTTTGGGACTTCCTAATTTTGATGACACATTTATTGTTGAAGCAGATGCGTCGACCAATTGCATTGGCGTTGTGTTATTACAAAAGGGTAACCCATTAGTTTTTTTAGCCGTAAGTTGGGTCCTTGCATGCGTATTGCAGCTAGATATCAAAAAGAGTTGTTCGCTATTGTAGAAGCCATCTACAAGTGGAGACAATACTTGATCGGGCGTCGTTTTATAGTTCGAACGGACCATAAGAGCATTAAAGAGCTTAGGCAACAGGTAATTCAAACTCCATTACAACAAAAGTATGTCAGGAAATTGATGGGATTTGATTTTTCTATCGAGTACAAACCTGGAGTGCGGAATCAGGTGGCTGATGCTTTGTCGCGTCGAGATGAAGAAAAGGAAAGTGTCACAACCGCATTTATGGCTATGAGCCAGCCGATGGTTGACTTAATGACCACATTGCATGAAGAGAATGAAGTGTTGGAAGAGTTACAACAGATACATCATCAGTTCGATCAAGGGGAAGAAGTGGACGGGTTCCGTCGTGAGAAGGGTTTATTAATTTACCAGGATCGCTACTACATTGGTGCGGAATCTAAACTAAAAATTCCATTGTTTTCTGAATTCCATGACATGCCTAGTGCCGGGCATGAGGGAATAAATAAAATGCTAGTGGGATTATCCGCATTGTTTTATTGGAAGGGTATTCGTAAATCGGTTAAAGAGTATGTTAAAAAATGTCTTGTATGTCAACAAACCAAATATGTGACGCAGGATCCAGGAGGATTGCTACAACCATTGCCAACGCCATCAGCGGTTTGGGAAGATGTCTCAATGGATTTTATTAGTGGTTTGCCAAGTTTCAAAGGCTTGACAGCAATTTTTGTGGTGGTGGATCGATTTTCCAAATATGCACACTTTGGGACATTACCAACTAGTTTTAATGCTTCCAAAGTGGCGGAGTTGTTCGTAGAGATGGTAGTTAAACATCATGGGTTTCCCTGAACCGTCGTATCTGATCGCGACCCTATATTTGTTAGTCAATTTTGGAAGCACTTGTTTGAGGCTAGTGGTACTAAATTGAATCATAGTACGGCTTATCACCCTCAGACGGATGGTCAAACAGAAGTTGTGAATCGAGGTCTTGAACAATATCTTTGTGCAATGTGATCGGCCTCAGCAGTGGGTGAAGTTCTTATCCTGGGCCGAATACTGTTATAATACTAGTTATCATAGTAGCATCCAAATGTCTCCTTTTCAAGCATTGTATGGGCGTTTACCTACAACAATTATTCCAAATTGTCACACCCCCAAAATACATGTTTTGCAGCGGAATGGAATTCTTGGGGGATGACTTCCATAGCATCACAGTTACAGTTATATTGAACGACCTAAAGTGTCGTTTTAAAATCACATCGTTTGATATATTAAAACATTCAGAGTTTACAAAAGATAGGTCCCAAAAGGTAGTCAACATTTGCGGAAATAAGTTTGTTACAAACCAAATGGTGTTTTAAAGTGCCATAATATACAAGTGAGACGCGTCGTCACCGCGACTCTATGATAAGTCCTTATGCATGCCATGAAGTATATGCCTTAGATACCTGAAAATACATTGCTAAAACGGTCAACAATAATGTTGGTGAGAAATCATAGGTTTAAGTAAATGTTTTGTACGACTACCACAAGTATAAGTTATGTATGACAAGTATGCCACATGAAAATGATACAATTGCTATAAGCTCATGACACCGAAGCTACACTGATTATGATGTTCGCCCCAACAGAGTATTTGTCAAACAACTCTCATTCTGATATTAAATGAAATGCATCCGTTTGACCAGTTGGAACTACCAACCCAGATGGAGGAGTCACCCTCAATAGATCTATTCACTCACCCTCGCTTACTCCGTAATTAACGGTTCATGATAAAGAAATGGGGACATTAATATGGCAATGCGGTAACTTAAGCAATGTAAATGAATTTGATATACTTGGGCTCGTAATAAAATGATGTGCAATGTATTCTCCCCCGTAGGTTTGAAATGAAATATAAACTTGAATAAAACGGGGCTATGAAAACTCACTTGATTCAATGATTATGATGACAAAAGTCGATACACTGAAATGAGGTGCAATCTCTAACTGCAACCTATTATGAATGATATGATCTAATATAAGTCATGATATAATGTTGTGCATGCAAACTCATATGATATACATACCACTTGTGCATTTATAAATAAAGTTTATCGTCGAAAAATAAGTTTATAACGTCTTGTCAAGTTATAAATTACTTTACGCTTATATATGTTGAAACAACATCCCATGATAATCGTTTAGAAATAGAACAAGAATTTATAGTTTTTCGTCGTGAAATAATATACTTTGACAACTCATGAAAATGACTAAGTAACCTCGCGAAGCTTAGTCGCAAAATGGTGAATATTGAGTATTAGTGTTGAAGAAAAATAGTTGTGATCGTCGTAATTCAAATACGTATATCTTGAGAGTTATAGGTCCGTTTTCTACGATTTATATATCCTCGGCTTCGTGTTAATGTATAATAATATATTTTTGATAAATTGACTCATTTAGATTATATTTAAAACTCGGTTTTGCCCCTTAAAAATCCCTTGACAGCTTGTATTATTTCAGAAAATTAGTTTTCGTCGTTAAACTTAAAATTAACGTATCTTTTTCGTTATGAACCCGTTTTAACCCGTTCAAGCGGCCATGGTTTCGTTTTTAAGTCTATTTTCTGAAAATATAAACCAAAATAATCCACCACTTACTGAAATTTCCATATTTTACAAATTTGGACAGCCCTTCAACTATTTTTGTCAAAAACGATTTTTACTAGTTCATGTCTTTTACCAATCCATTCCAATCAACACCAAAACTATTCTAAACCTACCATACACCTTCTTAGGGTGTCATGGGTTTCTAAACTTCTCCAAAAATGATAGGGTTCATGAGGATAATTGTAGGATAGTTAAAACTCATTATAAGTAGAAAAACAAGTGAAAAGTGATATGATTCATAACATAGTTGCATGCTTTTGCTAATAGATCATGAAAACATAACAAGTAGGAGTTCAAAAGAGTAGGAAAAATATATCACTAGCTTGCTTGGATGATGATGAATTTTTGAGCAAAGTTTACTTAATAATCTTGAGGTTTTTATTTCAAAACCCTAACTAGATTACTACTAGGACTTGTTTAACACTTGGATCTTGAAAAATATATTGGTTTCTTCTTGTTTTCTTGCTTGGCCGATCATCAACAAAGGGATGAGAGGGTTTCTTGCATTTTTTCACCTTTTAGTATGTGATACTATGTATTTTAGATTAGTATATTACTTGTATATTACAAATATCTAGCCAATATGAGTATGTGTACATTTATTTGGTCAAGATATTTCATAAAAAGGATGACAAGGGGGGGGGGGGTTGGCAAGGGTATATTGGGGAGACAAGTTGTGTATTTTGATGATTAAATGTATCTAATAGTTAAGTATAAATGTTGTTTTGTACATATAATTGGTTATTTAGTGTAGCGTTAGCTAGAAATCGATTTTAAAGGAACAAAATAAAATATATCGAAGTCATAAAAATTATAAAAATGCATTTCTCGCAAGTATTGAGTGAATAAATAATTATCGAATAGAATTTACGAAAACCGTCGTAAATATATATATATATATATATATATATATATATATATATATATATATATATATATATATATATATATATATATATATATATATATATATATATATAACAATTTATATACCAAAATAAATTCAAAACATCGGGTAAACTAATAATATAATTTTTATAGTTTTAAAATGAGTATAAAAATATATCAGGACAATTCTCGGAAGTGTCGGATCAATTATTCAAAATAAATGATCGTGCGATAGCGTTTATTTAATAAATAAATATACGTTAATGAAATATGCAAACTCATGCATAAACTAATATGAAAATGATGTTATTGATAATATGTAAACTAACTCTAGTCTATATGTAATGTTCTCAATGATGTCCCATAAATACGCAGCTTTACCCTTACGGTTACGCGTATTTGATACTCGTAAACCTAGTTTACGAAAAATGATGAATAGTAACCATGAATAGTGATTTTTCTCCGGGAACGAATAGTGTTTCGTGAATAGTAAAATTTTAAAATAACCTCTCAAAGTCGCAAACTGACTTCAAAAACGATGAATAGTAAAATGATGAATAGTAATCTGTGAATAGTAAATTCTCGAGATGAATAGTAAATTTGAGAAATGACCTGAAATTACGATTTGTCACATTCGCCCACCCAAAAAGGAATTCAGTCCCTGAATTCAGTTCATGTTGGTTTCTACGGTGTTATTTGTGAAAAGATGAGGATATTTGAGTCGCATCTGGTCTTCCCGCTCCCAAGTAAACTCGGGACCTCTTCGAGAATTCCACTGAACTTTCACGATAGGAATTCGACTTTGCTTCAACTGTTTGACCTCTCGGTCCATGATTTCTGCTAGTTCCTCCACGAAATTGAGTTTATCGTCGAGTTGAATTTCTTCTAATGGAATTACGAGTGATTCATTCGAAAGACACTTCTTGAGGTTTGAAACGTGAAATGTGTTATGTACACCGCTGAGCTCTGACGGAAGCTTGAGTCGATATGCTACAGGGCCGACTCTGTTCAGAATTTTAAATGGCCCAATGCACCTCGGGTTCAACTTTCCGCGTTTTCTTAATCGTAACACGCCTTTCCAAGGCGATACTTTCAACATAACTTTGTTGCCAACTTGGAATTCTAATGGTTTGTGACTTGTGGAACATATTTCCAATATTTTACGTCGTATATCGACGTAGCTTTTCTATCTATTTGTTGTCGCTTGTAACTGATTCTTGATCTGTATGATTTCTTTGTTGTTTCATGAAATAAGTTATGGACTAGTGAGTTGGGCTTTCCTGATTTTGGCCCGTAAATAGGTGATTGACACCTCAACCATAGAGTGCCTCAATTGGTGCAGTCAATATGTTCATATGATAACTATTGTTGTAAGGGAACTTGTTCAATGATGAATGATTTACCCAATCGTTTCCAGAAACAATCACATATGCTTTGAGCATATCTTCTAATGTTTGAATTGTTCTCTAGCTCTGACCATTGAGCTGAGGATAATAGGCGGTACTCATGTCCCAGTAGTTTCATATATCCGGTGTTTCATATATCTACAAGTAAGATACATCCGGTGTTTCATATATCGTTACTCAAACCTTTTGAAAGGACCGAACCTGGGACCGAACCTGGGGTCGTTGTAGATCTGCTTGAGGAGTTATTTATTGGATGCGAAGCATCGCATGGAAATGAAGGCCAACCGTAGTCGGCGTGATGTTGAGTTCATACAAGGAGATAAGGTGTTTGTTAAGCTACAACCCTATCGACAAGTAACCTTAGCCAAACGTTTTTATAATAAGTTAGCTTAGAGATATTATGGGCCATTTGAGGTAATTCTACGTGTCAGAAAGGTTGCTTAGCGTCTTGCACTTCCTTCTACAAGTAAGATACATCCGATGTTTCATGTATCGTTACTCAAACCTTTTGAAGGGACCAAACCTGGGGTCGTTGTAGATCTGCCTGAGGAGGTATTTGAAGGTCATCCAGTGGAACGACCGTTATGCAATTATGATTCACGGGTAGTGTTACACAATGGATTGCCAGCTCGACAAGTTCTCGTTCAATGGTTAGGAAGATCACCAGAAGAAGCAACATGGGAATGGTTTATTGGGTTTCAATTTGCTCATCCAACTTAGCACCTTGAGGACAAGGTGATTTCTGAAGATGTGGGGAATGTTACATCCGAGCTTGATGAAGAACCCATTGAGCTTGGTGGTGGACCGCGACCCAAAAGAGCTACATCCAAGCCCGCATGGCATGCAGATTATGTCATGTGATTATCTTTATTTTTAGTCATGATTGAGTCGTATTAAGAAAGTATATTGTGAGTCGTTTTAAGAGTTATCTTGTAATACAAGTTATTGTGTTTGTTTGCTATTTATACCAAACTATGGAATACAGGAAGTTTAAGTTTTGTGAAAATAATTCTCTTTTCTTTCTTCTAAATTCTTAGGGAGCTCGCATACGCTTGAAGTGTGCAAACTATCGATACATAACGTATCATCTAGTCCGTGTGTCGCTTGACATTTCAAGGTGCTTACATAACCCTAAAATCGTGTCATAAGGCAGTTAAGTTAGACACTCTGAATTAAGGGTATGTTTGGCGCAATGGGTTGGGGCTGGGGCTTGGGCTGAGGCTGAGGCTAGGGCTTTTGTTATAAGCCGAAGTTGAAATTTGTAGTTTTTTAGGCTTGTTTGGCAAATGCGCTGAGGCTCGGGATTATTATTGCAAAAATTACTAAAAGGGATAAAATTAAATGGGTTTTATGGTATATGTTAGATATATGTTGTGGGTAAATATGTAATTTATGGTTCATAAGCCCCGAGCTAAAGTTTTTAGCCCCTTTTATGGGGCTAAAGTTTTAAGCCCCTTTTAGGGGCTTATGATGTCATAAGCCCTCATGAAAAATGAGACTTATTTTATAAACCGACTTATTTTAGAAGCACAGGCCCTATAAGCCCCTCCCCAAACACACCCTAAGTCTGAAAAAGAATTTAACGGTGTCTACATGTAAGGACGCTCTTACTTAAGCCTGTGGAAAAGAATGTAACGTTTACATTTCAAATGCAGAATAAATATTCATTTCCAGTTGAAACTATGATTAGTTGAACCATGATAAATAAAGTGGGATAAACTCCCTACTAACAAACATCCTTATACAAAGTATAAATTTCTGACAAAGTCAACAACCTCCACCTTCGTACCATTGAAATTGTTAATAATTGGTGTTAGGGTGTGATGATAATTTTAAATATTTGACTGAATCGTGTATAATTCCCTTTTCAAATAAAGTATTCGACCCTAATTGCTTAGGTTACAGGAAATTTCTATTGTGATAAGACAATCAAAGCACTCTGTTTCTAGGCACAGAAGACATAGTAAAACAACGAGGATTGTGTGTTTTTCGTATCTTCAATTGAGACCCATGAATCTGTGAATAAACAGATTATTTTACAGTTGCAAAACAGTTAAAACCAACTATCATAACTGTTAGGCCAAGAGTCACGATGGTTGGTTGGAAAAAAGGCGGAAAAAACGCGTATTCCACTTGGAAAAAGGTGGGAAAACATGTATTCCACTCGGATGCGAGTTATAGAAATGTGGAGTGCACACTCGTTTGAGCTAAAATGTTTCCACTAGGACAAAGACACATGGATCAAGGGGCAGCACTCTTGTTACCAGTTTTTTGGTGCTCCAAATTGGTTACTAGTTTTTCCCGCCAACTTTAACTCTTTTTAAGTGTCTAAATAATATGTTTATAAACAGATTCATTGGTCTCATTTTAAGGCTGGATGACAAAAATGTCAGTCACTCACCTTACACCTCAGCGTCACGTCAGCTTTCTCTCTCATCTCACTTCCCCTCACCACACTCACCCTTTTGTGGGCAAGGATACTACTACATATTCACTTTTCATTAAAATACTCACTTTATACAAATATACCCCACTAAATACTCCACACACACTCACACACAAATAAAAAATAATAAAACATCAAGGAATACTTAAGGTGAGCCGTTCACCTTATTTCATCTTGGGAAGCTGGAAGTTAAGGTGAGATGAGGTGATGGGCAAGGTGATGGCGCGTGAGTTAGGTTGCAAGAAGAGCCTCTCACCTCCCCTTGCCGACTAGCCTAATATATGAAAATTCACACAATTCCTCTTTGTTTTACTTAATTTTCTTGTGGCTAGATTTTAATTGTTCTTCTTGAATTATCTGAATAAGAATTTCGTGATACCCATGCATTTAAGGGTTGAAATACTTTATTCAAAAAGTGAACAAACATGATTTGAGAAGATATCTAAGATTATCATCACAACCCTAAACTCAATTTACTAACAACAGAGACTGTGAGTGTTTATCAAGATAGAATGGATCTTATAAGGGCAGCAGTTATCGGACCACAAGGGACTCCTTATCACAATGGTCTCTTTTTCTTTGACGTGTGTTTCCCGAGCAACTTTCCTGATAGCTCACCGGTATGTCATTCTCTCTTTTTCGTCTACTAGATCCTATGTATATGGCGGTTATCTTATATTATCGATTTTTTGTAATTTGTAATTTTATTTCAGCTTGTGCACTATCGGTCCGGTGGTCTTGGTATCAATCCAAATCTGTACAAGTGTGGTAAGGTTCAATTGAGCCTTCCAAAATCGAGTGGCGGCCAGGAGACAATGTGGGTTTTCGACAGTTCAACTATGCTGCAACTTTTGGTCTCCATTCAGGATCGTCTTTGATCAAGGGTCCCTTATTCAATGATATTACATACGCGATTATGAGAAGATTATGAGAAGTTCTGTGTATAAAGAACAGTTTTTATATCTTTACAATCAGAATGCCTTTATAAAAACACCCAAGGTAATAAATATTATATTTTTTAGCTTCTTTTTGTAAGAGCATCCACTATGATAAACCTTTTACAAAGGTTTATACAATAACACATCATTAATTTTTAGACCTTTTGATATATAAACCTACATTCATTATGGTATAAACCTTTACAATTTCATAAAATGTCTTATAGACAAAGTGCATTAAATGTATTAAATTTATAAAGGGGTTTACTAATTAGGACCTCTTCATACCACATAGACATGAAATGAGTGTCCACCATGGTTGAAATAAAACATAAACCTTTTCATTTTTTTAGAACTTTTGATAAACTCACCATAGTGGATGCTCTAAGCATTATTGTTTGGTTACTTAATGAGATGTTGCATGATGTCATAACCGTTAGGTTTTCGACTTTTCGTTATTGGACATTTTCGCAATCGTGTTGGTGATATCTTAACGGCTTGTAACAAGGAGACGGGCTCAGTCACATTCAAGATGACTTGAAGTCATGCATCAAGCAACTTGTTGCTGCATTCATCCAAATCAGACCAAGGGGAACTCAATAATTTCATCCTCTTGGGTTACAACTAGTCTTGTTTCTTTAGCATGTTATGGGCAAGTGATAGTAATTACTAAGGCTTACCGTCAAAATGAACAACTGTGTTATACCAAAAAGAAATCGGTTTGTTTTTGTGATGTTTATAGTTGGTAACACTTGCACAGACTTATTCACATTTACCAAATATACCAAATTGCGGCGGAATTAATATTCAGCAAGTATTAGTATAAAACTGGCTATGGATCCTGGTACACAATTCAAAATTTAAAATATCAGTTCACCAATATAATTATAAACACATCTTTAGATTTTTTAGTTGAACACGAGACATACCTAACAGGATTGATAATATCATAGCTAGCAACCAGAGTTACATTCATAGATGTGAAAGGAAATTATAAAACGCAGTGGCATAATATCTTTAAAGCGAGTCTCAGCTCTACTAAAACTATCCTTCCAAATTATTTAGATTTCATGCTATCATAGAAGAGTTCAAAGGAAAACACCAAACAACATACTAACTAGCATGCCATGATCTGAAATATCACTGCTCGGACCCCTCAGTCCCATCTTGGCATTCATCCACTACACTCAACCGAAGCAATCCGCCTTCATCATATGATGTTCCCACGACCTCATCACCATTCTTAAGCACACCATCCGTGACAGACATGGTGGTTACCAAATTACTCTTACCAAGTTTGCTTAAGGATAAGATACACTTGGTGATTTTGGGCACATGAAACACATTTCTAAGAGTCCAAACCTTGCCAGTGGTCAACCGAAGCTTCACTGTACCTACCCCAGCAACTTCAGGACGCCCATTGAAGTACTCCATCTTCACCTCATGCCCATTCAATGGGTGGTAGTCCACAAACATGTCCCTCGAGTTACAGACATGAACCGTGCATCTATTAGACAAGACCCACCCGCGAGCCCTTTCTTTGGTCAACTCTGGGCTCTCACCGGCAACCAACAAGCTTATCGTTTCATCGTGCACCACTTTCACACCTGAGTTTTCTTCCAAGACACTCAACCGATACAATCCATCCTCCTTGTACCCTTTTCCAATGACATTGCGACCCTTATTGATGGCACATTCCTCACCCCCAAAAGACACACTGAATCTGATATCAGTAAGTTTGACAACAGATATGAGACACTTGGTGATTGTGGGAATATGGAAAACATTTTCAAGAGTCAAAACCTTGCCTGTGGTTAATGGAAGCATCACTGTTCCAAACCCAACCACATCGACATGGCTATTGTTGTCCAAAATCACCTCATGACCAGTCACTGGTTCGTAATCAACAAACATGTCCCTTGAGTTGCAAACATGCACAGTGCATCTAGTAGCCAAGTACCACCCTCGAGCCCTAGCCTGGGTTAACTCTGGATCCTCATTGCAAACCAACAAGCCTATTGTTTCCTTGTGCACCACCCTTTCAGTGTCGGCGTGTGGCATGTTGATTCCTAAGATTACATCAGAGACATCAGAACATAAATTTTTAACAAGACAAACAAAGATCAAATGCTTGCATAACAAAATGGATACAAAAATCAAAACTTTTTAACAGCTGTTTCATGCATTGACTTGTCGTAAATTTTTCCATTGCTATAAACTAAAAGATGAAAGTTGCATGATAATCCTTTTATTGTACTAATAAAAGCAGGATAGAAGGCTATAAGCATTGTAACACACAACAAGCGACTTTCGACCCATGACTATTTTCCATTTTAGCATATGCAAGTAAACTTTTACCAATTTAAGATGTTTCCAAATTTCTCACTGAGTTTTGTTTGTTTTCAGTCCCTTTTGGATGTAAATAACTGATATAGTCTTAGTGGTGTAATACAATAATCAGTTCTCTATACATGACAGACAATATCACTTGTAAAATAATAAGAATCTCTAAACAGAAAATATTCAGATTTAAGACGAATTGTAATAGACCTTAAATAAGAAAGAAAATCTCACAAAATCATGGCAGACCAGATACAGTGTCTTAATTAACAGATTCCATGCGGTCAATGCACTAGTTTAATCATAATGAACTTCTCATACTGAACTAAACTTTCCATTGGTTTCATGAATCAAGTCAAACCATTAAAAAAAAAAGCAAGTAAACACGGCAGTCCAACAAGAGAATATTTTTCCAGCCTATTTAAAGCGAAATTTAATCTTGACTCATCAAATTCGATAATAACTAGGCATTTGTATTTGTAGTTATAGCAATATTTTTATAAACGATCCCCTATCCAATTGTACTTCTTGTGCAAAATATTCATATCAAAGCAAATAAAATTTTTGGGCACATGTTTTGGGAGTAAAAAAAAAATGGACTCAAGGAGAGGTTTCTGATCGTGCTAGCGCCATTCTTATATTACTATATCATAAACATCAATTGCATTCAACCTTCAAAAATATCACCAAGATAACTTTCTAAACACACTGAACAAAGACATCTCCCAAAAATAACTTTGCCACAATATAAAGGTACTTAGGGGGTGTTTGTTTAAGCTGGTAAAGCGTGCTTATTGCTTGTTTGGCTTTCGGCATATGTTCCATAAGCTCACTTTTTATAGCTTATTTTGAAACTTTTCGGCTTATATAAGCTTATTATGACATGGGGTGTTTGTTTAAGCTTCTATGCGGCTTATGAGCTTATTTGTTTTTTGGCTTATATTTCATAAGCCCTAATTTTCCGGCTTATTTTGAGACTTGTGGGCTTATATAAGTTTATTATGATACGATAAACTCATAAGTTTCAAAAATAAGATTAAACAACCACCCCCATGATAAACTTATACAAGTTTCAAAATAGGCTTATGAAATATTGAAAGAATGTAAATTATATACAGTACCTGTGATTGATTGATTGTAGCTTTGAACCGTAATTCGGAAGACACTGTTTGGAATAATTTGGTAGACGGTTATATGGTGGTTAACTGGTTATATAGTGGATGAATAATTGGGGTGGTTTAAATTAGCCGTTTTTTTTTTCTTTCATTTTTTATTTAATTCCATTTACCAACTTTTGGTTTTTAATTTATGAAAATTTAAGGCTTAATAACTTTTCATCTTCCGTTAATACGTATTATCTGCAAAAGAAATATTAATCATCATAATTTTTTAAAAATGAAATTGTCTTCCCCTTATAGGTAAATCTCATGTTTCATAAATGACCTTGCAAGACTCTTGAGCCTAATAAAACACTAGCATTTTACTGAAATTGTGTATGACGAAAAAATCATTTAGTAAAAACATTGTATTAACGAGTACCAGAAAGTTGTTTTTGTGCAGTGTTGTGATTGATTCAATAGAACAAAATAAATGTAAAAGGAGCACTTAGATTAGCATCTATATGTATCGTGAGTTGAGATGATTATAAACTCATATTTTCTAATGAACTAATCTGGTCATTTATCTTTATTTTTTTTTTATCAATATTTAAAGAAAAGGAAAAAAAAGCCTACTTTTCACCTTATTTTAGAAAATAAAATATCTTTCAAACGGTAAATCATTAAGCGACAAAAATACTATCGCGATGAGAATTTTTTTACTACATCCGTCCCATATTAATTGTCTTGTTTTGACTTTTTAAGTCTTTCTTTTTCAACTTTAACCTTAAATATTTTTGTTTGTGTTATATAACATTTAACAAAAATTATACCAATGAAAATACATTTAAAACTCAATCTATTCATATAGTTTGCATCAAATATTATATAACACAAACAAAAATATTTAAAGTCAAAGTTGGAAATGAAAGACCTAAAAAAGTCAAAGTGGATAGTTAATATGGGACGGAGGGAGTATCTTTCAGTAGACAGGCAATTCGTTATACTTTCGACGACAGTTTTTTTTCCAATTTTGTTTTATTGTTAAAATTTACTTCTAGAACAATCACATATGTGATTTAAAAATAACAAACCATATGTTATTTTTTTCCAATTTTGTATTCATACGTTTCTATTCGTTTTTATACGTTTTAGTTCGTTTTTATCCGTTTTCGTCCATTTTATATGTTTTCATCCGTTTAACCATTTTTATACGTTTTCGTTCGTTTTTATCCGTTTTTGTCTGTTTTTATCTGTTTTCGCTCATTTTCATGCGTTTTTGTCTGTTTTATACGTTTTCGTCCACCTTTATACATTTTCATTCGTTTTATACGTTTTTGTCCGTTTTTATACGGATTTACCCGTTTTCATCTGTTTTTATACGGTTTCACCCGCTTTTGTACGTTTTCATCCGTTTTTATACGTTTTCACCTGTCTTTATATGTTTTCATCGTTTTTATCCATTTTCGTCATTTTTTATACGTTTTCGTCCGTTTTTATACGTTCGCCCATTTCTTACGTTTTCACACGCTTTTTTCGTTTTTATACATTATTATCTGTTTTTATACGTTTTTTTTCCGTTTTTAAACGTTTTCATCGTTTTATCCGTTTTCATTTGTTTTTATACGTTTTCATCTGTTTTTATATATTTAAAAAACGTATAAAAATATATGAAAATAGATAAAAACGGATAAAAACCAATGAAAACGTATAAAAACATATGAAAACAGATAAAAACTGATAAAAGTGTATAAAACTGTACGAAGAACGTATAAAAACGGACGAAGACGTATAAAGACGAACGAGAACGTATATAAAAGGGACGGTGACGATGACGACTTCCTAATTTTCTTCTCAACATCAGCCATTTTTTTCCTTCTTTCCTAAGGCTCCTCGCACCATTTTTACCCTCAAATCTCAATCAATTTCACCTATTTTCTCCTTTAGTCCCTTTACTTTTTCGTCTTTCCATATTCCATTTACCAGTTTGTTTGCATCCCACAAATAAAACTCCTTTTTTCTTAAATCCTTTTTTCTATTAAATATAAATAAATAATAAAAAAAATTCTAACTTGTGCCTTAGGGTCACATGTTAAAGAGAGGGTTTCACGGGTGTCGCCCTCTGAATGGTCTGCAACCACTAAGTGGTCTCCATTATCCTCTAGCATCAAGCCCCACAACCACTGACTGGCTATTCAGAGGGTGACACCCAAATTGCGGGATCCTCTTTAACATGTGCCCCTATAACACAAGTTAGAAAAAATCCTTTTAATTCAACTTTATTGACTTTAGTGTAAATTTCTCTTTTTTCTTTTAAGTAAACTTAACAAATACTTTATATGTTTTAAACCCTTTTTCTTTGCTACCATATTCTCTAATCTCACCCTAAAGTTTATATATTAAGCACACAATTTTCAACAACAAAAAATAATCAAAACAAATGTCAAACATCGATCGGTTTACTTCAATGAGTTCATGCTTCTCATTCAACTCCCTACTTAAAATCAAATTAAATTCTTTGTTCCTTTCAAACTAACACCCCTAATTTAAACTACTCAATGTGTTTGAAGTGCTTAACATTACCACTAATTGCATCTGCCACCACTACCATCTTTTTTTTTCGCGGTTTACTCTCCCAATTATGTAACATCATGACACTTTCGATTAAAGTGGCACGAGATTTGTAGCTCAAGGACTAACTATGTAATTTACCGAAACAAAGAACGTGAGAAAAGTCCGTCGGGGAACCAAGAGAGAAAATGGTTGTCTATGGAAAATACGATTTGAAAAGTTGGTTGGTTGTAATGATAAGTGGCCCAATAGAAAGATTAGACTAGGAGTGTGTTTGATGGAGGCTAACAAGAGCTTAAGCTTTTAATATAAGCTAGTTTATATAATAAGCTTTGCTTGTCACGCTAGGTTACAGAAGCTTCTATAAGCTCGAGGCTGTTGAAATGAGCTTTTGAAAACGATTAGAGCTTCTTTTTTATTATTTAAAAAAAATGAAGTATATATAAATCACAAAAACGTATAAAACTTTACATAAGATATACAATGGTTCATGGACACACCCATAGATCCATCACAATCATTATAACTCTCAAACTTCTAACTAATAGCTAGTAATCTACTAGTTAACCAAATGAAATATCCAATCTACATACTAGACCAATCAAAGAGATTGATTAAAACAGAAAAGTTGGCTACATTTCCCTTTTCATTGATAGAGATTGTTAGTTAATGCACCTTACACCCTCACATCTAAATGATAATTCTAGCAAAAAGGGGACTCACCAGCTATTGCATACTGATTAGTTAAAAGGTACTACATTTTATGTACCATTAATAGCAGCTTTGACCCAAATGCAGTAGACTCCAAACCTCACATTCAGATCAATCCAAAACCGCAAAAAACCAATAACCGAAGAAACTGAAACCGAGAAAAACTGTAACCCGAAAAACTCGCTTATCACGGTCCAGTTTTGGTTCTTACTTTCAGTTATCCGTGGTTACCCGAATTGATCCTTGTATAATATGCATGTAGGTTATCACCAAAGTACTCAACCATTCTTAAAAATGTACAAGTATTAACTATATTGTTGCAGTATTTTTATCATATAACGCATTTTTACTTACCTAATGTGACCATTTACTAACTCCATGGATTACATATGTTGTTCCCGTTTCACAAGTAGCTTATAACAAAGAAAACTACTAATTGTGAATCATGACTGAAGTAATGCAAGTAAAGATAAGTTTTAACAAGATAAACACACTGAGTAATTTTCAACGTTTATATTCTTTATTAAAACGAAAAAAAAGAATACATTACCCAAGTACTGGTGGAATAGTACTTAAGATTGAAATGACAAGTATGGTATAACTCCTCACGAAGCTTAGGCTAAGTCTAAGCACAACTATTCAGGTACCACTGAGCTATCTCAGGACATAGTCGTATTTGGAGGAGTGAAAGATTGCTTGTGTGTGTTTTTCACAATTGATTGCACAAGCTTGAAAACTTTCACTCCAACTCTTATGCTATTTATACAAGTATGGTTTTTAACTCTATCCTAGAGGACAAACTGACAGGTTACAAAAGATCAAATACTGATGTATTTTGTCTCTGTTTACAAAGGCTATATTTGGTAAGGGACAAAGCAACTTTCTGCTTGCAGCACTGACACTGAACCTTTCAGGGAAAGTTGACTTCTTGAGGATAAGCACTCCGTCTTATTCGCTTCAAGCTTAACCGTTTTGTCCCGTCCATTCTTCAGTCTTCTCAGCCTTCAGTATTGTTCTTCAGTCTTGTCTTCAGTGATAATAGTTGGTGAGGAGTTGTGGGATTCAGTGAGTTATTTTCATCACTCACTGAATCCACTATCTTCTTCTTGACTCTGTCTTCACCCCTTAAGTTCCGCCTTACTGAGTGGAGAGACTTCTTCTTCGTCTCTTACTGAGTGTCCTGAAGATAGCTCACTGAGTGTCTATGCGCTCAGTGACTTGTTAGTGTTTGAGGATCTAAACGCTTAGGGTATTTTTTATTCAAATCCTAGAATTAAGGGGTTTGGGTATTTACTGAACCCAACGGTCTCCCCCTATTTGGATATACAAATAGCCTAAGTGTTTGATCAGTGTAAGTAAGCTAATGACTTCTTCTTAAACTGAATGTACTAATGAACATAACAAGGAACACTGAATTTTTTAATAAAAAACATACATCGTTTATTCATCAGATTACAAAGTTCCTAACACTAGTACAAAAGATAAAATGATAAGAGTTTCAATGATGTCAGTCTATATGGATTCCCAGTGCTTTTAGCTTTGGCTTCTTGGAGAGAAGGGTTTCTTTGTCAGGGTGGACTCTTATCTTGGCATTCAGGTATGTGCAGAACCTGATGTTTTCAGGAGATTTGATTTGAGATGCCACTATTAGATAACTTGCCATTGTAGCCACTCCAGCCTGATCAATGTCACTCCATCTTTGGAATGTTGGGTTTCCATAGACATCAATGAAGAAAAGTCCTCTTTCAGGCTTTTCTATGACCATGTAGTTCACAAACTTTACCCCTTCAGGCAGCTCCCTGTTACAATCAAAACCAGGCACCTTGGCTTCAGACTCAGATTCAACCCTTTTTCTTTTTCCTTGGGATGACTGAGGTTGAGATCTTTGAGCCTCAGGAAGTGCTGACTGTATCCCAAGCAGAGCTGGTGCATCCCTCAGTCTTTCATAACGTTTGCTGAGGGATTTCATCAATCCTTGACCACCACATTTTTCTTCTTTCCAATGATGGGACCAAGTTCATCAAGCTCAGTGATCCCGAAGTCAGTGAACTTCAAAGGATCATGAACTTCAAAGTCCCTTTTATTATCCCCCCTGTAGACATTCATTGCCTGTGATTTGGATTTAAGGATGATGTAGACATCAGAAATCTTTTCAGGTGCCCTTCTGCTTGTCATGGTCCAGTTGTAGTGGTCAAAAACACTCTGTGACGAAAAGAACATCTTTAAACATGAAACTAGTGACACAAGATTCAGCATTTGTGATGCATTAATCCAAGCAGAACAATCATTGATCCCATTAATAAAGTTTGAGACTTTTACAGTATTCCCAAAATACCCTTTTCAGTAATTCTGTACAAGGCAATCATGAAACCGAAGCCTTACAAAGGCAAGTGTCTTTGAACAATAGACCCACAGCAGCTTCAGTTTTCGGACATCTAGAAGAGCAAAACCCTGATTTTAGTCCCGGTTGTGATTTAGCAGCCGGGGTTAAGATTAAACTCAGAACTAATGATGATTGGCTAATTGTGTCTTTTCTTAATTATGTAATATTGGAAGCTTTTATTATGTGTTGTGCTTCTTTTGGTGTTTATCGTGTCTTTTTTTGCTATTGTGAATGAGTTCAAATTGCTTTATTAATCCGAGTGAATTGGTTGATCAGCTTGCATGATGATCTCAATCCTTGACTGTTACTGTGAATGTTTATATATAGTAGTATGCATGAATTATGTTCAAGCCAAAAATGGCATATTTGCGACTAAGGTCTGTTTTATTATACTAGTCGGATACCCGCGCACAGCGGCGGCGATAAGTATAGTTATATGTATTTGCTTACCCGTTTAGTGAATTCGTTTCACAACACTTCAAATGTATATGTGTTAGTTGTAAGCGTTTGTTTGGGTTACCCGTAACTTTCCCGTAGCTTTCCCGCGACATCATTATTCCCGCATATAGAAATACCCTCGCAATCTCTTACGCTTCAAACACTCCCCCAAAAGTATATGATTTTGACGAATCAAGATTATATTGATTGAAATAAATGAAATAAAGGTTAAAGTTGTAAAAATTTGAATTAAAATAAAATAAACCCACTAAAAATATAAAAACTAAAAACTCATAAAAATATATCAAAATGGATGTTGAATTAAAGAGCATAAAATTTTAGAAAATATGGTGAAATTAGATTATAAAAAAAATAAGTTGATAAGAAGATATTTTAATTTGAAAATAAAGATGAATTTTTAGTTGAGAAGTGACACATGTCATTTTATAATTGGAGCTCATTATCTTAATTTTTAGTGGTTAGGAGTTAGGCTTGGGGTTTGTTAGAAGTTAGGCTTGGAGTTTGTTAAGAAGTGACACTTCTCATCTCATGATTGGAGCTTCTTATCTTAATTTTTGGTTAGGAGATAGACTTGGAATTCTTTCCATAATAAGCAAGCAAAAAAGTCTGAATTTATAAGACTTATAATTTTAGAAGGCCTAAATGCATTATAAAGTAGTATAGATTTTCATCCGTCTTCTTTCGTTTCATCCTTTTCTATACGTTTTTATCACTTTTTATTCGTATTCATCCATTTTCGTGTGTTGTCATTCGTTTTCATCCGTTTTTTTTCGTTTTTACAGGGTTTCATTCGTTTTTATCTGTTTTTATACGTTTTTATCCGTTTTTATACGTTCTCATATGTTTTCCTCTGTTCTTATTCGTTTTCATTTGTTCTCATATGTTTTTATACTTTTTTATCCATTTTTAATTGTTTGAAAACATATAAAAACGTATGAAAATGGATAAAAATGTGTGAAAATGAAACGTATAAACTGACAAAAACGTATAAAAACGGACAAAAACGTATAAAAACGGACGAACATGTATAAAAACGCATAAAACAAAAGAAAATGTATAAAAACAAACGAAAACGTATAAAACGGATGAAAACGTATGAAATCGGATAAAAACGTGTGAAAATGGACGAAAATAAATAAAAACATACGAAAACGTATAAAAACGGGTGAGCATGTATGAAAACAGAAGAAAACGTATGAAAACGGACGAAAACGTATAAAAACGGACAAAAACTTTTGAAAACGGTAAAAAAACGTAAGAAAACATAATAAAAATGACGAAAACGTATAAAACGGACAAAAACGTATGACAACATATAAAAACGAATGAAAACTTATTAAAAAGTATGAAAACGTATAAATACGGACGGAAACGTATAAAAACGGATAGAAATATATAAAGACTTACTTTGAAAAAATCGCAAGAGACCGATTTTACAAAAGAAACAAATCACAAGGGACCATTTTTGCTCATAAAATCATTTAAAAAAAAAATAATAAAATAAAAAAACACGTCACCCTTTGATAAAATTTTAGCCGGTTTTACCGGTTTCTAGTAAAAAAGTAATCATATTAGCACAAAATCAAAAGCAGACGTACCATATTTGAACGAAAATTAGTACACGTACCATATCAACATATTTCAGAAAGTATGTGGCTATTTAATAGCCAAAACCCTAAAAGATATGTTATTTAATAAGATTTGGACATATGTCAAGATTAAGGGTGAACGTTTGAAAAGAGAAATTGGTAAAAACATGTGTCAAGTAATAGATTGATTAGTCATGTTTTTAGTCATGCATTTTAGATCTTTATATCATTGATTTATGTAAGTTCATAATTGTTTTTGTAAATTGTTTGGGAGATTTTATTTATATCGTTCAAAGCCGCCATTAAAGCATCTTCAATGGAGATTTATAGAGCATGTACGTGGTGATATGAAGTATATGTGGATTCCATGTACATAAACTTTTATTAGAGAACCATATTTATAGAGATGAAAGTGTAGCTAGTTCATGTTGGCCACCTTGAAGTCCTTTGGGGCTTTTGGGGGAGGGAGGTCTTGAGTTCAAATTCTGCAAGGGGGTTGAATAAGGGATTTTCCTTCAAGGTAGTCCTTTAATGAAGGGATTTGGGCCTGGTAACCCCAGGTTCGAATCTTGGAAAAGGCAAGGGTTTACCCCTATTAATTGTCGTGCCTTCGGGCGGATTAATAGGGGTTTTCCCCCCCATCGGGTATTTGAAATAGGCATTTCCGCATCGAGGGAGCTCTCTAGCGCGGACCCGGTTTAGACAACGTAGTCTAGACCTACAGCTGTCGAACGGCGACACGAAGCTCTTTATAAGAAATTTACCTTTAAAAAAAATGAACTAAAGAGAGAGAAACTAAAGTTAATCTAACCAACTTATTAACCAATGATATCCATTGTCACTATTTCTATTTATTATAGCAGCCGAAGGTTTAAGTGCCATGGTAAGTGAAGCAGTGGCTGAAGGTTTATTCAAAGGTGTTCGAGTCGGTAATGATGACGTGATGGTATCGCATCCTGCATATGTTGACGGCACTATATTTTTTGAAGAATGAGACGAAGAACATGCGAATATATCGGGGTTCAAGGTAAACATAAATAACAGTCGGAAATATTGGATTAGAGTTGTAGAACCGTAGGGGGGGGTGAATACGGTCTTTTCGGCTTCTTCGAAGTTTAAAGTATTCAAGCCTCAAAGATCAATTTGTGGTTATACAACAAATCCAACAACCACAATCACAACCAAATTATATAAAGCAAGTAAAGAGATACCACGATATATATTTGTTTGGGATGGAGGCTTGTACCGTCTGTACATCCAGTTGCGAATCCACGAAACTATACTATTCACTAAGTATAATCCTTTTGATGGACTA